>JAIUSX010000108.1:4800000-5468750 GCA_026573805.1 Hesperophylax magnus
GTGCATTGGGAGCCGTTGATTGGATCTGTGCGGGAGTGGACATCCACGGTGGTGGTACGGGTCGTGGCAACGGTGAAGGCGTCCCTTGTGAAAAGGGACACGTTGTTCTCTCCGGAGATGGAATTCTGAAAACATTTACATAAATCATATAAATTGTTCTCATTCACGTGTGAAACAGTAAGTACAGTATGTAAATAAACAATAAAATTAGAACTCTGTAAAATATGCACTGAATGTGCCAAATGCACAGAGCGCTGATCTTACCAACTATCACTGTAAGAGTGGAACGCTGTCAGGAAAAAACAATAATATTGTATCAAGCATCTAAATACGATTGCTTACTTTTGTTTAGTTTTTCTTGGAGGTGCGGTAGGGAGCAAAATGCGCGCCGCCTGCTTCTTGAATTTTCGGCTTTCCAGCTCTAGCCGGAAGGAAGCAGGCAGGGCCCTAACAGCCTTTAGGGCCTTGACGCGATCCTCTCGCACCAGTAGCAAAGCAGGGTCGCTGTTTAAATAAATACAAATATATGATGAGTTCAACGGCCACAGCAAAGTACTTTCATAAAAAAACATTAAAAAATACTAACACTCCAGACGAGGCTGCAATTGCAGCTCTGCGTTGACGTCCACGTGCAGGTAGTCCGGCACAAGCTCGTACCCCACCTCTCCCTCTTCCTCTGCCTCCTCTTGCAGTCAGCACCACTCTATATATTTTAAATTGAAAACACTTAATGTAAGTACTTAAATGTTTAAATTTTGGGAATATATTCGGTTTATGGGGGAAATTCCTAAAAATTAAAACTAGTTATTTTTATACTAACTTTGGGCCGGGGAATCCGAATCTGGAAGAATTAGGTGGCGGCAAGCAATATTAACTGAATTACACGACTTTAAAATTTCGACGCACAAACAATTTAACTGGCCATTTTGAACGCTTTCTGACAATAAAACTAGTTATCTTTATACTAACTTTGGGACGGGGAATCCGAATCCGAAAGAATTAGGTTGGGGCAAGCAATATAAACTGAAATATACGACTTAAAAAATTTAGATGCAAACAATATACAACGGCATTGCCGATGCGTTTTTTTGACAGTAAATCCATAGAAAAATTACCAAAGATATATAAAATTAAGTGTTGCTAGTAAGCAATAATATCAATAACGTAAAATAACATGTTTATAATTTCAGTAATATTTCATATTCAAACAGTTACATTTAGGTTTATTATCACGAAAGGTGAGTTTTTATGTCGGGGGAGACGATAAAATATGCATTTTATATTTTACTCTCAAAAATATTTATCCCTAAAACTAAATTTAAAAACTAAAGAAACGAAAGTGCCCCCTTCGTAGCGCCTACTCGCGTCAAGGCAAGAAAACATCCCAGTTTTCAAGTAGTTTAGCGGCTACGCTAGGTTTGTGTAACATGGTTTGTGATAGAAAAGAAAGTGCCCCTGTGTAGCGCCTACTCGCGTCAAGGCAAGAAAACATCCCAGTTATCAAGTAGTTTAGCGGCTACGCTAGGTTTGTGTAACATGGTTTGTGATAGAAAAGAAAGTGCCCCCTTCGTAGCGCCTACTCGCGTCAAGGCAAGAAAACATCCCAGTTTTCAAATAGTTTAGCGGCTACGCTAGGTTTGTGTAACATGGTTTGTGATTGAAAAGAAAGTGCCCCCTTCGTAGCGCCTACTCGCGTCAAGGCAAAAAAACATCCCAGATTTCAAGTAGTTTAGCGGCTACGCTAGGTTTGTGTAACATGGTTTGTGATAGAAAAGAAAGTGCCCCCTTCGTAGCGCCTACTCGCGTCAAGGCAGGAAAACATCCCAGTTTTCAAGTAGCTTAGCGGCTACGCTAGGTTTGTGTAACATGGTTTGTGATAGAAAAGAAAGTGCCCCCTTCTTAGCGCCTACTCGCGTCAAGGCAAGAAAACATCACAGTTTTCAAGTAGTTTAGCGGCTACGCTAGGTTTGTGTAACATGATTTGTGATACAAAAGTGAATAAAATGTATCTGAATACTTTACGTAAATGAAATAATGTTAGCAAAATTAAAATATAAAATGCATATTTTATCGTCTCCCCCG
Organism: Hesperophylax magnus; assembly: GCA_026573805.1. Taxonomy (NCBI): domain Eukaryota; kingdom Metazoa; phylum Arthropoda; class Insecta; order Trichoptera; family Limnephilidae; genus Hesperophylax; species Hesperophylax magnus. Next base: position 4,802,083 of record JAIUSX010000108.1, read on the forward strand.
ACATAAAAACTCACCTTTCGTGATAATAAACCTAAATCTAACTGTTTGAATATGAAATATTACTGAAATTATAAACATGTTATTTTACGTTATTGATATTATTGCTTACTAGCAACACTTAATTTTATATATCTTTGGTTATTTTTCTATGGATTTATTGTCAAAAAAAACACATCGACAATGGCATTGTATATTGTTTGCATCTAAAATTTTTAAGTCGTGTATTTCAGTTTATATTGCTTGCCCCAACCTAATTCTTTCGGATTCGGATTCCCCGGCCCAAAGTTAGTATAAAGATGTATAAAGATAACTAGTTTTATTGTCAGAAAGCGTTCAAAATGGCCAGTTAAATTGTTTGTGCGTCGAAATTTTAAAGTCGTGTAATTCAGTTAATATTGCTTGCCGCCACCTAATTCTTCCAGATTCGGATTCCCCGGCCCAAAGTTAGTATAAAAATAACTAGTTTTAATTTTTAGGAATTTCCCCCATAAACCGAAGGTTACCCAAATTTTGTTAAATATTGCACTAATATAAAATTTGAAAATAATTATTGGGTCGTGGAGTGCTCCCTTTCCCTGGACGACAACTGTTTCTGCACAAATTTGGTAAAAGTGAAGAAATTAATTAATTATACAACTAAATTACTAAATTTTGATTGTGTGACGAAGGCTTTACACCATTTTACATGTAAAAAAGAGTCAACTTTTTGACATATGACTTAAAATAATTGGTTAACAAATATCTGTATTAATAATGAACCAATTCAAATAAAACTTATATATATCTCTTTGTTTTGAATCACTGTGATGGAATATCTATATTTCAAATGCGCGAGTGCAGTATATAAGACATTATTGTAAATCAAAAACAGATGACGTCTTCAGTTGACGTATTCTTACACAAAAACTTCAACCAAAACAATATATTAGAAACAAACTAATTAAAAACGCATTTCAAAGATAGATAAGTCAATCACAATAACACAGATATATAATTATGCGTTAAAAACCCAATAAATTAATTACTTACGGCATTTTAGGAAGAGTCCAAAATTTCGTGAATGTTAAAAATTTATGGTTTTGTTTTTTGACAGGACGCCTTATAAAACCGCGAAAACTCGTTAAATATCACTTCAAAGACAACGGATAAGTTCATAGACAAAGAGAATATATTATCAGCTATTCGATAAAACAAGTAGCTGGCCAAGGAAGCGTTTTAAATAATTACAATAAATATTTTACGAATGGTAGAAAAATCGGTCCATTTTTGGACCGATATCAATCGCAGAAAAATAAAAGTGGTCGATTTTTCGACCGAAATCGTTCCAGTGGATATTTAGTAAGTTCAATAAAATTTTGTAATAAACTGTACTTGGTACTGGCCCCACATTGAGTTTACATTTTAACTTTTGGGGTATAATACAATCAGTATTACTTACTTACCTAGTGCCGAGATATATTTTATAAAAGAGAAGTGTACGTATTATTGGAATTAGTGGAAGTCTTGTCAGTAAGGGGGTTAATTAATAACTGATATATTAATAACTGATTTTTTAATATTATTAACGTATGCTTAAGATTTTCTGAATGAACTGGCGTGCTGTTTAATTATCTTAATAGCATGGAATATACTTAAGATCGGGAGTATTCAATATTTTTTTTGGTTCGTTAAAAATTACGAGTACTTTATTATTAAAGATAATTACCGTAAATATCTCACTAGATATTTGTCTATTAGAGACTATGAGCTATTCTAACGAGGGAAGCAGTTGGAACTGAGCTGGCTACGGCATTCGGGTACAGCCAACATGTTTTATCTGTCACGTGACGTAAGTACCGCCATCTATAGAAATACCTTAAAACTACTTTAACTGGAAAATAATAACTCCACCCAGATCTGGTGGGCGGTATCGAATCCACAACCAAATAACAACACTACAGAAAGATATTTCAAATATTCGCTCAGATTTTTTAAAGGTTTTCTATGATTTTAGTTGATAGTTAATTACTAATTGCTTCAACTTAATGACCTGATAATCTGACAGCTCAATCTGCAAACTTAACACATTGGCTGCGTTTTGATTCCTTCAACTTTCCGCCGGCTAATGACATCCAAATCTCTTTCTAGTTTGACCAGATTGTTAATATCAGAACATCAGTAAAGCGAAACCATTCAGTTAATCGCTTTAAGGCTGGCCGCATACATACGTTTTTCGTATTCCATTTCCGAATTCGTTTTCCGTATTCGGACATCCGAATGCACGGAATCAGTAGAAAATACATTAACTGCCGCACACGTTCGTTTTAGTTACGAACGGAACAAATTCCTTACGCACGTTCCGAATGCGAGCCGGCGCGTTCAGAGAAACCGAATGGAAAAAACCTAATGACGTCATGTGGAACGCAGCTATTGCATACAGTTTGTTTGTGCCGACGCAAACATACGGAAATTTCCGTTCGTAATTCAGTGTTGCCAACGGATCTTGACCTAATATCGCCGTTTCTCATACATAAGGTAGCGTAAAGTAGCCGAATTTGCTGTTAGGTGGGACATGTTTAAAATTGATGTTTTTACGTGAAAATAAAAATTTCGTGGGGGGAGGGGGTGGCTAGAGAATTTCAAAAAGATAAAATTTGTCCCCAGAAAATAAAAAAAATTCATGGGGAGGGTGGCTAGAGAAATTTGTCCCCAGAAAAATAAATTTCAGGCTAGAGAATTTCGGGACATGTTTAAAATTGATGTTTTTGAAGTAGCTTAATTGGCGACCAGTCGCCTTTTAGATTTTTTCGGCGCCGATTCTCGCTCTGAGTAGCCTAAATGGCGATATATCGCCCTTGTTGGCAACACTGGTACTGACGTTTATACATTCCGAATGAAGAAAAACGAACGTTTGCGCTAGTCTCACGGAATTCCGAATACGGAAAACGAATTCAGAAATCGAATACGGAAAACGTATGTATGCGGCCAGCCTTAAATGCTATCTAGTAAAGTTGGAAATAGATCCTTTCAAAATGCTTGTGACAGGGAATAAGTTCTGAAATCAGACTAGCCGGTAATGAGTCATACTGCGGCGTTGAACACAATAATTTGAAGATTGTCACAAGTGTCTCAAGGGAAGATTTTCACAAAACCTGAAACTCGCAAGTTGACAAGTACATAATGTAAACAATTCGAAAACAGTTTTTTCGGACTCCCGAATGTTAAAGTTTTCGCACGGTAAAAATTTAACGTACCATCCGAATGGATGACCATATTATTTTTCTTAACCCCTCAGGCTAATTTGTTCGCTTTTAGGAACGGTTCATATGGTCTCATAGAAATCGTTACATCTCACTTACTGTCATGGTGAGAAATATGATCGAAACGGTGTTAGAAAGAAAAAATCACACGCTTTATATTTAAATCAAAAAAATAACCACAGACGAATTAAAAATACACGTTGATGAAACCAAAGGGCAATTTAAAAAAAATGAATCTTCGCAAAATTGTTATTAATGATTTTTATACGAAAAGACAAAGTAGTGAGCTGACAATAACGTTTCTAACACATATATCTAATTTAATGATTAGGTTTAAAAAAATATGTGTTTATTTATAATAATAAAATTGCAATGTGTATTTCATCACCTTTCAAAAACAGTTTTTATTTTTCGGCTATGTTAAAAAATATTCAGTTTTTTTTAAATTTATTTCAAAGCTGAAAAGTTCTACTCGGAGCTTCTGACAGAAACTCCAGAGGTTTCAGGGATAATATTAAATTAATGTATTATGTAGTTTTTTTTATATTATAAAATGAAGGCCTCAGCACGGGCAAGCCACCCAGTGAGGCCTACATTACTGAAAATCTTGAATTGTAAAAAATATTGTACCTAATAAAAAAAAAAAAAATAATAAAAATAAAAAAAATTAATCTTAGGTAATTTGAATTCATATAAGAGGGAAAGATATTTATCAATAAATATCCTGCAATTGATTTAAAATATGTAACAATCCAAGTTAATGAATTTTAAATCAGAATTTATTATTATTGTTATTTTACCAATAAGAAATTAAATGTGTAATAAGAAATTATGAGTGTAATTCTTATTAAACTGGGGACTCTCTTACGGATAAAATTATCTGCAGACGCATTTAAGACGGAAACCATTCATGGTCTTCGGCACGGGAGGCAGGGGGGCATAATATTTTCTTTTAATGTAAATGTTAGGGGGGGGGGTCTCAGCCGAGCAACGCCGAGTATAAATATTTCTAGTTTATTCTGACAAATTTTTGTTCCTTCCCTATAAGCTCTATAAAAAAATAAGATACAACCCTCAAGCTTGGAAGCTGGCGACGCCCCTGAAGCCATTCTCGTGTTTAATAAGTATAGTAATAAAAATTCAAGTAGGAAATCAGTAGAAACTATTTTCATGTTATGGGTATAGTTTTAATTATTAAGTTGGGTACTCGCACGAGGAGTAACTTTTAAGTTAAAACCAGTATTATATTCAGAATATAACGATAAAATTCTATTTGTGGATTCATATGCTAACGTATTTTGAAGGAAAACATTATCGTATTCGAAGTGCATTTATAAAATCCAAGATGCAGATTGTGTGCTCTGATCGAAGAAAACAATTTTCATGTGATGGGTGTAGTTTTAATCAAATCTCGGACTCGCACAAAGATTCAATATTAAATTGAAAGCAGTTTTGTCTTCCGGATGATATGTGATGTGTAGAGTGTAGGATAAAATGGACCACAAAATATACCAGCTTCAAGATGATTCACTAGTAACATGAATGTTAATTTCACAAAATTTATTCCGAGATCTCTTTTATATTACACATCAATCCGTCCTATCTTTGCTTCACTTTACACTGAGCTTACTGAGAGTTTTAAATGTAGGTTTTGACATCTTCTTCTTCTTGCAACAATTATTCCAACAGATATTTTATATGGTGACATTTTAGGATAGGTAGGTACATTGGGTAGGGGTAGGACAATTGTAGGATTAAATACTTATGTTTCCTCTCCATCCAGTCTATGCGAATACATACCTACCTACTCCCACATGGAGAAAACATATTGATAAAATATATAGCAAATTTATGAAAAATCTCTTCAAATTATTCATGATCCGCTTAAACACTGGATTGCAGGTGATTAATGAATGAGGTGATAGGTATCCTGATAATACATTTTTATTTAAATACCAATTTTATGTCACAATGTCAGAACACGTGTCCATGAAAATCCTAACATTTTCGAATTTCGTCATTACAGTTGTTTATTTATTGTTTATATGTGAAAAGCACTAATCATTTACCTACCAGTACATTAATCTATTATATGCACTTATTAAATCAGTTGCGATGCTTCATCGTGTTAAAAAATGAATACCTACTTACTCTTATCTCGAATTCATTAAGGTTTGACTGAAACATGTCTACCTCTGAACGAAGTTGGTTTAAAAGCAAAGTATTTCTCCCCGTAGGCATGAGCATTAGTAGCTTGGTCCTGCCTCTTGGAAAAATAAAAAGCCTAGCTCTGATGAAGTTATCAAGGACATAAAACGTGAATCGCTCCAGAACATCAGGTTTGCAAATGTGACCGTTGAGCAAATTATGTCCTACTACCACTATATCAATTTGTCTCCTAACGTCTGGACGATCAAGTCGTAGCATTAGGGAGGATGTCAGAGCGATCTAACTAGGGGTAGTACCCAAACTTTCACATGTAAAGGTATCGCATAAACTTTTTTTGCATCTTTTCTATATCATTTGAGTGTATTGCATCTTCGGATCCCCAAAAACCGAGCGACTCTCGATGCAAATGCTACGAACCACAGTAAAGTAAAGCATTTTTATGACTGCCGACAGATTACAAAACCTAGCATTCCCATGGCATGTTGCACACCGAATCGATGTGAGCACGAAAAGTCAGGCGCGTGTCCTAGTGATTCCTATTATAATATTATGCAAACGCAGGTGTCCCGACTTTATTACGAATTTACTAAAAATTTATCAGAATGTGGATGCAGTCCCGTTTTTTAACCGGATAACCAATAATTGGAAGAGATTTTTAATAAATCAGAAATCATCATTTTCTACGTGCATATATATTGCGCGAACAGCATATTCATTGAAATTAAACTGAGATTTTTTATCTACTCGTACCACTTTGTTGTTGGCAAATATAACAAGAAACTACTAAGTGAAGTGTCGATTATCTTTGAAATTCAAATTATATTGGTTGTATCATGGGAAGGGTTAACCCCCGGTCAAAGATTAACAATATTTCGATAGATGAAATGTTCTCTCCGGGGAATCTTTGAGATTTGTGGAGTTACTTTGTAAAGTAAAAAATACTATTTCAATGTTCAGATTCCGGAAGAAAAAACACACGAAGTCGTAAAAAATTTATCCGAAAAAAACTTGTTAAATATCGCAACGTGAAAGAAATATCGTAAGGAAGAAATGAATAATATTTTTTTATTGGAGACATTTTTTATGTGAATATATTTCAAAAGAAAGTGTCTTTCTGGTGAACTCTGTTATCAAAATAAGATGATATGGCGAAAAGGAAATTAATGGAGAAATTGGTAGATAGAGGATAATATGTAATTTAATGGTTTAGTATGTTGCATTAAGTTTATTTATCTCTAATCTCCAAATAGTATAAAACAAAGTCGCTTTCCTCGTCTGTCTGTTTGTGCGTTTAGTTCTTCTAAACTACGCAACGGATTTTGATATGGTTTTCATTATCATTTAGAAAATTTCTTCCGGAAGGTTTATACATATGAGTTTATACATATAGAGTTGAAGTTTTGTAATCAAGTCGTAAAAAAATATTTGCTGACGCTGGCTAAGCTTTACGAGAAACATTAAATTAATGCACTACGGAATTGTATTTCTTAAAAATTCCTACAGAAAAATGCCCTATATTTGTCTATCTCCTAAGGATAACCCCCAGCAACGCCAGGCACATGTCAGCTAGTTAATAATAATAATATTTTTATAGCGCCGTTTTTGTGCAAAATCACCTAAAGGGCACTGGTTAAATTATAATCGCCCTTTTCAGGCGTTAACGTTACTGAACTGTCCCAATTTGTTTGCATTTGTTTGGTGATAAACTGAAAATGTCCACTGACTTTGCATAATTATTTCCACCCATTAGTATTCTGGACAGTGAGGAATACGTATGGTAGATAGTCCCAAAATTTCTGCACTGTAATAAATACGGACTTGTAGCATTAAGTACTGGAATCTTAGCTTTCTTCTTAAATTCTTAGCTGTTCATGCCACTCAGTGCATCTTCTCGACCCTTTTAGACTCTTTCCTGGCTCTAATACCTAAATAAAATCCAACAAAAATTACATTTTTTTCTATTGTCGTGATCCGACGATTTCATACCTCCGTCTCAGACCTATAGGGCTCGCTATCGCAGGCTATCATAAACAAAATCTTGAACCAAAGTCAAAGTGAAGTGAGTGTGTGTCATCTGAAACAAAAAACCTAAACAAAAACATATTTTTTAAATAAAATATGGCTTATCTGTTTTCTAGGAAGATCCTTCGTTGAAGAGGTCCCGTAAATCCCGACACCACTTGACACTTGAGGGGTCAGGTATAAAATCTTCGACTGCATTGAGAATCTTTGTTTTGGCTTCACTTTCCAAATTTAATCGGTTTAAAATGCAATAATAATTGCGGTAAAATTTTGATCGCGCTGGCCTCGCTTATTATAAATATTTTTTAGATAAAACCTTTAGATTCACCTCAATTACTGTACGACACAACTTTTTGCATTCGGGGCGGTGGAAAATATTGCAATAAAAACTTCAATTACGTAAAATTAAAATTAGCTCATCCCATTCAATTTCTTAGGAATTATCCGTACTGTGGTTCGCGGTCTAGTACACGCAGAAAACTAACTGATATAAAATGCTGTCAAATTATTAAAAATCCGTTGGCGTCATGTATCTTTTATCAGGAGATTTTTCAATGTGGATGAGTGTTTCAGGCTAATAATTATTGCTTATAAAAATAATTGTTATTAAAAATCTGTTCAAATTATAAGTTTTTTTTCTGTTAACAACGGGAGTGCAGGCCTTTAATGAATGAATTGACAGAGTTCCTAACAAAGTATTAGTTAAAAGCGAATGTTTTAAATACTCATATTTTCGCATTATGTCATGATATTTACTAGGAAAGAACGCGTGTTTCGATATATTCTGGATGACTAATGTTCTATCAGGAAACAAGCATGCTATCACTTTTTAACAGAATCATTTTTATCCGCGTACTCATGACTCCAATTTTTAACTTATCTGTGTTGATTTGAATTAGGTAATGCATCTTTTCAGAGATTCTATTTAATCGTGAAGCATTTGTATACTCTCCTTACACTCCCTTCTACTATAAGTAGGTCTTAGGGATCTCATTTTAGGTCTACAGTCATGCTTTCTCTGCCAGTTCCATGTTTTACATACATACATATGGGTAGTACCATCACTCCATTGTGGACAGCAAGCATTGCTTCAATTTTAACTTTGCTATCGAAGTTATGATGTGATTTATTCATTCAATCCAATTTTTCATTTAATATTTTATGGTAAAGACGGTTCTTATAATTGCTTACAGGTGTTTCTAATAGCTTCATTCAATAAAAATACACAAAATACCGTTTTCAGAACTACTTTATTAATCGCCTTATGGCGCGGATACACATGCCGGTGAAAAAGCATGCTTTTGGGCCGTAGGTAGATACTGTCATGCTATCTACTTACATCTCTAGTTTCTTGCGAATAACTAATTATTAGCGTTAATGTGCTAGCTAAGATGGAGGTTCTGGAAGTAATAATAAACGAACTGCAATTTCATTTTTGTAAAGCAGCGAACCTGTATTCCACATGCACTGGCAACTGCGTCAGTGTACAATATCAGTCTTTTTATCTTCCCACCCAGCTATTTTTATAGCGAAAATAAAAAAAATTTTGTATGTAAGTTAGGAGGCTAATTTGATTCAGTGTACTGGCCTTGTGATCTAGGAGTTTGATTCAGACGTGTTACGCGTCCTTTTCCACTCCCCCACCTCACACCGTGTGCCACTAGCGTATGTAAAATCAAACGCTGTGCGATTGTACGTTATACGAACTACTAGCATGCGATTCGCTACTGGCATGCTAAAGACCGCTGCTAGCATTTACTTAGCATATGAACCTGCGGCTTTATGAACGGAATGCATGTAGATATATAGGCTATATACAACATAATAGAATCCAGTAAACGGTTGCCACAGTAATTGTTATGCTTAACAGATAAATATATTATTCGAGAGCTTTAAGTTGTATACTTATATAAAAGAGAAATAATACTCATGTGACCTAGATGTCATACGTAAAATATTTTCTACATAACATTGATATTTTTTCAGGAAGTAAAATATTTTATTTGTCTGAATGACCCAGAAAAAATGTTATTATCATGTGTCAAGGATAACCTGTTGGGAGATCTTGTTTCTTTGTTATCGCACCGTATTTATTTTTTTTACATTAGCTCTTCATAGGAGGCCCGGAAAAAAAATCCTTCAGGGCCTATTCCATCTTTGGGGATGCCGTGTGCAGTGTCTTTTTAAGGAAAGGAAGGAGAGAATGTTCAGAGAAGGAAAAGGGTACAAGAGATGGGCAGGAATCTGAATGCTGTAGTCACATTAAGACATGAATAAAGAAGAAAACTAGAATTGCTTTCCATATAAATTTGATTTAAAACAACTGTTCCATTTAGCCCACTAGTCCAGCGCAGAATTCCATCCCATTTGATTTTCGTAACACAGTTTTGTATTGAAAATTCAAGGCCCGATTGGACAAATATTTGGATCATGAATAAGTCCACAAAGCATTTGTTGTGTTCTTAATTATAAGTCAAATACATAAAATTATTGGATTGGTTATGGCATAAAACATGCAATATTATCACAAGCCCGCAGATAATGCCATTCAATGCGAACATTCGAAAATGGAAGATAAAAATAAATCCATCGAAATGATAAGACTTCTCTTGCAAATTTACGAAAATACGCTAAGTGCGAAATAAATATTTAGTTAGACTGCTGACTCGCCATAAAAACCTTCTGGTTGCATTTTAATTGCATGTATCTCTCTTCAATTTCGCCATTGGACGGCTCTGGCTCTAGATGCCTCAAATAAGTTGAACCGCCGTCATGTAGTTGATCTCAAATAGTTGAACCTCCTAAATTGGTTTCTTTATTCACGTCGATACAAGAATTAACTTCTTACCGACTTAAGTTTCATTTTAAAAAAGCTAACAATTGTTTTAATAAATAGTTGGAAAAACTGCTTCGGAGTTGTTAGGTACGATTAAGAAGAAGTATCTTAGGAAATCTGAAGTCAATTTGTGAACAACCCTTGTTGGAAAGGGAAATTAATTGAACGTACGGCAAGTGGAAGTATTTTCAACTTAAAAATTAATTAAACCTTTGAGATGACGTCCTGTGTGGAAAATCAAACAACGAAAAATCAGGAACAGCTTGAAAGTATACAACAATTTTACCAATATGTTTTTTTTTTTTTTTTTTTGTATTAGGCAATTCACCCTAAAGAGAGTGCTACGTGCCGTTAAAGGTAAGGGAGATGGTTATAATTTTATGGGAAATCTATACGGGAATGGGAAATCTCAAATATTGAAGTCATTCAAGTCTATGAACTTGTATAGAACTGAGAAAATGCGAGAATTGTTGAGAGAAAGTAAATAAGGAATACTAAGGGGAGATTGGTGGGTGATTTTTATAAGTAAACGATAAATGCCTTTGAAGGATGAATGATTTTTACAATTAAAGAAAACGTGATCAAGAGTCTCATTTTCCATGCCGCACTGGCAGAGTGGACTATCTAGGACCCGGATTTTAAACAAATGGGATGCAATGGAGCAATGACCAATTCTCATTCTCGAGATACAGGATATAAATCTTTTGGATTTTTTCTTGCCGTGGAACCAAGGTTTACTTGGAATATGATTTTGTATTCCAGCATAAAAAGCACCAGTTCGAGTTTTCGTATTAGTCCAATTTTCTTCCCAGGAGCGGATCATGTTGGATTTAAGAATTGGGATGACGTCAGAGATGGGAATTCTAAAATCTAAAGGATTAGAGCCAGAAATTGTTCCAAGTTTAGCTAGAGAATCGGCTTTCTCGTTACCCTCAATTCCTAAATGGCCAGGGACCCAAACCAATATTTTCTCGAAATTTAATTCATTTAGAGATTTAAGGGTGTTTCTGATATTATAAATAATATAGTCTTCTGGTTTATGGATATTTGAGGAAATTTTCAACACTGCGCTTAGTGAGTCAGTGCACAGTAAGGCTCGTCGAATATTGAAAAGCTGGATTTGGCTCAAAGCTTGTTCAATTGCGAAGCATTCTGCAGTAAATATGGAAATTTCTTTAGGCAATTTATAAGACAAATCTAAATCGAATTCGGGAATGTGTACCGCAGCTCCACAATCTTTGTTATCAGACTTAGAACCATCTGTGTAAATGAGAGAAAATTCTGGAAACTTAGAAGATGTAATGTTTTTAAATTTTTCCTCAACATTTTGATTAGATGAGGTTAAAATATCAGTTCGGAAGTCTGATGTTATAACGTTGGGGATATAATTGATAGAATCAAATGGGATGGTGAAAATAGGAAGGATAGGATCTTTTTGTAGATTTTGGAGGGAAGAAGACAGAGATTTGAATGAAAGAAAACTTTTTAGAAGGAGAGGAAGTCGATTTTTATCTGTCGATCTTTTTTCGTTATTTAAGTAATTGAACAAATAATCAAGGCTTTGTTCTAAAGGGTGACGCGATATAGAAAAAGATTTAAAAATATATTTATCAGCTAGGAATTGTCTCCTTAAAATTAAGGGGGGATCAACACATTCTACCTGGAGAGAATTAATTGGAGAAGATTTCATCGCTCCAATAATTATTCTGAGCGCTTTGGACTGAATTCTTTCAAGTTTTTTGTCCAAATATTTAGGAAGAGGATCAAAAAGAAATGTTCCATAATCCAAATGGCTTCGCACTAGAGCACCATACATTAATTTAAGAGTAGTAGGATGAGATCCCCACCACACTCTGGAAACAGCTCGCATAATATTTAGCCCCTTTTCACACTTAGCCGAAATGTTCTGAATATGCGGGAGCCAGGAAAGTTTATGATCCAAAAGTAGTCCAAGAAATTTAATTTGCTTAACGATTTGAAGAGAGACATTATCAAAGCAGACAGAAAAGGGGGGTATTTTTCTTTTGCGCGTAAAAGCCACTACTTTGGTTTTAGAGGTAGCTAAATTCATCCCATTTGTCAACAACCAAACTTTAATATTATGTAAAGCCAAATTCAATTCCTTCGCAGCGCGCGATAGATTTTTGTGTGATAAATATATAAGGAAATCATCAGCAAAATAAAGTCGCTTGATAGATGAAGGAATTACACTGTCTAAATCACTTATATATATATTAAATAATAATGGACTGATTACGGACCCCTGAGGTAACCCCTTCCATAGTTTGCGATTTATAGTTTTTGAGGAAAAGTGGATAATAATGGATCTGTCTGTTAGTAAATTAATAATAAATTGAACTAGTTTTAAGGGAATTTTTATTTTAATTAATTTTTCTTTTAAAATGTTAATTAATACATCGTCGTAAGCTGACGAAAGATCAAGAAATGTGGCCAGAGTGCAAGAATTAAGGGACTGAGATATACGGATGTCTGTTGTTAACACACTTAAATTATCTATGGTTGATTTCTTTTTCCGGAAGCCATATTGATTAGGAGAGATAATTCTGTGATTTTCAACAAACCATTCCAATCTGTTCTTTATCAAGTGTTCTGCTACTTTCATTAAACATGACGAAAGAGCAATAGGACGATAGGATGAGATTTCAGATGGATTTTTGCCAGGTTTTAAAATCGGAAGGATTTTTTGAACTTTCCAGACTTCCGGAATAAATCCCGTTTCGAACATGTAATTAATTAGGGATAAAAAATATTCAACCGACATGTCTGAGAATGCTTTAATGAAACTATATAAGATTCCATCAGGGCCAGGAGAAGAGTCTGGAAGGGATTTGATTACTCGATTTAATTCACTTATTGAGAAAGGAGAGTCCAGCCAGCTAGAGTGAGATGGATAAGAAATAAAGGAAGGCATTTCCTCACATCTGGCAACTGACGGAGGAGCTATCTTATCAGCAAAACCTATAATAATTTCTTCTGGAATATGTTTAGAACGCTGCGGAGTATATGACGAACCGATTTTTTTTAAATTGGACCATACGGATTACTGGGGAGATTCAGGAGACAAGCTTTCACAGAATTTTCGCCATCCAGACCGCTTTTTGTTTTTCAAAACGCGTTTCGCTTCTGCCTGGGCGCGTTTCACAGAAAGGTAATTTTCGAAAGACATACATTTACGGAAAATGGAAATTGCTTCTCTTCTGGATTTAACGACACTAGTGCATTCTTCATCCCACCATGGGGTGGAATGTTTTATCTTAATGTTAACATTACGTTTTTTAAGTGTTTTTTCTGCAGCTTTTATTATCATGTTAGGAAATAATTCACATTGTAAACTAGTGTTGACAAGGGAAGACTTAGATGCTTGAACAATGGAGTCTAATTCTGAAGAAAAATTTCTCCAATTCGCGTCTTTCGTTTTAAATTTAAAACTATTGTTTATCGAAAAGGAATGCGTGGAAGATAGATGGTGGAAGGTAATTATTATAGGAAAATGGTCACTGGAAAGGGGATCTTTAAGAATGTTCCAAGAACATATGGGAATCACCGAAGATGAGCAAAGAGATAAATCGACTGCACTTTTCCGATGTTGAGGGGCAGTGAAACGAGTTGGAGATCCATCATTTAGTATACATAAATTATAGGTATCCATAAAATCTAATAGATTATGGCCAGAACGGTTTGTTAACTCACTGCCCCAAGAAGGAGAATGAGCATTGAAGTCCCCAAGTATCATATACGGGGGACTAATCTGGGATATAAATGTTGACCATTCGTTTTCAACAAAAATTGTAGAGGGAGGGATATATATTGATAGTAATGTAATATCAGATATAACAGCAGCTACTATCTGAAAATTATTGGAGAGAGTGTGGAAAATAATTTGTTTAAAAGGGATAGAATTATGTATAATAAGAGCAGTGCCACCTTTGCCATCCAGTCTATCATGTCTTAGACAATGATATCCAGGAATATTAAATTGGTATGAGGGTTTTAACCACGTTTCGGAGATGGCAGCAACTGAAATATTATGTTCATCAAGTAACTGTACAAGATCAATTTTGTTGGCGAATAGACTTCTACTATTCCATTGAAGTATTTTGCTCATTTGCGGATACATCGGGAAGGCTAGAGAGTAAAGATTTCATATAATCGGCAGCGTTGGACGGTACTTTATTGTTATTTGAAAGGATCGTAATTAATAGGGTAATTAAAGTTTGAATAAAAGAAGAATTTTCAATCGTGACTTTAGGGAAGATATCGGAAGTGGAACAGTTTTTTAAGGCAGTCCCATTGGGAGCCTGGGATTTATTATTCCCATTCGGGTTAAGTAAAAGTTCATTATGTAGTTTTTTATCGAAAGAAGGAATAAATTTTGGATTAGATTTTATCGGTTTGAAAATTGTTTCTTTGTGGGAAGATGATAGAGGGGATTTAGGGGAAGAAAAATGAAAGAGAGAAGCGTTAGACGTTATCTCTGCAAAAGATTTTTTTGTAGGAGGGAATAATTTAGAGGCCTGAAAGTAGGAAATATTGTCTGCAGCCATTGACTGTTTGATATTTCTCTGTCTAGATAACTCTGGACAGGCCACACTAACAGCAGTATGGTTGCCCTTACAATTAATACAAATAGGGTTATTCGTTGTATTTTGACACTGTTCAAAGGGATGATCCTCTCTACAATGGAAGCAACGAGGAGGGGAACGACAAATAGGTTTTGAATGGCCAAAACGGCAACAGTTGAAACATTGGATAGTCGGGAATCTGTATATTTCAACGGGAAGAGCGTTATAATAAATAAATACACGGGATGGTAATGTTTGACCTTCGAAAGTAATAACAACGGATTGGGAAGGTTTCCATATAGTGGTGCCGGTGGAAGTATCCTTAAAATTCAAACGACGTGCTTTTAAAACTTTTGGAGTTAATTGAGAGTCATTAAGAGCATCTATTATTTCTGTTTCTGATAGATCGGTTGGGATACCTCTTACTCTGCCCATTCTGGTTAAATTGAATGTAGGTATGAAAGATTTAAATTTATTATTTGAAAGAGAACCTATTTTTTTAACAAAATCATTAGCTAATGTGGCTGATTTAAATTCTATGGATAGTTTGTATCGACCTTCCGGTTTTATTGATCCATTTATAATACCGAGGTTATTGAGTTTTGAGCTAAAAATAAATTTACCAAAATCCAGGGGATGAATTATTTTCCCCTGTTCAGTCCTTTGGACATTGACAATAAATGGAGCTGAAGATGAAATAGAATACATAAGCTCAATGGCTTTTACTTCTGGAGGAATGGTATCATTATAACTTCCATGAGAGATTGGGGCTTCGTTTGATTGTGAAAGAGATTTAATTTTAGGAGGTACATTAAGGCAAAGCGGAGGACGTCGTTTTCGTGAAGGAAGGGTTACAGAAGTCTGGGTATCATCAGTATCGTAGTCGTCTACAATATTAGAAATGGGTTCAGGGTCCGGAGGTCGATTTTCATCTTCCTCCATTTCAACAAATTAAAAAAAAAAATTAAACAATAATTATTATTTTAGAAATAATAAATGATAGAAATAATACACGCAACTTCGTCGCAAACCAATAACACAAACAAAAATAATGAATACGAAAAGGTAACAATAAATAAATCTTATCTGTACGCCGCGCCGCCGTCAAAGTAAGCCGTCAAACACAGAGCACTGGTAAACACGACTGCACACTACCGAGGTTCGGTGACTAATCTACCAATATGTTGAGCAAAGCTTGAAAACTATGAAACAGAGCGGTTTACTTGGCGTGTTAATTAATTGTTGTGGAGAACACGGTTAACTTCTTAATTAAATCCGTCTGAGAAAGTAAATTGTTTTTTAATGAACAATTTTATGCCTAGAAAGTTTATTGGCTTTCCGATGATTATTATGTCAGTAACACTGTATTAAATCATGGCTATCCGTTATCCCGTAGGCCAAGCACCAATATCTTGTATAATTATAAGTATACCATAAGATAACAAATAATTACCTACCCATATAGGCACCAATATCCGACAATTTTAATTTAATTATTTAAGACAATATTAGGGATTTTTAAACGAAAATTTGAAACTGAAAAATCATAAAAAGATATGGTCGCTTCTGGGACTTGAACCCAGGAACCTTGCCTCTACCAACTGGGCTAATGAGACCCTATCGCCTTCGGTCATATTTAACTGTATCATACTTCGAATATGAACTACCAACATTGTCTTCATTTTCTCACCGCACATTTTCATAGGCTGCTATCTTTATGTATGATTGCAAGTATCTTAGATAAATATATACTATTTTTATTTGTATGTGCAATATCTATAGACCTTTTTGCAATATTCTAAAATGAATATTTTAATTTTTGGAATAACTCAATGAGTAAAACCTCAAAATATAATATTTAGTTATTGAAGAATTTTTTAAACGAAAAATTGTAATGTAAAAAACACAAAAAGATAGGTCGCATCTGGGACTTGGAACCCACGACCTTCGCCTTGCCGGGAAACTGCTCTACCAACTTGTAATATTTTTGTGGCCGTTGCCGGTGCTATTGCCGTTGATGTTGCTGTTGCTGTTACTGTTGCCGTTACTGTTGCTGTTGCCGTTGTCGTTGCAATTGCTGTTGCTGTTGCTTTAATCGTTTTATTAGTTATCATATTATTTTTTGTGTTATTTTATCTATATATCACCATTATGATATGAGTATTAGCCTAGTTTGATGGGTCTATATTCCATTGCTAAAAAATAAAAAATAAATTTAATATGAAACCGCACAAGTGTCCCAACTGCTCCCAACCGTCTGGAGCCAGTGAGACTACGGCATTACTATTGGCGTATATTGTTAAGTAGTAGAGAGGGGAAGGAGATGGGGAAGAGGAAGGTTGGGAAGTACCTGGCTATTCAGATTTGGTCACTAAGGTACATAGATATCTATTCCGAATTTCGTAATATAATATTGTTATATTACGAAATATATAACCTTTTTTATTTACTTTTTTGGCCACGTTTAATGTTCTTACAGTATATAAGAACCTTGGGCTAGGTTGAAATACGTGATTTATCTGAAGCAATCGCTTTGTTTGTGGTAACGATTTTCTCCCCAGGGCAATACGCTCCTGAACAAGGTACAAATTCTGATTTAATTACATGGATGGGAAAAGGGATCAATTAAATAGGATGTCAGTCCATTGAAAACAGTGAACCGCCAGGTAAGCACGTGTTTTTCTGTATAATTTGTGAATAATAAAATTTTGTAAAGCCTTGGATCTCACAATAACTTGTACAGAAACTTTGAGGTGCTTTTTCACAAAAACGGCGCTATGCAAAATATCCAATTATTATTATTAGTATTACACGTTACTTGATGATGAGTAAGAAAGTAAATTACTGTTTTTCTGAGTTGTTGTTTCTTGCTGTCCAAGACGTATTACATATATCTTAATTATTGAAATGCATAACTGCTAACATTGAAGACATGCTGTGGTTCATGACAAAATGACATCTCAGAAGTGTGAAAAATAAACATCACTCGGTCACGGAAAGTTAGAATCAAGATACCATGCAGTGTCACCCAATTTTTCTCAAACAATAAAACAGAACTTTTATCTGAGTTTTATCTTTTTTTATTTCCTTAATATATTTTAATACTGGAACAAATTATAACATAAAAAAACATGGGTTTCTCCCAGAAGAAACTTTTTTCGAGAAGGACAGAATCATTTAACATAGTAATTTCAATATAAACAGTATTTGGGTCATGTGGTACGTAAATATATCTAAGAATTTAAATAATAATATCGTTCTATCATTATGTCGGTGGGTTACGGACAAAAGAAAAACATCTTTATTCAATATAAGATTATAAAATGATTTAATGTGCTTTTCTTGCTGTGTGGTTTGTGGGCAAATTTATTTATTATATTATTTCTAAGTTCACAAAGTCCTGAATATAACATTTTATGGGTCTTGTTGAGATGCTTCCTAATTTATTTGAAATACTGAATTCAAACTTTTCTTGAAATGGCTTTGATACTTAATTGGTATACATATTTCTATCTACGTACGTGGTATATATGGGTATAATTGGACCCGAATTCAATTATGTTGTGAAAACATTTTAATGGGCGATTTTTCTTATCTTTTCATTATTATTTAAATTTATTGTAATATATATATATATATATTATATATTTTACAAGTGATAACATTATCCATCAATAAGGTTATTAATTCAATAAAACACGGGTGTACAACAGACACTTTTCTTAATATGTCTATAATTAATTATTGTCCAAATAAAACCTTTTACCTCAAAATAACTTCTCCACTAAACTAAAATTAAAACAATTCGAAGCATAAAATAACTTAATTATTCTTGCCAAATAGAATACATAGATAAAAATAAAAATTAAAACACGTGATGTCAAGGGAGCCAAGTCAAAATGACTTGACAACACTAAAGCATTTTCAAACCAAGATACAGGCATAAGAAGCCTTTTTCTTTTGACTATCAAACCACGGTGCTATCTTTGTTACTTTCAAAATGCTGTGGCCAGGAGGTATTAACAATTAGGTATAAATTTTTGTAGTTGACCAAACGTGACCAATTTTTATGTAAACTAGATACACAGATAAAATGTTTTTCACGTTAATGTGAATAGGAAAACATATGAATTACTGTGCAGCCACCATTATAAATCATTATAAGCATTTCCATTTATTGTATCAGGGTTCGTGTGTGGGCTATTACGTTAAAACTTGATAATATTGCTTTTACGCAGCTATAAAAAATGAATAAATTAATTACGTACGGTGACGTATGTGGACACGCAACCATGGCAATTATTTCGTATTTTTTTTTTTTTTCGAACCTTTTTTCATTGTTTAGATTCTTTGATATTCAAATGAAATGGCTCTTATCGAAATGTTTCAATCTTTCACCAAAATAATTTGAATATCTGCCTAATTAATGCAGCTTAAATAATTTGTTTCGTGTTGTAATTTTAAAGTAGTTAAATAATTATTTTTTATTAATATTTCACCATACCTGAGGTACTCGAGGACTACGTAAAAGTCCCAATTGATAACCGCACAATGGTGCAATTTGGCGGGACGCCAGGTCAAATACAATGTAATTTGCGTCTCGCGGTCACTCGGTCTATATATCAAACCGCGCCAAAATCCGAGCAGGCGCTACCACTCCACTCCAATATCCAATAACTTCTGGAATTGTTAACTGCCTCATTAAACGTGACAAATTACACAAGAGTTGTCGTAAAGAACCAAATAATATCGAGCTGTTTGCACATTATAAAAGATACAGAAATTGGTGTTCTAAAATTATAAAAACGACCAAACAGACATATTATAAAGGGAAGCTTCACGAGGTAAAAGGAAACATAAAGCAAGAATGGAAAATAATAAAACAAGCATTGGATTTGCAAAAGGAATCAGTGCCCATAAATAAACTGAAAGTAAATAATAACATTGTATCCATAAATGATAATCCAACAGTCATTACTAACCACGTGAATAATTTTTTTTGTGATATAGGTCAAAATTTTGCTAATCTTTTGTGTAGTTCAAATAACACCAGTGAAGAATCTTTAGTAAAAAATTATAATCCAACACAATCTATGCAAAATGCCTCCTTTGAATTCAAACCAACGAATTGTAATGAAGTTTTATATGTGATTAATGAGCTGAAATCAGGTTTTTCGAGTGGAAATGACAGTATAAGTGCAATGGTCTACAAACAAAATGCTTCTGAACTAGTTATACCTATTACACACATTGTAAATGTTAGTTTTGAGAATGGCTTGTTCCCTAATCATTACAAAAATTCCAAAAATATTCCTTTATTTAAAGGAGGAGATAACAAAGATGTAAATAACTATCGACCTATCTCCTTGCTAAATACGTTTTCAAAAATAATAGAGAAATTAGCTAAAATTAGGTTGATGTCTTATGTAAAAAGATATGAAATTCTCTCAGATAATCAATTTGGCTTCCGAGAGAACATGGGAACAAGTGATGGTGCATTAAAAATGATCACCATAGTCGTAGAAGCTCTTGATACTGGCAATAAAGCAATGGCCGTCTTTTTAGACTTGTCTAAGGCATTTGATACCGTATCCCACGGTTTACTCTTAAAAAAACTCAGTTCAATGGGTATTGTTAATAAATCTTTAGATTGGTTCAGAACATATCTTGAAAATAAAACACAGAGAGTAATAATTAATGACCACATTAGCTCAAATAAATCAATTGTATATGGTGTTCCTCAAGGTAGTGTTCTGGGTCCAATTCTATTTTTGTTATATATTAACGACCTCTGTAAACTGAAATTTTCTGGATCTTCAATTGTATTTACAGATGACACTGTCTTGGTGTTTGCTGCTGACACATGGAATGAAACGTATGCTAAGTGCGAGGCAGGATTAAGGGCAGTCAAAAATTGGCTTGATCAAAACTTGTTAACCTTAAACATGAACAAAACTAAATATATTACTTTTAGCATTTCCTCTGTAAATCAACCATCTTTGGAACGTTCATTAAAAATACATTGTTGTGTGCAGGAGTGTAACTGTCAATCTTTGGAAAGAGTAGACAACATCAAATAACCTGGGTTTAATTATTGATAAAAATTTAAAATGGAACAATCACATTACTATATTAAGAAACAAAATAAGAAGGCTAGCCTACATTTTCAAAAATCTAAGAAACATATTGGACAAAGTTACATTAAAAACTGTATATTATGCTCTTGTTCAATCAATGCTTTCATATAATGTTGTCTGTTGGGGTTCTTGTAACAAGACCACCTTAGAGCCTTTGAATGTTGCGCAAAAATTAATTTTAAAAATAATGTATAAGAGAAATTTTATGTATCCATCAAAGTTATTATATAGTGAAAGCAAAATTATGACAATAAGGCAGTTGTACATAATACAGGCTCTCTGTAAATTTTTCAACAACACTATTACTGCTAAAAGATCTCAACAAGTGCGCAGCACTAGAATGGGTTCTTCTTTAATGTATCAGCCGGTGTATACCAGAACATCCTTCGGACAAAGGAGTTTTTCATATAAATCTCCGTTGCTATATAATATGCTTGGAGAAAATATAAAAACTATAGGTACGTTAAATTCATTCAAGAAAATGGTCAAAATCTCCGTACTAGCTGAGAGTGATGATTTTGGATCACCCATGTTGTCGCTTATATCATAATTCCTTGTGGAAGCTCTGTTTCGATACAATCCTTATTTACTTACTGCGCATGTACTTATTTACTTCTAAAATAACTTTTGGTTATACATTATTATGTTACTTATTATTATTATTATCTACTTAATTATCGAATTAATATTTACTTTAATTATTGTCCAGCTAAATTATTTACTTACTTACTTTTTATTATAATATTATCTACTTACCTATCGGTTATTATTTACCTATTTTTATTTAGTTATTTTTATTTTTTCTTATAATCTATTATTCATACTATCCATGTTGTAATTGTTAGTATGGTTACCCTATGCTTGTGTCTGATAAGCCAGCACAGGTACCTTGTACTTTAGTTAACAGAAGAATATTATTGTTGCCAACTTACTTACTAATGCTTCTTTTGTTGACATTTTTTTTTTTTTTCATACATTTGTTACTAAAATTTTGTTTATTTTTGTCTACCGGTCTCGAAACGTCCGTGTCATAAACTTTTCTTTTTTGGTGTAAATTTAATTTAATGTTATTATTATTTTAAATTTACATATATGTATTTTTTTAAATGATATTATTGTAAAGCTGCACATCTTGATACAGGAATGCCCTAGTGAGATGTGCAGAGCATGCTTTTTATGTAAAAACTGTTTTTTGAATGAAATAAATAAATATCTCCGCGATCATCGGGTACGGTGTGTTCAGGTTGCGTCTGCCCACCAGCTGCGTGGCGTGCCAGATCGGGAGAAGCTGATTTGGGGAGACCCTCTTACTCCTCTAACTGGTGTATCGACCCACAACCCTGCGCCGCAGTGGGGGTCTTTTTGTGGAGAGGAAGGAGTGAACATGGGTCTTGAAGAGTCCCATGTTGTAGGAGGGAGGAAACACAGAGGCCGGTAGCTCGTTCCACAGCCGAGCTGGTGAACTTAAGAACGAATCGTAGAAGCGCCCGTTCTCATGTGACAAATGTCAACCGTGTACAAATGTTGGGCGCGCGTTTGGCGTGTATCCCGACTACGCACCGGTGCCGAAGGGATCAATGACGCTAGTTCCTCAGAGCATCTTCCATTGTAATACCGATAGAACAAGGACAGCATACCTACCTGACGCCTGTATATACTTTTATTATTGTTCTGTTTCAAATTTTCGTTTAACAATCGCTGATATTGTCTTCAATAATTAAATATAATTATTGCTTAAACTATTTTTTTTCCTTTGCTTAAAAACCTTGTAATGTAAACATAAATTTATCTTTAATAAATAATAAATTTTATTATATTAATTTGTGTTATTTCAGAATTTACTCACTTAAAATAATACATGGTTTATTTGCGCCATGTTTCAGAGTGTAAGATACTCTCAGTATCGCTCTGGTCTCATTCTGAATTGGAATGTTGCTTAATATGGCTTTGGCCATGTTTGGCGACCACATTTGAATAGCCAAGTACTTTCCCATCTCTTTCTCCTTCCCACTAACTTCAGCCTCATAACATATCACAATCGGGGATGCCATAGTCTCACTGGCTCCAGAGGGGTTTTGAGCCCTTTTTTCATCAGTCAAATTAGTCAAATGATCAATGTAAAACTAAAAATAGTTTTGACCTTTCAATCTATTTTGTGTACTGGACAATCCCACATGAATTTCTAAATATAGTGATCGAGTACCTTGAACTTCCTTCCAGGAAACTCTCAAAGCTGTAAAAGGACTGAATGATAAAATAGAAAGCAGGAATAGGAAAGGCAAAAAGGAAAAAAAGTTTTGTTTGTCAGAAAACATTTATTATCGTAGTTGCAGTGTTTACCTAGTACCTACACTAGACATTTAACAACTTTTATACAAAAAAAAAATAGAGTAATATTCGTCAACACAAATTTTTACTTACAAACAGCTCACCAATAGGGTATATTCACCGTTTTGTTTTATTCTCGAAAAATTGGCAAAGATGAAGATATTTTTTTTATGTGAATGAATAAATTTTCTACAACGATTTAAAATGTCGCACTTTCGATTTGTAGCCAAAACGCCATGTTCGTTTCTATTAGTGAATATGGCGGCGTTGACGTCACGCCGGATAACATTGGTAACAGCCGTCTTAGCAGTCAGTGGCGTTTTCTACGTCATAATCACGTTATAACCAGTTGGAAACGTTTCGACGGCCACCGTTGTGGAGAGGTTTAAGACTAGCAAGCCAGAGGTCGCAAGTTCGAACGCAGGCGTGCGCAAGTAAATTTTATATGAAAAATTTGTGTTATCTCACAAGTTACTCATGTAAAATAATATAAAGTGTATTTGCGACACGTTCGTATTCGCTCGTAAGACCATCATTCAGAATTGAAACATTGCTATAAATGGCTTTGGCAGTGTTCGGCGACCAGATCTGAATAGCCATGTATTTCCCTACCTTCCTCTCACCCATTTCCTTCCACTGCCTGTTACCTTCAGCCTCACAAAATACCACAATTGGGGATGCCTTAGTCACATTGGCTCCAGACGGTTGGGAGCAGTTCGGACTCTTGTGCGGTAATCGAAT
Source organism: Hesperophylax magnus (assembly GCA_026573805.1). Classification (NCBI taxonomy): domain Eukaryota; kingdom Metazoa; phylum Arthropoda; class Insecta; order Trichoptera; family Limnephilidae; genus Hesperophylax; species Hesperophylax magnus. Next base: position 4,826,138 of record JAIUSX010000108.1, read on the forward strand.
AAAAATAAAAGAATAAACCTTGAACTGCATCCCAATGGCATAAACTAAAAGTCGATTACAATAATGCTTATCGCCAACTATTCCGCCTACCGAGATACTGCAGCGCCACTGAAATGTTTCTGATGGGACGAGTACACTCTTTCAGAGCGCTTCTCCGCCATCACGTGGGAAGCTTATGACGCAAACTACGCCAATCAAGTAACAAAATCATCACTGCCATGGTTGCCTGGATGGAGTCCCCTGTGATGGCCCTATGGAGACGGGAGATGTGCAAATATCCCCCATAAACGGCTGTTCACTCATTTTTGTGTTTATATTTTGTCTTTATTCACTTAAATTCCGCATTTTGTGCCTATCGGAATCACCTATGTTGTTACCAACTTAATATTATTTTTATTACTTATTATGTATATTATTTCAAATATGGAATGTATTGCATTGAACTACCCCTGCATACATTCTGGAATAAATTCTTATTATTATTATTATTATTAAAGAATAAAAAATTTGTGACGAGTAAGTTATACACAAGTTTTACCAATAAGTTTTAATAGACTTGTATACAGAATGACTGATACCTGATACGAAATACTTAATAAGGTTTTTTCAAAAGGTTTCGACTTTCACCCTTCAGGGGTGTTCTAGGCCATCATTTCAAATTATCAAAAAAGGGAAGGAGAATTTAAATATTAATTTTATTAAAATGGACAAATTTCATAATTATATGGAAGATTGGAATCGTGTTCAGTCTTAGAAGAGATGAGATGTAGAAAAAAGTGGAGGCAATTTTAGATAAGGCCTTATAGAAGAGAAGATATTTTGTTGGAGGGGGACTACCACAAAATAATGTGATCTAAGGTTTACTTCTAAACCACAGAAAGCACAAGCTTCACACCTCATAATGTGACATAGAATCATCAAATGGCGATCAACTCTTATCTTCATATAAATATAAACGAATGTCAAGTTATGACATTCTACAAAATTAAACATCAAAAAACATATAATTATTCATTGTGTAATGTTGACTACCGACGGGTTGTTTCGAAGAATTTGCTTATGAAATGGCGATTAATGGCGAGTTGTTTCACATAACTGAAATAATAACAGAACTTGAATAGAACCTTCACAGAACTTGAAAAACATCTTTGAAATTTTATGAATCGTTCAAATTCTGTAAAATTCAAGTTTTATAGTAAGGATTTCCTACGATTTAAAAAATATCTATACATTAAAAATTGTGTACACATCTGTGTTTAATAATCATATTAATATCATTAAAAGACCGCGATGCAAATTGTTGAGGTGTATTAATTTTAGACTGAGAATTGCTTTAGAATCAATAGATAATAAGTTTTCATTACATTATTTCAATTTTTTTAAAGTTAAGTGACAGAAGAACATTTTTTGAACTTATATATTTGTATAAAATTGTACATTATCAGTAAGAGCCTTGACACTTTACTATTGATTAACTTTCATATTCCTACCATTAGATTAAGGATCCCTAGTATGTATTATTGTAATAATCACACTACGGTTTCAGGCTACAATCTTCTTATAAATAGATTACACACCAGTATGCAATGTTAGCTGATGTTTTTAATACGAAATATACACGGTGTCCGGAAACTCGTAGTACAAGCGGGAAACTGGAGAATCTACACCACATGGGGAACCCAAATAAACATAAAGTTTTTTGATTTGAGCATTTTCACAAAAAAAAAAAAAAACAAAAAAAAAATATTTTTCGGCTATTTTAGGGTTAAAGTTTTTTCTGGTGTTTAGGGTTGAACAACAGATGTTTTAACCCTGCAGAGCAGAAATATTTTATGATTACACCGGATTAAATGAAGGGTGATTTCAAAATAATGCTTCAAATCCGAGTTTCTTCATTTGTTTTACTTTCAAATAATTTTAATTAGTTGGGTACTTTGATCTTCAGTAATAATTTATAAGAATTTGATTAAAAAAAAAAGAAAAAAATCAACTTCTAACTCGATTTACTCGATAACGAAAGCTCAAATCAAAAAAAAATATACTACAAAATCGACTCCAAATGTGATGTAGATTCACCAGTTTCCCGCTTGTACTACGAGTTTCCGGACACCCTGTATATGCTTATATTAGTGAGATCACTGCATAACAGTTTTTGTTTTGTTGTGAACTTTGAACTATAATTTATTATTTTTTTCTTGTTAACTTATTCAATCTTATATTTTATTCCTTTCTTTCCATATTGTAGTATGACTGTCAATAACTTTTACATATATAAATGGCACTTGTGCCGTTAATTGCAAACAAATAAATAAACACCATCAAATTTGGAGTCGACATCGAACTATAAATTTTTGATTTGAGCTTTCGTAAATCATTAATTAAAATAATTATTTGAATAAAATCGGTGGCTAGAAAAGTTTTTTAGAATTTGTTACGTTTTTGGGTTCTCTGTGTGGTGTAGATTCCCCAGTTTCCCGCTTTTAACACTAGTTTCCGGACACCTTGTATAGTCGATTTTCGGTACGCATTTCACATTATTACAACTTAACTCATATTTTTTTACATAAATTTATGGGGACAATATTAGACTCGTTTTGCAAAACTTGTTGAGGTTGTTAATGCCAAAGCGAATTTATTTCCAACATACTTTTTTATTTCTTTATACAAACACAGTTTCCGTGGAGTAATTTTATTGCTATCAATGCGAAAATATTCAGACATTTAATATAATTATATCATAATAAGGGGTAGGGACTAATAAATCTCTTTTTATGTGTTTTATATCGAAACGGTCATGAGAAAAGCTATTGGAATGTCCTCGTCCTTTATCTTATTTATACAGGGTTTTCCAAAAAGAGGTGTTATTTTGATATTCAAACGTTAAAGATCAATGGTTTTGTTGCTTGTGTGGCACTTAGCGCCGTCTTGTTGAAAGTAAACGTTGTCTAGATCAATACCATCCAATTCCGGCCATAAAAAATCATTAATCATCTCTCGATAGCGCAATCCATTCACCGTAACTGTTGCTCCAGCCTAATTTTCGAAAAAGTAAGATCCAATGACTCCGCCGGACCATAAACCGCACCAAACAGTCACACGTTGAGGATAGAGAGGCTTTTCAACAATAACTCTTGGGTTTTCCGAGCCCCAGATGCGACAATTTTGCTTGTTGACGAAGCCACCGAGGTGGAAATGGGCCTCATCACTCAAGATCATTTGCATTTGATTCACTCAAGTGAATTTTAATAATTTCAATGCGTTGTTGAAGCGTGTATCGTTCCATTTTTATTAATGGCGTAGTTTCTACTTGTCAAATGTTAAAAAATGACAGCTTCAAAAGTAACATCTACCGAAATAGCGGGCTATTCAAAATAACACCTCTTATTGGAAAACCCTGTATATAAAAAAATAAGCCTGCGTACGTTTGTGCTCGCGAAACTCGAAAAGTAGAAGACCGATATCGTTGAAAATTTAAAAGTTTGTTCTTATTAGTGCCAGGAGTATGTAAAGAGTAGTTTAAATGGTCCTAGAAGTCGGGGACGCCCAAGAATACTTAACACAATATCTCTGCACCTGAATGAGATAAGGAGTCGAATTAAATTCGATGTAATGTAGTTTTTTAACAGTAACATTGTGGTATACAGTAGTGAATGGTGGAAGAGGTCGGAGACGCCCGAGATTAGCTATTGCGAAGCATTGCCCCTGCAATGTCCACCAGTTTCTCATAAAATATTCCATCCTTACTAATTATAGGGTGAACTAGACTCTGTTTGCCCGCAACTAGTGGTAGCCCAGTATCATTTCGATTGTCCTTTTCTCGTACGTATGTAAAAATCGTAACGAATCTCTTATAATTATTATCTTATTCTTACATTGATGGTTATAATCTTCAAAAGTCGTTAAAAGAAGTTATTATAGTAAAATTGTATATTCATTTAGACTTTTTGTAAAAGTCAATAGGTATCCCGTATAAATAAAAAAACGGGTTTGTTTAAAAGATACACCATGTAGGTTACAAATTAATTCTTCAGAACTTTGTAATCATTCAAAAAGATAACAGCCAAAAATATGGGAAATATTAGTTGAAGATAATAAAATAATATTATTAATTCTGTATTTGAAAAATGAGACAACGACAATAATGACTTAAAATAATTAGGTTCCAAAGGCCGAGTGGTTAGATGCATTGTCCAGATAAGACAGAGTTACTGGGTTCGATTCCCAGTTGAGACTGTTACCTATTTTATTTTTCTATTTATTGTCTATTATCTTCTTCAATGACCTCTTATTAAATCAAAGTCAATTCATAAACTGATATACCGAAAGTGAAGTTTTTCAAATATGCAGGTTTTTATTTATAAATTATCTTAATTTTTTACGCATTATTATTGATAATAAAACAAAATATTAAAAAAATGTCTACCATCTTCAGGTTGTTTTATTAATGATTATTATCGAATAACTAAAGTGGGCAATGATTATGGACAAGTGGGCAGTCACTATACATTTAGTTATTTGCGGTTATTTTTTTGTTATAAAAGGAAAATGTCACTTGTGGAGGGATGGAGAACTTAGTCAGCCGAGGAATTGAACTCTCGACATCTCAGTCCTACATCTGACCTACATTAAAGGTTTTAAGAGTCCCACTAACAGATACAATAAATGTGAAAACTGATATAGTTTCGATTACAGAGTCAATAATTTATTCGGGAACACGGACACGCCCATTAAAACTCTTCTAACAGTAGTTTATCTCTTCAGTGTCGAGTCCCAAATGAGGTGTTCAAATGATAAGTTTGACTTCGTCCGATTTCGACTGATCGAAAATCATAGTTCTGTGGCTTGCTTCTAAAGGGGCCAAAGTCATTTTTTTTAATTTAACGAGGCCTATGTAGAATTTGATATATCAAGGAAGGTTTAATTTTGAGTAAAGCGATTTTCTAGTGTAACATCGTGTAAAATAGGTTTTCGAAATCGAAAGGTCCTTCTAGGATTCGGAAGGTAACACAATTATAAGACGAAAATTTTAATATTTTTATTTATATTTATATCGCAAAACTGGCATTGGCCCTTTCAAAAGACACCCACAAAATTATAAATTAACTACAAATAAGATCAGTAATATTTTTAGAATACCTATTTATTGACAAACACAATAATTATGAAATGACAAGGGCAGTTATTGAAAAATCCAGAATATTTTACACATCGTCAAATTTATAGAGTATTGTAATGATAATATTACTGTGTGGACAATTTTTATTACATAATTTATTCAAAGGAGGCTCTGGGGAAAATAAATTCCACTAGCCTATATCATATGTGGGGATGCTTTTTACGTGAGCGTGTAACATTTTAACAATCTTGGAAAATGGAAGATATCTCCCTTCACACTAAGAATATGTTTACAGTACATAATATCTACTAAAACACAATAAGTATATATTTTAATTTTAAATCGTGTAAAACTTTTTTACTTTTTTTATAACCACTAAATACTGTGACAATCTACAATTATGTACATATCTATGTCGTTAACAACGATTATAAGGCGAAGACAGATATTTTTCATGAATAGAATGGAATAAAATGCTTAGTAATAGATTCACAAAAATGAATTAATTCTTAAAAGTCAGTAATTTATTTCTTAATTAAATCGTCTCGAGTCATAATTACGTTATTCGTTCAGTCCAGCTATTTGGGATATAAAGAAAATCAACCTGTAAAAATGTATTTTTAAACTTGGTTTGACTTGAGGATTGTACCTTCCTTCCCAGGTACTGGAGTTAATCGCGCTAACAAACTCGCCAAATGCCGATCGGGTGGGAGCGACATTTATTTCATATAGCTGCTGTAATATCATCCGATTTCAGAGAAATGCCTATATGTCTACGTGTGTGTACGTGATTGCCACCAAAAGTTGATAGAATGCATCGACATCGACAACGAGTCTATCTCCCAAATTTTAGCTCGATAGGATGTTGGAAAGTGGGTTAATTTCCGCTCACAACATTTATTTTCATTCGTTCATTCCCGAAATGTGAAATTCAAATAGGTTATTGCTAGGTCATTCGTCGAGTCCAGCCATTTAACGATATAAGGAAAAAAATACACATACTTTCAAATTTTTAAAAATGTATCACACTTGTAGGTTTAGTTATTTATTGTTGACCATTAAGTAGTTATTTACCATAAATTTTTTTTGTAATAATACAAAGGTACTTAATGTGTATGAGTATAGACTTTTATCTAATATCATAACCAGACAAATCTCACAAATAAATAAGATTGAAATGTCTCTTTTACAAGAGCAAATAATTAAAAAAAAACAGCTACTTAAATACAAAATCTATAAGAGATCTATTTAATATAAAACAGAAACATTAAAAATATACAGTTTAAAAAAACATGTGTTACCTCCTCCCGAAGTTTTTTCACTTAAGCCACGGACACCCTGTATAATTTAAACGCGGAGTGAAAACATAGATCTAATATCATGCCATCGTGATTTATACCTGTTGATCACGATTCTTAAGAAACAAAATGAAACAAAACAAACCAAAAGTACTTATCCTTTAATAGCTTCATCCAGACTTCCCGAGGCGTGCGACGCATTAGAGTGCGCAAGTTCCTTAAGGCTTAATTATTTATTTGCTAGTTGAGAATGTGTGCTGCGCGTTTAGTTGTGTGGATTATCGGGACAAAGCTTTTGAAATACATTGACAATTATAATAGCCTAGTTAGTATTCACGGGCGAGCATGAAATCACAGGCTATAAAGAAGTGTTTGTCGCTCGGCCTGTGATATCATGCTCGCCAGGCCTACGAGTAATTAATTCTACATGAAATATCAAGATCATTTTTAACGGCGTTGTTTTATTGTTAAAGAAATCGATTCTAGAAAATAAAAGCAGTTTTTTGGGAAAATAAAAAACTTTAGGCCTTAGTTCACCAAAACAGTGTTCATGATGCAAAATTAAAATCTCACTAGATTTTCAATTCAAAACCTTTCACATATATGAAGACATCCTATTAAATAAAAAGAATACGATGGGGTACCCAAAAGAAACCGAACTGATTTTGCGGGAGGCTTTTTGAGAGAGAATTCGTCCTATCATCTGGTGTGAATTTTTTGGTGATAGTTGTTTTGTGTCCTCGTCGTTTTTGCGATGGCTTATTTTCTTGAATAGCACGCAGCCGTGGAGTTTTAAAAAATGCCTTAGAAACTCTTTAAATACAGGCCTACAAGGATGATGCTACGGTGAAAACTCAAATTTGAGAACCACAAATGTTTGTGGTTCTCAAATGAAGAACAAAATCTGAATGGATGACTCCTCTCACATCGGATAACCAAATCAGCATCGTCTTGATGAATGATCTCACTTGACGAGCTTTTTGTGGACGAAGCGAAGTCTTCCATTGGATTATTGCTTTGTTTCAGGGTATCTTATCCATAGCACCATGATTCATAAACTGTTTGGGTCATTTTGAACTCTGTTCACGAAAATCAACCGTCTCAAAAACGACGAACACAAAAACAACAGTAATCACACCAGCGGAAAGGACGACTCCTCCAGCGCACTGCTTGGCATTTAAGGTACGCGGTTCTACTGGCAGAACTCGGTACTACGGTAAAAACTAAGCCCCCATACAGCATCAGTTCGGTATCTTTTGGGTACCCCTTCTTATAAGTAATGTCTTAAATTATCTGCTATCCCATACGAATCCTAATGCTAAGACAACCAGCGGCCTCAGGGCGAAGATTAGTGCAAGAAGCAACACGGGATAGTAGACCTTCGGGCCGTTCATCAGCCTCAGTCAGTCCCCCAGCCTCCGGTTAGCAGTGGCCTCATCTTCTGAGGATGAGTCCTCGCTATCGGCGTCCTCGGAGGACGATGAAGACCCCTTGTCTATGTGAATGTGAGGGCGGTTGGTATTGCGCCCGATGCCGAGGTCAGAGTCCGAGTCTGATGAGTCTGATAGTACCTGGGGATTAAAGTCATATATTTTTAATGAGATCTTAAAAACGAACGGCGGCGCGACCTATTTAAACAGCACTTAAATTTGGATTGAAGGCCAAAATACTGAATAAGGCCAAACCATCTGAGATATATATATATTTTTTAAAAAGGGTATACAAATATCTAATACCGAAAATATGTATTATTTAATTATTTTTGTTTTAAATTATAAAGTATAGTTCATTAAAGAATTCGATTAGATATATATCTTATCCAACTGACTATTTCAATAAAACATCGTAAAATAAGTGTTTTCGTGAAGAAATTTTAATTTATATACGACAAATTTGTGTTCCAAAGTAAATTATGGGTCTTTTTAATTTAAATTTAACACGTAAAAATTAATTTTTCAATAATTTTTATATTTTTTTAATATACATAAAAGTTTAGAAAAATTAAAACATTCATTAACTCGCAAATTATTGCAAAAGTTGCCTCTAAAATAAAGAATATTCGAATTTTTTAATAATCTATACTTTGTAATATGAGACACAAATAAATAAAATAACATATATTCGTACTAGATATTTGCATACCTTTTTTATTTTCAATATATATTATTCAATTTGGTAGGGTATTTTGGCCTCAAATTCAAATGTAAGCTTTTTTATGAAAAAGGCCGAGCAATTGTTCCTCTGAAATATAACACGTTTTAGACAATGGTTTTATCATACGTTGAAAACACAGCCGGCCATTTTTTTAAATTATAATGTTTAAACAAAGGAAATAAAAGAAAAGGTATACAGAGACGTAAATAACAACTTTAAAAATTACAAAAGTACGTGAATAATAAAAATTAATATGTTATCAACACTATTTAAGTGATATATATATCTCAAAATAAATCTCGTTTGGACTTTTGCTAATACTTGCTTTGAAGTGGTAATAATGATGATTTATAAGAACTTATTTATTAAAAAGACAAATAACTTTGTTTACATGTTTCGTGAACGATATTCACTTCATCGGGATTAGATGTACACTAAAGTTAAAAATTAATTATATATCACCTATGGATCGGAGGGTTAGAAAGAAGGGGAAGGGTTAAGAAGTGGTGGAAGTTTCAAAGAATTAGGAATTAAAATGTTATTAGAAAGGAAAGTCAGGTTAAATGGGAAAATATTTAAAAGAGGGTTAATAACATAGACATATGAATATTAGTAGACCTGCCCTAAGTGATTAAAAGCGTATTATCCCCACTCCCCATACCGGTTCCATTGAGCCGGCTGGGCTCGCGTTTGGCCTCAAATGAAATTTGAAAACGTGACGTCATCATTCTTGTGCGAACTATGGTCGAGGCATCATCGGTTCATTTTACTAAATAACACGGCAAAATTTTGACTTGTACTATGAAAACTGGTAAAAATAGATGTGAAAAAAGAGAATAAACCCAATTGTCGTATTACATTCCATATATAAGCATTATTTTACTTTATTTTAAGCATATTCATATCGTATAATATAGATCAGTTTTAGAAACATATTATACTATCACATCGAGAAACGTCTGGACGCGAAACACAAAGCTGGTTGGTTGCTGGGAAGTAAATTATGAACATTTATAAAAGTGTCTTAACTAAATACTTAAACGAAATATTTGACTCTGAAAATGGAACCGAATTTTTTTGCCGAATTTGGACTTCGCAAATTTGTTCATAACGTGGCGAGTAATTTGCGCTCCCATGTAAAAATGTCTATTCATTCAAAGCAGATTTTACTTTTAAGAAGTAAATGGTGATATTATAATGCGAGATGCCTATTTACTGTCAGATTGATTTATTGACGAATCACAGTCAGTTTCACTCCCCTCGTTCTTCAACAGTTGATTTTACCCCTCGCCCATATCTTCTCGTCTATTAATTCCTATGTCTGTGGTTAATAATTTTTTTTTCTGTTTTGAATCAACATGTTTTTTTTATTTCTAAATGATCTAAGAAAAGTTATTTATCTGTTTAATAAGTAAATAATGACATCACAAAGTAATGGGATTAATGAACAAAAAAAATTTCGAAAAAAAAATTATAAGAACCCACCAGCCGATGATCCCGTATTGTTATACGAATGGGCTATTGCAAAGTAAATATTTTTTTAATAAGTTCTGTGATAGAGTCTAAAAAACATGAATGTTAGATTTGTCACTATGTCATTATTCGAATTTATTTTAGGTTTCTAATAAATATTACTATCTATCATACTTGCGAGATACTTTATGCTTGATTTACTACATAAATCAATGTAATTTAAATCACAACTTTTAAGACCCAGTCGACAATTTGTATTGCGAACTTTAATGGCAGTATTGATAATATTATTTCAGCGTTTATATCGCTATTGCTATTATTTTTAAAAGAAAGAAAAGCATTCCCGGGTTACGAATAACTTGACAATATTTGAAAATCTCTTTCCGCCACCACAGCAAGCGGAAAATGTTGCTTGTGGTTGTGATGGAGGACTTAGCCAGCCGAGGAATCGAACAGATTACGCCAAACGCGATGTCAACTCAGCCACCGACCTGGTCGGCTAGTATTTGTTCTTTGTTATTTATGTGTAAACTAGCTGTACCCCGCCACACGTTGCAGTGGCTCAGTCTGTCTGTGCAGATAAAGAAACAAAAGCGCGTGCTGCTTTTACCTTCAACAGATGGCGATGTTTTAAAAAAAATAATGTTTTTACCAGTCACAGGTGACATTTACATAATATATTCGCGTATTCGAATGCAACGATGTCTCAAAATTTCAAAGCAATTAATTGGTGAAGAACTTTTGGAGATTTAAGATTTTGAACAAACGAACATTTACATTATTATTTATATAGGTGTTACAATCTTCTCGTTAAATCTTTTCTCTGTAAAAATACAACTTTCGTTGTATTTTTACAGAGAAGATTGACTTACTTTTATCGATGATTTTCAGATATATGCTGTTGCTTATTTCTGTTGCTTATATTGTTGCTTATATTTTTGTTGATTTTTCGTTGATTTTTTTTGATATTCTGTTTCTATAATTATATGTAATTTTCTTATTGTACAATATTTTGTAGTATTTTACAGTATTTTTGAAAATATTCTTTTTCCATTTTTGTAACTATACATATTATTATCTATATATAAGCACATAAACTAGCTCCCCAGTTTGACCCGAGAATATTTCTCTACAAATTGGGTAAACAAAAAAAAAAGCGATGTCTGATATGAAATGTAATATATTCTTATCTCTTGTGAATATTGACTTTTTTTCTAAATAAATAAAAAAAAATAAATGTAACCACTCTAAAATAATCCTACTAAATACGATGGGTTTGTTCGTGTTGCGGTAGACATGAAATCCTCCACGAATATATTTGAAATATTTTAAAATTAGATTAATTCATACCAATGATTTGAAGAATATATTCTTACCACTTGTTTGGCGGCTGTGAACTTGTCAGGCCATACGCCCCCCTCCTTGTAGTGGTCGATATGTTCCCCAGTGATGGCCAGCACCATCTCTGCTTTGACCTTATCGCCCTCCTCGATAGGCTCGACAAGCACAAAGTCACCGCGCTTGACCCACACATTCTTGCGGTACTTGGGCGGCATGGACATGAGGAAACGCTCACCTTCCGCATTCTCAACCTGCAACAAAAGAGAGAAAACATTTCTTTTAAATATTATATATCAAGCAATAAATTTGTTTGCAGATTTAGACATCAGAACACTGCGAAAACAACGAGTTTATCTAATAAAATCAGTTGAATTTAAGAATAAAAAACGTCTCGAATTTAGTACATAAAATCCAGCATATTCTGTATTTCAATTTGCTGTGACGTCAAACTCGAAACGCCATATATTTGGTGCGTTTTGGCGGACCTTGAAAAATAAAAACTTTCAAAACGATTTCAACGTTTTAAGGTAGTTTTCAATTACAAAATTTGAACATTTTCCTTCAGATAGCCCCACAGGAAGACCAGACACAAGAAATCACAAATTGCAGCGGGAAGAAAGAACGGCCATTTGCAAGAAACTTGAGGATGACGAAGCCCCGTGTTGTCCGGACTAAACCATGGTAAGTACTGAAAACGGCACGACCCTCCCGACATAATGAGACCCCTCCCAGGTTCTTACCCCCACCACAAGGAATGTACCGGCCCTTAAAAACTGCACTGTCTGTGTTGCTGCACCCTGTATTAAAGCTTTCTAATAAAAGTTTATCTGAATTGACCTTCCAGATAGATCAGTGAAAATTTTAAATATTACAAGTACAGATTTCAAATATTTTTTTTTAATAATTAATAAAATAATTTTAGGACATACTCCATCGTTTGTCTGACATGATTTATACTTATCATTTGCAATTTTGATTATCAAACGTTATTGAACTTGAATAATTTTAGGCGTTACGCGGTAAACCAATTTTAAATCACGCATGCATCCATTCACTGACAACTACAATTAGTATGTTTAATTACTATAAATGAACGTCATAGGTCAATGATGTTATAATAATTCATAATAAAACAATAAAATGAAGTCAAGGAGATGAACAATAATAATTCCAGTTAAACGCAAATAAACTGTAATTAGACGGTATTCGCGACGTCAATAGGAACGCGAATGTTTTCGAGAAGCTTTTGTTTGCTAATTACAAGCAGTTTCTAAATGAAATGCTTCTGTGCAGTACAGTAATAAGAAGGAGATTGTATTTTCGAGATGTAGAATTAAATACGAAGGAAGTTTGGTTTACACAAGGAGTTTAATTTATTTGAAGTATAAGAAACACGCCAATTTTCGTCTAGGCGAGGCGAAGATTTTAAGGACAGCTTAAGTGTTTAGGAGCAAAAAGTGTTTGGTTTATTTAAAAAGGATATAACATAAGACAAGAAATGCGAAAGGGCGTATTTTGTCATCCAAAAGTCGAACCGATCGAAACCTTAAACATTTTTTCTAATTAAGGGAGACCGGGGACAATTGTACTACGGGTCAGTAGTACCAAACTATAATAAGTACGTTTATGATGTGTCATCACGCGATGGCCCAGGCTTCCTTCACACGGGACACTCTGTGTCCGGATTCTGTGTCCGGACTCAGAATCTTGAGCCACTGGGCACCCAAATCCGCGGGACACTGCAGGGACACGCTGTGGCTCTGACGTCATCCAAAACCATCCTTTTTATCTGTATTCTTCACTCGTCAGTCAACATGCTTGAGCCAGAGGAGATGGTTGCACTTGTATGTATAATTTCAAATTGTTTAAAAAAAAAGAAAATAAAACGTAAAAGAAAATTATGGGTACATCCAATTATATCCAGCAGACAGGGAAAAGGGATTTTTCATACTGTTTTTAATGATCTATTGGAAGACGAAAAAAAATTTTTCAATTACTTTCGAATGTCAATTTCATCATTTTTTGAACTGTATGAGAAATTAAGGATTCCGCTGACATTTCAAGATACAAATATGAGAAAATGTATCCCTGGAAAAGAGAGACTAGCTGTGACTATTCGGTAAGTAAAAAAACAAATACTTGTTTAATTTAAAAACTTATATTTTTATAAAATAATAAACAAATAGAATACTAGATACATAAGTATTGAAAACTGTGCATTAATTAAGTAGGGAAATTATAGAATCATCAGACTCAGCAGTCATTGGTGAGGGTGTACATGTAGACTGAAGAGATCTGTTATCACCAGTCTGTGAGTAGTGAACCATATTTCCAGTTTCATTAGAATAACCAAAAGGCGCAACTTGCGATTGATGAGGCACTCTTGCAGGATAATGAAAATTTGGAGGTGAATTCATAGGAAAAGATGGAAAATGTGTTTGTGTGGGAGGGAGGGGGGGACTAGGTGCGTTATATTTTGCCAAAACTTGAAGGAGATCAGACTTAGCAAAAATTTTTTTATGTTCTGGAACAGATTTCAAATGGGCATGAAGTGAGAGCAAAAATAATTTATCATCATCTTCCTCGTCTTTCCGCAAACGTAAATTCATTGACTCCCTCAAAGTTTTGTTGAGAGCTGCTAATTGATCCTCGCTCTCAACCACATTTTGTTTCCTTTTTCTACTTTTACTTCCTGCAGAAGAGCTTTCGGGCTTATCTGTAGACGTCCCTGCCTGAGGATTAGTTGCAGCGTCGTCCTGAAGAAATTGTGTCGACTGCTCATCAGTTCCTTCGTCAACTGGTTCCAAACTTGATTCAGTACTACTTTTCTGAATGGCAGGTTTTAAAAAGCTTAGAATATCGAAATATACATAAGTTTTTCGGCTCGATGCTGCATCACCTGACTTACTTTGTTTTTGTTTTGCTAGTTCCCTTGAATAACTATTTCTCAGACTCTTCCACTTTCTTTGTATTTCAGCACCTAAAAAATATTGAATTTTGTTTACAATTATAATTAAGACATGTTTATACAAAGTTTAAACAAAATACTGCGTTTTGACGCAATCAATTCTTTTGTTTCAGATATTTGGCTGTCGGGTGTTACTTTTCGGACATGTTCTACACCTACAGAATTGGCTTATCAACAATTTCCAAAATTGTGCACCACACTTGTCTACTGATCTGGAATTTAAGATCTGAATGGATTCCTTTACCAACTGAAGAAAAGTTTAGGAAAATCGCAGAGGGGTTCAAGCGAAATGCCAACTATCCAAATTGTATAGGAGCACTAGATGGTAAACACGTTAGGATAATTAAACCCGCTAATTCAGGGTCTCTGTATTATAATTATAAAAAATATTGTTCAATTGTTTTACTCGCAGCTTGTGACAGCAACTATCTTTTTACTTATGTCGACATTGGATCGTATGGAAAGGATTCGGACTCAGGTATATTTCAAGAATCCCATCTTTGGCGAGAAATACAATCAAATACATTGAATATTCCTGCATCAGTAGCTATAGGAAGTAATCAAAATGAAAAAATTCCATTTGTTTTTGTAGGAGATGAGGCATTTGGTTTATCTAAACATGTTATGAGACCTTATCCTGGAAAATGCCTAAGTGTGAAGAAAAGGGTGTTTAATTACCGTTTAAGTAGAGCACGAAGACATATTGAATGTGCCTTCGGAATACTTTCCAATAAATGGCACATTTTTCACCGGCCGATAAACGTAGAAGTAGATTTCGCTAATTATATAATTAAAGCATGCGTTGTTTTACACAATTTTATAAGAACAAGAGATGGGTTTAACTTTGATGATACCCTAACCTGCCCAGGGTTATTAGATATTCCAGATGAACCCGACAATGGTAACCGCCGGGTGCAACCAATGAAAATCAGAGAATCGTTTGCTGACTATTTTGTTGGTGAAGGGAGTTCGCCATGGCAGAACAACAGAATTTGACTATTTTTGTGTATTTTTATATATTTACTTCAAAATGTTGCATTTATTTAGCCCACATAATTTCACTAAGTAGTAAATTAATTTATGCACATAATTAATTTAAAAAAATGTTTCTTTCTTTACTTATAATATTCCTGATGTAATTTTCATTTTATTATTAAAGTTTATTTACTTATATTGAAATAAAAAATCAACAAAAAAGTGTACAATTATTATTACTTACTTTTTTCCACTTTCTTGTCTTGTGGGAGTTCCTCAAAACCTTCTTCCATCTCAACAAAAACTTCCAGCCAGCACTTTTGCTTAACTATTTTATTGCTGTATTCAGCTAAGTTATTATCCCAGATCGCTGGTCTTTCCCGAACCATTTCAATGAACTTTTCTATATCGAAACTCGCCATAATGTAGAAATAAAATAAATAAAATGAAAACAAAATAAATATATAACAGAGAAGCGAATGAAGAGTTGTGTCCCGTGTGAATGCTCTCATAGAACTGAATGTAGGAGAGGGGCCGAGAGAATCAGACAGTGTCCCAGCCACCGCCAATCGGGACACCGACGGGACACTGCCGGGACACAGAATTCAGCGCCACCACACGCTGAATTCTGTCTGAACGCTCCCATCTACTTCTATATCGAGACGGTGGCTTGGGACACAGAATCCGGACACAGAGTGTCCCGTGTGAAGGAAGCCTAATAAGTGCGGACATGTCACCAGCAGCCCGCAGTACACAGTCAAAACCGGAAGTTTGTAATTAAAAGAGGAAATTTTTGAGCGTCAAAGTAACTTTTTTCAATTACATTAATAGCACAATATTACAATACTGTGCTCTGTTTGTAACTGTTTTACTATCAACACACTGCTCTGGACAAATGAGTTTACTTTAGGATGGGTTTTGAATCGTTCCTGAGTAGAGAATAAACTACTGTACTTAGTACCTAGTTGTACCACAGGGACAATTGTAGCACATTAGTTTCAAACAAAAAAAATTCTAATGTTACTGAGATTAAAACAAGCTATGATATTGACATGCATTTTTGTAATTTTTTACATTCAAAACTTAAGTTTCATGATACCACTTCAAATGAAGAATTCTGAATTGAGTTTTTTCGGGGCCAGATAAATCGGGGATTATGTTAAATGTAATTGAAATTTTTAATAGTAATTTTAGAAACTAACTGTTATTATGGCCGAAATTATTAAAACTTTAACTTCAATCTTATAGTCAAAATAATATAATAAATTCTGTGTTTTAATTAATTTATTTTTCATGTTCTCCATAAAACGGTTAAACACCAATATATCATGGAGAAGATTACAAATTAAACAGTTTACAGAGGCAGTTTTACTATTTTGTGACATATGTTAAAAGATAGTTACTGAATTGTCTGTAGGTGCCATTGAAAATGTCGATGGCTAATGCAGAATCGTTAAGCAGTTGAGTCGCTCTGTGTATTGGCGCGTTCTGATAGGCAGAAGTCCTTGCTTTCGGAGCAAATAAGAGTGCATGGGATCTGCCTCGAGTATAATTGTTAGGGACATAAAAGTTAACCTCTTTCAACATAGGCGGATTGTGTATTGTACCAGAGATTAACTTAAAAAAGTGTTTGCCTAAAAATATTTTTCTGCGGGCTTCTAATGTATTGAAATCGAGCATTCCTGTTAAGAACAAGGATGGATACAAGAATGGATAGTATGTATATTCCCTCATATACAGGTAACGCATAAACCTTTTTTATACTTTTTCTATTTCTAAGATATGGTTTTGTTCAGAAGGGGCCCAAATTATGGAGCTGTATTCCAGGATGCTGCGGACAAGTGCTTCATATGTTCTCCGTATTGCAATTCCATTAGTAAATGTTCTCGCATTACGAAGAACAAATCCAAGCATTTTGTTGGCGCGGGAGACAATGTTAGATATGTGGGATTTGAAGGAGAGATTTGCTTCGAAGATCACCCCAAGGTCACGAATCTCGTTTTTGCGTGTTAATATATTTTTATTAATGTGATATGGGATCAACAATTAATCAAGATCAACATCTGGTTAATCAACATTCCGCTACTGGTTCAAATAACCCCAGGGTCGGGGTTAGTTGTAGTATTTACCCCGATCTGTTAACGCGCTTAAAGTTTTTTTTTTTATAAGATAAAGAAAAATAATAACATAAGATTTTAAAGACAACTAAATTATCTGGCGCTGAGAACAAGTATTTTTTTCATAAACCTTTTACCTAAGACGTATAAAATTGTAAAATCAAGTTGGTACAATTGTCCCTGTTCTCTGAAGGGTCATTTTTAAAATTCTGAACCTTAAAAGTAACAGGTTTTAGAATGTGAGATTATATTTTTAAGAAAGATAAATACTCCCCATTAAAGGGGGAAACAATAATTCAAAATATCTAATTATTCTTGTTAATAAAACATTCTTTGAGCAATTTGAAACAACTTAAACACGCGGTATTTGGACTGGGCTAAACTAAAGTATTTATGGAAAGCCATATATTATGTTATCTCAGCAGAAATTCAGATGTGAAATTCACCAAACCAAAAATTTTTGATAGCATTTTGATGGTGAGAGTCAGTGCAGTGTTGCGCTTTATCCTCATCCTTGAACCACTGTATATCAAATCATTACAGTGTTGACTATTATCAGAGAAGATTCATGCATAAATTATTCAAAACGTATCTAGCTCATCCATCTACAGATGCTACCATTATTATTTCAAGCAGGACAACAAACAAGACTAGGTTAGTAGAAACATTAATCACAAACCAAAGCAATAGGAAATCAGGTTGTTTGTTGTTACATAGAACCTGCAAACAGTGTCCAACTACAGGGTTTTCCAATAAGAGGTGTTATTTTGAATAGCCCGCTATATAGTAGATGTTACTTTTGAAGCTGTCATTTTTTGACATTTGAAAAGTAGAAACTACGCCATTAATAAAAATGGAACGATACACGCTTCAACAACGCATGAAATTATAAAAATTCACTTGAGTGAATCAAATGAAAATCATCTTGAGTGATGAGGCCCATTTCCACCTCGGTGGCTTCGTCAACAAGCAAAATCGTCGCATCTGGGGCTCGGGAAACCCCTCGAGTATATTATTGAAAAGCCTCTCTATCCTCAACGTGTGACTGTTTGGTGCGGTTTATGGTCCGGCGGAGTCATTGGACCTTACTTTTTCGAAAATGAGGCTGGAGCAACAGTTACGGTGAATGGATCGCTATCGAGAGATGATTAATGATTTTTTATGGCCTGAATGGGATGGTATTGATCTGGACAACGTTTACATTCAACAAAACGGCGCTACGTGCCACACAAGCAATGAAACTATTGATCTTTTACGATTGAATATCAAAATAACACCTCTAATTGGAAAACCCTTTATAAACGTCATTCCCGACCAATGAAAAATAACTAAGCTTGTTTCTGTAAACAACCATGTTTTACAAAACAATAAAATTCAGTATGCAGAAAGCGTATGAATTCAAATTAATAAAAAAATACACTAACACAAAACTCGTTATTTAGTTTGTCAAACAGAGGATGTTGCTGCATTACCATACAAATACGATCCAATCGGAAAATAAATTAAAACTTCAGCAGATAAAGCTAAAAACAGTTCTAAACCAGCTCGCCAGAGATAATCCGATGTTTAAAGAGGATGCAACTTTATCAGGGATGGTGGAATTTAAAAATATTATTGAATTCTTTGAATATGCCAAAACAAACACTGCAACAGTCAGTAGTTTTATTATTTAATAAATATATTTTTACAGTGCCCTTGAGGTGATTTTTCGCGAAAACGGCGCCATATAAATTTAACAAATTTTATTATTATCTTTTAAGCAAAAATGATAACAGTGTTCTTAGAAATCTAATAACTAAATAAAACCCTGGCTTAACGAAACAATTTGAGCTTTAATTAATTTATTTATATATTTATGTTCTCTATATAACGTTTATGCACCAATATATTACAGAGAAGATTACAAATTTGAGGTACACGTAAGTATAAAAAAGATCATGGAAGAAGTTTTACTATTTTGCGACATGCTTCAAAAGATAGTTACAACTGTCTGTGTGTCTGACTGTAAGTGACGTTAAAAATGTCAATGGTCAATGCAAAATCGTTAAGGGTAACGGTCGGACGGTCTTTTTCCTACAAAATTTAAAATTGGAGAAAATTAAAGAAATCAATTTTCACGATTCAAGTTGGCAATTATTTGTGACTTAATCGTAATAACTAAAAAAAATAAGTTTGCCGTTTATATTATGCAAATATAATGAAATAAAAAACCTGATAGAAAATCTGATAGGCTTAAATTTAATTTTCAAACCACCGATTTACGTTGAAACACAAATTTGTCGTACATAAATTTTAAATTCTGACACAAAACATATTATTTTTTTTACTTAATTCATGAAAAAATTAATTCTTTAATGGCGTATATTTTATAAATTTAAATACAAATAAATAAAGCAGCACATATCAGAATAAGATATTTGCTATACCTCTTGATTACAAAAATAATTATTCAGTTTGGTCGAGTATTTTGGCCTCAAATCCAAATTTAAGTGTTATATGAAGGTCGCGCACCCGTCCCTCTTAAGCAGTTGAGTCGGTCTGTTGATTGGCGAGTTCTGATAGGCAGAATTCCTCGCGTTTGGAGTATAAAAGAGTCTCAGATCTGCCTCGAGTATACTTGCTAGTCACATATATAAGTTAACCTCTTTTACCATAAGTTAAGTATAATTTAAGAGATTAGTGCATGTGATAGATTGACAATGTGCTTTGATATCTTAATTAGCAGGCGGTTGGAATAATGTGTTATCTCTCGTTCTATACAATACTCGACAGCTACACGCTATATATGTGTAACCTTATAGACAAATCTAGTGCCATCTATGGGTGAGCTCTTACACTAATATCAAGGATATTACAATTACTAAATATATTTCATCAATCAAATCTGTGATGGATACTATCGGTGACGCCCTGATGTAAGGCCACCAATTAGAATTGAAAAGTTAGTTGAAGTGGATTAAGCTATGTTGCGTGACAGAATATGTCCTGGTGCCTACTTTCTAACCTGCCTCTTTCCTACCCTATTCTCCTCTTTAACTTAAAGTATTATTATTTTTTTATTGGAACAACTTTATTTATTTATTTATTTATTAACGGACATCGTCCAAATTACAAAATAATAACACGAATTAGTAAAATGAAAAATACAGGAGTAGACAAAGGTACATGAAAGCAAAGACATATGGCAGATATAATATAAGAAAATAAAGTGACAAGTCGAATTAAGTCAAGACTACGCCGTGGGTCAGGACCACAGGACACTTATAATATTCCGTCACTTGTTTAGCGACTGGCAAAAATCATTCAGACTTATCCCAAAAAAGTTAAGGTTTTGACTTGAGTTGACCAGTCTACACATTCTGGACAATGGTGAATAATATCCATAATTTGTCGAATGATGGTTGAGGAAGAGCAGTTCATTATTTCTGAGTCTTTGCGAGGGGATATTGAAGGGAATGAGTTGCAGTAGAGTAGGTGAATCAATAATACCATTTATAATTTTGAAAAAGCAAATGAGGTCATTTTAATAGCTTTTGAAGATTGTTCCCATCAATATAATATATCATCGAAGAAGCATACAATAAACATGAAATAGAACGACAATGACGTATAACAATTAGATCCCAATGGTCGAGTGGTTAAAAACGTTGTCCCGGTAAGACAGAGATCCTGGGTTCGATTCCCAGTTGAGAGATTATTTTTCTGTGTCGTGTTCTGTTTCATGTTTCGTTTAGATTTATTATTATTATCTTCTTCTTCAACGATAAAGTATTATTGACTGAGGGTAGCGAATTCCTGTTTTAACTCAACCACTTTGGATTTTGTCGATCTGTAAATTTGTTTGTGTGTTCAGTGTCCGATCAATCCTGTCAAGATAGTAGCCGTGTTTGAGAGTACATTTTTATTCCACCAGAGCGCATGGGCGTTGACTGCTGCGTGCTGTCAACATTGCGCGAAATCTACTGTTCACAGAACAACTAATAGCATATAAGTTCAGATGCCATAGGTTCTAAATCAAATTGATAGAATGGACGAAGCAATTTCAACATCATCAAAATTCGCGACCATTTCAGAAAAAACATCGCCTTAATACTAGGCTATAATGTATGCATCCTTTACGTACACGTTATTATTCTCTCATTATTCCTATTTTCCAAATTATGCTGGTACCACTGTGCAATCCGGGTACCTGTTGACAAATTATGTAAATAGTGTACACCCTACAGGTGTTTCAAGAAGAACGCTAAGCTAAATAAAAATGCTCTTGAGGCGAAAGACTTAGCGAAGGATTACTCCGTTCTTTTTCTCCGGACGTTCGTGTAATTACGGATTATATTAAAAACATCTTCGAAATAAAACTTTTGTTTAAATACGAAAAAATAAATACACTTTTAGACAGTGAGGAAGGGTTGTTTCGGAAAATTCGAACAATTCGTCAATTTTCAACGTTCATTTTCGGGTTCTGTGAAAGTCCTATTGAAGTTCTGTTATTATATCATTATAGGCTAGTTGCTTGACAGAACTGAAATAATAACATCACTTAATTTTAAAAATTTAATTTTAAAATCTTCCTTATTCAAGTAAATTACTTTTGGGGTGTTTACACGCCCACGCATGACATGTTATATATTGTCTTATACAAACGCACTCTATTTTAATTATAATATAAACATCACTCTTAAGGCGAAGCTTAATGTTAAATCACTATTTTGAGTCATCTTTATGAAGAATTGGCGTACATTATGAATACCAAAAAATATGCTTTAGATAAATTGAAGGTTTTCCTATCGTTTCCCTTGAGTACAATACAAATAAAAAAATAAATTACTCAATAAAAAATATGAATCTAAAAATTTTTTTTTTTAATAAATATGAATGAACGAGTAAAGGAAACAATTTTAAAAAATACAGTATTACAGCTAAGATTATCTGTCAAAATTTCCTTTGATTATATACTCGTATTTACTTTCTTATAAAATTATTCACAAAATAAATTTAAAAAAACGTTTTTAGCTTGAAATCGAAAGTTTCTAGACTCCGTTTGTCAAGCGATTTTAATGCCTATTACCTACATTCGTGACAATTTAAGACATACCAAGAATATACGTTTTTTCGGCTTGTAGCTTCCTCTTAACAAAAATAACGTTAACCAAACACTATAATGAATTTTACGTGATACCTACAAAGTAAACGCAGAAGGGTCACAAGAGATTACCGTTCACACACAACACAATAATTGAGTAAAACCAAACATCGTGAAGACACCAAACTGAATATCCGACGCAAAGAACCCAGTGGGGCAAGGTAACCAAATTATGTAAATCGAAGATCAAAGAAAAATATTTTCTACTAATTAATAATGTCATCTAATCAAAAGGAAGTTCTGGAAAGTAAAATTCATAAGGGTGGGTGACAGATGTTTGAATCCATCCCTCCCACTGCGTTGCAAGGCGACATAGATCCGTAGTCCGGCTGGAGAGGTCGAAGGGTCTTCCCTAACAGCCTCTCTAAATTCTGTCCGCCATGCAGTTGGTGGGCAAACACATTTGGTGGGCCGCCATGTCCTGTACCCTATGTACCCGGGGTAAATTACCCAGCAGAGCAACCCTATTTTGCGAACCACCTTAGGTGACCTGTGGCAGGGTTGTTGATTATACAATTAATGATTCCCGGGGCGGTGGTATATTTGTGTATATCAAAACCAAAAAATATATAGTTTTATTATTTGTTTTTACAAAATATTTTTTTTCTTTGTTTTTTTGTTTTTTTTTTCTTTCGAACTATCCCTACTCCCTCCATAAAAAAAAATAAATTGTTGCTTATACTTTCTCACCTTCCTCAGCCCCATCTCCTTCGCCACCCCACTATCTTCAGCCTCACAACATACCTATAATCTCATAGTTTCCACAGTTGACAGTTGGAAGCAGTTGGAACTATTGTGCAATAATCATGATTGAATCCGCCATGTTCGAGTTAGAACACGATGCTTGGACCACTGTTGGACTACTGTTGATCCCCATGACAAAAAATGTACAATTTTTTGATGCTACAAAATTGTTTTAACGTACCTCTACATGCTCCTAAAACAGTTAAACTAAATATTTCCAACAACGGGAATATTAATTACAGATATCTACGCGTATTATACGCGAAAACACAAACCTATTTACAAAATAATTAATTACAAAAACTTCTTTGATTCGTATTTCATAACTGAACAAAAAGTCTTCAAACACATTTACAGTTCAGTAAGAAAACATTTTCCTCTCATTTTCAATAAAACATCAAACGAAAACACGTATTTTAAGCTGTAAGAATATTTGAACGAAACAACAACATAATAATAAGTTTAATAAAACGGAGGATATTATTATTTAATGAATACCTAATTATATTCTACGCATAAACCACAACCACGCAAGACATTGTGTAAGCCGAGAAGAGAATGCGCCCATCCCTCTGAAGGAATGCGCCGTCGTAAAATCTGTAGTAAAAAACCTTTGATCCGTCGTTTTTAGGACACCCGTTTCATTGTTTTGCCTTATGTTCACTTCCTAGAATGGAATTCCAGTGGGAATAGTACAGGGTAGGCAAACAAAACGCACACACAAAAATCGGAAAGATTTTTATTTGATTTTTTACAAACTAAAAACCAGATAAATAGGTAATGTATAGAAATTTGGGAGGTGGGTTTTGGTACCGGCGCCCAGGAATCCATTTGTTGGATAACCAATTCCTCTGCCATATTCCAAATGTGAAATCGTCGTGCATATATGGAGTTTCATATTCTTATTATTATGGTACCTACTGCTTCGAGAATGTTTGAAAAAAAAAGTTATTGACAATGACCTTGAAATAATTACCTTTTTTCGAGAAATTGTATAATTGCTGATTTAGAATTATAAAAATGCTTCATTAAATATATGATTAATAATTAAGTAGGCAGGTTTTTTAGTACATACTTACAAATCTTTTTCCGATGATATTTTGGTTTTGATTTATCAAATAAGAGAAAATTAGAAACATACTTTTTTGGACGCAAGGTTTACTGTTCACAGAACTACTGTTCACATAGCTACTGATCACCGAACCACTGTTCACATAGCTACTGATCACCGAACTACTGTTCACATAACTACTGTTAAAAAAGAGAACTACTTGTTAAAATGAACATAAATACGATTAATTTTCAAAATCTGATTAAATATCATTGAGAGACACCGATTTATCAGTACGACATTAAAATAATTCAAATATTTACGCGATGGATTAAATTTTGTGTTGCGATGAAAGCTTACAGTCCAAAATATGATGGCAATAACTCGTAGCATTCGGCACGTGTGGACAATTTAGTGCGTAGGCACAAAAATGAAAATCGAACAACGTCAGTAGCGTATTTACTCTGTGTCTGTGTCAGGGGCGGGTGAACCAAACAATTGTAAAATTAGATAAAAGCTCCCATAGATTTGAGTGGGCGGGGGCGGTAAATCTCAAGGATGCTGGAACAATGGATATGTCCGCCCCGCCACTGAGAGCAAATACGAACATACTCGACTAATACATCGGGGGAACAAGGGTCAACATACCGTACAAATTGAATTTTGAGCTTAACCCTCTGACGGAACAAAAAATAAAACAGTTATTTTATATCAAGAAGAAAACAAATCGATACTTTGTGTGGTTTGTATTTAGTTTCGAGTTTTTTTTCACTAGTCATTATTTTACTCCTTGGGCTAATTTTTTCTGTTTTACGAACAACAAGCACCTTAATATGATCTCATAGAAATCGTTGTGCCTCCCTTACTGTAATGGTTAGATATATGATCTAAACAGTGGTAAAAAGATAAAACACCACGTTTTTTTATTCAAATCTAAGGCTAACCACAGAAGAATTAAAATGAACACCACTATGAAATCAAAAGTTCCGACCACAATTTGATATAAAATTTATGAAAGTTTGTGAATATTTTTTCAATTATTTTTGACAAAAAGTGAGGTGAGAATAGCGTTTTTTAAACATTTGTCAATTTTAAAAAGTTTCTATGTTTGATTTTAAAAGTTCAAATGAAAAATATTCAAAAATCAATATTTCGAATATAACATGTTTATTTTTAATATTAAAATAGTTTTAGAAATATACATTCAGAAATATCCCATTTTGTTGGATTTTATTTATAAGCGGAAATTAACACAAATTCTCCGACTTTCTGACAGCATCTTAAAGAAATACAACGGTTAACATGCCAGAGGCTTGAAGGGTTAATGTCGTGTAATAAAAAACCTACACTTTTTTCAGAAGGAAATTTATAATATTCAAAGATGAACACAGTGAAGCAAAATGCGAACAGTCCGAAACACTGAAGAAATAAACTACTGAAGTGTGCTAAAGGCGTGTCCGAGTGCCCCAAGAAAGCATTTTATCTGGTGAAATCGATAAAATATTTTCAGCTGTAGAAATACTTTCTGGAGCAGGTAATAAATTTCACGGGCCGAGACCAGAAAAATTAGTACTGCAATTTATTAATCCGGTTAAAAACGGGATCGCATGCCGTTTCTTAATAAACTTTTAGAAAAAATCTAACAAACCGGAGCGCATATTCATGCACCTGCATTTGCCTTGATAATATATAATGACGAAATGCGAAAATATTAAAATTTTTATAACCACGTGTTACGACATCGTGATAATATATTCGTATTTACTAAAATTTTATCAGGAAACCTTTTAATTCTTTCGTTAAGGGCCTGCAATCCCGTTTTTAATAGGATTACCAATAATTTGAAGAGATACTTAATAAATTAGCAAACTCATTTTTCTCCATGTAGAAGATGAAAAGTTTTTTCAATGTATATTGGCAACATCAGTTTTCATTAAAATCGGCACAAATTACACTTCTATGGAATATGTCGACAGTGGTCCTGAGCAATAGACCTGTTTATAAACCCATAAATTTAAAACAAAAAACAAAACAAACAGCCACTCACATAAAAAATGATCGTATTTCACGTTACATTTAATAAATTTCCTATTTAAAACAACTATGTCAACGTCAACTAATTTTTTATACACAAAAATGTCATACTCAAAATCATCAAAATCAACACATCTATAAAATAAAATATTTTTTTGATAATTCACAAGAACATAAATTATTTTTAAAGAAACTTGAAGAGATATTTCAGCGTTACGGGGAAGAGTTATTATTTTGGCTCACACAGTATCACCCACATTCCCGAAAACGGACAAGTTTTCACGAGAAGAGTATGAAATTTGGAACCAAGTTCAGCTACGGTGCCAAGACGGAAATCTACGTCACGGTCAACGCTTGCACACACTGTACCTACTCGTAAAACTTTTATGTTATTGTACCAATGTGTAAAAGCTTTCGAACGTATAGTATTAATCGCACCCCAATACATATATTGTTTTAGAATACATGTTATTTAATTGTATGTATAGTAAGTAAAAAAAATAATTGACGGATGACAAACCGTGCTTTAAAAATCGTTAATCTATATACATATATTTTTGCAAATACAAAATCAGGGTAAAAATTATTTTTTGGAATAACTTAGTGAGTAAAATCTCAAATTGTAATATTTAATTATTGAATACAATTTTAGCAATTCGATAGCAAAAATTTGAAACAGAAAAATCAGAAAAAGATACGGTTGTTTGAGGTGTTTTTGCACAAAAACGGCGGTATACAAGTCATCCAAGTATTATTACCTATTTATTATTTTATTACATCTAGGACTTGGTTTTGGACTCAGTTGGTAGAGCGGCGCCCTGGCAAAGCGAGGGTACTATATTTTTCTTTGTTTTTTTTTTGTCTAAGAATCGCTAATATTGTCTTCGATAATCAAAGTAAAAATGGTGTGTTCACAGGGAAATCAAATAAACGTGATAATTATATAACCGCGAATTACACCATCAGGTGTCTGATTCGTAGAAATTTAAAGAAAAAAACTGAATGTTTTCTTAGAAACATCTTCAATTTTAGTTGAATTTTTATAAAACTCCTTTTTCAAGTAAACACCACAAAGAAAGAAAATAACATTTTCAATTTCAGAGGTTTTAAAACCTACGTAATCGTTTTTCTTCACATAGAATTCCCGGACAGGATACATTGGTTCTTTTCATACAAAAAATGAGTTTTAAAATATCGTTTTCATTCCGCTCTGTTGAACGAGAAGAAAAAATTATTAATTTTAGAGATTATGAAAACAAAAACAAGTTTATTCGTATAGCAAATGTTTATTTAATATTCTAAAGGTTCGAAGAATTTGAAAGGTTATCACAAAAAGCCTCTTTATTGCGTAAGAAAGAAAAAACATTAAAATAAATGGTACGCCGGAAGTTGATTCAAAAAGCAAAATTACCTGATGTTTATAAGTTATCTATATTATTAGAAAGGTGAAAGATAACACCTAAAAAACATTGAGGTACATAAATAGAGAGTATATTCCATGATAAATCAGGATAAAGTGTTGTTCCGTGCCGCAAGCAGGAAGGAGGGTGTGGCGGCTGTTGATGTCCCCAAATCCTTCCGACCGCGAATAAACTCAACGAACGGAGTCCTCGCTGACTACCCGCAGCGCTACCGCCCGGAACATTTGCATTACATCCAACTTACACGACTACTGATTATGTTACAACCCTTTTTACGGATGAAAGGTTATACCATTTATTTCCTTATCTTTTCCAGTACAACTTGTACAATATCTCAGCGTATATGTCGGTATTTTGAGGTTATTTATTTATTTATTTATTTTATTTGGTACATTATTTTGTTACAATTTATGTTTTCCAGTAATGTAGGCCTCACTGGGTGGCTTGCCCGTGCTGAGGCCTTCATTTTATAATATGAAAATCTAAGATAGTAAATTTGAAAAGAAAATAATAAATTTAAAATTAAAAATAAAAATACATAATAATACATTTAAAATTAAAAAATAATACAATGAAAATAATCTTGTGTGTTTGTGAGTGATGTGTGTTTATGTTGGTTTTGTGTGTTACGTGTAGGTTTTATTTTTATTTTAAGCTATGACATTTTGGTAATATTGTCTTTTTTGTTGTTTAATCCATTTTGTAATTTTGTGTTTGAATTTATTTTTATTTTCCTCAATTTTAATTTCAATTTTTAGACTGTTGAAAGCTTTTATTGCATGGTATTGGTAGTGTCTTTGTCCAAAGGTTGAATTTACTGTTGGAGTTTTAATGTTTTCTTTGTACGCTTGTCTAACTGGTCTGTTAGTGTTATTTATTTTTTTTATTTTTTTTCTCCGGTTATCGCCGGAGACCTGCGCTCGGCAAGCACTTGTAACCGACTGAAGACTGTGGTATGTGGTATCTCACAGCGGACAATGAACCGATGTAAGTGGCCCATACTTCGAACGCCGATGTTGGCTCTATCTATATACCTCAATGCATAAAAATATGTTTTATGGAAGTTGGCTAGTTTTCTACTTCTATTAATATGTAGTAAATTAATTAAGATATATGATTTGAGATTTTCACGGTCAAAAGTATTATAATGATTTATTTTGGGGTATTACGCCGTGTCGAACTATTTCCTTATTTAGCCAAGGTTTCGGGCAACATTACAGTGTCCATTATCAGATGGGTTTACATGATGGTGGCGCAACACGGCATAATACCCAAAAAATAAATTTATTTAATTCATCATGTTTTATTAAGTAAGATACCAACGAACCACTGATAAGCAATGAACAGAAAATTCCTAAAATTTTGATCTATATTGGAAAGAAAACATAATAAAATTTTGTCAATTTTAGTACGACACTCCTAGGCCAATGAAATTGATTAACTATTAAAAAAATGACATTTTAGTCACACAGACAAGTCCGCAACACACTTCTACTGCTTTTCTTCAATGTAAAAAAAATAATTATCGGGTATCGGCTTGTGCAAAACAAACAGTTTTGTGAAAGAAAGAAACAGAAATAGATAAAAGTTCACGAATAAAATAAAACATTTTTATTTAATAAACTTATTTTTTTACAGATACCAAAATATAAAATAAATGCCGCCGAAGGGAAATGAACTCGCACCTTTCTAATTTCCGGTCAGGTGCACTGAGCCAATGTGCTACGTCGGCTTAAATGAAACCGCCAAATAATTTAATAAATACTAGTAGTTTGTTAAACAAATATTGCTTATCGATATTTTCACCTGAAATAATTTGATAATAAACAAATTCAATAATTTGTTATCCTTTGTAATTTGCATAAAAACCTTGTTTTGTAAACATAAGTTTATCTTTAATAAAAAATATTATTAAAATACTTTTATTTCCTACCTACAATATAAATATGGCAATAAGCGAGATGAAATAAATTTATTCTCACGGAGGGTAGTGTTTAACTCTGGCATTCTGATTTATTTCCCTGGTGTTTAATTTTTTTATGAAAGTCGTACAATTAGCCACAGATCATTTCCACCTTTTGTTGTGGAAAAAATATATACCGTTATGCAATCCATTGTTACTTTGTTGACTTGAATAAAAGGGTTTTCATATTTTCAACCGCATATTGCTTTTATTTTGCAGGTGGTGTACACAAGTTTGCGTTGGGAGGCTTTATGAAATTTTATATTGTACTAATTGCATTAATTTAGTTGTTCCGGGCTGCATTCTGCAGGAGGGGTAGTTGCCCTAGTGATAACCAACTTCTGATAGAATAGAACACCAGAAGAAAAATAATTGATTAACTATCTTCCTATTTATTTATTTTTATTTTATTTAAACGCCCATAGGGCTTTTACATACAATGCTATTATGTTTTTTAAATACAATAACAATAAAGAGTTTACATAATATATAAGAATATACAGATTACATAAAATATAAGATTGAACAATGCATAGGTTAACAAAATATAGGTAACATGAAACAAGAGTTTACGAAACGTAGGTAACATGAAATTTAAGTAAATGAAATAAAAATATATGATCTGCCAATATCCTCCAAAACAATTGAATAAAAAAGGATGAAATTGTTGTTCACATTAGCCTATAAACTATGTAACTCTAATTAATAATCTCTATTACGCAAGATTAGGATAAGAAACGACAAAAAGTCTAATAGAAAAACATTTAGTTAAGTATTATAATATTAAACCAAGTATCACAATATTAAGTCAAGTACCACAATATTAAACCAAGTATTATAATATTAAATTAAGTATTACAATATTCAGTCAAGTATTATAATATTAAACAAAGTACCATAATATTAAGTTATATTAAACTAAGTATTATAATATTTATTTATTTAAACGTAATTTGTAGAGTAGTGGAAATAGTTCGCACATACTCCGTTTAATGTTTGCCAAGTTCATATTTGACATACAGATTTAATAATAATGTGTTTATAGGCTGATAGACATTCAGTACCGTTAGTGTTCACGCAATATTTATTCCCTGCACTGTGTAGTCGGTTCATTACTGAATTTATTTCTGCTAAGGTACCTGCAATGTTACAATGGTAAGGTACCTTCTGACGAACCGTTCTACTAGGTACATGAAAGTCGATCAACCTAAGGAGTTCAGGGGAGTCAAACATGTTATTAACAATTTTATAAATAAAAAAGAGATCAGAACATATTCTTCTTTCTTTTAATGTGGCTAGGCCCATGACTTTCAACAGTGAGGTGTAGTTAATGTTTTCAATAGGAATACCTAATCTATAATTTATGTTACGTAAAAATTTATGTTGGATTCGCTCGATAGATTTTTCATGAATATTGTAAAATGGATTCCAAATGGTTGAGTTGAATTCTAAATGGCTTCTGACAATGGATGAATATAATATTTTTAAAGTTTTTAAATTTTTGAAATCTTTTGCAGTTCTTAATATGAAACCCAACATTTGCATCGCTTTAGTGGTTATATTGTTAATGTGGGAGATAAATGTTAATTTGGTGTCAAATATTATCCCCAGGTCTTTTATTTCGGGTACAGATACTAAGACTTGATCATTCATACAGTATGTGAAAATCAATGGGTTTTTCTTCCTATAAAATTTCATGACTTGACACTTTTTTACATTGAGGGTTAACTTATTTAGGATACACCAATCAGAAAAGCTAATGAGATTTGATTGTAATAATAAGCAGTCATTAATATTGTCAATAATTCGGTAAATTTTCATATCATCTGCGAACATCAAAATAAAGACACGTTTAAATACATTTGTAACGTCATTTATAAATATGTTGAAAAGAATGGGTCCTAGATGTGATCCCTGGGGCACACCGCTTGTAGCTGTAAAAGTGTAGGACAGTTGACCTTTAATGCAGACAGTAAGCTCTCGATTAGACAGATAATTCTTAAACCAGGATAGTACGTTACCGGTTATGCCAATTTTCGCCAGTTTGCTAACAAGAATTTTATGGCAAACCTTATCAAACGCTTTGCTGAAATCAGTATATATAGAATCGACTTGTTGTCTATTAGCAAGTGCATTTGTTATATAATTTTCGTACAGGGATAGATTGGTTAAGGTTGATCTGTTTGAAACAAAACCATGTTGGCAAGTTGTAATGATGGATTTCACGCTGGGGTTTATCTCTAGAAGAATTAATTTTTCAAAAATCTTGGGTATTGATGATTGGATACAAATTGGACGATAATTTTCAATTGCAGATTTATCCCCGCATTTAAATATTGGAGTTAAGTAACTTTTTTCCAAAGTTTTGGGAAATTTCCCGTTGACAGAGACTTATTAAATAATATGAACAACGGAATGGATAAGCTGTCTGCACAGTTTTTAATCAAGATGGGTGGAATTTGATCCGGCCCGGAACTTAATTTTGGTTCAAGTGTTTTAAGGTAATTTGTAATGTCGGTGATGTTAATATTAATATTTGATAATTGCAAGTTTATATCAGAATTAAATTCCGGAATTTGTTCATCTGAAATGTTAGGTTCAAACGCATCTTTAAAGAAATCGGCAAACATGTCAACAATTTCTTTTATGTTGCCAGAACTCCTCTGTTTATGATTCATAGTTCCGGGGATCCCGACTTCATTTTTTTTCATAGACTTTACGTGTTTCCAGAAATGTTTTACATCATGATTTATAGTATTTTCCACTTCCATTATATAATTTTTATAACTATTTTTAGACAAATTTTTGCAAGCTTTCCTGACACTTTTAAATTTAATATAATTAGGTACAGATCTATGTTCTTTATAGATTTTATAAGATTTGAAGAAATAAGTGAATTAATTCTTTAGTGAACCATATTGGATACGTTGATTCTTTATGTTGGGTAAGAGGAATATTATTTTAAATTACATTATTGAGTTGCGAGTAAAAATATTCAGTATTGTAATCAATATCACCGTCATTTAGACTTGTCCAGTCAATGTTAGACAGTACCTCATTAACTTTATTGTAATCTGCGTTTTTAAAATTATAACAAATTCTTGAGATTTTAAGATTATCATTTCCAGTGTAAGGTATAGAAATTATAAGTGTAGGATGGTGTTTATCTATAGGGACAATGAACTCAGGAGATTCGTATACATTTACATTATCTTCATTTGAGAATATCAAATCGAGAATGCGATTGTTAACATTGGGTACGTTATTAAATTGAGAAAGATTTAAATAAGAACACATATCCAGAATATCCCTTTCACAATCAGAAATTGGCGAGTAATTAGGATCATTAAACTTACAATTCGGAAGGTTGTAATCACCACAGACAATTATTTTGTGTGTTGGATATTTTGTTTTTACATACTCGACGTCCTCACAGTGATTTTTGTATATCGACAAGTCCGAGTTGGGAGGAATATATACACTGCCAATAATAGTTTTACATGATTTTCCGCTTAATAGTACAAATATTTGCTCAACATAGTCATAACTTCTTCTTCTTTCGTATGGTGGGGGGTCAGAGGGGAACATCTAGTTATTATTTTTTTGGTAAACTAATGTTTAAGA
The DNA here is from genome assembly GCA_026573805.1 of Hesperophylax magnus. NCBI lineage: Eukaryota > Metazoa > Arthropoda > Insecta > Trichoptera > Limnephilidae > Hesperophylax > Hesperophylax magnus. Next base: position 4,859,560 of record JAIUSX010000108.1, read on the forward strand.
CAAGATTTTTTATGCATAGCACAAAGGGTAACAATTATTTTATAAACAATAATTATTAGCCTGAAACACTCATCCACATTGAAAAATCTCCTGATAAAAGATAAATGTTGCCAACGGGACATTGTGGATGAGTGTTTCAGGCTAATAATTATTGCTTATAAAATAATATTTGACGCTAACGGGACGTTGTGGATGAGTGTTTCAGGCGAATAATTATTGCTTGTAAAATAATTGTTACCCTTTGTGCTATGCATAAAAAATCTTGTCTTAAACGTTAGTTTACCAAAAAAAAATAATTAATATTTGACAAGTTCAAGTATTTCACCTAAAAATGTAGACAATTTGTCTCGACGCCATCTAGTGAGAGAGTTAGCACTTACAATGCCTTTCTCATATAAAATATAGTTGGTTGTTTCAGGTGAAAAAAAAATGTAACAAGCAGTAATTGTTGAATGAAACACTAATATATTATATTGAATTATTTCGCGGATAAGAGATAAGCCGCCATAGCTCAGTGGTCAGAGCTGTCGACCGGAAATCAAAAGGACACAGGTCCCGTTGGCGTCATGTATCTTTTATCAGGAGATTTTTCAATGTGGATGAGTTTTTCAGGCTAATAATTATTGCTTATAAAATAATTGGGAACATCTAGGTCAGTGAGCCAGTCTAGGGCCTCAGGGGTCACCACGTGGACCTCATCAATGCCACCGGGGAATTAATGCAGAGGGCACTCTTTGACCATTTGAGTGTAATATCTATAACTGATGAATAGATTAATGATTTATCGATGATGTCGATAAATCAAAATGACTGCAGATGCTGAAATAAAAACAACAGTTCACGTCGAATAAATTAACAACACTTAGTCTTCTCAAGTAACCTACCAGGTAAGTATGATACTGTATATTATCTGCCTGTACAAAATATAAATAAATAAGAATAATAACATACGTACATTCTAGCATCAAGTTCATCAATCAAATGCATTGTACATATAGCTTTGTATTAGTGATCGACGAACTGGTGAATGCAATCTGTTAGACAAAGATTGATAATAGTTTGACTAGTCTATAGTTAGTATTAACATAGATAATTGTAGAAATGTATTTTATATTTGTACAGCGCCCTTTAGGTGATTTTGCACAAAAACGGCGCTATAAATCATCCAATTATTCTTATTATTATTATTTGTTGTCAAGATTTTTTCGTTCATCGACAAGTTACCAACATTTTTGATAAAATCTTTATCAATCGACTGTGATAGATACCCCGGAAATATTGTCGCGTTTGCGATATGAAATATGCATATTCGGATAAATAACTTGAATTTTTTTAGTTTTTACACGAGACTCGGGATTTAAAAATAATAGAAGTGTTACTACTACGTAAATACTTCATGATGTTTAGCATAAAATAAATTCAATAAACCATAATGTATTTATAATGTATTAACACACATAACACATATGAAATTGATCCACACAGTATGTAGGTACAAAATATAAAAATAATTTTTAATGATGATTCTGAAAGTATAAAATCTACCGCTTATCAACAATGGACTCTAATGGAATCTAAAATCTCGGGATTGTTCAAATCTTAATTGTAATAGGGAAATCGTATGTGTATTTTGAAATAGAAATAAAATAAATATTTGTTACATAAGTCATAAAAATGGTTTATTTAGTCCTAAAAAATGCACACAAAAGGTTGACAAAAGAACAGTAATTTGTTGTCAAATCATTTCATGAAGATGTTCCGTCAAGCCTCACACGCTTCAAAGGTCTACATAAATCCAAAACATCCGATCTTCTTGCGCACTTAAATGCATTGGTAGCAGACAGAACAGATTTGGAATCCTCGATTCTGGTAAACCGATTAAAACTCCGACGACCGGAATTCCTAGAACAACTCAGTCTGCGCAGCCTTGTTTTAAGAACCCTGTCACAAGTAGCTACTTTCTTCCAAGATTTGTCCACACTGGATGCTGCCAACAAGGAACTATCGTCCAACAGTCGAAAAATTTTAGCTGCCAACTTTAAGGGCAGTTTTCCAGTCAGGTCCAAATTTACAGAAGCCATGCGAGCAGCTTCCACCTGGCTGAGTAATGAATCCATGGCAATTATTAGGTATTTCTAATAGTTGACTCGAGAAGAGGTTTGTGTAAAATTTAGATTATTTTGGAAGCTCATATTAATTTAATAATACCATGCCGCCGGCTACAAGTACATTAGTAAAGTAAATCATATCACCTAACACAGTGTATAATAGTGAAATACGTTCCGTATTAAATTTACATAAACGAGGTCGGTTTGCAAGCAAATACAACAGAAAGTGTCACTCAGTATAAATCATCTCGTGTTTAACATTTTAAGTCAGTTAGATTTCTGCATAATAGTGAGTGCTGTACGGTATTGTGAATTTAAAATCACAATTATTTATTAAAAATTTACCTGAAATCAATAACAATCAATAACGCGCAGACGCAAACATTTCAACTCTCATTGGCTGAAAGTGTCATCACCTAGTGCTACCATTGGTGGAAAGTGTCATCATTGCCCGTTTGTGCTCAACGGGTTGCGGCAATCAGGCGCTGGTGCGAATTAACCTAATAAATTTAAACAATAAACATTACTAATTGATCATGAATAACTGCGGAGTTTGCAAATCTACAATCTCACATGGTCCTCAGTGCTCATCTTGTAAAGAATACTTCCACTACAAATGTGGAGGTATTTCGGAAGAAGACTTTAAAAAACTGAAATTAGAACTGAGATCTGCCTGGCGATGCAGTTCCTGCAAATCCTCAAACATTGTTGTCGGTCATCAGGATATAAGTACTATTATGGCAGATATCAGAAGAATCCAGAGCGACTTATCATCCTTCAAGACTCTACACGAAGAGATAAAAGTCCTACGCGAAGAAGTACAAGGAGTTCAAAATTCAGTAGAGAGCTGTCACATGGACGTAGCAGCATTCGGGAAGAGAACAAACACACTCGAAAAACGTTTAGAAAAAGTTGAGAATCTGGAAACGGAGGTCACACATCTACGAAAGGAAGTGCGCGCTTTTGCAGACGAATTAAATAAACGCGACCAATGGGCAAGGTTACAAAACCTGTGAAATCAAGGGAATACCTCACCGAAATGATGAAAACCTGATGAATATAGTTAAGAAAATATCAAACGTAAACAACATTAACATTGGCGAAAGTGATGTGGAATTCGTGACTCGTGTAGCTACAAAAGGAAACCGCCCTGATATGATAAAGCCTATTATTTTAAAACTCTCTAATCGAAGCCTGAAGAACCAGTTTCTTCAGGCGGTTAAAGCGAGGAAAGGCTTAACCACGGCTGACATCGGGTTCGCTGGAGCACCAAAAAATATCTACGTCAGCGACCACCTCACTAAGGTAAATAAAAATCTTTTCTTTCGGGCGAGAGTTCTGGCTAAGGAACGGGGGTTCCAATATGTTTGGCTAAAAAACTGTCAAATCTTTGCACGACGCAACTCAACTTCCCCGCCAATCATCATATCCAAGGAGGAAGATCTGAACAAGATGGAGGTCCAGCGGAATTTCTCTCCTCACTCTGGATCCAACGCTGGAGACCCTCGTCCCAGCCAACCATAAAATCAGCGAGACCTAAGCGAAAACTATTCTCTCTTTTTTTCTTTACTTTCGTATATTTTTTAATTAAATATTTTTCATTCAAATATCTATCTCTTAAAATTCTATTTCTTAAAGATTACTGTTATAAATTTTCCTTTGAATATTTTTCATTCAAATATTTTCCTTTTGAATGTTTAACCTTTATATATTTTTCATTTAAATTTTTTCCTTTTAAATATTTTTCTTTTGGATATTATGGTTCTCTTAAAGTTTTTATCTTTAAAGATTACTGTTTAAAATGTTTTTTCTTTAAATATTTTCTTTTTACATGTTTTATTTCTGTATATTTTCCGCTTAAATGTTTTGATTTTAAATATTTTTCTTTGAAATATTTTTTTATGAAATGTTTTTCTTTGAAATATTTTTTTTTAATATATTTTTCTTTTAATTATTTTTCTTTTGGATATGTTTCTTTTGAATATTCTACTTCAAATTATTTTTATTTTTCTCCCGTATATCCTCCGCACCTACTATGCACTTCTTCCTCAACCTTTCCTCACCTCCTACTCCCCCCCTCTCATTACATGTTATGTACACACTTCTACCTTACTGCACTACACTGTAAAAAAAAGAGTATGAGTATTACAAATTACTTTAAAATCAATTTGACCTCCCATATGAAATCAGGCATACAACTAGCTAACTATCTTACACCTAAATACAGATTAACACCACCCATAAAATGACATTAAATATATATTATCAAAACGTAAGAGGCTTACGCACAAAGACTGATACACTGATAAATGCTGTCAGATCCAACGAATACGATATTATCGCCTTAACTGAATCGTGGCTAACTGATGGCATCCGTAACGAAGAACTGTTCGACGATCGTTATGACGTGTTCCGCCGAGATCGAAATTACTGTGCAACTGGTCAACGCTTGGGCGGAGGTGTCTTGCTCGCTGTTCGACGCGAACTGGTAGCCCGCGGGCGTCCAGAGTGGCACTCAAAAGCGGAAGACTTATGGTTATCCTTACAAATTAAGAGTTCGTTGTGCAATACTTTAAACATATGTTGTGTTTACCTTCCCAAAGGTCCAGCGTATAATGAAAACATGGAAAGCTTTCTCAGCGAAATTTCAAGATTAACCTTACAATGTCCTTGTGAAAAATTTCTTATTTTAGGCGATTTCAACCTCACTGACATTCTGTGGAACAAAAGTCCAAACAACACTTCATACACACCTACCAATCGTTTATCTCCTCTCAGCTCTGCATTTGTTGATTGCCTGCATTTTTCGGGTCTCTGTCAATATAATGGGATTTCAAACTCCAACGGCCATTTTCTAGACCTCGTCCTCTGTAACAATTGCGTTAAGGTATCAGCCTGTAATGACTCAGTAATCGTCGAAGATATTCACCATGCCTCCATAACGATAGATGTAGCATTCTCAGAACCCGTTGCATTAAGGGAGGAAATACGAAAGGTTCGCGTCTTTAAACGTGGTAATTACGAACTTATACATTTTCTTCTTAATAAAGTAAACTGGCACGAGCTTCTCTCAGTTGGTGATATAAATTCAGCTTTACTAAATTTTTACTCACAAATAAACCAACTTATAGATGCTCACATTCCGCAAATATCGAGTAAAAACTCAAAATATCCTCCATGGTATAACTCAGCTCTTATAAAGTTAACGAAGGAAAAATACAACTATTTCAAAAAGTTCAAAATTTACAAAAATCAATCTGACTACTCCATTTTCTCTCTCTTAAGATCACGCCATAAAAAACTACAACGAGAATGTCACAATCAATACCTAATTAATGTTGAACACAAAATATCCTTTGATCCAAAAAATCTTTGGAATTATGTTAAATTAAACTCCAAATCACAGGGTGTGCCAAACACTGTATTCCTAAGGGATGAAAAAGCTGAGAACGGATCTGAGATTGTTAACTTATTCTCCAAATATTTCAGTTCTGTCTACACCAACGACATTCAAACTTCTCAAAATATGCCAGACAACTACAACATTCATAATTCTTCCACTATTCATTGTATTGAAGTTGACGAACGTCTGGTGCAGACATATCTGGAAAATTTAAAACTAAATAAAGGCGCAGGCCCAGATCAAATTCCCCCCTTCTTCATCCTGAAATGCGCAAGCAGTCTCTCTAAGCCGTTATCCATTATATTCAATCGTTCCTTAAAAGAGGGTGTGGTACCTAATACTTGGAAAACTGCCTTCATAACACCTATTTTCAAAACTGGGCAAAAATCGGACATTGAAAACTATCGTCCTATTTCAAAATTGTGTGTCTTCAGCAACGTGTTTGAAAAAATAATATACGATCAGATGTTTCCCGCTTTGAAATCCTCACTCAATGTTAACCAACATGGGTTTATGAGTGGAAAATCAACAACAACCAATCTAATAGCATTCACGGAATTCTTGCAAGATTATATGGATCAACGTGTACAAGTAGACGCAATATACACGGATTATAGCAAAGCTTTTGACCTAGTGAATCACGACATATTATTACGCAAGCTTATGCAAATCGGAGTCCACGGTGATCTTCTCAGATGGCTCTCATCTTATGTATCAAACCGTAGTCAAGTCGTATTTGTGGGTGGCTTTAAATCGGACTGGGTAACCGTCCCATCAGGTGTGCCTCAAGGATCTCTATTGGGACCGTTACTATTTAAAATTTACATCAATGATATAGGCCAATGCTTCAAATACTCCAAAACATTACTTTACGCAGATGATATGAAGGTTTTTTATCCTATCAGATGTACTGCTGACTGTCAAAAAATGCAAGAGGACCTAAACCGTCTTAATATTTACTGTACACAGCATACCCTTAAAATTAATGTTAAAAAGTGTTTCGTTGTGAATTTCACACGAAATAAAAATATCATTATCAATGAATATAATCTGAACGGCTCAATATTAACCAACAAAACAGAAATCAAAGATTTGGGAGTGACATTGGACTCTAAGCTAATTTTTGATATTCAAATAGACTTAGTGACATCAAAAGCCTCTAAAATGTTAGGATTCATTCTTAGGACATGTAAAAAATTCAATAACCTTAGAACAATGAAAATCCTATATTTTGCTTATGTCCGCAGCTTACTAGAATATGCGTCACAAGTTTAGAACCCGCAATACATATCGTATGTGGAAATTCTAGAACGTATTCAAAATCGTTTTCTACGATACTTGGATTTCCGCAGCTACCGCCCACATCTAAGTCACCAAGATTCAGCAGCGTACTTCAATATACCATCATTAGAAGTTCGAAGAAGCTCGGCCGATGTACTTTTTCTTCAAAAAATAGCCAGGTCCGTTGTTGATTGCCCAGAACTCCTAGAACGAATTCAGATACGAGTTCCTAACAGACGAACCAGATCAAACATGATTTTTAGCCTCCCTCAATGCAACACTAATTCTAAGCAGAATTCTTTCATCTATCGTGCGTCCAACACTTTTAACACACACTATTCACAATTTGACATATTTAACTCTGCACCACACTCCTTAAAATCCCACAGACACTCTCTCGATACCTTACAATAACAATAACTACAGATACCATCCAATACAACCACCACTTTATTAACTTCCTTTATGCATACCTCGACCTAACCGATCCCTCCTCATCCTACCCCCTCCCTATTCCCCCCTAAATAACTTGTTTCTTGAAATGTAATTTTCATTAGTAAATATCTCGGAATCACACTCAGATACACTTGTATATAATACCTATGTGGAAACCTGTAAATGGTTTATTTACTGAAACTAAAATTATTATTATGCTGTTATTGATGTAAACTGTTGGTATCCCAAATAAAATAAAATAAAAATAAAAAATAAAATAAAAATTACAATATTTGATTTAAAAAAAACAATTTTAGTTCAAAAGGTGTAACCCATATTTAGTACGGATATGTATATTTTATTTATTTGTGTTTTAAATTATGATGTATAGACCATTAAATAATTTAATTTTTCATGATTTTAGAGTCAACTTTGGAATTTTTTTGTGAATTAATTCTAAGTATTAAAAAAATATAGGTACTCCTCTAACTACCGTTTAATTTAATAGAAATTAAATTTGTGTTCCAAATTAAATCGGTCATTTGGAATTTGGGTTTTCGGCCACCAAAATGCTTTTTTTAATCATATATTTTTTTTATTTTCTCACAACTCACACATAATTGACAAAGTTTCCTCTAAAATCATGAAAAATTGAATTCTATAATGGCAAATATTAAATAATAAAAAAATAAAACAAATAAATAAAATAGCACATATCCGTACTAGATATTTACAATATCTTGAGATTAATAATAATTTTTAATCTAGAATGTGGGGAGTTTAGTGCAACCACACACACAGTCCACACAGCATCCCCAAAGATGACATAGGCCCTGAGGGAAATTATTTTCTTCAGGGCCTCCTGTGTGGAGTTAATATAAAAAAAAATCCCATCCCATATAGATATACACATTTATTATATAATAGATAGATATGTGAAAATGCTAAGATAGCGCTCACTCAGGAGTGGCGCTTGGTGCTGTTGGACAGCGGTCACCACTGTGTTGGCGGAGGCCATTAGCCGCATCCTGGTTCCAGTGACCCGATGTCTCATCAGGCCGGCAAATCCATTTAGTCCTAATTTGGTGAACATTGTCGATGCGCTGCTGTATCTTCGGTATTATAACATGATTCTACAAGCGTCATTATATTGGATTCGTTCCGTCGAGCAAGTTCGGTAGTGACACCATGTCTCACACGTATACAGGCCGGTACAACGGTGAGTTGGATAGTGTTGTGTGTGTTTTGTGTTTATTCTGCGGGTAATCATATTAGACACTATGCTTAGGCATCTCCTTTGTCGTTCGATGTCGCTATCGTCCGATAGGTCTTGATTAATAATGCGCCCCAAATATTTTACGTTCGTACATGTATTTATTCTTTCCTCGTTAAGGTACACGGGGAGCATCTTACTTGTATCTGGTATCGTATTGTAACTAGTTAGACTTGTAACTATTAAAAAGGTATTTTTTTCAGTGTGGTTGTGTATTTTGACCAACAATCCATTTTTAAGATTTGTATGAAAAGTACCGCGCAGCCGTTCCCCTTAATAAATTTCTTAGAATCAAAGCTAAAACAGATAATCTGTAGACTCAGGCGACCTCGACTTTTACTTCAATTCACTTTCGCCTTCTCTTGGCCTTCTTTCACCGTTCATCCAATTGTAATTAATGTATATATAATGTCTAAGCGAAAAAATACTACATCTAAGAAAAAACAGGACTTATAACTGAAACGTGCAATAACAAATAATATTGTGGGCGTGAAAAACTTTTAATATTTTAACGGTAAATCGTCTCGTACCGGCGCGCGGGGCAATAAACGTTTTTTTAATTATTTTTATATGTCTATAAATTACTCCAGGGAATTGTTTTTTTGAATTCCAGATAAACCGGATACGAGGCTTATCCGACAACAAAAAATAAAATCTAATGGAACCGGAAAGTCGTGATAAAAAAACACCCCATTTTTTGTAAACCGCCGTAAAACATAACGCAATATGAATACTAAATGGTTTAATTTTCTGTGAACGGGACAGAAGTCACGAAGTAGATAAAAATACGGTGCAAAAACTACCTTTCCCGACAGTGGCAGACAACCTAGAGGACGATTAATTAATGAAGTTATATTATTTCATAATGAAACACCAAAAATAAAATTCAGGTGTATACGTCGCTGTGTAGATATGCTCCCGTAAACTAACCTAACCTAACGTAACCTAACATAACATAACATAACATAACCTAACCTAACCTAACCTAACCTAACCTAACCTAACCTAACCTAACCTAACCTAACCTAACCTAACCTAACCTAACCTAACCTAACCTAACCTAACCTAACCTAACCTAACCTAACCTAACCTAACCTAACCTAACCTAACCTAACCTAACCTAACCTAACCTAACCTAACCTAATGCGTTAGTAAAAAGCTATACAGAAAACAGGAAAGTAAGAATGAGGCACGGTAACCACTCAAGTGAGAAATGTGTTTCAAAAGGTTGTATTCAAGGATCGATTGGCGGGCCAATCTTCTGGAATGTTTAGCTAGACGAACTCCTACAAATGGACCTCGGTCCAGATGTCTACATCCAAGCCTACGCTGATGATGTACTTTTAATTGTGAACGGGAAAAATCTACAAACCGCAAAAGAAACGTTGGAAAAGGCTTTAGAAAAAGTAAGCAATTGGGGGAAAAAAGTAAAATTAGAATTCTCGGAAAAAAAAACACAAATCATGGTAATGAGCAAGTCTCAGGAAAAAAGCATTAACGTTAACATGAACGGAAAGGAGATAAATCCAGTAAAGGAAATAAAAATTTTGGGTATGGTAATCGATAACAAGCTTAGATGGGACAAACACATAGACTATATTTGCGGTAAAACCTCGACCATCTTTAAAGCCTTATGCAGAGCGGCAAAACCGACGTGGGGATTATCACCAGAAATTGTAAAGACAATATACGACGGGGCAATCGTGCCGATATTTACGTACGGATCAGGGGTCTGGGGAGATACGTGTAAAAGAGCAAAAAATAGGAAAAAACTAGCAAGTATTCAACGTCAATACGCAATAAGAATTTGTAAGGTGTATAGAACAATCTCCACCACCTCAGCTTTAGCCTTAGCAGGAACACCACCAATAGATCTAAAAATAGCCGAAATGAAAAATATCTACAGAATAAACAGAAGAGGAATACCCGCTCACTTTTTACCAGCTGACAGGGAAATAATGACCACATGCTGTATAAATGAACAACCACATCCAGGGAAAATAGTGAAAGAAAATATAAAAATCGAGTTAGAAAATGAAAATAAAATTAACGAGGATCCCATACAAATTTATACAGACGGAAGCAAACAGGACGGTAAAGTGGGCGCAGGAGTAGTAATAAAAGTAACTGGGAAAGATTGGGTGTCAAAATCATTTAAATTAGAAGACTATTGCACTGTTTACCAAGCAGAAATGTTAGCAATTCAAAAAGCCATAGAATGGGTTCAAATGAAGGGAATAATAGATAAAGATATAACTATAAACTCAGACAGCAAATCATCACAAGAAACATTAAGGGACGAGAGAACTACGAACGATATAGCAAGAGAGTGCATGGGAATATTAGAAACATGCCGTGAAAACAACAACCGGGTAAAATTTCAATGGGTTAGAGCCCACAAAGGCTTAGAGGGAAATGAAAAAGCAGATGCGGCAGCGAAGAAGGGAAGATTATTGAAAAAGTGTCCAGACTACAGTAACGTACCTCCAAGCATCACTAAAATAATATTAAAGAAAGAGACGGAAGAAAAATGGAATATCAGATATATGGAAGAAAGCACGGGCAGAATAACTAAGAAATACTTCCCAGATATTTACGCAGCAATTCAAAAGAGAAAACACGCTGAAAATAGCTTCCATGCAACACAGATGCTGACAAGACATGGTTGCTTCAAAGAGTACCTGAAACGCTTCAAAATAATAGACAATGACAAATGCCCGTGTGACAAAACTTCAATTCAGGACAGCACCCATATTTTAGAAAAATGCTCAATTTTCGATGTAGACAGATTTAAATTAAATTACAAATTAGAAAACCTTGGAATCAATGAAGAGAATAGAACTGACATATGGAAACGGAAAAAAACAAGCGAAATATATATAGCGTACTTAGAAAAAATTAACAAAAGAATTAAAGAAATTAATGAAATAGATGAAAATTAAGGAAAATCTTTGTGAAGGATAAGGAATATTTATAAAAAGAATTAGGAGAAACCTTGTGTGTAACAAGCAAGGTACCCACGGCAGATACTACAAATCCATACAACCTAACCTAACCTAACCTAACCTAACATAACCTAACATAAACTAACATAACCTAACCCAACAGTGTTCCTCTTTTTATTTTTTTTGTCCATTTTGGCATAGAATCGTTATTCGGGGCATATATCGATGGCGCACACATGCGTCAGGTGCAGTTTTGACAAAAAACAATGACGTGTTTTTTTTTTTTTTTTTTAAGATTTCTCACTTTGTAAATAGATGATTCGTGTGAAATTTACAAAACTTCATCTAGAATGGATAAGAAATTAAAAAAATCATTTAAGTATTGTTGCTTTACATTTTATAAATTTAACTTTCCAATTGCGCTTCACACATGTGTACCATAGGCCATCGATGGTACATATATTTTTTTTATTGGTCAATAAGAAATAAATTCAGATACGAGAAAAGGGAGCATAATTTTACTAGGTTAATTCATAAAGTTATATTTCATAATTGTTTTTTTGCAAAACTTAATATTTTTCCAAACAAAACTTCCACTCCGCTCCACTTACAATGCAAGTACAATATATATACAGTCAACACGTCTGGTACCAGCGTCTTAGTCAGGGCATACACTATAATTTTTTAATAAGAGAAAAATGAGTAGCATTTTCCCAGGTAGATTATCTGCAGAAAGAAGAGTTTTTTTATATGTTAATACCACCAAAGAACCTCATTATTAAGGTGTTAATAGTGTTATGGGAAAGATGAATGAGATTTAAAAAAATAAAAGCCAGGGCAGTAACTAGTATTTAGTGAGAATCTCTAATAAGTTCGGTATACCCTGGTCGAAGATCATTCAAAAGCATTCAAAATCAAAACGTCTATTGAAGTGGCCTTAGCCGTGTTTGATGACCACATCTGAATAGCTAGGAATTTCCCCAGCTCCCTCTTCCCGTCTCCTTCCCTTTCCTTAAAATTAAGTATGGGTACATTTCATTTATTGGATAACCAATACCTCTGACGTAGGTCACCCCAAGAAGTTTAGTGACTTAGCAGGGGTGGCCGGGTTCATGGGGTGAGGTTTGTCTAGGTCTGGACGGCGGATGCGCCTGCCCGCCTGCTGCGTAGCAGGCCAGATCGAGAGAGACTGGTTATGAGAGGCCTTTTTACCTCATCAGCCGTACCCTCTCGACCCATCGCCTTGCACAGCAGTTGAAGGGATGGATTTGTACGTCCGTCACTCTTGGACGTACTGACCCCGGTTTTCCTACACTCCCATCGTACCTTTTATCCTTCTCAGAATTTTCTCTTCTTCCTTTATTCATAAAGACCCTCCACGCAGCATCCTTTAAGATGATATAGGCCCTGTGGGAAATTATTCCTGTGGAGTTAAGGTAAAACAAACAAAAACTCTACCCTAATTGGGGATATTATAGTTTTACCGGCTCCAGGCGGTTAGGTTGGGACTCTTGTGCGGTACTCAAATAATAAAAAAAATATATTCTCTCTAACAACTTCTACCCCTTCTCACTTCAAATAAGTCTCACGACGTTCCCCAAATAGATTCCATGGTTCCTACTTTAACCTGGCAGATATAAATCTGTTTTAGTATCACATTGTTTTAAGTGCGTTTGGTTTAGCACTATCGAATATAAACCAAACTGAAATACCGCAGAGTAAGCTAATATTTTATTGTAAGTGAAAAACTCACTTTATAATATTTGTGTGGTTTCCACAAGACTGGAAGCCTTTTCCGTAAATCACATTATTCTGTGATTTTCTCGAGAATCCGGTGTACATTAGTGTACGGGTTTTATTCGTTTTGCAGAAAGCAAAACAGCTATAAATTAAATTCACATAGATTTATTTGAATGTTCGCATAAACGAATAACTCGAATGCTTTATTTGGAGATAACGGTTTCTTTCGTTTTGAAAATACAAGCATAATAATATTAATGTTCAAGAAGCTGAAATATTTAAACATTATGTGAGTTTTTCATATAAAAAAATTAATAGAAAAAATTTAAATTGAAGAAAAGAAATACTTCATGTAAAGGGGAACATTAAGCTATAGTGTCGTGAAATTAACAAAGCATTTTCTGCCTAAAAATCTAGTCCAGTGAGATGTGAAATATAGACTTAACTCACGAAAAAAAATAAAACCATTAAAAAACAACGTTTTTTAACTATAATGCATTTATTTTTACTGGCAGATTTTTTTTTGTTTGACTGAGGATTGAACTTTCCTCCCCAGGGACTGAGTCTGAACTGCTGTGAACTTTTAAAATGTCTTAAACCTTTGTAGGGTAAATGATAAGGAGTTTACATCTCCCGAAAATAATAACAACATTACTTTTACCCACATTTATGTAAGACTGTTATCATTGTAAACCTTCGCGCGATACCTCGCGCTGCAAATATTTAATTCTCTCTCCAGTGGTCTAGCCGCCGGTTTAGCCCTAAATCTCCTCTAACGTACGCGATCTGTTTTGTTGGTAAAATTATTGTAACGTGAGTTTTGTTAAATTAAAAACTAAATTGAAAATATTCGAATTCTCATTATTACACACCGAGAGTAATCACGCAACCTTGGATTCTGCGGATTGGAGAACCACAGAATCATTCAGTCAATAACCCATTTAAATTGGCGATAATCACAATCCTCCAAACCTTTTTGAAAATGTACATCTATTTATTTTTTTTTGGTTTGACTGAAGATTTGAGAAAGGATACTTTCGTATAGAACTCTACATTGGCACATACTTCTTGCTTCATACAAATTTATACACGCTATTCCATTATTCTGATATTGACATGGACTGTCTCAACTACCTAACTGATTTACTTGATCATACCATATTTTTCTTGGACGTCCTCGAATCGTTCTACCCATTTACTTTCACCACGTATAACTTCCATATCTATAACGTATAGAAAACAGTTTTCAAGAAAAAATCCTAAAAGGTGGTCGACCAATTCGTCAGTTTTAAGTATGACGACGAAGTATGTGTAGGTATTTAACTTCTAGTGAGGGAAGATAGTATTGCCAAATAAACTTCGCCAGCAAGCTCCGTGTCTAAATACAGCGATAAGAAACCCAAAGGGAAAGTTCACTCTGATAATAATAGACATTGTAATTAAAGTTGGAACCTACGAAACAAAGGATAAAAATAAATAATACAAGCTCCATTAAGTCTGTAAAGAAAGTTGCAAGAGAAGTTAGTTGAAGAAGAAGAACAAAAAAGGGTAAAAAACGAAGCGGGACGAAAGAACGCAAACATCGAGTTTGGTGGACAAATTTTAAAGATAACCACAGACATACAAATTGATAGACAAGCCAATCAGGGAAAGGGAAACAAACCAAGTAGCACGGAGCGCGGGAGGCGGCGTGACTGTCTTCCTTACTGTGATTTGTCAAAAAATTAATCTGACAGTATTGTGGCTCGCATTGCAATATCAATATTCACTACACTTTTAAAAACATGTTATAATTTACCCACCGCACTCAGTTTTAGCATCGCCAGGGGGTTCGTTTAAATACGTACATTCAGATCTTCGTAGAAAAGTCCCACAAAGTACTGCGCTGCAAACCTTCGCCTTACTTCAGCGAACTTTACTTTTCTGCGCAGGGTGTGATATTTCAATGAGCGCTCTTCGGCGGACAATGTACGTCTGACGTCATAGTGCATTCAAAGCATTCTCAAACCTCCTGGTGCCAAAAAAATGGTCATACGGTGTGCATCCAGCTCGACTAATTGACATTCATATTCAGTTCCGAAGGCCTATTATAAAAAAATGTGGAACTATCAGAAATGGGGTTTCTTTATTTTATTCGGTATATCATGCCGGTTAATACATCTAGTCTTGAAGATGACACCAGAAAGATGATGCCCTCCAGCAGCAATACATTGATAAAGGCGATTTCTAAAGTTTTCGGCCGCATTTTCTTCCCAAATTCGATCCTTGAGTTCTTCCAAGGTCTGAGGTTGATGTTTAAAAACATTATCCTTCAGGTAGCCCCACGGGAAGAACACGAAAATTGCAGCCAAAAGGCCCGCTTATAATGTTTCTAATTTCAGACAATTTCAAATTTCAGACGATTTCAAATTTCAGACTGTTTCTAATTTCAGTGATATTCTAATTACAGAAAATTACTAATTTCAGACAGTTTAAAATTTCATAGAGTTTCTAATTTGGGATAGTTTCTAATATCAGACAGTTTCTAATTTCAGAAATTTTCCAATTTCAGACAGTTTCTAGTTTCAGAGAGTTTCTAATTACAGATAGTTTCTAATTTCAGACATTTTCTAATTTCAGACAGTTTCTAATTTCAGATAGTTTCTAATTTCATCCAGTTTCTAATTTCATCCAGTTTCTAATTTCAGAAAGTTGACAAATTCAGATAGTTTCTAATTTCAGACAATTTCTAATTTCAGACAGTTTCTAATTTCAGTCGTTTTCTAATTTTAGACAGTTTCTAATTTAGAAAGCCAAACCCCGATGTTGTCCGGATAAAACCATGGTAACGACTGAAAACGGCACGACTTTCCCGACACAATGAGACCCCTCCCAGTTTTCTGCCCCTACAACACGTGATGTATTTGGCCCTAGGAATTGAACCCAGGACCTCTCCCTTGCCAGGGAAGTGCTCTGCCCACTGAGCTACTTCTACCTTTAACTTTAACTCTTCGACTAAGAGGTACCAACATTAAATTTTGTTTTTCTAACGCATATTTTTTGGCTACTTTATGTATGAATGCAAGATGCTTCACGAACTAAAATGCAATCTAAATAGTGCCTTGGATAAATAAATCCATTTTTATTTGAATGTGCGACATCTATTGACTTTTTTACAAAGCACATGTACCAATACCCAAATATTTATGTAGATAAATATAGTATTTTGTATCTTATTTAAGTTTCAATATTCTCGTGATAAAGGAAGGGCACTTCTGATGACCGGTAAAGCGATTTAATATTTTAAACAAAATATTGTAAGTATGGCAAAACACAAAGTAAATGCTTTTTCGGATACGTGAAACTTTTCGGTTAATCTTAACATTACCCAATTCAGGTATTTGATTCATGTTTCTATGCGAATACCGCGCAGGAATCCCAACTCCTCACGGCTCACAATGGGGCCGATGACCCCGAAAGTTGGCATCAATCAGTGGTTGCAATGACATCAAATCTTTTTCGATATTTAGTTCCGTATAGACATGTTGATAAAAATAAGTGAAAAAAAATGTTCGAAAAGTCACGTATACTTAGTGCAAAAATATAAAATTGAATAATATAAGATAAATTAAATCAGTCAAAATGCTCACTTTATTTCTCGTGCTATTTATTGACAGTTACACACATAATAAATCGTCTTCATCATCTTGTGACAATATACTATCGTCATCACTGCTTGATTCAACTATCGAATCATTCCTGGTAGTCGTGTTAGGGTCTGGTGTCTTTAGCATTTTCAGTACTTCTTTTGGAATTGTCTTCATGATCCTTTTGTTTATTTTTCCCAAGCTGGAGATAACTGGATCCGACGAAATCAACAGTCTATTCAATTTTTTTTCTTAGCTTCTTGTACAATTTTGTATGAAGGAAATACCTCTTTATCCTTTTCTCTTATTAAATTGTATTGGTAGCGACTAAGTTTGGCATCTACAATCAAAGCGAGTGCTTCATCACCACTCAATACCTTTTTGTTTTGGGTTTTATCGGTAAAAGCTTTTCTGTACTTATTTGCTCTGGTCGGCGTACTACGGCGTAACGTGACGTCTTTGACTAGAGTCGATGCTGATGCTTTACCTGCCAACCGAAAACTCATCTGGGTAGCAAAGGCTAACTCAGTACTAGATGTTTTAGATCGCAATAGTATAGTTTTATGACGTTTCGTACTCTCAGACGACATATCAAATGACAGTGTGGGTTGACCTCTTTTCGTTTTTACTATTTCTGGTAAAGGTTTATAAATATAACGAGGCTTTCGAGCCATTCTTTATTATTTAATAAAAAGAAGTCATGGATTCTGTGACACTTCAACCATTTGGATTTCAATTTAGAACAGAATGCATCTATTTCATTAAAAAAGGTCTTTTTGATTAAAGAGTTGACAATGAGTAAGTTCTAAGAGATGTTTTTTCAGGAATTTTATTTT
Source organism: Hesperophylax magnus (assembly GCA_026573805.1). Classification (NCBI taxonomy): domain Eukaryota; kingdom Metazoa; phylum Arthropoda; class Insecta; order Trichoptera; family Limnephilidae; genus Hesperophylax; species Hesperophylax magnus. The sequence goes on from JAIUSX010000108.1 coordinate 4,877,207, forward strand.
TTCGTCAAATTTCTTAACGCCAGAATTCTTCATAATCATGTATAATTCGAATCTCGTAAGAACCACGTCAGAAATAGTATCTAAAACAAAACACATTGATTATTAGACTACAACTGTTTTTTTTATGAAAACTGATAGTCCTCACTTTCAAGTACTATAATTTAAAAAATTGTGCATACTTGCAACTACTTATAATTTAATCTTGTAGCTAAGATACTAAACTATATAAAAACAATTAAAATATGACGGGATCTCGTGGAACTCTAAACTATATACCTCTATTTTTAATATATTTACAACAAAATATTTCATTCAAATAGGTGTTTGTTTTAATTTAAATTTATGACATACAGTATGAGGATATCAATAACTACTATAATATAATTAAAGTACATACCATAAGACATCGTATCCATATTGAATTGGATCTGTACACTTGATAGGTTTTGCTTTTTATAAACTTGAAAAGTATTGAAATTTACGCGCTTCCGAAAACTGACACAGTCACCCGCACAAAGGTCAACTTCAAACTGATCTCTTCCAGTCAGTATCGCGATTAGGGCGACACGCTTCGGGGGAATTGTGCAACACTTAATGAACTTCAAAACTAGCATACTTGTTTCATTGTAAAGAACATTTGATTTTCTGAATTTCAGCCAACGCGTTTCATGAAGTCACCCCATAGTGCGGCTGTCGGAAGCCAGTGGGACTATGACATCCTCAATTATGGTGCGAGGCTGAATCGTTACGCATACCTCGGATCAGATCCTTAGAAAGATCTTATTTCTAATTAAGAGATTAGTATTTTATATATCCAAATAAAATAAAATTAACCCGTAAAAAACAAAGTTTTTTTTACTTTACTGAATGTCTTTAAAAACTTAAAAATATAACCACAAATAAATTGGTTTGACTGAGTATTGAACCTTTCTTCCCAGAAGCTGGAGTCGAAAAGTGAACCAACCTCGCCAAATGCCGATCCGATCGCTTAAGATCGACATTTGTTTCGATTATTAATTAATTGCTGTAATTTCATCCAATTTCAGGGAAATGCGTATATGTCCCTGGATGTGTTCGTGATTGCCACCAAAATTTGATAGAATGCATTGTCATCGACAATGAGTTTATCTGCAGAGTTTCAGCTCGATCGGATGTCGGAAAATGGGTTAATTTCCGCTTCTAAGATTTGCATTGCAAAGGGGATATTCAAATAAATGTATTTGTAAAAAGCATTAACTTTGTGGCTCGTCATAATTTACAAAAAATAAAAACAAAAACTTCTCACATGGAAAAGATGTGTAGACGATATTTTTTGTATTTGGACAGGAACAGAGCGGCAACTGACTAAATTCCTTCTACTTATAAATTCATTCCGTAAAAACATCCAATTCACTTTAGAAGTAACTAACTTCAGTAAGTGATAGAATTGAATTTAAGATTTTTCGTAAATCGACATACACAGAACCATCCGATGTCAGACAAACATTCTGTCTATCATTCAATGGTGCACCGCCTATTAAAAATTCCCCTATCATCTGTTAATTTCGCAATTGAACTATCAAAAATAAAACAAATTGCTCTAAATACTGGTTATTCAACACACATAAAATCCTGAATAAGAAACATAAGGCGATGCACTACGTCGTGTAATATTTTAAATTGAGCCGCTATCAATAACAACCGTTACGTAGATGGCGATAAGGTTTAAATTCCCGCTTAACACCATCCGCCTGTTTTGATTTATGCAAGAAAAAAACATGGCCAAAAAGTGCCTTTTATTTTATTTTGTGGATGTTCAGGCATAAATATTTATTTTTTTTCCAATCATTTTATAAATAACTTAATTTGCCACATTATTCAATAAAATCATAACCGAAAATGGGTTCGTAAGTAGGAGATTTTGAACTTTAAAGCAGTTTTCATAGGCCTTTACATTATTTTTTTTGGGCTTATAAAAAGACTTATCTAATAAATACTCGATTATTTCAAAGGCCAAGATTTATTCTACTCGCAGTATTTAATTAAAGCATCTGAAACATTTCTAGGCTATCAAAATTTCAAACTAAAAAACACATGATTTTGCATTACTACTATGGCATCGCCTTAAGCTCATTTTGACGAATACATGTTTATTTAGTACACCTGAAACTAATAATAAAATCATAAATCCCTTTCAATGGCGTAGAATCTTACATATTTATATATATATAGTACAATAAACTTGCCTGCGCACATTAAACTCGCGTTCTATACTGATAACAACTTGGGAAAATTACTTAAAAATACTAAAGATAGAGATCATAAATTTAGCCACTCAGGCATTTATTTACCAACTATGTTGTAATTATTGTCCATCGTTCTATATAGGTAACACAACTAGAAATATTAATATTAGAATCACGGAACATCAAGATGTTTAAACAACAATAATTTTTCAGAGTTGGCTAATCATCTGATTTCCACCGATCATACTTTTAATAAGGACACAGGGGTTAAAATTCTTCACCGTAATAATAAAGGCAAAAATTGAATAATATAAGCACTTCAAATCAGAAAATCATTAAATAATAAATCTAATATAAAGAAAAACCAAATTAATCTATCGTTTAGTCCGATTCTAGATTTATTTCCAGTTAACCGCTCTGTTCTTCCTGGAAATCCCGTAATTACCTTTTCCATTTTGTCCACCTCTCCCTCATACACCTAATATTTTTTGTAAATATATATATGTGTGTCAATATTTTGTATCGTAGATTAGTTTTTAATATTCTTCTGGTGAATGAAGGGTTTTTCCGAAACCAGTAGTTTAAAGTAAAATAAAATGAGTTTTAAATAAAATGAAAGTAGTCAAAAACAAATTTATGTGTTTTTTATTGTCAAATAGATGTATTTAAAAAAACGCTATTTGATAGAGTGAGCAATTTAAAGAAATATAAAAATATAGTTTTACGGATCCGTTGTTAGAAAGAAAACATTATGCTTTATATTCAAATCTAGAAGTTAACAACGGAAAAATTTAAATGTGCACCTTTATGAAACCAAAAGTACCGACCGCAATTTAAAAAAAATATTATTAATTATTTTTATATGCAACGACATAAAAGTGAGGTGACAATAACGTCTGTAATACATTTTTCAAATAAAATCAGTGAGTTTGATTTCAAAAATTTAATATTACAAAAACTATGTCTATATATAAAAAACTATGTCTATAATATCGCCCTTAATTTTATATATATATATTTCTTATAATATATATGATAGCATATTTTACCACCTTTCAAAAACAGTTTTTAGTTTTCAGATACGTTCAGAAATATTCCATTTATTTGGATTTTATTGCAAAGCGGAAATACTCCGACAGTCTGAAGAATGTGGCTGAGGCCTGAAGAGTTAATTTTCTATGAATTCGACGATGGTACTTATTTAAAGTTATATTTCTATAAACAAGGAACAGATAACTTGTAGGAGTTATCTTTACGAGGTTATTGGCTGAATCATAAACGATAATTTGGTAGACCCTCATTGATTTAAACTCCATTATCTTCGCAAGTGACTGAACCTTAATCTTCTCAGGACTTCCTCAACTTCCATAAATCCCATCCTAAGCTAAATGGCTTGTTATCTTTCTTCGCTCATTTCATCCAAATGTCCGAACCACAACTCGGTAAATCACGGAATAAATCATTATTTTATTTCTAAAGTCATTTGCATGCTAATGACGGGATGAAATTTGCAAGAGTGGATTAATTATATTATCTCAACATTACTTTATTAACTATTATTTTTTTGGTAAACTAATGTTTTAGACAAGATTTTGTACGCATAGCACAAAGGGTAACAATTATTTTACAAGCAATAATTATTCGCCTGAAACACTCATCCACATTGAAATATCTCCTGATAAAAGATACATGACGCCAACGGGACTTTATTAACCCTTAATATTAATGGGTTAGGAAAAATTAAAAATTTTAATAAAATTAACATAAAATTGGCTTAGCTAATTAACTACCTATCACACCGTTTCTCAGCAGGCGTTATGTTATTACTGTCTTTATTACCTGACATCGCCCGAGTTAAAAAAAAGTTTTCTTACAAAATACTTACTTATTAAACAATAATTTCACAAATATGCATATAATAAAATAGCTCTTCATCTTATTCTGGCTATTGATTATCTGATTATCTTATCCTGATTATCTACAATAATAATCAACTTTATTATTATAGCTAATCGAAGAGATTATCTATAATAATAATCTTATAATATTTTTTAAAATAATATTCATATTTATTTTTTATCGATAATCGAATAGATTATCTATGATAATAATCATATTTATTATTATAGCTAATCGATTAGATTATCCATGATAATAATCATATTTATTAATATCGACAATCGAATAGGTTATCTTAGTTATCTATAATAATAATCGTATTTATTTTTACAGATAATATATTCCATTATCTATAATAATAATCATGTTTATTTTTTATCGATAATCGAATAGATTATCTATGATAATAATCATGTTTATTAATATCAATAATCGAATAGGTTATCTATAGTAATAATCATATTTATTATTACAGATTAACTAAAAAAAATGAAGATAGATAAAAAGCGTAAACAATATCATGATCTTGGATTTATCTCAGTTAAGTTGAGACATATATTTTCACAGAAACAACAATGCCGCGTTTTAGAAGGTGAAAAAAGCGCAAATCTGTTTTCCCAGATAAAGAGCCATAAAAAATTCAGGAGGAAACTTTACGGCACAGTTGCTATAAGTGTATAAAATGTAAATAAAGAAAAGTTGAATAGATCATTGTAAAGCGGTGTAACTAAAGAGGATTAGTAACATTGCCTGCCATAAATTACGTAATTACTTACACGAATAAAATGCCATTTTTCGACGTTCTATTTTTGGTTTCAAAGAACTTTGGGAAGATATTTATATGACTTACGCCCTTGTCACCTTGGCCTTGTCAAAATGGGTCACCTTGGGGGATGCTGCGTGGAGGATCTTTTTTTGAGAAGAGTAAAGAGTGAACATGGGTCTTAAAAAAACCCATTTCATAGGAAGGAGGAAAGACAGAAGCCTGTAAATCGTTCCACAGCCGAGCTGTTGGATTCAAGAGCAAGTCGTAAAAACGACCCGTTCTCAAGTGACAAATGTCAACCGTGTACAAATGATGGAAAAAAAAGAAAATAAGAAGAAAAATCTTCAGAGAATGCGATTTAATTTGACTTTGAAACTTCGTTTACAAAATGTATATATATTGAAGCCTATCACTGAAAAAAAAATTAAAAGTGTTAATGATTTTCAAAGTAATAAATATGATTCAGCAAAACGACACGCTTTGGAGAAGGGGTTCGGTCGCTGAATTGGTATGGACACGCGCCCGGTAAACAGTGGGAGTTCGGTGGCTGAATTGGTAGACACACGCACCCGGTAAACAGTAGGGGTTCGGTGGCTGAATTGGTAGAGACACGCGCCTGGTAAACAGTAGGGGTTCGGTGGCTGAATTGTTAGAGACAAGCGCCTGGTAAACAGTAGGGGTTCGGTGGCTGAATTGGTAGAGACACGCGACTGGTAAACAGTAGGGGTTCGGTGGCTGAATTGGTAGAGACGCGTGCCTGGTAAACTGTAGGGGTTCGGTGGCTGAATTGGTAGAGACACGCGCCTGGTAAACAGTAGGGGTTCGGTGGCTGAATTGGTAGACACACGCACCCGATAAACAGTAGGGGTTCGGTGGCTGAATTGGTAGAGACACGCGCCTGGTAAACAGTAGGGGTTCGGTGGCTGAATTGGTAGACACGCGCCTGGTAAACAGTAAGGATTCGAATACCGGTCGTACCAAATTCTGTTTTCCTTCTGTGGGTTTACCTTATTCATATTATTTCTAAACGATTTTTTTATAACTGCTGAGGAAGAAGATAATACTTACAAATCTAAACATGAAACATAACAAGACACAGAAAATAAAAATATTACTGTATCAAATGGGAATCGAACCCAGGATCTCTATCTTACCGGGTCAATGTCTTTATCCACTCGCTATCACTATCAGTTAGTTTTATATTCTTCTTCATTATGCTCAATTACAAATACAGGGGATGTAAAAGGAGAGAGAAAGAAAATAAACAAAAGTACAACACGACAAGAATTACTTATTTTCGTTTTTAAAAAATATTCTTTTAACTGAATTTTTGGATTATGTTGGCTGTTTTTATACATATCTGGAAGAGAGTTATAGAGTGTGTAGGCAATATAGTTAAGAGATTTTATTCCATATTTCGTAATGTGTGTTAGAGTAGTGCGGATTTTATTGTTATTCCGAGTATTGTGGTTGTGGATGTCTTGATTGTAAAGTAGCTTCTTATTCGAAGTATGATACAGTTAAATATGACCGAACGAGTGTACCATTAGCGCAGTTGGTAGAAAAGGCGAAGGTACTGAGTTCAGGTCCCAGATTTTCCGAATCTTTTACGATTTTTTCTGAAAAACAGAAAAAGATACTGTCACATCTGGAACTTGAACCCAGGACCTTCACCATAACGCCAAATGTGCAACTTTAATAATTAAATTATGTCATAGTTCAACCGAATCCTCTACTATTCATCTTACGGAGAAAGTATCCAAAATAACTCGTTTAAGGATAAAATGAGAAAAGAACACGAGCACGTCAGATCTTTAGATGTGTTTGCTCGACTGTGTTAATGTATCCACACGCTCCTCGATACTCAGTACAACATTTCCAGCGCCGAGCGGCATTCTTTTCCCCGAACAAATTTTATTTCACGGATAAATAAGTAGATTTTCCATTTTTATTTAGTTTTTTTTACTAGATAGGAATATCAGGTACTTTTTATACATCACACTTGTTGGAGATTCTGCGTAAAAATGAGAAAAAATCTCTAAAACTATTGCAAGAACTTGGCGAAGGTTTAACGCAATCCATCCGCACGAAATGTTGCTAAAACCGTTGCAAAGTGAAAATGATCCGCCTTGGCCGTGAACATTTTCATTGAAAAACTGCCAAAATAAATTAAATGCCCCCAATTCGCAATAATTTATTAAATAAGGATCGAGGGGGACTGCATAAAAAACAACGGTTAGTAAATGCAACCGTTAAGACGAGACAATACACTAAAATAAAGCAAGAATCTCAATGACGTAAGTGAAGCGGCCGTGCACAAAAATATGCGATACACAGTTCTAGTGTATTGGACAGACCTGCAGTTGAGTTTACCCTATCAAATCTCTAAAATAAAGTGGGAATCTTAACGACATAAGTGATGAAGTCGTGTAAAAAGAATATTCGGCGCGCAGCCCGGCGTAATAGACGGACCTACAGTCGACTTTGTCCTAGCAGGCCTAGAAATTCGATCTTTCGTGGGGTTTATTTTAATTATTTCTGATTAACGTATTGCAAAAATTTCACGTTTTTCTATAGGGGTCCTTCGAAAAGTTACAAATTCTAATGGTAAAGTCCTGTTTTTATTAATCTTAAATATAAATAACTCATATCCGTAGAGATACCTCTAGTAACTTTAGATATTTTAGTAAGACGGCCGGCATAGTCCAGTGGTAACGCATTGGACTGCCATTCCGAAGGTCGCGGGTTCGAACCCGGCGTGCGCAAATAAATTTTATTTGATTAATTTGTGTTATTTCACAATTAATTAATTAAAATAATATATAGTATATTTGCGGCACGTTCCAGAGTGGAAGATACTACCAGTATCGCCCTGGTGTAAGACCACCATTCAGAATTGAAACGTTGCTCCAAATGGCTTTAGCCGTGTTTAGTGACTAGATCTGAATAGCCAGGTACTTCCCCACCTTCCTCTTTCCCTTCCCCACTTACCTTCAGCCTCACAACATCCCCCAATTGGGGATGCCATAGTCTCACTGGCTCCAGACGGGAGCAGTTGGGACTCTTGTGAGGTATTCACTATAAAAAAATTAAAAAAAATACGTTCATCATAAATAAGGAAAAAGTGAGCGTCGAGCAAACCCCCGTTATTAGAGTCTTATGTCGCCAGAGAGGCAGGGAAACTGCGACAGCAGCGCATAACCATTTAAAGCACGCAAATAAACATATTGGACGCAATATTTAAAAATCCAAGAGAACGGTACATGTTTCGCCGTACATTGAGGTTGGTGAAGAAGATAACTAAATATTGTGCAAGTGGACAAAAATATTGCCCTTATGCCCGCTAATTGAGTTAGCACCAGAATAACATTGATAGATACGGTCGAATTGGATAAAAAAACACTGTCGAAATTGACACAAAATACTCCAAATAAGTGGTAGCACTATAATACTATAAGCAGTTAACAAAAAATAACGTCAAGGTTGACGAAATACTATCCAAATACACCCAAAATAGTCCAACTGGATTACCATAATATCGATTGTGGTTTGATACAACCCTTTTAGAGGCAAAATGAAACCTTAACAGGAGACGATAAAAACGAATATTTTCGGATCCTTAAAACTAATTAAAATGGTTTATATGAAAGCGTAAATTGTTTTTCAAATTTTGGACGTAAAATATTGCAATTCTATTTATAACTAGATGCAACCCGAAACGCATTGCTGTGACTTTGCAGATAGAAAAAATATAGCGCGTGCTGCTTTTACGTCCAACAGATGGCACAGTCCAACAGATTACGCTTTATAAAAAAAAGTTTTACCTCTCGCAGGTGATATTTACATACTCGTAGTATAGGTACAGACGCGTATTCAGATGCAACGTTGTGTCAAAATTTCAAATCAATCGGTAAAGAACTTTCGGGACTATGTCAATGTCACGTCAAATACCAGTAGCAAATGACTTGTCGCAATTTAAATTCAAGCACTTGTCTGTGCATTTACCAATGCCTTATATAAATATAAAACATAAAACGCGACCGCCTGGGAATGTAGCTCACCTGTCACAGCATTTTGAAGATCTTCTTGTTCTGACGTGATCACAAGGTTTTATATATCGTCTAGAAGCCATCTACTAAACATTTTCTTGAATCCACATAAATAAAAAGTTGAATAAAATTGGGAAAATATTTTGCACAAAATTCTGGTAGAATCTTGAATGTCACGAAAAGCCATTTGGTGTTACATTTTATTTTGCGTTAAGGCGAAGCTTAATGCTAAATCACTATTTTGATTAATCTTTATAACGAATTGGTGTACATTATGAATACCAAAAATATGCTTTAGATAAATTGAAGGTTTTCCTATCGTTTCGCTTGAGTAGAATACAAATAAAAAATAAATTACTCAATAAAAAATATAAATGTAAACTACTAAAAATATTTTTTTTCAATAGAAATGTAAGAACGCATAAAGAAAACAACTTTTAAAAAATACAGTATTATAGCTAAGATTATCTGTGACAGTCTCATTTGATTAATTTTTTTGCTTTCTTATAAAATTATTTACAAAATAAATAAAAACCAGTTTTGTGCTTTAAATCGAACGTTTCTAGACTCCGTTTATCAAGCGATTTTAATGCCTACACTATAAGGTATACAAAGAATATACACATTTTTGGCTTGTAGCTTCCTCTTTAAGGCTTTCGTTGTTTGCTCTAGTTTTGCCGAGATCCAATTTTAATAATAATAATTGTAAAATCGCCTCAGCATCTTATGACTTTATTGGCCGATGTAGCGCAGTAGTGCACGGATCGCAATTGGCTATAAAGTTTTGGGTTCCCGTGCAGCACAAACATACCATTAATAACGAACAAATTTAAACTACCTCCGTGGTCGAGAGAAAAGGCTCTCAACGAGCAAACTGGAGATCGCGGGTTCAAATATCGGCATGCGCTTGTAAATTTGATTTAATTTCATAATTTACTCATTAAAAATAATAGATATATAATATATTTTTGGCACATCCCAGAGCGGAAGATAGTCTTAGAATCACCCTAGTGTAACATCAGCATTCAGAATTGAAACGTTGCTGTAAGTGGCTTTGGACGTGTTTAATGATCAGACCTTAATTGCAAGGTATTTCCCAACCTTCCTCTTCCTCGCGTTCAATGCTGTAATGGAGAGAATACGTAGACTGGACAATGAACTAATAGATGTCGCTGATATTTTCGATTTAAATTTTAACACATTCGAAGCGATAATGAGTAATCATAATTTATGCATACGCTTAAGCATTCACAATATCCTTTTAATATTTTATTACAAATATAAAAATTTCAACGGTTCTTTAAAGTTGACTTTTTTAAATACTAGCATACAGAGTCCCGGGTCAAAAAGGCCCCTTTCTCTTTCATCGTGAGTTTAAATTGATTATTGTGTTAAGTGTGGTAATAAACAAGTATGTTGTTTTTTATGCAATATTTTTAAAATCTATTTTATTCAAACTGTTATTCTCAATTTTATTTATAATCGTTATTTAAAACCCCAACAGGGCGTTAATAAATAAATAAATACAATCGTTTTAGTATTTTTGCATAAAAGAGTAATTATAATTATATTCACAAAGCACTCTCTTTACGGTGAATTGCCTACTACAAATAAAAATAAAATTATATTGTGCAGTAGCAGATATAGTAGGATAAAAATAACGCAACGCCAACTCAATATTCTAAATATGTGGCAACGTTTGGTCTATAATACCCTAGTATTTATATACAAGTTAAAAATCAAATGTTAACAGATTATACATTTAAACGTGTTAGTATTAATAGTGCAGTTCATGACTATCCTACGAGAAGCTGCAACGATTTTAGGCTTCCTAAGACAAATTTATCGGCAACACTAAATAATATTTATTATAAAGGTTTCTAAATGTTCAATGAACTCCCTTTATTTATTTATTTGTAAGAAACAAACAGCTTTTATAATATAATATGCAGTGATAGATATAAATATACATAAATAGTCAAGCCACAGAAGTTTCTTATGTTACAGTGCATTAGAAATGAAGTTTTAGTTTCTTAAAATTAATTTATTGTTAAAGGAAGGGGAAAGGAAGAGGAAAATAGGAAGAGGATAGGAGATGCTGCCGATACATTCCATACTCTCATATTAATAATCGATCGTACGCATTACTTCATATCGATATTTCTTTAGGTTATTACCAAAAATGTCAATGCTGTAAAATTTTTTATTATATTGTGCACATATACGAGGAATTGGGGAATTTTTTCGAATGTTTTTTCTACACGAGGGTAGATAAAATAAATCAGATTGTCGGGTTGATCTAGACGGAATATGAAAATTTATTAAATTGGTAAGTTCTGGTGAGTCCAGACCATTATTTAGGATTTTAAATAATAGGATTTGATCAAAAATTAAACGTCGTGTTTGGAGGGAGTTAAAATTATGAAATTTAATAGATTCAGTATAATTTGAGAAGTGTAAGTTTAGTTTATAATTTATGTGTTTAAAATTTTTTTTTTGAATTCTTTCTATTCTTTCGATGTGGGCTTGGTATAAAGGAGTCCAGATCGGTGTACAGTGTTCCAGGTGCGGGCGAATATATGAGGTGTAAAGGGAATATAGAGTGCTTATGTTGTGGAAGGGTTTTGCTATGCGAATTATAAATCCCAGCATTTTATTGGCTTTGTTAATGATGTCGTCAGTGTGTTGGATAAAGTTTAATTTAACATCCAGTGTTACCCCAAGGTCCCTGATATAGTTTACTCCTTTAAATGTTAAGGAAGCCAGAAGGGTTGCAATTTTTCGTGGGTTATGTCTCAATGTTGTGAAGTCCAAATATTAGTACGTAGGTAATGGATATTTTTATAGTAGTTTTAAATAGATGAACACTAGATATAAAATTTCATAACTAAATAAAATATACTTTAAAAAAAATTAAATGCCAACAACTTATCTTTGTAATAAAAAATATATATTAAAACCTTAGAAGGATCTAAGGTTTGTAATGCAAATCACCGACAATAACAAAATAACAACAACTGCCAGTCTACGTAAAAAATGAAATAAAATATTACAAAGCTTTTATTCAACAGGTAAGTTTGGCCTCAGATGCTGTGCTTTTGAAGCCATATAAAAAATGGGAAAAGGCAATAAAATGAAACCCGCGACGCCTGTGACACCCATAACTGATATAAAATAATAATAAAATGTCGAGCGCCGCCTATATTAAAATATTTAACTACGACGCGCTTTGAAAAGCAAGCGCCTTCCTCGAAAATAAGACTTGACTCGTAAAATACTATCTATATACAATATACACAGTAGAATGTACAGTACACATTCCCCTATTGTTGAAAGGACCTAAAGAAAAGCCTTAATTGAATAAGAATTTCGAGGAGCTGCTAAATAAAATGTCTCTTTGACTTTACGTATTCTTAGAACAGATAATATTCAAGAAGTACGATGTATACTAATTCCAGCGAGAGGCTATACACGACGTCATCGTCCTTGTATGTACTGTCTTTTTCGTGTACATACAAGACGTGTGAAAGGGAAGAGGACGATCGTCGATGACGTACGTTCGAGTTCTCGCTGGGACTAGTATATGTATAAGATGAATATTCCACTTTAAAAGAAAAGCCAGGTATTCATACGAGTAAATCCTTAGCTTCATCGTCTAATAGTTTTTTTTTCATATTCTTATCAAGTTTAATATGTAGAACTCCGTTAAGTATTGTTCATAATCGACATTCAATTGTCTATGATTTGACTCAATAGCCGTTTTCAGCTCCGTAAATAATATCAATATAGTGTCAATAAAACAACCTAATAACATAACCCGCTTAAAAAAAACAATATATAGTGATACGCTAGACAAAGTGGCAGTATTTGTGACGGTGGCAGTGAAATTAAACATTTGTAAATTGAAGTGCAAAAAGAGTATTGTCATTGTAAACCAAAATCAACATACAATAACCATAGACAATACAAAACTATTTCGCCATAGACAATTTACATAAATTAATATATACTTAGGGGCATTTTTGTTCCAACATTAATAAAAATATAATTAATAAACCAAAAAAGAAATAGAAAATGGCAAATACAAGAGGAAAGGGAGTTATAACGGAAACCGAAGAAAAATTTAACATTGATAAAATTATACAGATTATTGAAAAAAAATTTGAATCCATGAAAAAAGAAATTATATCAAAAATTGAAAAACAAACCCAGGACACTCAAAAAAGCATTGATTTTATGAGTAGTCAGTACGACGAACTAATAAAAAAACTAGAAATAACAATTCTACAAAATAAAAAAATTGAAAATGATTTTGAAAACATAAAAAAGGAACACCAGGAAAAGAATATCATTATTAAACAACTTGAAATAAAAATTTCAGACCTCGAATACAAATCTCGGTCTAATTTCTTAGAAATAGCGGGCATTCCCCAAAAAAATGGAGAGCAGCAGATGGAGATAGTAAAAAGAGTTGCGGCGGCGGCAGGAATGGAAATCCAGCACAATGATATAATTGATATAAAAAGGACACATGATAGAAGGAACAATGCGCCACCGAAACTGCTAGTGGAATTTGCGGAAAAAAAGACAAGAGACAATCCTCTTTCTAAAAGGAAAAATATTAATTATGCAGCTATAAAAGATATCTCCACCGAACCAATCTATATTGCAGAGGAATTGAGCCCATATCAAAGGGAACTGCTCTGGAAAACGAAAAAATCTGCCAATGAAAAAATGTACTCATACGTTTGGTTCAAAGATGGAAAAATAATGACGCGAAGAATGCCAACCGAAAAAATAATTTATATAAAACATGTAGATGATATAAAAAATATTGTATAACAAAGGGGCACAAAAACGATTACGAAAAAAATATAAAAATGGCTGACATTATATTAACCCCGGAACCAAATGATCTATTGAATTTAAATAACAACTCTTTCAATATACTACACAAAAACATAAGAAGCATAAGAAAAAATTTTGATGAATTGCAAATTTTATTGAAATATTTAAAAGTTAATTTTCAAATAATAATACTTACTGAATGTTGGATAAATCATAAATACATGAAATTGGAAATTGCTGGATATACAACCTACTCAAGTTTGAATAACAAAAAACAAAACGATGGTGTAATTATATACATTAAAAACGAAATAAAAGCCGAAGTTGAAGAAATTATTATCACAAATGCCAATTGTTTAAAAATTAAAATCAATAAAGAAAAAGCTATATTAGCAATCTATCGATCGCCCTCAACAAGAAACATCGACCCATTCCTTAAATCCGTAGACAAGGAACTCTGCCTTCTTAAAGAAACGAAAAACATATTTATTATTGGAGATGTAAATATAAATATTTTAGAAAATGGACACCCTAAGCGAATTCAATATCTGCAGATGCTAGCATCCCATGGACTGGAAAGCTTAATAAATGTTCCTACTCGAAAAGTGGACAACAGTGAAAGTTGCATAGACCATATAATGAGTAAAACAAAAGACATTACTCAAACTGTTGTATTTAATTCAACTATAACCGATCATTATACAACTATGCTTTCAATAAAAATAAACAAGTCAAATAAAATGAAGAAAAAACCATTAACAACAGAAAAAACAGAAATCAACTGGAACATCATTAAACATAATCTACAATGTACCGATTGGAAAAAACTGCAAAGTATGAACAATACAAATGATGCATGGAATTATTTCATAGAACTTCTTCAGAATAACGTACTAGCTAATACCACAAAAATTAATAAGAAAATCTCACACAAAAATGTACATATTAAACCATGGATTACACAGAATGTTATAAACTGCATAAGAAAAAGAGACGAGTTACACAAGAAACTTAAAAAAATTCCATACGATATACACATGTTAAGATACTACAAAAGATACAGAAACATTTGCAAAAAAGTTATTATGTGTACAAAAGAAACCTACTATAAGAAAAAAATAGTAGATTGTAAACAAAATCCCAGGAAAATGTGGCAAATAATAAATGAAATAACCAGTTCTAAATCTGCCAACGTTACATCAATTGACGTGCTGAATATAAACAATGTTCCCAGGACATACGCTGATAATCCTGACCAAATACTTGAATACGTCAATAATTTTTTCATAAATATAGGATCAAATCTAGCAAAGCAAGTTACAAAATGTAATGAAGATGTACAAATAAACGAACCACCTGAGCAAGGAAATCAGCTCAATTTTAAACAAATTACAGCTGACGATATCAAAAACACAATTTCTTCTTTAAAATCAAATATTTCTTCAGGGGAGGACACAATCTCAACCAACGCAATAAAATATCTCTGTAAAGAACTTATCGAACCACTTACATACTTAGTCAACATGTCTATAACGAATAGCATATTCCCTACAGCCCTCAAAAAAGCGATTGTTATACCAATATTTAAACAAGGATGTAAAAATGACATAAACAATTACCGACCAATAAGCCTACTAAATACATTTTCAAAAATATTGGAAAGAATACTAAAAAAACAACTCTTATCCTACTTAGAAGACAATAAAAAATTATCAAAAACTCAGTATGGATTTAGGGAGAACTTAAGTACTAGTGACGCCATAGAAAAAATTACCGATATGATCACTAAAAGTTTAGACAGTGGAGAAAAAACTTTGGCAATCTTCATAGACTTACAAAAGGCTTTTGACACAATAGATCACAAAATACTTTTTTCAAAACTTTCAAAAATTGGTATGTCATGTACAACACTAAACTTACTAAAAAGCTATATGACGGAGCGTACACAGAGCGTCCAAATTAATAAGAGAAAAAGCAAACCTCTCCTAATCAACCATGGAGTACCACAAGGAAGCGTACTAGGTCCGATATTATTTTTAATATACATTAATGATATCTGTAACCTAGAAACAAGAGGAAAAATCATTAGTTTTGCTGATGACACAGTAATTTTATTTAAAGAAAAAGATTGGATAAATACCTACAAAGAAGCTGAACACGGACTTGGTCTCCTGCAAAACTGGCTTAAAAGAAACTCCCTGACGCTTAATGTCAATAAAACAAAATATCTGACATTTTCTAAAACAGCCAGAGGGCAGCCGTCAGAGGACCTTAATCTCAAATTACATTCATGCCAAGGAATTTATCAAAAAAATCAAGGCTTATCATGCCTCTGTCCCACTATAGCACACTCCAAAAGCATCAAATATCTTGGAATTGAAATTGATGATAATCTCCGTTGGAACTCACATATAGATGTAATTACAAAAAAACTAACCAGGTACATATACTTCTTTAGAAACATTCGCAATATCCTCAATATAAACGATATTAAAAAAGTATACTATGCTTTGTGTCAATCACAAATAGAGTACGGAATAACTGGATGGGGGTCTGCCTTGAGCACTCACACAGAGCGGCTCAATATAGCACAAAAAGGAGTATTAAAGACTATACTGAAAGTTCCGCTTAGAACTCCGACAGAAGAAATATTCAAAAACTTCAATGTTTACAATGTACAGAAACTATATTCAAAAAATATTTTATTTAAACTGAAAAAAAACATATCCGAATACTCCACTGCCCGACATAAATACACAACCAGGGCAAAAAGCGAAAATATCCTGATTACTCCCAGTTTGAACACATCCTTTGGACAGAGAAATAATAAATTCCATGCTATAAAATTGTTCAATGCTCTACCAAATGAAACCAAAAAAATAAACGAAATGAATATATTTAAAACAAAAGTCAAAACATGGCTTAGAGATCAAAGTAATAATCAACTTACAAACATTATGAAGACAATGTAAAGACAATTCAAAACTAAATACAAAAATTTAAGAAAAACTACAGGCCGCCTCAGAACAGGAAACCCTAGTGAGGAGGACTGTGAAAAAAATACAAAAAATATACTTATATTATACTTTAAACCTACATAATGTACAAATTTTGCTATTGATATTAATAAAAAATAAAAAAATAAAAATAAATAATTATTATATTGTGACAGCTGTTTTGCCTTCCGAAGGCATATTATCAAACTATAGTGAAGCAGCTTACAGACGATCTATTTTATTATTGTTTCTATATGTAGTCTAATTATAGTCTCTTTCAATGGAAACAATCTTTCCAACACGCCTTCACAGTACAGCACAGTACAGTAGCGCACTGTACAGTGTCCACAGATACCGTAATAGTGCACAACTGCTGACCCTGTACAAAACGCAAGTGCACCCAACTGTGAATTTGGCAGCCACCTTTGGTCAAGAGCCCCAAAATACGTGAAAAACCCATGACTCGTGCAGAAACGGTCGGTCCGTTTGATATATTTCCCCTCTCTTAACAAACAGATTGCAATCCTTAGAGTACAGGCGTCAGGTAAGTATACTGTCCTTGTTCTACCGGTATTACAATTGAAGATTCTCCGAGGAACTAGCGTCATTGATCCCATCGGCACCGGTACATAGTCAAGAAATACGCTAAACGCATGTCAAGTACAAACACACTTTCGCATTTATAATATTGTATAAATAATATACTATTTTTCTAACCGTAAAACAAAAAAAAAAAAAGTTAAAAAAAAAAAAAAGTTCCATGATATCTCAAAACAGTGACAATTCAACACACTTTTAAAAAGTGATATAAAGTCATTAGAAACGATGAAAAATTTTTTTTTAACCTGACCTGACCTAACCTAACCTAACCTAACCTAACCTAACCTAACCTAACCTAACCTAACCTAACCTAACCTAACCTAACCTAAACTAACCTAACCTAACCTAACCTTGCTGACAGGACATGGATGCTTCAAAGAATACCTGAAACGCTTCAAGATAATAGACGATGACAAATGCCCGTGTGACAAAACTTCTATTCAGGACAGTACCCATCTTTTAGAAAAATGTACAATTTTTGATGTAGACAGATTTAAATTAAATTACAAACTAGAAAACCATGGAATCACTGAAGAGAATAGGACCGAAATATGGAAACGGAAAAAAAACAAGCGAAATATACATAGCGTACTTAGAAAAAATCAACAAAAGAATTAAAGAAATAAATGAAATAGATGGAAATTAAAGAAAATCCTGTGAAGGATAAGGAATATTTATAAAAAAAGAATTAGGAGAAACCTTGTGTGTAACAAGCAAGGTACCCACGGCAGATACTACAAATCCATACAACCTAACCTAACCTAACCTAACCTAACCTAACCTAACCTAACCTAACCTAACCTAACCTAACCTAACCTAACCTAACCTAACCTAACCTAACCTAACCTAACCTAACCTAACCTAACCTAACCTAACCTAACCTAACCTAACCTAACCTAACCTAACCTAACCTAACCTAACCTAACCTAACCTAACGTAACCTAACCTACTTAACCCAGTTGATAAAGTTTTTGTTTCATCACTTTCCATGACTTTATATAACTTTTTAAAGATGTGATGAATTATCATTGTGATGATTCATCCGGTCACCGAAAAAATAAATGCCGTCGACGGGAATTGAACCCTTATGATTGCCACTCAGGTGCACTAAGCCACTGTGCTACGTCGGCTTATTTTTAACTACCAAATAATTCAATAAATACTGGTATTTTATTCAACAATTACTGCTTATTGATTTTTTTTGCGGAATCAATTCTGAAAAAATTTCAAATTATATTTGTGTTTCTGTATAATAAATATTGCTTATAATAGTTTCTTATCCTTTGTGCTTTGCATAAAAATAAGTTTATCTTTAATGAAAAAATAACATATATATTAATTTAGATTTTGTCATTTCCTAATTGTAATCGACAACGAGTTTATCTGCAGAGTTTCAGCTCGATCGGATGACGGGAAGTAAGTTAATTCACACTTCCAAAATATGGATTCATTCATTACCGAAAATAAAGGGAAATACAAATTGTGATGTATGGTAATAAGTTGGGTATTCAAGCGATAGATGACACTAGTATAGCTTACTTCAGAGTCCGACAGATGTCGCTAGAGTGTAGCAATTGCCTGTGGGGTATTATTGTCAGACAACAAGCTTCTAGAAACAGAGAATTACCAACCCTCGGGGAATGAACAGTGTAGCTAAATCCAGACTTAAATTATTGTAACGTAAATAAACGCAATTATTGTAAAGAACCTTTTACTTTTTCAAAGAGTTCCCAACACAGAAATCTGCAAGTAAGCAGAGATATAACACAAATAGATTTATTAAATAAAAGTAGATGTATTATAGTTGTATAAAGAACTTTATTTTTTACAGGATTGATTTTATTTATTGCTTTTATTTATTGTCTTAACTGTACATCTTAAGTAATGTTTCTAATCTTCGTCGTCAGTACGGAGCCCTAACGTGAGACCTTCAGGAAAAATCCTTTTCATTCGAGAAAATACTATTTCAACAAAACACTACAAATAGAAATAGTAAACAATAAATACTGCAACAATAAATTGCAAATAGTAAAGGGTAAAAGACATAAAAGTATCGCTGGGAGGAACAAAACAATTAATCTTTGGAAGAGGAATTGCACCATTGAGGCAAAAGCTGCTTGGCATTTAAACCTAAGAAGTAAGCTTCAAATAAGCTTGGTAGTAAGTAAATGCACATCTTTGAGCTAAGCTGTATATATTCTGATCGGCCTTACTTTTGAGATTCTCCTTTTTAATGTTTTTGTTACCTACAAAGCACGGTAGAAAGTGTATAATATGGCTGTCTCCGGGGCCTTGATTCTCGATGAAGTCATTCCACTCGAACAACGAGTGGTTCGACACACTATTTGTTCGATTGGAATGACTTTTGATATTTGGCGTATGTAATACTTTCGATGAGATTCAAGAATAAGAATGTCGACCAATGTATTAGCGGCCGGCGGAGAATCGATACCCAGGAGGTCTAGCACGGACGATCGCTAAAGCTTTACACCAACACGATATTAACGAAATCCGTCAACTATGGTCAGTTAGCGATATTTGCGAGCACCGTCAGAATACGATTCCGATAGCCGGTAGACAAAAGCCGCAACTTAAGCGCGGTCTCCAAGGTATCGAATAAGCTGTCAATATGCACGACGTTTTGGATAATTTCGTTCGTTATGCAAAATAACTGGCTTATTAATGGTTGGGGTTGAACTAACTAAGCTCTAAGAAGAAAGAGTTACAATAATTACATATTTATAATAATAATTCAACGTCCCTGATGAAGTTTGGTTTAAGCGAAACCGGTCGATATGTAAAATAATAAAAAAGTTGTGGTTAAATACAAGGTGTTTTTTTTAATAATTAATTTGTACTATTTAATTTGCGGCAAGTTTCAATTGGAATACATTCTCAGTACCGCTCTACAAGACCAACCATTCACAAACGTAAATTTACTTGAAATGCATTTAGCAATGTTTGTTGACGTGCTCCGTATAGAAAGGTACTTCACAACTCTAGATTTCCCAATCTTCTTTTCTTCCCCACTCCCAGCCTCCCCTCATACATACCGTGATTGGGGATAGTCCCAATGGCTCGGGATAGTCCCATTGGCTCTGGACAGTCGGGACTATTATTTAAATTAACCCTTTCCAGACGAACCCCGCGCACTGCGCGGCACACATGTTTAGTCGGAATGGTGTATTAAACACATGTTATGATAAATCGGGAGTAACCAGATGGTGTATATCAGACAGTGACCGTCTTGCATAAATATTATTTTAAATTTAAAAAATGTGATTTTGTTATACAGGGTTTTCCAATAAGAGGTGTTATTTTGATATTCAATCGTAAAAAATCGCTTGTGTGGTACGTAGCGCCGTTTTGTTGAAAGTAAACGCTGTCCAGATCAATACCATCCAATTCCGGCCATAAAAAGGCATTAATCATCTCTCGATAGAGCAATACATTCACCGTAACTGTTGTTCCAGCCTCATTTTCGAAAAAGTAAGGTCCAATGACTCCGCCGGACCATAAACCGCACCAAACAGTCACACTTTGAGAAAAGAGAGGCTTTTCAACAATAACTCTTGGATTTTCCGAGCCCCAGATGCGACAATTTTGCTTGTTGACGAAGCCACCGAGGTGGAAATGGGCCTCATCACTCAAGATTATTTGCATTTGATTCACTCAAGTGAATTTTAATAATTTCAATGCGTTTTTGAAGCGTGTATCGTTCCATTTTTATTAATGGTGTAGTTTCTACTTATCAAATGTCAAAAAAAGACAGCTTCAAAAGTAACATCTACCGAAATAGCGGACTATTCAAAATAACACCTCTTATTGGAAAACCATGTATTATATTGTTATATCTACGTGAGTAAAAAGCTATTGTTGTTTTTTTCAATCAAATGATTCAATTTTTTATCCTGAATCATTGGAATTTTGAAAAGGGTTGTTCTAATTTTTTTTTATTTTTACTGTAAGAGTTGCCGAATTCAAGATTTTAGGTTGTAGAATAATATTACAACCAAACAAACAAAACACGTAGAATATTTAACTTCCCCAAAGGATTAAAAAAAGGGATCGAGAGACCTCCGGGCTTTACAAACGCGTCATAATAGAAAGATTCATAACATTGCTATTCTACTTAAGACGAGACAACACCCTAAAATAAAGCTATAATCATAACGACGTAAGTCAAGCAGCCGTGCACAAAAACACCCGAGGAGCGGCCTGGTGTATTGGAGAGACCTGCAGTTGAATTTGCCCTATCAAATCTCTAAAATGAAGTGGGAATCTTAACGGCATAAGTGATGAAGTCGTGTAAAACCAATATTCGGCGTGCGACCTGTCTGTTGGACGGACGTACGGTCGACTTTGCCCTAGCAGGCATAGAAAATCGATCTCTCCGTGGGGTTTATTTTAATTATTTCTGATGTACGTATTACTAAAATCTGAAATGTTTCTAAAGGGATCTCTCGGAAAGTTACTAATTCATCGAAAAGATAAAATCTGGTGCGTATTTTTACAGTTGAAAAACGTTTTATAAAATATTCAAACCGTTTTACATAAAATATTTTAATAGTAAGGTCTTGTTTTATTAATCTTAAATACAAATAGCTTATATTCGTTGGGATCCCTCCATAAACATTAGAGATAGTAATACATTCATCACTAATTATTAAAATGTGAGCGTCGAGCAAACCCCGTTATTATCGAGTCCTATGTCGCCCTAATCCACCATCCCAGACATAGTCAATTCACCACGCGACGTGCAAATAATTTATCATCCACTTCAAGAGATATCAACACCCCGCCTAAACTCCCACATTACTCTAGTACCTACCCAGATAATATTATATATAGTGCACTCAGGGTATTTAATATTATGTAGAATTGGTAATGCTGAATAGAGAAACCAGCTGTAAGAGCAAAATAACCTCCTTATGAATTATTGTATTTAAGGTTAAACGTAACGTACGTTATAATCTACGCGTTCATAGATGGCGTAAATTTAATTAATTTATAAAAATATACTTTTTGCAAGTTATTCTTAAATATATTTGTCTTATATGTATTTCGCCCGAACATACGTGATATAAATAAATATAATTTGTATAAATATATTTTGTCTATAAAAAAACTCAATTCATTCAAGAGAGACATACAAACACGATATTGTATGGGTGTTTCAATCCAAATTTATTATATTGTAGATTGGATATATTTGTAATTGTCTTCTTAAATAGGAATACACTTTTAGACCGGCTATTTTTACTAAATAATACTGCTGTCCGTCAAAGATTACGAATTACTTAGCATGACGTAGATCCGTTATTTGGTGAGTTATTCTGGCCAGGGAAGGAACTCGAACTGAGCTACCGGCCTGGGGATCGGATAGCATCGGCTGTAATCGTAATCATTCGTGTACAGCCGACATGTTGTCTCTGTCATGTGGCGTTTATATGGAAATATCTTAACGTTATATAAACTGAATAATAGATCTACACACTCTACCGACATCTATTGAAAATACAACTAACTATTAAAACAACAATAATTAGGCACATGATTATTTGAAAGACAGATTTAGATTCCTTAATTTTGGAAAATTTGTTTAGTTTTAAATGTATTCTCATTACTGCGTTTTTCATAACTGTTAGTCTTATAGAATCATCCTCTTTTACTAAGAACAAAATACTGCAGAAATAATGAATGTAAGGAATAATGATGGAATTTTAAGTTTTTTTTTTTTTTTTACAGGATTCTGCACAGGTATATCTTTTTGTCCTGTATTTAGATATTAAGTCAGTCTGGCATCTATAACACCCAATTACGCGCATTACACATTTTTATAACAAAATCATTGAAGATATAATCCAAAATAAAGGTGCGGGGGCGGTTCTATTATGCAGAAGTAAAGGTCATAACGTAGGATGAAAATTATCAAACTTTTTCAAACGCAGAAGTTCTTTTTCAAACAGAAAACGTTAAGGAAGGGGCATAACAACCCAAAAATTAATCACAATAATATTTTTACAGTGAAAGATCTCAAATCATACATAGCTAATTGAAGGGCAAGTCGTTCATGGTTATTAAATTTAGCTTCCTTTTATAAAAAAAATATAATATTAATGTGTACGGCGAAGGAGGTAAAAAATCAGTTTCATAAGTGGTCCCGATTCCACATTAAGTGTTCGTGATTTAAATATAAAAATATATATTTCACTTTCGAAACTGATTTTTTTTAATACTATTTAGCGATATTAAATGATTTTTGTGCATCTTACCAACGCTTGACAGCACTATAACGCCTTCACTCGAATTAAAATCAATAATTCGGTGTTGGTTTTGATCAGCTGATATGTTTGAAAATCGACCCAAAACCGTTTCATTATTTGGTTTGTTTGCATACTCGAAAGCCGTTGTTAATACTCAGCTATTATATGTAGTGCCTATTTTAGGAAACATCACATTATGACCCTTTACAAACATCCAAAATAACTTATACAGGTATATATTGTAAAGCAAATAAAAAGGGTTTTCGTATTAAATCCGATATCAAAAGTGAGACAGACATTGTGACATCGTTTTACTTATTGATAAAAAACTATTTCAAAGCAATATAAATGTCGGCCTCTGTGGTAGAGAGGTAAGTCTTTCGACTAGCAATCCGGAAGTAACGGGTTCAAATCACAGTTAATTTTATTTGATTAACAAGCGTTATTTCACTATTAAATTATTAAAAAATAATATAAGGTATATTTGTGGAATGATCCTGAGTAGAAGATACTCTCAGTATCGCAGTGGTGTAAGAACACCATTCAGAATTGAAACGTTGCTTGAAATGGCTTTAGCCGTGTTTGACAACCAGATCTGAATAGCCAGGTACTTCCCCATCTCCTTCCCCTTCCCAATACCTTAACCTTCAAAACACACCCCGATTGGGGATGCCCTAGTATCAATGGCTCCAGGCGGGAGCAATTGGGATACTTGTGAGGTATTCACATAATTATTTAATAATCTACTAGCTGTACCCCGCCACGAGTTGCTGTGGCTAAGACTGTTTGTGCAGATAGAAAAAACAATAGCGCCTGTTCCTTTACGTGGAACAGTAGGGGCGATTTTTTCAAAAAAAGCACGTTTTTCCAACAGATTACACTGTTTTCCTGTCACAGGTGACATCTATATAATAAAGGTATATAAAAACACACGCGTATTCGAATGCAACGTTGTGCCAACATTTCAAAGCAATCGGTGAAGAACTTTCGGAGATTTAAGATTTTGAACAAACGAACATTTACATTTTTATTTAAATAGATTATATGAATTCCATTAGTAGCAAAAATGCTTGGGTCAATATAGAATTCCAGACAAAAACAATGCAGACGCCAGATTTCATCGACTGATAGTCTCAAATAAACAATTTTTCTGTATGTCTAATGTCTTTGAAATCTTCAGTTTCTGTTAAATTAATATTGAAATGGGTGCTTCAGGGCGCTGTGCTGGGTGCTGTACGATGAATATAAATAACAATATTAGAAAAAAATTGCACAACAATTGCAAACTGAGACTTCATACCCGGATGATCTACGTTTGTTCTTAACATTTCTCAATAATATTCTTCTCTTACCGGAATATTTTCTTTCTCTAACCCTCAGAAGGAAAGTCATTACTTTCTAGTCTGAACAGATAACGCGAGAGGTTAAGTCACGCTGGGGATCAATAGGCAAGATTGAGAGCCCCACCGATAGATTGGCAAACCCTCGTTGGAAATAAAAAGTACTTGAACTTGTAGGTACTGAAAATACAAGCAGTCAGTTTCTTGGATGAAAAGTTTTAAACCATACAACCGAACTTTAACCCTTTAGGCTTCCGGCGTATTGTCCGTTATAATTTTTTAAGATGCTGTCCGAGATTCGTGTAATAAATTTAAAATTGATGAATTTAAAATTAGTAAATTTAAAATTAGTAAATTTAAAATTTAAAAAATTAAAATTAATAAATTTAAAATTAATAAATTCAAAATTATTAAATTAATTAATTTAAAATTAATAAATTGAAAATTAATAAATTTAAAATTAATAAATTTAACAATAATAAATTTAAAATTAATAAATTTAAACTGAATAAATAATAATTTTAGTAATCATACATAAAAAGTTTTAAAATGGCTCCGTTGTTTCGTCTAAACGCAGAACTAAAAATTTTAAACATAAATTTATGTATATATAAAAAAATTGGTTCCATGCTAACTTAACGCAGTGACTATTCAACACAATTTTAAAAAGTGATATAAAGTCATTAAAAACGATGATTTTTTTTTTTTAATCTTACCTAACCTAACCTAACCTACTTAACCCAGTTAATATTTTTTTTGTTTCATCACTTTCCATGATTTTATATAACTTTTTAAAGATGTGATGAATTATCATTTTGATGATTTATCCGGTAACCAAAAAAATTACATACATTTTTTTTTATTTAAATAAATTGATAAAAATCAGACAGTTTCACAAATTTCAAATTGCGGTCGGAATCTTTGGTTTCATTTTAATTATTCTCTGGTTGACTTCTATCTTTCAATATAAAACTCGGTGTTTTATCTTCCTAACACTTTTTACTAATTATTTCTTACTACGACGGTCAGAGAGACACAACAACTTCTATGAGACCGTATATGAGCTGTTCCAGAAAGCGTACAAATTGGCTCCACGGGTAATAGCTGTTAGTTCCCAAAAACGAACAAATTAGCCTGAGGAGTTAATAAAGCCTTTTCATAGCATGCACATACCATTACACGGGCACACGGAACCTTGAACGTAATGGAGACCTTATTAGGGGATACGTTTTTATCGAACCAATTCAATTTACATTATATTAGATCAGATATTATAAACAAGCGATATTCAATCCCTGAAAATGCTCGATTGTAAACGACACTTTTACGTTTTAAATCTAACGCTTTAATGCGTCGTAAATAAATTATAGCCAGATATGATTTGAGTATTAAAGTAATTTATTTTTGGGGTATTATTCCGTGTTCCGCTATCTCCCTCTTTGGCCATAATTTCGGACAGCGTTACAGTGTCCAACATAACGCATATGCCCCGATGATGGACACTGTGATGTTGTCCGAAACGTTGGTTAAAGAAGGAGGTAGCGCAAAATAACCAAAATTTAATTAAATTAAGTTTTTTTGTGTAAGTCTGCTCGCATGTGGAACGAGCTAACGGAATCTGTTTTTCTTCCTTCATATAATCCGGGCCTCTTCAAGATCCGCATTAATAAATTTCCTATTCCCCTACCTCAGTCCGCCTAAAATCGCATCCCACCCACAGGGATGAAAAATATTTTTTCTTCTTCTCAAACTGATTCTAACAAAAACAATTGTAACCTTTGACCCTTAAGAAATTACGTACCTACAACTTTCTAAGATTTTATTTGAGCTAGATACTATACACGGAGAAAATTCACCGATATAAAATGTTGATTATATATTTAGAATCTCTTCGTAATCAATTATTCGTAAACCAGTTAAAATCGGGATTGCAGGCCTTTAACGAATGAATTGATAAGTTTCCCAGTAAACTTTTAATAAAACACGAATGTGTTATTGCGATGTCGGAACACGTGTTCGTAAAAAAATTCGCATTTCGTCATTTTATATTACCAGGACAAATGCAGGTGCATGAAGACGTGTTCCAATATTTTACGAATGAACTAAGAGTTTAACAGGAAACGGCCTGCAATCCCGTTTTTAATCGGATTCGAATAAATCATACTCATAATATAATAATCATTTTTCTCATCGTATATTATATGGATTCAAATTATTTCAAGATGAGAAACTCTTGAAAATATACAAAAAAAAAACTCTTAACTAAAAATTCTCTGTGTTCCTAGTTTTTTTTTTCAGATATACAATTCCTCCACATGAAAAAATACTAAATATGAAATATTCAATTCAGGCGGGTCTGAAGGTTGCCTAGATAGCTCAGTGGTTTTACAGCAGTATCTACCTATATTATGTAGCACGCCACAGGTATGTTGAATATTTAACAAGCAAAATTGTTGTGCGAAATTCTCTTAACGCCGCTATTTCAGAGGCCTTAGTTTAAACGGAAATAAAAATATTTCACACGAAATCGCATCCTAGAGATAACTTCCTATCCAAACAAAAATTGGTACCTTAATTAAAACAAATGTTGTTGTTTAATTGTGGTCTTGATAAAATTCAGACGAGAAGATAAATAGAATACGATAACCTTAAAAATAATTAAAAAGTAATATTAAAGAATAAATTGGATAAAATTCGTAAGATGAAAAAATATTATGACTAATAATATCAAAATCGTTGATTTGAAAATATTATACTTAATAACAATATTTTTTTTAAGTTTTACTAAAAAACATTACTGATTCAGCTGTTGGAAAATATGTTTATTACAATTGACTGAGCGTAACGAAGTCCTGTTTTAACTCGACCATTTTTTTTTTTTTTACAGTAATACCGCACAAGAGTCCCAACTGCTCCCGTCTGGAGCCAGTGAGACTATGGCATCCCCAATTGGGGTATGTTGTGAGGCTGAGGGTATTGGGGAGGGGAGGGAGATGGGGAAGAGGAAGGTGGGGAAGTACCTGGCTATTCAGATCTGGTCACCAAACACGGCTAAAGCCATTTCAAGCAACGTTTCAATTCTGAATGGTGGTCTTACACCAGGGCGATACTGAGAGTATCTTCCACTCTGGAACGTGCCGCAAATATACTATATATTATTTAAATTAATTAATTGTGAAATAACACAAATTAATCAAATAAAATTTATTTGCGCACGCCGGGTTCGAACCCGCGACCTTCGGATCTGTAGTCAAAAGCGTATACCACTAGACCACGCCGGCCGTCAATTGGTATTTAATTGGTATTTAATTGGCCGTCAATTGGTCATTTGGTATTTAATGTCAATAAATTTGTTGGTGTTTGTTATGACAACAACAAAAAATCAACCGGCGCACGGCAAAAATTTTGGGTCGGCACACGACGTGACGGGTTTATCTTCTATCTAAATAAATAAAAATTGTTCAAAATCTTAAATCCCTGAAAATTCTTCACCGATTTTTGAAATTTTTACACAACGTTGTATTTGAATATGCGTGTATTTATATTTACTTTTATTATATAGATGTTACCTGTGACAGGTAAAAGCATTTTAAAAAAAAAAACAGCGCCATCTGTTGGAGGTAAAAGTAAAATGCTTCATTGTTCTCTATCTGCACAGACCGACTGAGCCACAGCAATGCGTGGCGGGGTACAGCTAGTGGTTTACTAAAGATTATTTTTTTAAACGTTGTGAAAACGTCGTGATTATTAATTAAGTAAGTGGGTATTTCTACTTATAAATCTTATGATTTCGGAGAAAATCTTGGTTTTGATTTATAAGTATACTTTTCGCAGGACTTTTAAAATCACTACTCGTATATTTGTGTCACTAAAACAGAGTGAAAAGGATTTAATAAAAAATGAACAACTTTAATACACTTTTCTTTATAGACCGGACTGGTTTCAACCAATGTCTCATCCACATTGCATACATTTATTGTATCTTTTGATAAAATATTAAATTATGCATATTAATCTCTCTTGGGGTGATAGTTCACATAAATAGCGTTATACAGGGTGTCCGGGGGTAAAGTGCACTAGCTTCGGAAGATGATTTTACGTGATAGTACAAGTAAAAAACATGAATTACTTATTTCGAAATTCCAACTTTAAGGGGTACTTTTCAAGTAAAAACATAAAATTGGTCCGCCGTGTGGGGCTGGCATTATTACTGCGCTGTTGCTAAATCTACCGTCCCGCGCACAAGCGATGTCGTTCCGTCAGTTTTTAATTGCCGCGCTTTGTGTCAATAACTTTTATTTTATTCGCAAAGGATTTGGTAATTTATAGTATCTGTTTAACTTTGAAAAATTGATTGTTTTAATAAAAACTTGTTAATGTAGTGAGTCTTTATCATAGTGTGCATTTATTGGGACATACGAGTAATTGAAAGAACATCTTTATTCAGTGCGTGTTTTCTCCAAAAACTTACTTTCAACACTTTTTTATGATTTATCTCTAAACTTGTATAAAAAATATTTGTACACTTTTATTTGACACTGAGCATTATCTATATACAAAATAATTTTCTTTTATACTTTTTGCTTATTTACATGTAAAAAAATATTTAAAATTGTTATCTACCAGTCAATCTGTGAGAAATAGTTAGGATCCAGGTAAATTCTCAAGTTATTGTTTTCTCCTTAAATAAATAAAACATTGTGTTTATTTGTGAGTAATTTTAATTACTGTGACAATTTCTGGCAACACCCACGAAGAATGGGAGATAATCATTCGGTTTACGGGGTACATGATGTAAATACACATGGAAAATGGACATTTTGAAAATTCGTTAAGTTCAAAATGTTACTACATTTTGTTAATTTTAGTAAAGTTCTCTTTTGAATTTGGTTTAAAACATACGAATTTTAGTATAATTATAAACTCGTCTTAGTGTTATTGTTTACTTGCGGTTCCAATGGATACGGGCCGATCACAACGTTGCCACTTCGTCCTCGGCAAGCTCCTAGCGAATTTATCGGGTAAGTTTGTCCACACATTAAGGATTTTTAGTATGTGTGTTTTTGTATGGGAAAAAGGCCAAAAGTATTATAGTGATTTATTTTTGGGGTAATACGCCGTGTTTCGCTACCTCCTTATTATTTTCTTAAGCAAACGTTTTGGACAGCATGACAGTGTCCATCATCAGGACAGTTTTGTGCATATATATGTGTCATTTATTTTTAAGGTATTATGCCATGTTGCACTACCTCCTTCTTAAGCCAACGTTTTGGACATCATTACAGTGTCCATTATTATGGACACTGTAATGCTGTCCGTTATTATGGACACTGTAATGCTGTCCGAAACGATGGCTAAAGAAGGTAGCGTAACACGGCAAAATACCCCAAAAATGAATGACTATATGTGTGGAATCAGTTCAAAAGACAAACAAGGAACTAAGTAGGCATGAGTAATAACAACACTTTTTTTCGAACTTTAAGTCTTTTCTTCTCTAAGTTTCGCCAATCATATCCACCAAATTGTAAACAAAGGCATGAAAACACTAGGCTTCGTATTAAGAACAACTAAAAACTTTAACTCCATACAAGCCATTAAACTGTTATACATATCTTTAGTTAGAAGCATAATTGAATACAACTCAGTAGTTTGGTCTCCCTCTTACAAAATTCACATTAATAACATTGAGCGAATACAAAAAAAAATTCTACGTATTATAAATTTTAAATTAAATATCCCACTAGAAGACTTAAAATATAATTTTTTATTAAATACTTTAAAAATACACACATTGGAAGACAGGCGTAAAATAAACGACTTAACTTTTTTATTCAAGATTCTAAACTCTAAATTCGACTGTTGCGAACTTCTGCAACTCATAAACTTACGAATACCAACAATAACAACACGACAAAATACACTATTCCAATGCAACCCACATAAGCGCAATTACATTGCGAACTCCCCAATACAACGGTTTCACACTATGGGAAACCAATACTTAGGTGATGTCGATATTGAAGGTACACCCACCCTGTCCCACCCCGGTATAGGTGACTTATGGTCACCCCTTCGGAGCTCTCGCATGAATCTAATTTTTTTGAATAAACGGCTCTACAATTTATATAAATGAAGCTAGGCCTTCAATGTCCCCGCATACGGTGTTATGAAGCGGTATGCGAGCGCTTACAAGTACTAAACTAAGGACAACACAGAAAAATAAACAACAAAACAATCAAGTCGTGTCGATATATTTAATATTAACTTTGCGAATTTTGTGGATTACGTAAAAGACTTATTTAGACACTATTCCTAAATGGAAGTTATATTTTTGTAAGCCATTCAAATCGCTGTATTTTTTAATTTATGTTCTTTTATTTTTAATATTTCTTTCTCATGTTTCAAAACTGTCATTAAAATTGTACCACCTACATGTAAAAGCCCTCTGGGCGTTAAATAAATGAATAAATAAATATCAGAGGGTTCGGCTAACAATATAATATAATATTATTATCCTAATAAATACAAAATATAACTTTTTTATTTTATAATTACTCGAACATACATAAATCGTATTCACTAATTACACATAATTAATTGTATATATGGGTAGGCACATTAATGATCTTCATATTGTGGTTAACATAGTAAAATGATACCCTTATTATAAATTCTAGAT
Organism: Hesperophylax magnus; assembly: GCA_026573805.1. Taxonomy (NCBI): domain Eukaryota; kingdom Metazoa; phylum Arthropoda; class Insecta; order Trichoptera; family Limnephilidae; genus Hesperophylax; species Hesperophylax magnus. Next base: position 4,908,875 of record JAIUSX010000108.1, read on the forward strand.
AATTTTCCTTAATATTAATTGTTCGTGTATTGCTGTATTTAGACGTGATTCAAATATGAAGCGTGGGCATTCTATAACATCTAACTTGATATTTGTGTTCAAATTTGTAAATGGTGGTATAGACATCCCAGATTAAATTAACCTCATTGAATTTCATATACCTAAGAGAGCTATTCGTTTCAAAATCATATTTGGATGTAAAAATACCAGGACTAAGCTTATACCATAACACGGGCATGTGCCTAGCATGGTGGTCGAAAAATTCCTCAATGCATGTAACAATTTTATTGAATAAAGAAACTTAAAAAAAAAAAAAAAAAAAACTTAGATTACATGAAGTTACTAATAGATACGCAGATGTGTCGGATCTATTTAACTGCCGGAATATAGGTACAAGAAGGATATAATATCATATATTTTCAATCGATATTAATTTAACCTAAGTCTAATAATAAGTTTTGTAAGTACTTGTTGGTATCTCATACTTTTATCCTTCTAGAGGTTCTATTCAATTTGTACTTTCTGATGTCAATGTATATGTTTCATTGTTTATGGTATAAACCGTTATATTTTTTTTTTTATTCTAGATAAAAGAAAATTACATTTTTCACTTATTTAACTAGAAATAACAAATACATTACAAATAAATATATTACACAACGATATTATTCACTTTCATTGTTTTGTTGATTGAGCATAAAACTGAACAATTTTTTTTTTAATGTACCTACACATTTTTCATTTTTAATTTCGTCTGGGAGGCAATTATATATGTTGCTCCCCTCGTAACCAATGGATTGCTTACCATAATGAGTATGTATGGTGTTTAAATGTATTTTATCGTGTTGCCGTGTAAAGTGTGTGTGTACTTGGGACGTTTTAATGAGTTCTGTATTTGTATGTATGAGTTTATTATTTATTTTGTAAATAAGGAGACATGTATTATATTCATATAATTTTCTTAATTTTAATAGTTTTGTTTCCATATATAATTTTTTTGTTGGTGTTCTAGGTTTGAAATGAAATAGCTTTTTGATTACTTTGTTTTGTGTTACCTGTAGTTCATTTAATTCAATTTCAATTCAATTCAATTCAATTTGTTTATTCCTTTAAAAACATTACAAAATTACATTTTATTTCGTTTTTAAGTACATTTGTAAAATGGTATTACATAATAGTTAGCGGTGTATAAACTATACCAGCATCAATAGAGCTTGCCTTTTAAAGGCAGCTTCACCGATGCTAAATATGTCGATATCCGAATTAATTCTGTTCAACAGCAAGACTGCTCTCCCCACCGGCATGACCATTGGCAAGTTGGTCCTGCAGGCCGGGAGATAAAACAGTCTATGCTGTCGGTGACGGAGATAACCATCAGGAACATAGAGACTAATACTCTCCATGATAGTCGGATTTTCAAACCATCCACGAATCAGTTTGAAGAAGTGTGATACAATATGCACATCTCTTCTGACCCGTAGATGGTTCATACCGAGCATGCCCAAGAGAAAGTCAGTAGGATAGAGCCACGGGTAGTAGCCATACTTCCTCAGGTAGAGGAATCTCAGAAATTTCTTCTGTACTCTCTCCAACATAAAGGAATACTTCACCTGATGCGGGCTCCAAACCACCGACCCACTCTCAAGCCTACTCCTAACCAACGCAATGTATAGCACTTGGAGAACCCGGGTGTCTCTAAAATTCATCGCAGTGCGTAGGACGAAGCCCAGCATTTTCAGTGAAGCACTACACGTCATTTCGATATGAGTATGAAATGTCAGCCTACTATCAAACATGATGCCAAGATCTTTCATAGTGGAGACACGTTTTAAACTTCGGGCATTCATGGTATACCGGTAAAACCAAGTATGACGTGCCCGTGTGAAAGAAAGAATGAAACATTTAGAAACATTGAATTCGATCCGATTCCGTTTACTCCAGTCAACAATTCTATTAATGTCCGATTGGAGTCGAATGCAGTCTTCTAAAGTTTTAATTTCCAAGAATAGTTTTAGGTCATCAGCAAAAAGAAGTGACCTGGAATGCAGAATATTTTCTGTAATATCGTTAATAAAAATCAGAAAGAGGAGCGGTCCTAAATTAGAGCCCTGTGGAACGCCTGACAGCACAAGGAATAATTTTGACAAGAATATTCCATGAGATACAAATTGCTTTCTTCCAGTAAAATAGCTTGCAAAGAATATGAGAAACCGTAAAGAAAAACCTATAGTTGACAATTTATTTAATAATATGTCATGGTTTACGGTATCAAATGCCTTCGAGAAATCATTATATGAGCAATCTACTTGGTAGCCCTTATCTAAAGATTTGGAAATATAATCTGTGAGTACCAGTAGGTTAGTATCTGTTGATCGACCTTTTCTAAACCCATGCTGTTCCGATATTAAGAAAGGCTCTACTTGAAACAGCACATGTTTATGAATTATCGATTCGAATAACTTAGCCGGGGCGGAAAGTATTGCCACTGGCCTGAAATTTTCGACAGATGTCTTTGATCCACTTTTGAAAATGGGACAAATTTTTGAGACTTTCCAGGAATCAGGAAATATACCAGTATCTAAAGATAGGTTGAATATAAAACTTAGTGGAATTTTTAAAAATTCAACGCATCCTTTTAAAAAAAATACTGGAAGAAAGTCTGGCCCAAGTGAATGTGTATGTTTCATGTTATTAATTGAAGATTTAACATCTGATTCGTCTATATGACTTATATCAATGTTTTGGGCTCCCTTCACATTCATCTTGGAAGCAGAAATGGGATTTAGTAATGGAGGCTCATTACTGTACACTGATTGGAAATGAGTTGCAAATGCATTGGCTACATCCGCTCCTCTAACTTCCCGATCACCATGCATCATGATATATGTTTCACATGCATTTCCCCAGATTTCAATCAAGTAGTTTAAATGTGAGTGTACGAGGCTATAATAAAGACTTTTTTAAATTTTATTTGGTAACAGAGATATCCGGCTAAATACGCTAATTAAGGGGGTGATTTTATCTTTAATATCTTGAATAAACTGTTTAAAAGTTAGGTGTTTATCAATGCACAGCCCAAGATATTTCTCCAGTATCAGGATTTGCAGGTTGTTATATTCAATTTTTAAGGGTACATGAGGAAGAATTATTTTACGAGTTGAGCTATCAGAGCCACTCTTCAAGAAACAAGCAGTCCTGGACATTCGCCAACTATATATTAAGATAGTTCTCATCCATATCTGGAAAAATGGTTTGATAAATTCTACTCGAAAAGATATACATACACGCTACTCAACGCATGGAAAATGCACAATCCCCATAACAAAAACCACTTTCTCCCAAAGACAATACACATACATCGCACCAAAAATATACAATGCACTAAATAACGACATCAAAAGATCCAGTACACTTACTCACTTTGCAGCCGGTGTTCAAAAATGGATATCCGGAAAGGGTCGAAATTTCTTTAAAGAATTTCTTTGAGGTATTTCTTTAAAGAATTTCTTTAAAGAACGTAGGTTATAAAACCAATAAAAGTTTTTGTTTTTAAAGAAATATATATAATAACTATAATATTAATAGCCGAAAGTTTAAAAACTTTTTAGATAAATTAATTAAAACTGTTTGGCACCACTGTACGGCATACAAGTTCCGTGTACCTACTGTGCTACCTTTATGTTAATGTATAGAAAATCGACCACCATAACACGGGCATGTGCCTAGCATGGTGGTCGAAAAATCCTAAATGCATGTAACAAATAATTTCAATGAATAAAGAAACTCTAAAAAAAAAAAAAGCTTAAAATCATGTATCCTGTTTTTTTAACATTCATTGTTAGGATATTTGATTGGAGCCATTATTAAATTAATCAACTATTTGACGGCCTCCGTGGGTTAGTGGTTACGATCATTGACTGATTCCGGAGGTCGCAGATTCAAATCCCGGCATGCGCAAGTAAATTTTGTTTGATTAGTATGTATTATTTCACAATGTATTCTTTAAAAATATATTTTTTTTTTAAATTTCTTTATTTAATATTAAATTTACAATTACATGTTATTGCATTACATTAAGTTTGTTTTCTTTTTAATACATTACAGTACATCGTGATACACCTTTTTTTAGAGCAAATGCTCGTGTTAAAAAGGCGGAGAAACACGCGGAAATAATAATTAAACATATTTTTTCAGAGAGTGTAAAAATCATGAAAAGAATTTTTATTTTTTTACATACAATATATATATATAACAAAATTATATCAAATAGAAAAGAGAAAAGGGTGTAAAAGAAGGAAAGAGATAAGAATAAGAAATAAGATTTCAATATAATAATAATTGAGATATTATATTGTATTTTTAAGTATAAACGATTTGAATATGCTATTGATATAGTGTTTTTATTGAGCTTTTGATTTTTTTATAATCCGTTTCCAATCTTAAGTAAAGAGGTAATTGGTTAAACCATTTGACACCAAAATATTTATAAAATTGTTGGGCTGTGATGGTGTTACAGCGCGGGATAGTTATAGAGCCAAGAATACTTTGTCTATTGCTGTTCGAAAAAGTTATGAAGTTGTCATTGTTGAAACAATCTAGTATATTTGCGGCACGTTCCAGAGTGGACGATACTCTCAAAGTGAAATAACACAATTTTAAATTGAAAGCCATCTACCTCTCTACCCATCTCTTCACCTTTTCCAATATCTTCTTCTTCTTACCCCAATTAGGGATGCCTTTCTACATACCCTCGTACGAGTACATTCACGGAGAAAAATGACTTGCTTATTTATTAAGCCCCGCCATCCCTACGTTCTACTGATTGATTGAAGTTCCCAAATAAATATATGTTATTTTCGAAGATTATAACTATACATTTGTAAAGCCGAAACGTTAATTATTTGAAATTCTCTCGATAGTAAAAAATAGTAGAGCATGCTTCGAAAATTATTGAAAACAAATTTTGTTCTGTTATTTATTTATTTACTAAACGCCATAAAAGGCTTTTACAATAATGTGATACATGAGATTATAAGTACACAGTGGTACATAGGCGAATATTAGTATTGCATTTAAGAACACAACAATATGTATACAAAACGACATTGAATGTGATACAGCTGAAATTTTCTTAAGGCATAGAATGCATATGGATAAAATATACAGAAAAGGTGACTTGCCAACAGATATAATCTAGCAAAATATTATAATAGCGCAAATAGTAGTGAGTTTATTGTTACAATCAAATTTATCTCCACTTGGCCACTATGGCCGGCGGGTATGGCAAAGTAGCTTCAACAATTCAGGGCTGTCAGAAACTTGACAATTAAAAATAACATTTTTCATTAAAATAATACATCCATTAGCCAACGCTATAAGACATCTGAAGCAAGTATTTTATATAGATGCTATACATATACATTTCACATATGTGTATATATGTGGAATGTATATGTATAAGAACACCATACATATGTTACACATAAAGAAGAACATATTTAATAAGTTATAGTTATGAAAAAATCATAAAGAATCATCTTTAAAGGCAACTCAGGCATATGTGTTGAGAATTGTTTTGCTCTATTATAAACTAGTCGTGTTTTATTAAATATTTTCATAGTTGTCGCTTAATTATTATCGCTTTTTTTAAATATTAGCGCGCTCCCTCTAACATTTATACATATCTCCCTTTCAAACCATTTTCTTTTTCTTTTAGAACGCTTACTACGGAGCCTTAAGAATATTTTCAAATTATTGGTAACTCCGGTTAAAAACAGGACTGCAGGCCTTACGATTGAATTAAAAGCTTTCCTGGTGAACTATTAGTCGATTACGAATATATATTTATATATATATATATACATCTTTTAAATGATTTATTTATTCAGTTATTTTTACATTTGTATTTGACATAGTGTCTTACAAAACTGAGTAGTATTCAGAAATCTCTCCTTTTTACAATTTTTCAATATACAAAGGTGTCATCATTATTTTTTTTCTAACAATTAACTTTAATTTATTAATTGATACGGATTGTATTTTGATAATTGGATTTAAGTTTTAATTACATTTTTTTTTTTACGTGATACAAAATATTTGAAATATACTAAAACTAGGTTCGATTTCTACGACGTCCATCGTATAGGTACGGTACGTATTTTTAAATTATCATGAAGTAGAATACGTGTTGCATTAAATTAAAAATCCGAATATTTTTCCATCACAACGAAATTTTTTTGTATTGTCAAGATATAAACATGTTTTATTAAAAAGGTCTATTAATTTATTATGAGGGTAAAAATCTTTGCGTGTGCAGCACCACAATTTTACAGACATGGTTAATTTAACTATTTTCTAAAGACATTGGTTTTGTCGTGCATGTCCAAACTATCTCTTTCAGAACAAGTTTCTGAAAAAACATTTATTTTACCATCATAACCAGCTTCAAAACTAAAAACAATAAATCCATTAGACATTCCCAACGTAACAATGACCGATGACAGCAAAAGTAAAATAAACAAAAACAATTTTGGCATTCCTCGGGGAGTGGGGGAGTAGGGGGAGTGGGGGGAGTGGGGCGTGCGAAATAAATTGTGTAGGGTCAAAACAAGGTTATTGAAATGGCATGCGATTTTAAAATACGTATTGTTTAATCCAAATGCGGCCTTTATACCCCCACTGAAGAGATAGACCGGCAGAAGTGATTGCGGACATGTAAGTTTGCCCAAAGTAAGCTCAATAATGATTTCTCCTCAAATTGATCAAAAATTTTCAAATACCGAAATTCTTTCTTGAACAGAGATAGCGAATTATATATATTTATGTATTCATGTTCTCCGTAAAACGGTTATATACTAATGTACTAAGGAGAATATTATAAATATATTTATTTATTTATTATTCATTAACGCCCTTTCAGGCTTTTAAAGAGGAAATCGAGAATTTATTTGTATAAGTGTAACATAATACATGGATAATAGCATCACTTTATACAAAAAAATTAAAATCAAATGCTAATACTAAGATTAACATCAAATCCAAATAATAACACCTGATATTGTAAATAAAGCAAAATTTCAAATATAGAGTAAGTATGTATATTGTACTCGTATTTGCATACAATTATTCATGTTTGTTGCAAACCAGTAAGACTGAAAACAGGAAAATAATTTACTAGTAAGGTATATAAAAAATAAATACACTCGTATATATATAACATACTGATATGTATTATAAAACAGAAATTAAAAAAAAAGAAGAATAATGACTGTTTTATCTATAGAAAAGGAAAATATAAGTATAAAAGGTCATAGGAGCAGTTTCACTATTTCGTGACATACTTCAGGTATGTGGAATTTAAAAATTCATCCTCTTCTTTACATATTTTTTATAAACCTTTTTTTTCCAATGTTTCATTTCACTATTTCATGTTAGGTAGTATTTTTCAATACAGCTCCACAGATGTTGTTAAAGTGTGTAGTTTCAAGTTAGGATACATAGTTTATGTAGTTTAAAGGTATTTCCATAGGTGTCATTAGTTGTACAAAGTTATAGCGACAACTGTGGGACGAAGAGGCAGCTCAGAATGCACACTGCCTCCGCAAAATACGTTTAAGTATGGCTATAGCTGCTGAAATATGCCGAATATATACTAAGTCTCGTAAAAAGGTCAACCAGATGCGCGCGACACATCTAGGGCCTATTACGCTCGACGTAACGTCGTATAAAGCAGGGTACTCACCTAGAGTGTAGCATGTAATGTATCTGATACTGTATCAATCTGCAAGTGGGTACGGCTCGTCCACGGTAACCGCGTATCCAGCTACGACCTCCCGGATCCGCCTTTAGTGCTCGCAGTGAAACCGCCGTCGGCGGGTCACTGCGAGCTCCACGCGCGAGCGGCTCGCAGTAGACTCGTGCCTACGTACTCACTTGATACAGTATCAGATACGTTACAGGTTACACGGTTAGGTGAGTACCCTGCTTAATACGCACGGTGAGGTCGTGCTGGAAAATTTGTATGTAGCCCGATGTATACGCGTATATACGCTCAGTGTGAATCGGCCTTAACAGTACACATTAAGATTTGTATATTTTGTTTTTATTATATCGAATCATTCAGCCTCCCAGCGCTGGTAGTGCCAAAGCCCCCAAGGCACTAGACAATCGTGACTTTTTTGCAGTAAACACATTTTTTTAATGTTTGTTAGTCAGCCACCTCTGATCTGGAGCCCCAAAATACCTGAATAAACCCTCGACTTTTTGCAGAAATGAGCGGTCCGTTTGATGGATTCTCCTGCCTTAGAAGAACCGGATCGCAATCATTAGAGCACAGACGTTGGGTGGGAACGCTGTCCTTGTTCTGCCGGTATTTCAATGGAAGATGCTCCGAGGAACTAGCGTCATTGATCCCTTCAGCACCGGTGCACAGACGGGAAACACATCAAACGCGCGCCTAGCATTTGTACACAGTTGACAGTTGTCAATGATAACAGTCATTTTTACGACTCGTTCTTGGGTTCAACAGTTGCGCTGTGGAACGATATGCCGGCCCCTGTGTTTTGTTCCTCCTAAAAGATGGGCCTCTTCAAGATCTAGGTTTTAACCAAAAAAAGACCCACCGAACGGCATCCTCAAGATAACACAGGCTCTGAGGGAAATTGTTTTCCTCACGACTACCTGTGTGGAGGTAATGTAAAAAAAAAACGTTTGTCCAGATGTATGAAAGAGACAGGGTGGAAAAGCAGTAGACTTAAAATTAGTTTGAAATAAAATTTTAAAATTAAAAATTAAAAATAGTGGACAGAAGAGACATCCCTGGTCAGTTTTGTATAGATTTTGCTCTGCAGGTGAGTGATAATGAATTACAGTCATCTTTGCATTAATCAGATGGATTCATCCGAATTATATCGTTTGTCAAAAGAGGTCGATTTAAGACTAAAGGAGTAAAATATTTTTGTCACAATAAAGTGACAGTACTTTAGAATTACAATGTGTTAATTCTTTATTATTCTAAATTTCACTCTCTTGAGAGCTGGTGGTGACAGATTATAATTTCATACTGCGAATGCAAATATTATTGTGCCGATCACCAGTCCGCTGCCGAATTTGAAGATTAAGGTGCTAAACTCAATGCGAGTATTATTTCTGGTGAGTCTTCTGTTTTTATGTAGTTGGTGGCTGGATTATAATTTGTTACTTCTCCTGCAGAGTGAATTTAATAATCAACCATTTTTTATTCATAGGGAATTATTTTCTTGATGGTCTGCGCTACTTACAAGCCAGATCATCACCACAGGGTGATTTATTTATGTATACTGGGTTAATCGAGTTATAAAAACTCAGTTAATAAACAAATAGGAACATTAAAAAAAATCACTCAAATTACAAAGAGAGGCAAGAGACACAAGAGACACAAAGAGAGACACAATGAGAGACACAAAGAGAGATAAGTGATACAGAGTATAATTAGCTCAACATATTTTTGAGCTACAGGAGAAACTTTTTTCTGAACCCGTCCAAATTAATTATCGACCAAAATGCCTGCTTCAGCACACTCTATGTCATTATTATAGTTGACACATTTGGGTCAGAGGGCTAAAATAGGCGGTATGGTAATTGTTATGCATAAAAAGGCGTATGATTGTTGTGTTCGCTGCCTTACCTTCAGTACTATACCTTCCGAACGTGAAACAAATTCTAGAAATACGAATGCATGTATACCTACATACTCTTCCCACGTTTAGTTTTCTTTTAAACTAGCTGACCCGTTGAAACTCTGAGTATACCCGGCGTTGCTAGGGGTTATCCTTAAGAGACAGACATATACCATCTCGATCTTTTCTGTAGGCCTTTTTAAGATACACTAAATTGATGTATCTCTTTAGGTTAAGCCAGCTTTAGCAATGTAAGCCCCCGAACAAACATTTTACGACAGCAAAACACTCACTTTTCTCTACTGTCTATAAATACAATACTTGTGTATAATACAGGGTCTTCCGATAAGAGGTGTTATTTTGATATTCAATCGTAAAAGATCAATGGTTTCTTTGATGGTGTGGCACGTAGCGCCGTCTTGTTGAAAGTAAACGTCCAGATCAATCAACGAAAGTATATGTCCAGATCAATACTATCCAATTCCGGCCATAAAAAAATTATTAATCATCTCTCGATAGCGATCCATTCACCGTAACTGTTGCTCCACATTTTCGAAAAAGTAAGGTCCAATGACGATGAGGATAGAGATGCTTTTCAACAATAATTCTTGGTTTTTCCGAGCCCCAGATGCGACAATTTTGCTTGTTGACGAAGCCACCGAGGTGGAAATGGGCCTCATCACTCAAGATGATTTGCATTTGATTCACTCAAGTGAATTTTAATAATTTCAATGCGTTGTTGCAGCGTGCATCGTTCCATTTTTATTAATGACGTAGTTTCTACTTGTCAATTGTCAAAAAATGACAGCTTCAAAAGTAACATCTACCGAAATAGCGGGCTATTCAAAATAAAACCTCTTATTGGAAAACCCATTATAATGTTTCTACCAGAAGAAAGTGATATAGATGATAGTTAAAACCCTATCAAAATCCGTGGCGTAGTTTAGAAGAACTAAGCGCACAGACAGATGCGGATAGCGTCATCGTTCTATATAATTTAGAGAAAAAACTAGAATTTACTATTTTAGTTTTAAAACATTAAGATTTTTGTTGACAACCATTAAAAGCTTTAAAAGGCTTTTTTCAACCATTAAAACCATTAAAAGGCTTTCGATACGGTTGACCATGGGATACTACTAAAGAAGCTAGAACACCTAGGCATAGTAGGCACTCCCCTGAAGTTACTGTGTAGCTACCTCTCTAACCGACACTGTCAGACCTTTGTTGGAAAAGGGACAAGCAGCATGGGAACGATAAAATGTGGCGTGCCTCAGGGCTCCGTACTTGGACCATTACTATTTTTAATATACATAAATGATATTGCTAAATGGGGACTTAAGGGTACAATACAACTCTATGCAGATGACACAGTGATTCTTTATCACAATAATGATTTAAACGAACTTGAAAAGGAAATGGAAAGGGATGTAGCTTGCCTGGCAAACTGGCTGCGATTAAACAAACTTAGCCTAAACATAAAAAAAACACATTACATACTGTTTGCAAATAAAAAAAAATGTAAGTCTTAATATAAGTCTTGATAATAACCGCCTTGAAAGGGCTGATGTTACAAAATATCTTGGCCTTTTCATTGATTCACAACTCACATGGAATCACCAATTTAAACATGTTCTATCCAAAATTACTCCTATAACTGGTGTTTTATATAGACTTCGCGGGTTACTTCCTCCCTCTCTATTAAAATCGATTTACCATGCTATGATTCACTCACATCTAATATATCTCGCCGGAATCTGGGGATTTGATACAAAAAAATGATTTCAGAAGTCCAAGTCGTCCAAAATAGAGCCCTGCGAAATATTTTCAGTTTACCTTGGGACACACATGTCAAAGACATCTACAGAAACACCCAAATACTTCCTTTTTATACCATTCCCACTTTTGAAATAACGAAAACTATATTACAAGTTATTCAACACTCGGCACATTCCAATACTACACTCTATTACAATTACGACGTACACCAACACAACACAAGAAATCACAACAAACTACATATACCAAAAATCAAATCAACAAAATATGGACTAAGATCCCTAGAATACATAGCTCACACAAAATATAATCAACTACCCAACGAGATCAAATGTGCAAGTCAATGTAAAAAGACCCAAACTAACATGCTCAAACTTCATCTTATTAATGACTATCTGAAATAATAATGTTGTGTATGTCCCATCATATGTCCATTTAATACATACAGCTATATGTTTCATGTAATGCGTATCATTCCCGCAATGAGTTTATTAACTCCTGGGAGTACAATGCTTTATATAATATACTATATTCTGTATTGTATACTTTTAATAAATAAATAAATAAAATAAATAATTCACTTCCTGTCATGAACATTTAATTTGTTTCATTAGTTCGCGGCCAATTAAAATATAATTTCTTTATTTGGTAACCTTACTAAAAAATTTACATTAAAAATGACAAGAATTCAGCGAAAATTTTTACAATTTATTAATTTTGAATTAAATATCCTCTGAACACAAATTAACTATACTTTTTACTAAATACCTTAAAAATGCATACACTTGATGATCTGCGTAGGACAAACGATCTAAGCTAACTAACTAACAAACTACCATCACGCCGTTTCCCCACAGGGGTAGGCAGAGAGTACGGACCGCCAAACAACTCGGTCTTGGCACATACTCCTTGCCTCATTCACATTCATACATCGTCTCATGCATACTCTTATATTATTCTGACTCTTGACATGGCCCGACTCGAGTATCTGATTCACTTGGTCGTGCCATGTCTTCCTCGGGCGTCCCCGACTTCTGCTACCATTCACATTTGCATCGTATATTCTCCTTACACTCCTTTCTTCGCTCATTCGCTCTACAAGCCCAAACCATCTAAGCGTCCCTTTCTTGATCTTACTCATTACGCTTACATCAGCCTTGCACTCTTTGCGAATCTCCACATTCCTCACACGATCATACATGGTTTTACCGATTCCATGATAACTCAACACAGTGACAATTCAACACACTTTTAAAAAGTGATATAAAGTCATTAGAACCGATGAAAATAATAGACACATCTTCCCTGATGATTGACACTGCAATGCTGTCCGAAACGTTGGCTAAAGAAGGAGTTAGCGCAACACGGCATAACACCCCAAAAACAAATAACAAAAAAACGTATTCATAAAATTGTAAGCATTTCAATTTACCCAATGTAAAATCCTCCTTTTTTATAACCCGTATGCATAAAATTGTATACATTTCAATGTACGTAATGTAAAAGCCTCCTTTTTTTATAACCCGTATTCATAAAATTGTAAACATATCAATGTACCCAATGTAAAAGCCCCATGGGCGTTTAAAAAGAGTAAATAAATAAATAAATTACACGACAGGAACTCAGGTATTTTCCTTGGGGACCAACTAAGTATATTCTAAGGCGACTATCACCACAGCTATGTATTTAACACTGCGTACCTGCAACAATAACACATTGTTGTGCATCGTTTCGGGGTGTAAGGTTAGCGTGTGTATGAATTACTGTGAATGTGGATTCCTTTTTTTAAAAGTTCAAAGCTACCAAAATAATGTAAACAACGGAACACAAAAATAATAATGTAAACGACGCAACACAAAAATAGTTGAGTCGACTTAGAACCTCTAGACAAACATACACATTTCCTGACGCCAGAACTCACCGTTCCGGAGTTTTTGCTGCTTTTCTGATTTAGACTTGAGCTAGTTGTATGACGGTTCTACCCTAAGATCAAAAAGATCTATGATACGTAGTTCAACCCTTCCAGTAGTGCGATTTGCATATTCTAAACAGAAGGTTTTGTACCAAGCCTTATGTGGTGATGACCGTTTGATGTGCCTTCAATAATGATATTCACATCACGGTGAACCCACAAAAACACGGATTAGGCTATCTAAAAGCAACTCCTCAATCCCTCTTCTTAAAAGTCATCACAAATATAATGTGTATTCAACTCAAAAGGTTTTAGCCACTAAAACTAAAACTCATTTCAGCAAAAGCCTACATGTGATTAACATAACTAGTTTATACATACCTTTGTGTGAAAGCGGTTCAAGGGCCAGTGGGACTATGGCATCCAGATTGGGGTAGATATGTCGTGAGACCGAAGGAGTGGGGAAGAGGAGAGGGGGGAGTGTAAAGTTCCTGGCTAATAGTTATAATTGTCTATATAGTCACCAAATATGACTAAGGCCAATTCAAGCACCGTTTAGATGGTGGTCATTCCGGTTCATTCCATTAATACGGGGCGATATTAAAATTAGCTACCATACTAACCTATTATTCAAATGCCAAAGCTAATATTATTTATTTCACGCCTATTAAGGCTTTTACATACAAAAAATATTTACGAAATTGTACACGCAAATAGTGCAAGGAAGGACTATTTAAAACAATTGCACAAAAATTAATAGAAAGACAAAATATCACTGAACTCGATCCACACAGCATGCAGGCACAAAACATAAAATATCCAAAATATTTTTTTTTCCATTGTCGACAAAATTATTATGTGTTAGTTTAATTAAATAACTTTATTAAAATATTCCACTACTTGATAATGAATATATCAACAACATCGTAGTATTTGTTTCCTAGCTGTTGAATCCGTCGCATAGGAGTGTGGTATTGGGACATTGATGTAGAATTGCTACGGTAGGTACTGTCTTGTAACTGACCTGCTTGGAGTATGAAAATATATTACATATAATCAATCAAGGGTATCAAACATTGAATTATTGGTTTTATACAAACAGGTTAAATCGGAAATGATTCTGCGATCAGATAATTTTATTAAATTTAATGAACAAAGTACGTTATTGTAATTTAGGCATTCTCTAGGAATGCCCATTTTAAAATTTACATATCTTAAAAATTTATTTTGGATTCTTTCAATCGCATGCGAATGAACCTCATAATTTGGGGACCAAACCGTGGAATTGTTTTCTATATGACTCTTTACTAGTGACATATATAATGTTTTTAGAGTATTGTCATTATTGAAATCACTAGATACCCTTAAAATAAATCCCAACATTTTCAAAGCTTTATTGGATATTATTTCTATATGCTTGATAAAGTTGAGTTTCGTGTCAAACCAAATACCTAAGTCGTTAATTTCCTAGACAGATACTAACGACATATTTTTAATGGAATAATCAAAAAATATTGGATTCTTTATTCGTTAAAACCTCATAATTTGACATTTGTTTATGTTAAGTTGCAAGCGGTTATCATGAAACCATATTATAAATCTCAATAAGTTATTTGACAATATATGGAAATCGTTAATGTTTTTGATTGCTTTGAATAATTTCAGGTTGTCTGCAAACATTAATACTTATGTATGTATGTTATTATGTAAGGGATTTGTATTAAAAAAGCATTATTTTATAAAAAAGATAATTTTATGTAATTTTCCCATTTCGAATTCTAGTACCGTATAAGCCGGCAATCACATTTTTTTAGCGTAAGCAAATTTTTTTGATAACAAGAATGCCGTGTCCCCGAAGGAGTATATAGTGTTCTTTTGTACCATGTAAAGACGGCAAAAACAATATAATATGTTTTATTACATTTTGTACGCAATAACACAGAAACATTCTTCAGCATAGCGTTCAAAAAGTGCACAAAAAATTACATAAACCTTAATTGCTTTATATTAAAATGTTAGGGTTCTCTCTCTCGGAAGGCGTGGACGTAGGTGAATAAATCGAAAAAAATGCAATCAGGCTATAGGAAACAAAAATTAAATTAATAACCAAAAATATATGAAATGCTTTTTTGTAAGTTCTTTCGGTGCTATTAAAAATATCTGCTAAGTCTTTAAATTGGTTACCTAAGCTGTGTATGCATGGAAAACGATTTGATGTTGACATTATTCTTGCAGTGGAAGGTATTTTTAGTTCGTGTGACTACATTAGGAATATAAATTGCAATAATACATGGCTGTCAATATTGGAATTAATGATTTTAAAAAGAAAAATGACACCAGAGATTGTATCAATCTTGTCGGACAGTGTCTTTCTGGCGGTTTACTGGAAATATATCTAAAATGGGAATAAACGATAAATTAATTCAGATATATTTCCAGTAAACCGCTCTGTTATTGCCGAAATTCCCGCAATTACCCCTCCCCCTTTGTTAACCTCCCACTCAAATAACTAAATTATATTTTTTTGTATATCTGTCAATATTTTGTATCATTGGTTAGTTTTAATATTCTCCTGATGAAGGAAAGGTGCTTCCGTAACCGGTAGAGTGTAATTAAAATTAAAGTAGTATAAAAATATGTATATAAAGGGTTTTCCAATAAGAGGTGTTATTTTGAATAGTCCGCTATTTCGGTAGATGTTACTTTTGAAGCTGTCATTTTTTGACATTTGATAAGTAGAAACTACGCCATTAATAAAAATGGAACGATACACGCTTCAACAACGCATTGAAATTATTAAAATTCACTTGAGTGAATCAAATGCAAATCATCTTGAGTGATGAGGCCCATTTCCACCTCGGTGGCTTCGTCAACAAGCAAAATTGTTGCATCTGGGGCTCGGAAAACTCAAGAGTTATTGTTGAAAAGCCTCTCTATCGTCAACATGTGACTGTTTGGTGCGGTTTATGGTCCGGCGGAGTCATTAGACCTTACTTTTTCGAAAATGAGGCTGGAGCAACAGTTACGGTGAATGGATTGCGCTATCGAGAGATGATTAATGATTTTTTATGGCCGAAATTGGATGGTATTGATCTGGACAACGTTTACTTTCAACAAGACGGCGCTACGTGCCACACAAGCAACGAAACCATTGATCTTTTACGATTGAATATCAAAATAACACCTCTTATTGGAAAACCCTGTATTTTTATTGTAAATTATGACGAGCCACAAAGTTAAAAGCTTAATAGAAATATATATTTTTATTAAATTTATAATACTAGCTGTTCCCCGTCGAGCGTTGCTGTACAATAGAAAGTGTTGCTTTTACGTAAAACAAATGGCGCTGTTTTCAAACAAAGCATTTTTTACCTGTCACAGGTGACATCTACATAATATATAAAAACCCACGCGTATTCGAATGCAACGTTGTGTCAAAATTTCAAAGCTATCGGTGAAGAACTTTCGAGGAAATAAGATTTTGAACAAACGAACATTTATTTTTAGAATATTGACGTCACATGGTGTAAACACTTAAAATTGAAAATATTTTCTTCCAGATCACGACTTTCTGACGTTCAAGAGTGATATTGTCAAATCTTAATCACATGTGAAATGATACATGATAGTTCAAATACCAAAAACGATTAGTGTCGAGTGACTAAGCTTTTTTAGTTTGCAATTTACGATACATAAAATGACGAGAGTTCAATGTTTGCCAGCAAAGTCAATTCTATGCATTACTTAATCGTTTTCTCGTCTTCCTCCTTTTCTCACTTATATCCACGATCACGAGGAAGAAAAAAATCCAGTTCCGAGTTGTAGTAAAATATTCTGATGTGATATATATATATTCACTTAATATTTAAAAATATAAAGTGAATTTTCCGTGAAAGATTACTAAATTGCCACCATAAAAAAATATTGATATTATTATTATGCACTTAAAATAAGCCTTTGAAGTGTCACTTAATATTAGCATAAAAATCGGATAACCTGGACTTTCGTAAAGCGGCAATTTCCCATAAATCCAAGGGTTGGACAGAAAAAATATCACCATTAAAAGTAAAAGTTCAAACGCAAAAAAGCTTAAAAGGAATCGATTATAATAACATGATTTATTTATTGACCTTTCACAGACGATTTAAAAATGGTAAAAATAAATCTCTGAAAAATTTGACTCGGTGACTCTCTTCGGTGGAGCTCTGAAAATAATATATATCTGTAAGATTTATCCGTATCAACTGAAACCGTCTGTGGTTGGCTGGTTGAAATGAAAGAACTTTGAGAGAAAAGAAAGAAGGAGGTTTTATAAAACAATGATTTACATGAATAGTGATTAAAGATTAGAAGACTATGAATTTAATGAAATAATATTATAAATAAATTAAATAGTGTTTTTTTAATACAGTTGTGTGGTTTCTATTGCATTCTGTATTTGGTGTTATTATATTTTATAATAGCTGACGTATACCAGGCGTTGCTGAGGGGTTATGCTTAGGAGATGGACATATACCATCGGGGACTTTTCTGTAGGCCTTTTTAAGATATACAATTCTGTAGAACATTATTTTGATGTATATCACAAGGTTTAGCCAGCCATAGCAATTGAAGGGCGCGAAAATATTTTTTTACGACTTGATTTAAAATCTCTACTTTCTAAAAATGTAATAGGCATGTATTGTCTATATAAACCTTCCGGAATAAATTTTCTAAATGATAGTGAAAACCCTATCAAAAACCGTTGCGTAGTTTAAAGAGATTATTTCTGATCTACGTTTCGTATTCAGCTTTCATTTGAGTTTTACGTTTGAATGAGAGAGAAATTTTGTTCAAGAGTTTGGCGCCATATTATAAAAAAGTTTTTTGTCTAAAAGTTGTATTCATAGTTGTTTGTTGGATATGTTTTTGACTTTGAAATCTTCGAATATGATGTTTGTTGTTTCTTATGTTTTGTATTTATGAATGCAAAGGAATGTTGTTTAAGAAGACAGTTGTTGTTTATGACATGTTAAGATTTTGTCAGTGCTAGTTCCTACAGGGACAGAATTTTAGATGTCTGGGCTCTAATATTCGTGTCCCATTCGTGTACATTGTCCCATCCTTTAATACCGTATCGCACTAGTGACACTATAGCATTCCCAACTCAAGTATGTTGTGAGGCTAAAGGTGGTGGGGAGAGGAAGGAGATCGGGAGGAGAAATTTGAAGAAGAGGAAGGTGGGGAACTGCCTGGCTATTTAGATCTGGTCACCAAACACGGCTAAAGTCAGTTCAAGCAACGTATCAGTTCTGAATGGTGTTCTTACACCAGAGCGATACTAAGGGTGTCTTCTACCCTGGAACGTGCCGCAAATATACTACATATAATTTTAAATAAATAAGTTGTGAAATAAAAAATAAAAAAAATTACTTGCTCATGCCGGGATTTGACCCGCGAACTTCGCATTGCCGAGAGCCTTACCACTCGACCAAGGACGCCAGCAATGGCAGAAAGCCATGTAGAACATGATGATCTTTCCTTATTGTTTGTTTTATTTTAGTAAAATAGATTCACGGTTGAAATAAAAGATAATGCTTTTCGTATAAGATCGTTTTAGTTATATTTTTTGTATTTATTTAGATTCGATTTTTACGAAAATCAAAATACGCTTCTGGGAGCGCCCGAATATATTATGATGGAAAATTCAATGTCAGTACGCGACCTCTCGCCTCGGTGCCAAATACGTAGAGCATTACGTTACGGATGAAGTGTTTTTCGCCGTCCGCTATATAAAATGATACGTGACACCGGAATATCAATAAATTTATCTTTATTACAATTTACAGTCACATAAAAAATGTTCTCAAAAAATTTATCAGCAGAAAAATATATGATTTGAAGACACGAGAGGAAGGAGTTATGCCACAAAATCAATAATATTACAAAAATCAAGCGAAATATTTTTGATACTATAAAACACATTTTCAGCAATAAAGTTAATTACATAATTATTGAAGACAATAGAACTAGATATCCTAGATGTGACCGTAACTTTTCCTGATTTTTCTGTTTCATATTTTCGTTTAAGAATCGCTAATATTGTTTTCAGTAATTAAATATTACAATTTCAGGTTTTACTCACTAAGTTATTGAAAAAATAAAAAGTTTATTATTTAGTTACTACCGAGAATATAATAAATTATACAGTCGCCTAGTTTATAGTAAAGTATATAGTTAATACCTATAATATAGTAAATCGTATAGTTAATACATGAATATAGTAAATTACCAGATAAAATAGAACAGTAACAAAACAGAATACTATAAAGTTATGAGTTTGTTTGGGTTTATTTACCTTTCTTCAAAGTTCTGTTCTATCGTGGGATCATAATTTTCAATGAAAAAAGCGGGGTCAAAAACTATACTATTAATTTTTTTGATTTTGACTAATCTTATCACTACACAATGAATGGTGAGATTTTATAAACAAAGTTTTTGAGAGATGGGCACATAATCATGTACACACCATGTAATCACCGGTCGTAACGAATCACTTGGGGTGACCTATGGCGGAGGTGTTGATTATCCAACAAATGGTTCCCGGGGCGGAGGTACTCAAACCCGCCTCCCAAATCACCAATACCTCCATCCCTCCGTCAATACAAAAACCACAATATTAAAGCAAATATACTATAGCTTATATATATTATTCGTTCCAGCCTTCAATTTAATTTTATAAAAACGGGGTTGAAAAACTAACTTTGGCGTTTCTATTGTCGAGTAGTTTTATCCCTACGTGAATGCAAGCCAAGTTTGCTCCATTGTTCAGCTTTACATGGTTGATGCGGCTTTTTGCACCTTCCGCTTAGTTTAACTCACGGAAACAGTGCAGTGCACTCCGTAGTATAGGTTTTTCAATTTAAAAAATAAGTGACTTTAAGGTTTTTCGTTAGATAACACTTTTAAAATGGAGTGCTTTTAAAAAACTTCTAAAATATTAATGACAACGGTTCAACAAGGTAAGATTTTTAAACGTTGGGTTAAGATTTTTTGGAAGGGAGTGTAGCCGTTTTTGACGATTCTCCGTGGAGTATATTTTTAAGGAAGGGAAGGAAGAAATCTGGACATCGAATAAACCAAGAAATCAATGATGATACAAAAACTGGAAATAGACATCAAAATAAGTAAACTACACTTTAGCATAATATTTGCGACATGTTCCAGAGAGATAGATGCTTTTCTCTTACTCGAATACTTCCCTTCCCGGTTCCATTCACACGGAGATTGAATATTGCAGTTTTATTAAAATCCGGTTAAAAACGGGATTGCAGGCCGAATCATATTAAACTTTTAGTATATTCTAATGTATCAGAACACGTGTTTATACACTTGCATTTGTCCTGATAATATACAATGACCAAATACAAATATTTTAATTGTTATGAACGGTGACCAGATAAATCATCACAATGATAATTCATCACGTCTTTAAAAAGTTATATAAAGTCATGAAAAGTGATCTATTAACTGGGTTAAGTAGGTTAGGTTGGGTTAAAAAAAATAATTCTTTCATCGATTCTAATGACTTTATATCACTTTTTAAAAGTGTGTTGAGTTATCATGGAACCGTTATGAACACGTGTTCCGACACCGCGACAAAACATTCGTGTTTTACTGGAAGTTTATTAGGAAACCTATCAATTCATTCGTTAAAGGCCTGCGATCCCGGAATTACGAATAATTTGACGAGATTCTTAATAAATTAGCAATATGTTATATCGCTAAGTTTTCTCCATTTACCCACATTATTGGGGACGCTCTAATACCACAGCTTTTGGGACTGTTATTAATGATTCTCATAAAAAAATAAGTCATTGGATTGCCTGAAGGAAGAATGTCTTGATGATAAGAGATGAAAAAGGTATTAGGAAGAACCATTAAGACAGTAATCGACTCCAAGACATCTGATACCAGTCACTTAGACAAATCAATACAACACTTTAGGGACAGTGTAGTGACCAACCAGAAGAGTCCTGGTGAAGTATTACTTGCAATTGGGACCAAGAGGCAATTGACCGCCGGAAGTGGAACGGCACTATTAAGGAGGTTAGTTATGTACAGGTGTCGGTAAACCGCGGCTCGAGAGCCACACACGGCTCTTTTCATAGATATTTTTTATACATTAACTCCACACAGGAGGCCGGAGTCTATGCCATCTTTGGGGATGCTGTGTGGAGGGTCTTTTTTAGGAGAGAAGGGAGTGAACATGGGTCTTGAATAAATTCATGTTGTAGGTGGGAGGAAACACAGATGCCATCAATCGTTCGACAGCCGTGCTGTTGTGCTCAAGAACGAGTCGTAGAAGCGACCCGTTCTCATGTGACAAATTTCAACAGTGTACATATGTTGGGCACGCGTTGGGCGTGTTTCCCGACTATTTACCGGTACCGAAGGGATCAATGGCGCTAGTGCCTCGGAGCATCTTCCATTGTAATACCGGTAGAACAGGGACAGCAACTACTTGACGCCTGTGCTCTAAGGATTGCAAACGATTCCCTTTGTTAAGAGAGGTGAATCGATCAAACGGACCGCCCGTTTTTGCACAGAGTCTAGGGTTTTTTTCAGGTATTTTGTGGCTCCAGACCAGAGGTGGCTGCCAAATTCAACAGTGGGGCGCACTTGCGATTTGTACAAGGTCAGCAGTTGTGTACTTTCTGCAGTACGCCCAGCTTTTGAGAAACTATTTGATGGAGCGAAGATCATTGCGGCTCTTCAACTGCAGCTTCAACTACGCTCCTCAGCTGAAACGGCGCGATTGCACTTACATAATCTCTATCTGAGCACTCACACTCTTTCTTAAGTAATGTCAAGTTCTTCTAATATCTTTGGTCAAGATAATAAGGTGTCAAAATATAGCTAGCCGTCAGACACATTTTATAAAAAAATTTCGTCTACAGTTTTTATTTTTATGTGAACAAGAGTCCCAACCGTCTGGATCCAACGAAACTATGGCATCCCGAATAGGGATATGTTGTGAGGTGTAAAGAGATGTGAAAGAGGAAAGCGAGGAAGTATCAGGCTAGAAATATCTGGTCACCAAACACGGCAAAAGTCATTTCAAACAATGTTTCAATTCTGAATAGTGATCTTAAACCAGGGCGATACTGAGAGTATCTTCTACTCTGGAACGTGCCACGTGAACGGCAGTTAAATGGACTATAAATGAAAAATAGAAGTTCATTCGATCTGGTTAAAATCACTGGTAAAACGAGGAGAGATGAAGGAAACATTACCTTATGACACTGTTGATTGCTTTTGATGCTGATGATTTCTTGAAAAATCTCATTGCATGGATCACTCAAAGTTAATATTTCTTCTTCTATTATATTTCTGCAACACAACTCTGTTTAATTTCACCACATAACGACATTGAATTTTTGGATGCAATTTACACGATTTAATGCCCTTTTCACTAGAATACGGATCTGAGGAAGACGAGATGCACTATTAACGACAATATCACTAATGAAAACAAATGACGTGTGTGTTACAGTAGCAATTTAAAATCACTAGCGTAGGTGGGTAGTTTTGTCTTCTTCCTGGTCTTACAGGTTTGGAGGAACAAGGGAGATGACAATATTTTGAACAGTACCTTGGGATATGGAATAGTCACAAAACTGATTCAATATAAAACATATACATATGAAGTTAATTAAAGTTAAGCCAAAAATATTTTAATGCTGAAGGTGCTTAGAGAGGAATTTTTTAGTAAGTTAAGGGGAGAGGAAGAGGAATGTAGGATAAGGATAAGAGATGCTCCCGAAACATTCCCGAATTACGTATTAATTTATAATTACATACTTTCGTTCTTATTTCTGATGTTTATTGCTAAGATTGTCTACATTATTAAATTTTGTGTTATACCGCGCACTTTGACGGGGAATTGGAGATTTTGTTTCTATTGTCGGATCTGCACGTAGGCAAATGAAAGAATTTAGTCAATTTTTCACCATTACCATTGTGTTACGTATTATTTTATATCAGTCTTAGCGCTGCAGTGAAAATGTTTCGGTTCTATGAAAATGTTGGGATTCTGTTTACTTAATATTTGGCTCTAGTCACTAGAAAGTTTGCCGACCCCTTGTTAGGAGCTACAGCCCTTAGAGCCGTCTGCCCAACGGAAGTAGGTAAGTAATGAAGGTTGTAAGGATGTCCGTATAAGTTACATGAATCCACTTGCAATCTGGTAACAGGCGATTGTGCGAAAGAACGAAATTTATAATTCCCATCAAAATGATATCCAATACTTACTTATTATTTCAAAGCAAATTACAGCTTAAATACCACGTTCTCCGTTTGGTTTGAAGAACTACGAGTAAATTTCAACATTTATGTTTGTAACACAAATTAATATTAAAATTAGCAAAGACTATTGAAAAATCACGGGATAGTTTGAATTCTTTTACAATTTTTAAAATGGCAATTAAATAATTTTCTGTTACAAAATACTAAATTATAGTTAGATACATTCGCGAATTTGAGTAATCTGAAAGTATGTTGCCTGTTGTGTGATCATGATACGGTGCTGTTTGCTAACAGTATGGAAGATCTACAGTCTCTCGTGTCTAGAATGAACGAAGTATGTATGAAGAATGAGTTTTTCATGAATGTAAGTAAATCTAAAGTGATGGTGTTTGAAATAGAGAGTACGAAAGCAGTGTGCAATATAGTTGTGAATGAGGAATACTTGGAGCAGGTGGATGAGATTTTTTTCTATTTAGGAAGTAAGTTTACGAGAGATGGGAAGGCTGACAGAGATATTGAAAGAAGGGTAAATGCAGGTAACTCCATTAATGGAGAACTGCACGCAGTTGGCGCTAACAAAAAATTGTCCAAAGAATCGAAGTTAGCAGTCCATAATGGAGTGCTGGTACCTACCCAGATGTACGGAAGT
Organism: Hesperophylax magnus; assembly: GCA_026573805.1. Lineage (NCBI taxonomy): Eukaryota > Metazoa > Arthropoda > Insecta > Trichoptera > Limnephilidae > Hesperophylax > Hesperophylax magnus. Next base: position 4,933,155 of record JAIUSX010000108.1, read on the forward strand.
GAGGCATGGAATTGCCAAAGAAAGGATGAAAGAAGACTGAATGTTGTAGAAATGAGATCTCTGAGGCGTATATGTGGTAAAATCATATATCATCGTGTGAGAAATGTGAAGATCCGCAAAGAGTGCAAGGCTGATGTAAGCGTAATGAGTAAGATCAAGAAAGGGACGCTTAGGTGATTTGGGATATATACACCGAATGAGCGAAGAAAGGAGTGTAAGGAGAATATATGCGAATGGTAGCTGAAGTCGGGGACGCCCGAGGAAGACATGGCACGATCAAGTGAATCAGATACTTGAGTCGGGCCATGTCAAGAGAATAATAGAAAAGTATGTATGAGACGATGGATAAACGTGATTGAGGCAAGAAGTGTGTGCTAAGACCGAGTTGTTTGGCGGTCCATCCTCTCTGCCTACCCCTGAGGAAACGGCGTGATGGTTAGTTAGTTAGTTAAATTATCGGTTACCTGAATTCTTGAAGCAATTGATTCCAATTTTGAAAATAACACTTAAATTCAATGCAAATTTGAGTTCACTGAACAATATTTGAGAACCGAAATTAGTACGTTTTTGGCCGTGTGTCACACAAAAAAAAACACAAAAACTAAGGGCTGACGTCACGAAATTTGCATAAAACTTCTGTCTACAGTTTTTAAGAGAACGAAACTATTTTAGGCTCGTAACATGATTCCCAAAATAACTACGCTAAATAATTACGCTTTCTAGTAGTATCCAATTAACCACATTTTGCAGACACTATATTTCCTCCACTATCCGATAAGAAAAAAAAAATGTTTTGAAACCGGGGTGAAGCCGTGTCGTAAATATTTTATTTATCAAAAATATAGGTACCTACCCCAAATTGGGGGTGCCATAGTATTTCTGCCTTCCGACAATAGGGCATTTAATGCTGCAATATTTTAAAAATAATAATCAAACCGACCAAGTTTTCGGTACCTAACTTTCATATTTTTCGAAACACAGCGAACCACCACTGTTTACCGAAAGCGCTCAACGCAAAAACTTTACTATTGAAATTACAATGCAGAGTTTAACACGAACAAAAAACTATTTGTATATCGAACAAAAAATGTGGGTGATTTACATATCATTCCAGTTCGAAGCCCCGCTGAGTTAACATACGAGGAAAATTAAAATAGGGACATGTTAGTATTGTTACAAAATGTTTCTACACAACAAATAATTCTTTAACATATTTTGTTCTACGTCTCTACGTGACTTCCGGAAGGTCGAAAGTTTACGAGAAACGTTTTGTTTTCAAATTACGCCGTATCTACCTTAGAATAAGTTGGATACAATAGAGGTCTAATACCAAGGTTCGTAGAAAATGTATTTAACACGTGTTCAACGAACATTGGGCTACTACTAAGCACGATTTAAAAAAAAAACACATTCAATTGGGGTATGATTTGAAATTTTCACTACCAAAGTACTATCGTGATTATTTTTGGGGTGTTTTGTCGCTTTACATTTTTTTACGTGACGGCTACACCAGAACTAATTGCCAAAAATCACATTAATTTTACTAATTGAACTGAAATAACAGCTAAAAAAGTTTTATGTTTCACTTCAACATATGGCGGCACCATGGTGGATACTGTATCTCTGTCCGAAACGTTGGCTAAACACGGAGAAAGCCCTATATAGAGGGTTTATACTATAACTTTGGGAGGTGATTCTACATGATAAAATATTTAAAAAGTTTTTTTGAAAAATCAATACAAGAATATTTATTGTTCCATACAAACTATTCAACTTTTTAACCTAAAAACGTTGGAATTTTGAAAAAAGTAATTTTACCTTTTTTTCTAAAATCATGTAAAATCACCCCCCGAAGTTATGGCACTTAACCCTTGGACACCCTGAATATAGCCCGGTATAATAACACAAAAATAATCAGGATAAATCACTTCAATTTTCTTTGAACTAAATATATTTAATTATTGAAGACAATATTAGCGATCTTTAAACGAAAATTGAAAACAGAAGAATCATAAAAATATACGGTCACATCAAGGACTTGAATTGTCCTGGGTAGGACAATTGACTTGCCGGGGCACCGCTCTTATATATTTAAATACCGAAATGAATCTTCTCGAAAAGCTGTGAAAGGCACTATCCATATGATAACGTACATTTCCGATTTACGATTTAACATTTTTTGGGGATTTGGTAAGGAGACAATGAAAATAGGTGGGTTGTGAGGTCACACCGTTTATTTGAGTCAGTGGCGCAATTCTGAGATGTAGATCGATGATGGATTTCCCGGGCCGAAGATCGACACAGAGTCGATGGATGTTATCAGCGGCGAATCCTCCGTGTCCAAGATCACACCAGGTGTAAGCGGCGTTGACGTTGGTGGAGTGGACGAGGCGACAGAGTCGGCGGCTCGAAACCACGTTGGTGGAGTCTGGACTTGTGGATGTGTTGCAGGCCGGCGAAGATGTCGTAGGGTCTAGGCGAGTGGGGAGCACAGGCCAGGGATTTCACAGGTTTAAATGTAGATTCCTACAATATAAACATGAATGTATATGTGTTTCCTTTCTTTTTTGTTCTTTCTCTACAGATGGCCTAGGCTTTAAGCAGTTATTTCGTCCTGTATTATTTTTAGGCCTATTTTATTTTACTATACCTGTACATATTTTAATATTGTTATTTGTGTTTTTGTGTAATATTGTAGGCATCCTGCAGCCTAACCACTATGCAGGAACATTGGAGGTCTAGATTCATTTTAAAATAAATGTAGAGTCGTTAAACAAAAAAAAAAAATTAGAGTCCTTGTGAGAGCCCTGAAGGAGTAACCATCTGTTACTTATACCAGGGCGGGTAAGCGGTGGATAACCTCCAGGCCAGGGATGATATCCAAGGCCAAGACGCTAATTATAATCCCGCGGAGTCGATGATTATTCGTAGCCTGTCCTTTAAGGTCCGAGCAACGCCGGGCATAGTAGGTCCGTGACCTATAGCGGCGCGGTGAGGTAGGAAGCGGAGCATGGCATGAGTTGGCAGCGAGCGCTCGCAGGGTTTGCAGGTTGCTCACTTGTAACTGCTGATTATTAACTGACTGAGTACCTCTCGATGCGCCGTTATATAGGCGCGCGTGCATCGAAAATCATCCGGCGAGTGGGTAGATGCGCCGTACCTACGATCCTTCGCTGGAGGGTTCTAATACGATGCGTTTTGCATGGGCTGACATCCCCGAATATTCTAGTACGCATCGCTACAGATTTATTTATTTAATGTCTGTGGCACAATCTGTCTGTGCAGATAGAAAAATAAAATAGCGTTCGTTGCCTTTACGTCCAACAGATAGCGCTGTTAAAAAAATTAATAAAAAAGGCATGTTTGTCCAACAGATTACGCGTTTTTTAAAAAAATCATGTTTTTATCTGGCACAGATGACCTCTGTATAATATAGGTATATAAAAAAACGCACGCGTATTCGAAAGCAACGTTGTGTCAAAATTTCAAAGCAATCAGTGAAGAACTTTCGTAGATTTAAGATTTTGAACAAACGAACATTTACATTTTTATTTACGAGTGTATAGATAGAAGATAGAAGATAAAGTCCGAGATTACTATTCAGTCCTCGAACCTATGAGTAGACGCCTGTCCCGGTAAGGCAGGAGATCCTGGGTTCGATTCCTAGTTGTGACCGTTTTTTTTTTCTGTGTCTTGTTCTGTTTCATGTTTTGTTTAGATTTATTAATATTATATAGTATTATTCTTTAACGGCATATATTTGAATTTCAATTTTGTTTGCAAATCTTGGAAGCGGAAATTAACCCACTTTCCGACATCCGATCGAACTGAAACTAGGCAGATACACTCTTTGTCGATGAGAATGCATTATATCAACTTTTGGTGGCAATCACGTACAAACACGCTGACATATACTCATTTTTCTGAAATTGGATAACATTACATCAGTTAATATACGAAATGAACGTCTGTACTAACCAATAGGTATTTCCTCTGTTTTCTATTGGTTGATTTTTTAAAGCGAACACCCTTTAGGTCTACTTTAGAATAATAATAATAATAATAACATGGCATTTATATAGCGCAGTTTAGTGTCATTTCACTTCAAGTGCGCTTAAGTACTCGTATAACAAACTTAAAAAATGGTAATTCAGTATTAGTGGTTCTTAAAATTATTCCTACAGTGTGCCTTACCCAATACAGATCTAATATTATAACACTAAATACACTGTTTATACAAAGTGATGACAGAACTTAGAATAACAATAACAGCAGGACAGGACAAAAGAAGAATACTAAAACTAAAACATAATATAAAACGGGAGGCAGTTTGTGCTCAGAAATGAGAATTTTCTGAGCAGACACTTTAAAAAGTTACAATAAGGAGACAACCGAAAACAAACAATTACCGGAAGTTTTAGAATATGGCTTATTATAAAATATTGAAAAGAAGTTAAAATTTATGAATGGTAAGATTTTTTAAATAATTTTGTTTTTAAAGCCCGTTTAAATTCAGCCAAATTCTGGAGATTAGTAAGAGCATCATATCTTTCGTCTATTTTTTTATATCCGTTTTATTGAAATACTAGATTTTTCTAAGATATACATTTGTATTAAATGTCAACCGTACGCCCTGCATTTCTTCATTTCACATAAAAAACAAATTCTATAATTATTAGTAACTATACGATACAAACAAAATAGTAGCGGTTAAATTAACAGTCAAATCCAGCTCCTAATATCTTATCATGTCATCTCACCATTATACTTTCAAATGACCCCTCACGGCGCGGTACTGTGGCGGGCACAACTCGGAAACGGATGTGCCAATCCCAAAAACACCCCTGGCGGGAAACCGGAGAACTACTAGAGGAAACTACTTATCACTTGCTTTTAGAGCTCGTTGTTGCTTTTAGTTTGTGGGGTTGCTAGGAGAAAAAAAAGGTTCTTGAACAGGGCTCGGAAATATTTTTTACTTAGAGCTGTATTGAGAATATTCATATTGTGTAAATGAATGGGCCGCCAAGAAAAAAATATGTTCATTTTTATCGATTTGTTCATGCGTATATTAAAAAATATATTCAGCTGTAAAACGTTTTGAAACGTGTGCGAAAAGCTTAAATTCCAGCAAACATATTTTAGGTATAAAAAAATCATTAGAATTTTCCATTAGATGTTATAACATTATTTACACGTCCCAGGAGATCCAGCACGTACGATCGATATAGCTCTATGTCAATGTTTATCTATGGTCAATGCGCGATATTTGCGAGCACGGTCAACGATTGATAAGAAATGTTCCGACAGCCGATAGACAAATTTTAGCGCGGCCTCCATAGTATCAGATAAGCTACGATTAACTGGAAATATACACATCTTTTTTAATTACTGCAAACTTACTGACTTATTAACGAACGGAGTTGAACTACCGAAGCTCTTAGAATTGAAAGAAGTCGTATATACGGCGAGTTGATTCCGTTCGGGATTGGAGAAACGAAATTTGTTCACATAACAAGTTGTAAAGAAAGACCTCGTTAACTAGTGTCACTCTTTAGTATCAAAAGGTAACTGCCAACTGACAATACATATTTAGATAAGTATTTAAATTCAAAATTGTCAGTACATTAATATTTGAACGTAGCTGTCAGACGTTTTTACGTTTCGGAATGTCATTTCATAGATAGCTCCAGTGATGAAACCGTGTATCTATTTCTTATTTATTGCATTATCAATATCGGTCTGGCTATCAACAGCGCGGCCGTGCTCAAAGAAATAGGTATAAAATCATCGGTGACCAGATAAATCATCACAAAGATAATTCATCACATCTTTAAAAAGTCATATAAAGTCATGGAAAGTGATGAAACAAAAACTTTATTAACTGGGTTAAGTAGGTTAGGTTAGGTTAAAAAAAAATTTGATCGTTTCTAATGACTTTATATCACTTTTTAAAAGTGTGTTGAATTGTCACTGTGTTGAGTTATCATGGAACCAAAATCATCGGTAGTTAAGTGAGTTATCGATTTCACTGTGCTATACTCCCAGGGACCCTACCACAAGCACATCGACAATGTCAGTTATTTGTCAAAGTTTATCAAAACATTTATCGATGCGATTGTGCTAGGTGCACAGAAACTTACTAATATAATAAAATAACATAATTAAATTAAATAATTATAAAACATATTTAAAAAGGCAATAAATCGACGTGTCTTTGATGAAAGCTCTTAAGGGGCCTATTTCACCGAGACAACGGTGGCACAATCAGTTGAGTAACCACGGTGTCCATCCGAGTGAGTGAGCCGTCATACAGTTCTCAATATTTTAGTGGATGATCTTTTGTTCGAGCTTGATTGCGGTATACGGGAGCATGCACTGAAAGGCAGAGTTATTTACTGCGATGAAAAGAAAGTAGCACAAAGGTTCGATTATTCCCGTTCCACCGCTATAGAAACTAATCCATAGACATTACAAAAGGGTAGACCTAACCTAAAGTAAAATCTGGGTATCATTTCAACGAGCTGGAAGCAAACCACATGACCATTTTTGGCACCAGGAGGGTTAGAGAATGTTTTGAATAAAATACAACATCAGTCGTACGATAATCGCCGAAGAACGCACATTGCAATAACCAGATACTGCACAGAAAGGTGAAGTACGATAATGGTTTGAAGCGCAGCGTCTTGGGTTCAATCCTCCACTCACGAAATATTTGTAGACAGATTTATGATAATTTAAGGCAGCGGGCCGTAGTTTTCAAGTCCTGCAGTACAGCTTTGAAAGTATAATTTCTTTACCGTAGACATAGTGAACTTCAAAGGTTAAAATGATATATTATGTCAGCGATGTCCAACCATTGTCAACGAAGGACTGAAAAGAAAATTTATTATTAAGCTTCACAGACATAGAAAATTAAGTCGAGAATTTTACGTAAGACGAAGATATTAACCGTTAGAAGTGTGCTATGGGCGGGTCAGTGTGCCCGAAGAAAAAGCTTATCTTACCTCGAATGAAATTGACAAAGAAAAAATAAAATATTAAAAAAAACTCTTCTTGAATCAACAACCAATTTGATTAGCCTGTCATGAGTTGAAAAGTCTTAATGTAAATTGACGATATCAGTTTTCTTTCATATCGGTAAAGATCAAACGCCTATTGATTTTCGATTTAGTTAACGTAGCGCATTCCTGTACAAGAAAGAAAAACAAAATTCAAGTTTTTCTATGAGTAGATTTATTGGTATAGGAACTAGTGCTATATTGAAAAACTTATTTATGTTGCGCTTTGAGTAATGTTTGGATTGGGAAAGAATGTCTCCGAACGAACGAACTGACGCGAAAGGAATGGATATCTCGCATTTTTCTTCTAACTTTTATAGCATAGAAGTTCACAAAGTGAATTCTTCGTGCTTACTTCCTTATTTAAAACGCTCGCAGGCAGTAGTGGAACGGGCAGCAGAAGATTGCCCGAGGGCCAGCGGTTGCAGTTCGCTGTTCATAAAAAATCTACTGCACTGTGCTTACTTAAGATTAGTAGACCAGTCGTCCTAGATGAAAATAGAGCATTCGATGGAATTAAATAATACGATAGTTTTGAAACTTGGCTAATAATGTGACATGTATGTTTCTGATAGCTTTTGAATTTAAATTTTATTTATTAATCTTAATGTAGCTCACATCGTTGTGTGTGTTTATAATTTTAGAAACATATTTGTATAAAAATTTACATTATTTGGCAAAATAATATTTCTTTAAATATTGTAAATTTAAACATATTAAAAAACATAAAGAACATGAAATTTAAGTTGGACATTCTTTCTTAATTCCTTTTGAAAATGAATCATATTTACTATATCAATAATTTCATTCGGGATTTTGTTGTTCAAGTTGGACGGCGTGATCCATCATATTGAAGCAGGTTACACTGTGAAAATAAAATATTATGATAATTTTCAAAATATTACAACACGACTGATTGCCATATCTAATGCAAAGACATAATTTAGGCATACTGAGTCTGTTCTACAGGTATTTCAAAGGAGTTATCAGTATTGATCCCCTGTGCACCGGTACACGGGCCTTTTCAGGACCCGCATTAATAAATCCATTCCTACAGCGCCTACCATAGCCCGCCTCACAACGCTGCCCAACCAGGTAACGATATATATTTCTAATCATCGAAGGCAATATTAACGACTATTAAACGAACATTTAAACAGAAAAAGATACGGTAACATCTAGGAATTGAACCTGGAACCCTAAGCCTGAGATAATTCGACCCTATTTCCTTCGGTCATATATTTAACCGTATCAAACATCGATTAGGAATTACCAACATTAACTTCATTTTCTTAACGCATATTTTTATTGGCTGCTATCTTTATGTATGATCGCAAGATTCTTCCTGAACTAAATGCAATCTAGATAGTGTCTTTGATAAAAATATCAATTTTTATTTTAATGTGCGACATCTATTGACTTTTCTGAAAATCTAGGACGAATGAAGTTTTACTCATTAGGTTATTTCAAAAATAAGATATATATTTCCAATGTCTTCACACAGTACAGACAAAGGCGCTATTGTGAAGCTTTTTTTTACTTGATGTTGACCTATTAATCCGCCAAAAAGAAAAACAACCCAACTAAATTCTACTCCAATATCAAATGTTTACAAACAATCATAATGTAATTTACAATTACTATTGTGAACCGTCAAAATAAACGGGCAATTTTAAATGCGTTTTTTAAATCAATCATAGCCGACAATAAATTTATCAAATTACCTAAAGAAATTTAAAAATAATAATAAATTTAATCCAAACTTTATCTATGTTAGTATGCACATCGTAACTAATTTAGCTATAAAATTAATTCCGGCATAAATTTTGACATATTTACAATCAAAAAGTAAACAAGACGCCATATTTTCGTAGCATGCTTTTCAATTGTTCAAAAAGAAAAAAAAGTAGGCATTAAAACTTGGGGGAAGCCGGGTAATAACCCTAAATAATACTGAGTGTTTTGTTTTTCACACCTAAAAAGTTGTACCGTTTAAAAATTGGTTGTTCATCAATTTTTCATTACGGCGATGGTTTGCGTGACGTTACGAAAGCAATTTCAGTCCATCAAAGAAAGGGTGGATAAAGTATGAGGGAAGATAAAATGAATATTTGATGAGATGGGAAAAGGTGCGAGAAATTTTGCCAAGGGTGCGATGCGCTTCCGGCAAAAGGGTTGCTAAAATATGCACACTTCAAGAAATTTAAGGGTTGTAATTAAAATTTCAGATTTGCGGTCAAAATTTAAAGCGGGAATTATTAAATTATTTTTAAATGTCGACCTTGTGGTGAATTTGTGCGAATTATTAATATTTTTTCAAATACTGAAATGTCGGTTGGCAACATGACAAAACACCTTTCCTCACACATTATGTATGAGGAAAAGATTAAAAGTGTTTTTTCTTCTTGATGACATTACAAGGCAAGTTTCGTAGTAAACTACACGTGAACTACACGTCCGCTCGCCGCCCGGTCGCGGCGGAGAATGACAAAATTTTGTCTTGCGCCGAGTTAATAAAAATGCACAAACCGCGAATCGAAATTAATTACTATTTTATACTTTAAGAATATATTTTTTGATCATAAATTATTTTTAATGTTTCAATAATGTCTTGGTAAATTTTTTTTTTTAAATCTGAACTATACCAATTTGTAAGACCATAAATAAACAGTCAAATTGAGGGATTTTCGTCACAAAACGCGTGTTCGGATTTATTTATTAGTAATTTTATTTGAAATAAAAACAAAATTCTTATACATACTTTTGGTAGATAATTAACTGATTGTTTATACTGTATTATTATATGATTTGAAATATTTGTTGTATAATACAAATTCACCTTTGTAAATGCAACAAATCTGCGCAACGTCCAACGGTAACACTTTATTATGATATGAAAATAATATTATTTTTCAAAATTTAACATCTCGCTTTACTAGATAAAATAACGATCTTTCAAAATCAATTTGTGTTTTTTTCTATAAAAGTGTCCATACGTTTAAAACTGGCCTCAAAAATGCCAAATTTCAGGTCAAGTCTACCTATTTCGCCTTAACGAATGTTATTAATGATAACTTATTATTGTTGTAAACAAGGGGGGGGGGTAATATTATGTTTACATGTAATATTTTTTTTTTAATAACAACAAGTGTTTTATTAATAATTATTAAGTGTAAAAATTATTAAAGCATTTTACTATTGCTAACACTATATCAAATTAAATAATGATAAATTTGATTAAAAAATCAGGAAATACAATTTCGACACATCCTTCACTCCCTCCATAACTTTGATAAAATTTGTATCGTAATAACGTTACCCACAATTATGGGTATGGAACTGTAATAGACAGACTATTAGTAGTAGTACTGTGAACTTGTAATACTTGTAATGTAGAATATTCCGATGTGACAGCTCACAATAGTCGCGACGCTGTCTAGTCGTGATGAAGCAATGAATCCGATATATCTAGTAATGACGAAACAATGAATACGATGACTAGTCATGATAAAGCAATGAATCCGATGACTAATCATGACGAAGTAATGAATCCGATATATCTTGTCATGATGAAGCAATGAATTTGAATTCCACTTACCTCGTGAAGATTGTTTCCCTTGCTAGCCACAATTTTTACAATTGCCTGATTTGCTGTGGGCAGCGTCAGTTCCTGAATCATCACCTCGTCCATCACGTACTTCATCTTTGTTGCCTTCGACATCTTTTAACTGAAAAAAGAAAACACACAATTAGAAATGAATTAAAGTAACAATCTATCTTAGATACTCATTATTTAACGCTATATTAATGTACGTCTATTATTCATTTATATATAATCATCTATTATTGTGCTCTTCATTATATCATCTATTATTGTACTCTTCTTTTGCCGTCATATATGTTTTTTTCCACCAGTGTGATATTTTATAATGGACATAAAAAAATACTAAGGAACCTCCATTACAAGAGGATGCTAAAAATTAGCGTGAGGGGAAGCAGAAAAGACAGAGAGGGGTGGGAGAATCTGCCAATTCAAATTTGTCCATAAAATAAAAATTAAACTATTTCAAGCAACGGTAATGATTACATTAAACTCCCGGATATCTAAAGGTCGCTGGTTCATACCCTGGCTACTTTAGTAACCTTTTTCATTTGTGTTCATAATATATATTAAAATACATACAATTTTTAATATTGTTTCAATATTAAAACAAATGAATTGTTATGTACAGGGTTTTCCAATAAGAGGTGTTATTTTGAATAGTCCGCTATTTCGGTAGATGTTACTTTTGAAGTTGTTATTTTTTGACATTTGATAAGTAGAAACTACGCCATTAATAAAAATGGAACAATACACGCTTCAACAACGCATTGAAATTATTAAAATTCACTTGAGTGAATCAAATTCAAATCATCTTGAGTGATGAGGCCCATTACCACCTCGGTGGCTTCGTCAACAAGCAAAATTGTCGCATCTGGGGCTCGGAAAACCCAAGAGTTATTGTTGAAAAACCTCTCTATCCTCAACGTGTGACTGTTTGGTGCGGTTTATGGTCCAGCGGAGTCATTGGACCTTACTTTTTTCGAAAATGAGGCTGGATCAACAGTTACGGTGAATGGATTGCGCTATCAAGAGATGATTAATGATTTTGTATGGTCGGAATTGGATGGTATTGATCTGGACAACGTTTACTTTCAACAAGACGGCGCTACGTGCCACACAAGCAACGAAACCATTGATCTTTTACGGGAAAAGTTTCAAAATAACACCTCTTATTGGAAAACCCTGTACTTACGTATTGAGACCCTAATATGTATTATTTGGCATTAGTTATAAGTCTTAGATGTAAGTCACCAGTTATAAGTGTTAGATGTAGGTAACTAGTTATAAATCTTAATTGTAAGTGACTAGAAATAAATATTAGCTATAAGTAATTAATTTAAGACAAAGCGTTAAGTTATAAGTTAAATAAATTAAGATGTAAGGCGCCCTTAATGTGATTTTCCCACGAAAACAGCTCAATAAAAGAAATTCAATTATTATTATGATTATTACCAAAATAAAATCGTGGCTCCTTTATAAAAATAATAATCATAATATTTTGCTAATTTATATAGCGCCGTTTTCGTGGAAAATCACCTCAAGGGCGCTGTACTAATATATTTATTAAATAATAAATAACACGCACAAGAACTTATTGTTTAATGTTAAACTAATGTTTATAAGACAAGGTTTTTTATGCAACGCACAAAGGATTGAGCAAATTATTATGAACAATAACTACACGCCCGAAATATCCATACAAGTTGAAAATATCTCCCGAGTAAAAATAAATGTTTTACATTAAAAAAATAAAAGTTGTACTCCCGAGTTTAATGGTGAAAAAATATTTTATTTTATTAATAATTGTTGAAAGTTCTTATTGTTAAGGTGTTGGTCAAAATATTTCATAAACAAGTGTAGATAAATTATGTCTCGACGCCACCTAGCAGGAAATTCAGCACTAACAAAGCCTTTCTAACAAAAATAAAGTTGGTCGTTTACAGGTGAAAAAATATAATAAGCAATAAATAATTGTTGATTGAAATACTAGTACATATTGAATTATTTGGCGGGTTGGGAATAAGCCGACGTAGCTTACTGGTTCCGAGCACCTGACCGGCAATTAGAAGGTGCAGGTTCAATTCCCGTCGGCGGCATTTATTTTTACTCGGTAGATATTTTCAATTTGTAATGATATTTCAGTAATTATTGCTTATAATAATTTGTTATCCTTTGTGACAAGAACTTCACTTTTCTGTTAAAGCTTGCTTTTCTGTTTAAATTGAACATTTTGTATAATAATATTTGGATGATTTATATAGCGCCATTTTTGTGCAAAATCACCTCAATATTCCGTCTTACTCTAATAATCGCGATATAAATATTATACTGGCGTAAAAGTCGGGATAGTTGAAAACATCACTAATAATCGCTGCGGATGTGTATACCAGCCGTCAGAATTATATAGGGTGGCCCTTAGTATTCGTATAGCGTCAGGATAGCGTCGGCAATATGAATAATGCCCGAATTTGTTGATGCATAATCGAATTGGCCGAATTTCGATGCAAATAAATAGACCAGGTCAAACAAACTACAAATTTCATTATTAATGATATCTGAAGAAATTGAAGTTAGCAACAAAACGCGAAATGCGAAAATGACCCGTGTTTTTGAGGTTTGGTACTAAGTAATGCCAATTTAGAAACATCTGGCACGAATATTATCATGAGTAACGATTTTAACCCGAGCAGCCTTTTTCCTTGTATGGCTATACCAACGCTAAGGGAATCTTTATAAGTAAGACTGATTATGTATAAAATGTTAATTACATTTTCATTACAAACAACAACAAAAAATGTTTAATAATGAATATTTGACACACTTAACTAACCCAGGCGGATATGAATGCTAAAACTCATCGAACTGGATAACAACGAAAACCGATTAATTTCTAAAAGAGGATATTCGTTCAGACGGGAAAGAGAAAACGTAAAGTTTTCTTGGCATTCGCTAGTTTCCACAGTGTTCTTGAAAGGTTAATTTAAATCAGTTTTATTTTGTTCACGCCGTAATGTGAGAGAATTTTTTTAGTATACTCCAATTCCGTAAAATTCGCACGATCTACTTCTTACGACTTTTTCCGTGAAAAATGAGAATACTTGTGCGTGTTGTGATTATGTCATGTTTATAGTGTGTGATTGGTTTTATAGGATTGACAGATAAAGAGAAAAAACAAAGGCAAAAAGTATTACATAATTAGTCCAAAGAAGCGAAGCTTGCAGTTCACAGTGGAGTTCTGGTACCTACCCAGATGTATGGCAGAGGAAGGATGAAAGTAGAATGAATCCAATATAAATGAGATCCCTCACGCGTATGTGTCGTAAAACTATATGATCATGTGATATACGTGGAGATCCACAAATACTGCTGACGTAAGCGTAGCGATTAAACGCATGAGTAAGACATGGCACGATTAAGTGAACCATATACACTTGAGTCGGGGAATGTCAAGAGTCAGAAAAATAGAGTTTTATGAGACGATGTATGAATGTGAATGAGGCGATCGTGTGCCAAGACTGAGTCGATTGGCAGTCCGTCCTCTCTGCTAGTTAGTTAGTTACAATACGACGTTCACTTTTTCCTCAGAGTCTTCGGGAATTTTCCCTTTTCCGCCACTAAAAAGCGCGGACGTCGGGTATCGTTAGCGGTCGGGCCGATCGCCAGGTTCATTCTCACTGGGACTGCCCGCCGGTTAGTGAAATACCTTCTCTGGCTATTGTTTTTCTTATTTTTTCTCTTCTCTGTTGAATACATTTTATTTTCTACTGTTGTCACTGTAAATACTTGCATTACATTTTTTTTCAAGTTTTATCGCTTTTACCTAGAAGACTTTTATGAGTCTCGGCATGTGCGGCGAAGGAGAAATCCATAGGTTTCCTTAAAACGCCGTTGAGAAAATGGTGGGTCCCCTCCAAAGTTAGTTAGTTATGTACTAGGGTTCCATAATAACCCAACACAGTGACAATTCAACACACTTTTAAAAAGTGATATAAAGTCATTAAAAACGACGAATTTTTTTTTTTAAACCTATTCTAACCTAACCTGACCTGACCTGACCTGACCTGACCTGACCTGACCTGACCTGACCTGACCTGACCTGACCTGACCTGACCTGACCTAACCTTACCTACTTAACCCAGTTATTTAAGTTTTTGTTTCATCACTTTCCATGACTTTATATAACTTTTTAAAGATGTGATGAATTATCATTGTGATGATGTCACCATGTACTAGTACCTAGCAAAATATTTTTTTTATTATTATTTTAACAACAAACAGTACATAGATAGAATTAATGGTTTGTTACAGTTTACACGGTTTTAAAAATTATTACAACGATCGATAGCATCAATGACATGTTGCTTTGAAATATCTGATGAGTGAATATATTCATTTAACCGAGCGAAGTTACCAGTTAGTACTTTCCGTGTAACCCCGTTAAGTAATAACCTAGTAGTTGACCGAACTCTAGGAAATGATTATTTGAGGTAAATAAAAAGACAAATGGCATATAAAAATGTATGTGGTGTATAAATGCATGCGTGTGTGTGTGTGTGAAAGTGTATGTGTATCAGCTTAAGTGTCCGATCTGACACCACAGATTTATTCTAACTTTAACGTATATCTACGTCTCCCCATCAAGTTAAAAGGAAGCAATCCTAATACGCTGTGAAGTCTTAACCCTTCAGTACTTTCAACACTTTTGTTCAGTTTGCAATGTTTTCAGTGTATTTCAAATGCGTTATATAAATCTTATTTTTTAATTTTCCGTAGAAACAAATACTCTTTTAGAAAACAGATAAAATTATCTTTCCGGTGGACGCATTTAAAATATACATTACTATTACTAAATAATAAAAAAAATAATATCAAACTTGAAAAATGTTGTCAAAAACGCTAACCGCATTTACTTAATTTTTTACTTCTCGTAGAAAAAGTGAGAGAACTCGATATTTTTAAAACACGTTCGTTTTGTTTGGGAAATTTGTAAGAAAACTGTAACTTCAATAATAAGTATTTCCGCATGATAGTAAAAAATATAATAATACTTTTATAAAATGTGGACGCTCGGTTATATATGACTCTAAAACGCTGGATGGGTTAATGCACAAGAACAAAAGTGTAGGAAACAAGAGTTGGTCTATTTCAATATTCTTGTAGCATCTTCCAGCTGGACCGTAATTTTCTTTCCGTTCGTAAATATTCTTCATCCATCACTTTACTGAAATCAAATTAACTTCGCGGTCCGGACTGCCGTTTACAAGAGCTATCGAAACAGTTTCGGAATTTTTTTAAGTAGTAGTATTGATTAGGTTAACAGATGTTTTTTTTTTTTGTATTAGGCAATTCACCCTAAAGAGAGTGCTTTGTGTTAACAGATGTTGATGTTGTTCCAAAAAAAAAATATTGATACCTTAGAATATTATTTCTATAAAATGTGATTTGGTAATGTGAGCCTTACTGGCTGCTTTAACCGTGCTGAGGCCGCAATGATGGCAGAGAGTATATTTCGTGATAAATAAGCCCTGATATTATAACTTTAGTTTTTATAAACCAGTAGAAACTTATGTTTCCAGTTACCAAAGTCGATGATGTTAAGGAAAAATAAAAAAAATAAATAATTGTCGTCAAAGACTTATTAAAGATAAAAATATCTGATTTTGCCATTTTTTAGACCTTCCTAATTTCTAATCTTACACTATAATACAGGAACATGAATAGGTTTGTCACTCAAAAAGTTTTCAAATTTATTATAATCAATGTCACCCCTTTATATAATACAAACATTAATGTTAAGACTAGCAGTTAAAAACCCGCTCCGCGTGTTTTTTTCTGCTAGGCCCTGCGGGCGGCTCTTAGTTGGGCTTCGCCCATTTTAAGTGATATTAACAACAGATACATGTAATAGATAGATATTACGACATTCCCAGAGAGAGGGTGAGTATATATATTGTTAAAACACGGAACAGGAAGGAGTTAATTAATAATAACATGCTAAATTTACGCATAATAAGAATGACAGTTGTTTGAATAAATGAAATGTTACGTATTTGTGATGGATTATTTCAAATGAAACACTATTATTGACTACATGTCTACAACTGATATTAACTGTTATCGTACCTAATATAATTAGCTCATAGGAGACTTGAAGTGCTTAAATATGTGTTACAACCGTCAATGTCTATAAGTTTAATCAATATCGTTTAGTTTGTCACAATTAAAGATAGTTATAACAAAGTTGACTTAAATAATATATTATTACATATTGATTAATTGTACCCGTGTTTATGAATAAAAGGAGGGTAATCATTTTCGGTAATCATTTGGTAATTCTTTACCTACAACTGTTACTGTATCTAATAAAGTTTAAAGTTAGATTATATATACACCTTCATCAGGAGAGTAAAAATCTATATATAAAGGTAGATTATTACAATATAGCGCCCCTGAGGTGATATCTCACAAAAGCGGCGCTATGCAAATTGTCCAATAAATAAATAAATATAATGTTTACATTTTATTGTGTATACACCGAAGTCAAAAATTAAATATAGATTGCAATTGGGAAAGAAGAAGTGGAAGGAGGGGGGAGGGGTAAGAGTAGGCTGGGTTTATAATAATTAGGAATTACAATATCGTTAGACGGGAAAGACCAGTTAAGTGGGAAAATATTTAAAAGAGAGTTTATAAAAAAATTCTTGTTAATTAAATCTGTTTTATATTAACATGTTTCCTCATTTCTAAAATTTTAAAATTATTTATAGTGAAGTATTTTAAGACCTGAAAAAAACAAATAGAATATAACCATAAAACAATATATTCATAAGACAAATAGCATTTAATAACGGTCATTCGAATAAATTGATAGTTGAAATACTAAATAAAAAAATTAAACATATTCTCTTCAAACGGTCTTTCTAAAGATAGAAATAAACAATGGCGTAGAATTCTGCTTGTGGATAACGATACTTCTAAAATTATATATAAAAACAATTCTGGTACTATTCAACTGGCGTTTTACACTAATAACAATGAAGAAATATATTCTTAATAATAAAGATAGCAAAATTCAAACAAAAAAATCAGGAGTTTAAAAACTCAATTGGGATGATTGTAATTTCTTTTACAAAGGTAGAACCAATAGAAACTTTGAAGTCAGAACTTAAGAATATCGCAGGGCTCTAAATGGAAATAGTGAATTTGAGTTTGCAAATCATCTTTTGAATAATGATCACACTTTCGATAAAAATTCAGGTCTTAAAATGCTTCACTCACGATATAAAGCATCGCAAATAAATAATTTTGAAATTTTACAAATTAGAAAACATGTCAATATAAAATTAGATATAATTAATAAGCAAAAAAAATATAAATAATAATGAAAAATGCCATTACAAAGTGATAAGCTTCCAGAAGAAATCTTCTTATTAAATGCTTGTTAATCGTAATTAGTCAAATATTGTGAGCTGCATATTTAAATATTCGCGCCATTCATTTGGTTCGTTTTTAAACCACCAGAGGCGCGCTCTGTCGGCCATCTATAGCCGTGCGTATCCGCCATATTGAATAAGGAACGCGTGATTTTTTATAAACGTCAAACATAATCACGTAACTGTGGATAACTTTCATTGTAATGTAATTAATCCAATAGATTATGAACTTTCTAAAACATATTTTCTTCGATATTATCCAAAAATTATATGAGCAGAAACGATGCTTTTGAAGAAATCTCGTATTATTATGAGGCGATCTTATTTTAGTATGAAATCGTGTCTTAATTTTTAAGTTAGCTGAATTTACCCGAAACAGACAATTTTAATTCGACCAATCAGAGGGCCTAGATCGTCCAGACGCTAGCGTAATAATACTATCAGATTACGATACTTTTAACAATATCCACAGGTTCCAAAAGTGAAGCCAACTAAAGGATACACTTTAAATCACCGTGTGAAAGAATTTCTTTCATTAAACATTTTAGAAAATGTAATGACGATTTGAATAGGACATTGGGATGTGGAATAATCACAAAACTGTTTCAATATTAAACAGTGTGAAACTATTTATTGTATTTAATATGTTGCCAGTAATGTAATGATATTTAAATTTAAACTTTTTCTTTTGCGTAAATCAAATGGGCAAAACCATTAAGCTACGGAGGTCATCTGATATAGCCAAATCGGTGGTTTTAGTAACGTTTTAAATAATGTTAAACGGGCTATTGTTTGGCTGTAAATGCTAGAAAACAAGGAAATGCCACAGACTCAGGGACAACCGGAATTAATGGCACTATCGAAACAAAAATTCTGGGTTTGCAAAGCCAAGAAGTTTAATTATTACGTACCCGGAAAACAAAAAGGGCCGCGAAATCCCGAAAAGCGATAATCTCTGAAACGTAGACAATAATTTATCGTTTGTCCTTGATTCTAATTCGAATTTCAGCCCTAGCTGCAAAGCCTTTGTTAGGGGACGCCTCCCTTATTTTTATTTTTATAGTATTGTTAATGGCGACCCCCACCGTGGTATACAGATTTCATTCTAGACCGGTTCAGTTTCATATATTTAAAAGGGAAAAATTATCGACAAAAACCCCCAAAATATACAAGGACAAAATAACACAAATCAATCAAATAAAATTTACACTCCGAGATTTGAACCCGCAACCTCCGGATTGCTAGTCAAGAGCGATACCCCTAAATCACGGAGGCGGTTTAATAAATCAAAACCAAAATTTCTTCTTAAATCATAAGACTTGTGAGTAGGTACGTGTTTGTAAGTATATATATCTGCCTACATAATTATAAATCATAAATATTTTTTTAATTTCAAATAAGGAACTATAAAATTTGTACAAAGAAATGTCACCATCTCAATGTCAATTATTATTCTTCAGCCCGGTAGGTACCATAATATTGATTATCCTGATTTGATAGCTAGTAGTAGGAACAACGATCATGCGAACTCTGGCGGGATAAAAAGGTAGTATCCAACACGGCAACCATCTTAAGTGGGAACTGGAAAGTAACAAACAAATTTACAGAAATATAATGTGGTACTAAACTCCACAGAAAAATCCCACTATCACTCAAAAGTCACAACAGGATTATAATATTTAAATCACAAATAATTTTCTTGATACAAACCGCGACCAGAAATAGAAAATATACTGACCCCAAATTTTACTGAAACCCAAACCATACAACTGCACTAAAAACACTTTATAATATATTTTAAAATTCTTCAAAAATACTACATCATATACTTATGTGAATATTCCATATTATTAAATTTTAACATTTAAATAAAATCCCCAGCGCAGGAGATCGCAGTGATTACATGTATCATAATAATAATAATTGGCCAATTTATATAGCACCGTTTTCGTGAAAAAATCTCTATTTTTTACAAAAAGGAAAGATACTTAAACATTTACGTGTTATATTTTTATTTATTTACACTTGTTTATTCCAGGGTGGTGCAATCCCACGAGTTCCATATAATACATAGAATATAAAGTAAAAATAAGAATATTGTAAGATATAATAATAATAATAAAGAAAATTAAAATAAAGTAGAATTAGATAAAATAGTAAATTTAAGTAAAGTTTTAGACATCTCTGACATCAGAAATTGGCTCCATCGCTTGTAAATGGGACCCTGTCAGAAGTCCAATGCTGACAAGAGCGTCGCATCTTAAGCTTTATTATATACGCGTTATTGTATTGAACTTCCATTCTTTTAGAGACGCTTTATTGTAGTTGGTCCACAGCTCCATGGTAAATAAGCTGGTGCAGTACGATATAAAAAGTTGCCTTTTTGCTTCTGGGCTACACTTGTTAAATCTAACTAACTAACTAACTAACTAACCATCACGCCGTTTCTCCGTAGGAGTAGGCAGAGAGGATTGACCGCCAAACAACTCTGTCTTGGCACACACTTCTTGCCTCATTCACATTCATACATCATAAATACTCTTATATTATTCTGACTCTCGACATGGCCCGACTAAAGTATCTGATTCACTTGATCGTGCCATGTCTTCCTCGGGCGTCCCGACTTCTACTACCATTTGCATTTGCGTCATATATTCTCCATCTTCGAGAGATCATATTTGCTCTAATGCACAGTGATCTTCTCAATCGTTCGATATCCGAAACATCATTTTATTTATTTATAAGTACATGTTACATGATTTATACATTTATTTAGAGAAAGATACATCAGAGCACCATTCTAGGCAGCTGCCTGTTTCATGGTGCATTATTTTTGTCGAGTTTGCAAAACGTCTTGAGTGATCGCACGCCATAATATTCCATTTTTGACTCCCACATTTACGATTATAAATTCTCAAAATATAGGATAGGCGGTAAAATATAGATGAATTTATTGTCTATATAGCACTATAATCAGTTTGTATGTCTCCGTATTAAAATTCAGTGGTATGATTTTTTTTTTAAATGAGGGCGAAAAAATTCCAACTCAAACGCCAATCACTCAACTCGTATTCCATTGACGTACCACTCGAATGGACAAAATAATATATATAAATATAAAGATGTTAATTATTTCAATGCCGTATAAATGTCTCACTTTCCAGTTGGTCAATTATTCCATTATTTTCGTAATTTGACGAGTTCTTCTTTTTTTCTAAGATTTATTTACGACGCAATAAAATAATGTTGTATCCATATGAAAAACATTTTAAGATATTTTCCTTCCAGGAATGAACTTAATTCAACTTTTACTGGAAAAGGAAACCACGGAAGCGAGTATTCTTTCAGCTCAACTCAGTACGACAGTATGACAGACTGAAAAAATAGACTTGTGTGAAATTTTTTTACATGTTTGCCAAGTGATTTTATTAAAGGTGTTTCAAGAAAAAATAAGTAAGGAAGATTGAATTAACATATACTTAAGTAGGTAACAAGGTCATATTCATAAATACTTATGAAGGCACTACGTAATAATCCAAAATCACGTGTTTAAGGTTTGAAGATTGGATATGATATTAATAAAATACTGCGAGTAGAACATAACAAATTATTTGAAATAATACAGTATTTTTATAAGCCCAGAAAACTATGAAGTATCAGGCATAAAAAAACTGTTTTAAAGTAAAAAAAAACTCTTACTTACGAACCCATTTTCGGTTACTGTTTCAGTTTATAATGTGGATGTTTAGTGATATTTTTTCTTGCGGAAATCAAAACAGGCGGTTGGTATTAAGCGGGAATTTAAACCTTATCGCAATCTACTTAAGGCGATGCACTACGTCGTGTAATATTTTAAATGGAGCCGCTATCAATAACAGCCCTTACGTAGATGGCGATAAGGTTTAAATTCCCGCTTAACACTATCCGCCTGTTTTGATTTATGCAAGAAAAAAACATGGCCAAAAAGTGCCTTTTATTTTATTTTGTGGATGATCAAGCAAAAATATTCAAATTTTTTTCCGATCATTTCATAAATAACTTAATTAGCCAGATTATACAAAAAAATCATAACAGAAAATGGGATCGTAAGTAGAAGATTTTGAACTTTAAAGCAGTTTTCATAGGCTTTTACATTATTTTTTTCTGGGCTTATAAAAAGACTTTCAAAGGCCCAGATGTATTCTACTCGCAGTATTTAATTAAAGCATCTGAAACATTTCTAGGCGACCAAATTTTGAAACCAAAACCACATGATTTTGAATTACTACGTATGGCATCGCCTTAAGGATGACTCCTAGCAACGCCAGTACAAGTCAGCTAGTACTCGTATATACATATATTTAAATCAATTCGACTCCACCACCTTTTCCACAGTGACAATCATAGCACTAACTATTTGTATCATTCACCGTTGGCCCGTTTTCACCGCACTGCCAACACGTATACAGACCTTTTTGATATTTTCAAAACCTCACCGTCTTGCATCAAGGCAAAAATACTTGGTTGTGAATGTAACTGATATGTTTGTGAAATGTTAAATGTCTGTTTGTACTGCATCATACTGACATGTTCTTCTTTATGTGTAACATATGTATGGTGTTCTTATACATATACATTCCACATATTTATTTATTTATTTATTTATTTACACATAAACGGCACAACATGTGCCATTAACATAATTGACATACTTATAATAGTACAACAACATGAAGAATAACAATATAAATGTTAGTAAAATTTAAGAAAATAGGTAAAAAGTAAGGTAATAAGTAGTGTATAAAAACTATAATGTATAAAAATAAATTGTAAAGTGAATAGTTTAAAATATAAAGTATTAAAGTACAAACCATAAATTATTAGGAAAAAGTAAAAATAAAAATTTAAAGATTGAAATAAAACAATAAAATGTACCAATAAGATACCTATCTCAAGGTACCGACAAAGATTTAAATATAAAAAGTAATAAATCCTGGATTATGTTAACCGATATGATAAATTTTACAAGTACTTATGATTTCTAGTGCATTAATGGTTTTAGAAGTACTGGTAGGCATATTATGTTTACATGATGTATTTACGTGGTACTAGCAAACAAATTTAGTTTACATATTTATACGTATATGTGAAATGTATATGTATAGCATCTATATAAACTGCTTGCTTCAGATGTCTTATAGTGTTGGCTAACGGATGTATTATTTTAATGAAAAATGTTATTTCTTCATATGAAGCGGTTACTTTGTGATGTGACATTATAATTTAAAATTAAACAATAACTTTGTAAACATCACTTATAGTGATGTTTACAAAGTTATTGTTTAATTTTAAATTAAAAGAAAAATGTTATTTTTAATTGTCAAGTCTCTGACAGCCCTGAATTGTTGAAGTACTTTGCCATTCCCTCCGGCCATAGTGGCCAAGTGGAGATAAATTTGATTGTAACAATAAACTCACTACTATTTGCGCTATTGTAATATTTTACTAGATTATATCTGTTGGCAAGTCACCTTTTCTATATATTTTATCCTGTTTAAATGAAGTGTTTTCTATTATTGTAGCATTCTATGCCTTAGGAAAATTTCAGCTGTATCACATTCAATGTCGTTTTGTATACATATCGTTGTGTTCTTAAATATAATACTAATATTCGCCTATGTACCACTGTGAACTTATAATCTCATGTATCACATTATTGTAAAAGCCTTTTATGGCGTTTAATAAATAAATATACATTTACCAGATTATTTATTTAATATCAGTCCTCAAAATATTAATATGGACACACGTGAACTGCTTACTGAATTCACTTTAAAGATTTCGCCGCTAAATCCATATTTTCAGGTTCTATAAATTTGGTACATTATGACAAGCGATCGCTCAAAACGTTTTGCATGCTTGCCATAATATGCCGAAAATCGCTCGAATGGACAATCAAGAAGGTTTTATAAAAGCGTTTATAAACTATATCGCAAAGAAAACTGTTTTAAATCACTTTGGTAAGCTGATGGCACTTTAAACTTTCAAACCGATCATTTGCAGTTCTACGAAACTAGTAGACGGCTTATTCCAACATCAATAACAAACTTCACCCACAAAATGCAGAAATCAACTACTGTTTACGATAGCATTGCCATGCAAGGAGACGAAAGGCTGTTAATGTATTTATTACATAGTTAGGAAATATATAGACGACAACATGTGTTTCGGCTTGGCGGCGCGCGTGCGAGCATTGTTTTATTTTCTTTAGAAACTGATTATGTTTTTTTATGTGAAATAGCACAAGGAGTCCCTACTGTCTGGAGCAAGTGAGACTTTGGCATCCCCATATTGGGGAACGTTGTGAGGTTGAAGGCAGTGGGGAGGGAAAGGAGATGTAGAAGAGGAAAGTTGAGAAATCTGCTCACCAAACACGGACAAAGCCATTTCAAGCAACGTTTCAATTCTGAATGGTGGTCTTACAACAAGACGATACTGAGAGTATCTTCCCTTCTGGAAGGTGTCGTAAATATACTATGTATTATTTTAAATGAGTAATTTGCGAAATAACACAAATGAATCGAATAAAATTCACTGGCCGTCAAAAATGAAGTTTATGCATCATAGACTATTATTATATTAAGTGGCTTGATACTATGAACTTGTTAAAATTAACAACACGTTTGTTCATCGTATGTTGCTAATAAAGATTACCTAAAAACAAAATAAACAAAATTTAGGCCAGGATAAAGGTTAATAAAAATATTTTTAAAATGTTAAATCCAAATTTCTTCGTGTTCAACGAGAAGAAAAATGTTTACACTTTTATATAGTATCAACATTTTTAACATAAGTTACTGAAAAATACTTTTATTTACATTAGTTTTAGGGATTCATACGAGCGTGAGTTTATCTTTGAAATAATTCTGACAGAAAATAAAAAATTTCTGGGAACGGAACAAGTGTCGATCAAGCGTGAGAGCTGCTTATGTAGGATACCTTCACGCGAACGTGTTTCAAAAAGTAAGTCGTCCAGCCCTATGGGATCATAACTGAGAGCTTTACTTACAATCACAAATATTTTTATTAATTTTATTTAGCCATGTTGTATATCGATGTTTACAATTTATTATTAATTAAATTCGTACATTATAATTTTTTATTATTTATTGCATTTTATTTTTATTAATATGGCTCCTGCAATCCAGCGTGAATCTATCAATTGGTGCAGACTTGCATATGGTTTCCGGCAACGCATTATAATATTGTATTGTATTGTGTCAAATTTTACAGTAAACTATTTTGTGCATTGGCTTTTCCTTCATCAGGTAGCCTAATTCCGTTGCACGTTCTTGTATTATGTTTGTGAACATCCTTGTTATACATAGATAATTTTCTTTGAAAAGCATTTTGATAAAAGGTTGTTTATTATTTCATGTATAAATATCATCGTCTTCAAGGTTAGTATCTGTTTCACTGTTTAGTTCCTTCAAAATTTTAGTTACTTAGATAGGAAAAGAATCGTTGAGCAGTAGTTAAAATGTGGGGCAATAATTAATTGTATATAATGATTGTAGTTTATCTGGATTTTTTTCGAATTCTTCCCAAAAATAAATAATTTTTCAAATTTTATTTTGTGTATAGTCAAGATATATATAACACGCAAGATTGTTAAAGGTTAGTTTGGAATCTAATATAACTCCTAAGTATTTCATATCAGTACCATGTTCTATGATTTCACCATCAATTTATTTATTTATTTTATTGATACATGATTTAGAGAGTACATGTGGTTTTTGTGATATTTCACCCTCCATGCTAGGGATGAGCCTGTGTGAATGGCGGGTGAATTTTACAGTTTGCGGACATAGAATCTATATATTACTATAATATAAAAAAGAAAAATGATGTATAGCTAGTTTGGGATGCAAGAAGAGGATGGAGAAGTTAGAGAATTATAGGAAAATGAAAAATTTGAGAAATTATTAGTAAATAGATCACACTAATTAATTATATCCAAACTATACCGCTAAGTTAGGGAATAAGGATTTATTATGTCTGAAAGGTTAATGTTAATTTTGACAATTTTAAATTCAATGCATCTCTTATAATGTCCAATTATCATACAATACGGAATTTTTTCGTAATGACAGATCATTTGCCAGTGGAATCGCAATAAGAAGAACGTATGAAGCACTTGTTCACCGCTCCATTATTTGGACCCCTTCTGAACAGAAACATATCCCCGAAATAGAAAGAGTGCAAAGATGTTCATGCGTTACCTTTATATGAGGGATTATACAAATTATCCATTCCTAAATCCATCCTTGTTCGATTTTAACACCTTTAAAGGCCGAGGAAACTTTTTTTTTAGGAAACATATTTTTAAGTTAATCTCTGGAACTGTATGTTCAGAGAACTGTATGTGAAAAATCAGAAAAAGATACGGTCACATCTAGGACTTGAACCCAGGACTCTCGCCTTGCCGGGGCACCGCGCTACCAACTGAGCTAATGGGATCCTATCTCCTTCGGTCATATTTTACTGTATCAAACTTCGTATAAGAACTACCAACATTATCTTCATTTTCTCACGGCACAGTTTGATTGGCTGCTATCTGTATGTACGATCGCAAGATTCAACACGAGCTCAACACGAGCTCAACACGAGCTCAACGCAAACTAGACAGCGTCTTGGATAAATTTATCCTATTCTTATTTTAATGTGCGACATCTATTGACTATTCTGCAAGTTTAGGGTGAATATTTTTATTTTTGGAATAACTGAATGAGTAAAACCGCAAATTGTAATATTTAATTATTGAAGACAATATTAGCGATTATTTAAGGACCCCCCCTTGCCGGGCGAAGCTCTACCACCTTCTTATACGAAGTATGATGATACAGTTAAATATGACCGAAGGAGATAGGGTCCCATTAGCTCAGTTGATATCAGTTAAAAATGTTACCGGAGACCAACATTTAATTAACATTTTTCACTCCAAATTATGTCAGGAATCACCGGTTAAAGTAAGTCAAGTACGCCCCTTAACACCATGTATGCAAAACTAGAAATTCAGAAACAAAAAAAGATTTAAAAATACTGTGTGCCCAAAAAAACACTCAATTTCTTACTTTCGTCTCGCGTCTCGCGTTTCCGTTGCATTAATAATGTCCCAGAGAAGCTGGAAATACTAATTCGCTAGAATAAGTCAAGGGGTTGGAATCAATTACTGAGCACTGTGCTCTAGACATTTTCACGCCCCGGCAATCTTTTCGAACAAAAAAATCAATTATGCATTGTTTAAGCTCCGCACCGAGCGGAACGTAGCGGCATCGGATGAACATTTGAAACGCAAATGAACGTTCGATAAATTTGGTGTACCCTAAGGAACTACTTTAGGACCTCTTTTATTAAGTATTTACATCAAATTTAAGAATTCACATCAATCGATCTGTGTAACAGCAATTTTTACAATCACTTTGGCATTTTTTTGATATTTGAAGGCAGAAACTGGAAAGAAGTAGGTATGTACTTTACAAAATAAAGATGATATAAATAAGCTAAAACTGTGATTAGACAGAAAATCAGAGTGACAGGGACAAAATGTTTTTGCAATGAAATTAAAAACTAATACCATTAAGTCAAATAGAATTAATGTTTATTTCAAATAATTATTTGAAACGGGCATGCAGCAAAGCAAAAAATAAAATTTGCAACAACTGAACCATCGGGGAGATCAGAAATGATCAACTCACGACTGATAAGGATGTTAAAAATAGCAGACCTTGACCCAAAATAGGACATATTGAAAAGAAGAACATACTCAGCAATGATTCAAATAAATAGTAGCCATAATTACAAAAATGGTATAAATAGTAATTTTCAAATGGCCAGAGAAATGAATATTAGTACATTGTTGATTACCCCTGATCTTAAGTATTTAGCACATATCTCAGCAATATGTGTCGCAGTAACTGGTACGATATCCACGCTTAGGTATTTAAAAAATCTTTTAATTTTTAGCACAACATTCCAATCTACACCAACTTGTGATTGGGGAGAGATAGATGTTCGTAAAGATTTAACTCGGAAACTTTGGTTAAAAATTGAATAGTAGTTTGAATTTTGCATAATAGTGTAGTGTCCAAAGCATCTTGGTATGTGTTGTAGGTAGGAAGTACACAGTTGATTTTATTTCAGCTATTATTTTTTATAGCTATTGTTTTATTTTAGCTATTCAGATCGGGACAATGATGTAGAATGATGGTTTCAAAGGCTGCTACGGAGAGACAAAAATTAAAAATGTCTTGGGTTGATATGAGGACGGAAGGAAATTGTTTCTGAAAGAATAGAGAAGAAATTCTAAGTTCTGCTCACAAAGAAATGAAGAAAAAACGTAGAATGGCTAAAGCGGAACGAAAAATATAACTTTTGCATCTAAAGAAAGACCACCAAGTAAAAGGACGCCAAGCAGGATACGGATATCCTGTCTCAGAGACCAGTGAGATGACTTCACAAGCTTACCTATCTGAGTTTTTATTCATAATAAAGCATTCATTCGTGACCTTGTACGTAGTATAGCATTCAAATTGGTAGGAAGTACAAGTTGAGACCTGGAACAACCTTTGATTTTCAAAACACTTTCACATTAAAACTGATACATTTTTTATAACAATACTAGCGCAGACCGATGATTTTTCATTGGTTTGTAGTCTGAATTCTTCCTAGATCCGTTCCAATTTTTAAAAACACAATTAAAAAAAAAATTGTCATATTCCTCCAATAATCAGTTCCAATATTGAAAACGACACTTAAATTCAAAGCAAATTTGAGTTCATCGAACCAGATTTCACACGGGAATAACAATAATCACCGACAGACTAAATTAGCATGTTTGATAGCAGAAATCGGATTGAAACAGCAAGAACTCACGAACGGGTTGTGAAAATTCAACTGGTTTTTTTTTCTGTCCGGAAAGCCTAGGTCAACACACTTTTTTTAACTTGCAAAATAATTACCAGCATGAAGTATTATATAATGTTTTTATCCATTAAAATGGTTAAGAACTGACAGTATGTCATTGCACAATAGCCGAAAATGTGACGAATTATCTGACGTAGGCGCGTAATAACTACTTTTGCACAAGAAGGGTATGTAATAATTAAGTATGTCTGTACTTCGGTGAATAACGGAGACCTCTATGATACAAGGTGGTACCCAATTACACGTCAAATAAAACGTCTTACGACTGTCACACTCCGAAAGCTTTCAATTCGAACATTGTCAAGATAATAAAAAATGACAAGAACAAGTAGATGGGTTTTTAATGAGTCTATTCGGGGTGAAGATCCGTTTCAAAATTAACTGTGATTGTTAAAAAGTAAACGATTTGATGATAAAATAGATCAGTGACAAAACTGAACATTCAAGAAAAAGAACAAACAAACCAATAAACCTAACTTAACCTAACCTTATATAAAGCAAACCTATTATTTTATCACATTCTGAGTTTACACTTGTGACACATTTAGGTCGGGTTGTTTCACAGAATTTGAACAATTCATCAAATTTCGAAGTTTATTTTCAAGTTCCGTGAAGGTTCAACTAATTTTCTATCTGTCTACAACGTACATGTCAAATCGCAATGACATTTGACGCCATTTGCAAAAATTATGGCACATTCAAATAATGACATTACTTTTGCCACACCTTGTAAACATTATGAATCAATGATACATTCATGACTTTGTCTAATAATAACTCATCAGTGATTTTTCTACGTTTATATAAAGCAATGTGATTAAATTATAACTGATTAAATTAGATGATAACTCAAGCGATTTGACAGATGTTTAGAATTTTTTTTATGTTTTCAATACGATCAGTATAAGTTTGATATTGGGGATTCCAATCACTTAAAAAACAAATTGTGATCTACCATACTGTATGACGTGTATAACGAAATAAGGGTGTGCAGCATGGTAAATGACTTTGTAATGCGTAAAATAAATTCCATTTGTTTAAAAACCTTTTCTAAAAATTGTTCTACGTGATCCATATTAGCATATAGTAAAACTCCAAGAATTCAGATTTTTTCTACTCCTTCCAAATGGTAAATGGTTTAAATGATATGTTTAATTAATTGGGTGTCTTTTTCGTCTAAAGGTTACAACATTACATTCATCAATTATTCTTAGAATTGTTTTTTTGCAGTACTCGTTAATCCTGTTTACGTCTCCTTATATGATACAAATCATAAATTTTTAAAGCAATTAATTGGCTTCCAGCAATTTTAGCCTCCATATTATTCCGAACGCCCACTTAACTGCTAACATTGTATTATTTACATAAGAAAAGTCCTACCACGACTGCAAGAAACCCCTTAAATGGCGTTTAAATAACACGCAACCATTGTTTTGAAAGCTATATTTAGAACCAAATTTGGGTTTCAGAATTAAACCGCTGATGCTCCAATTGCGTGACCCCACATTTAGAACGGGAATCATGTCATCATCTTAATTTATAAGCAAAAAAATCATTATTTATATGGTTAACCTCTTTAGTACCGTGACAACAAGTTAACACGACACAAAATTCAAATAAAAGAAACAAATGTGGGTGGGTAATCTAGAATAGCGGCATATTAAATACAGTTGTTATCCATTTAGCTTAATACCTCTGGACATGGGAACTTTCATTAGCTTTCAACGTGCCATCCACTGAAGAGATAAGCCGATAGAAGTGTGACGTGGGCGTGTGCCAGAGATAAATCTAACAATTTCTTACTACTGGTGAAAATGATGATACATTTTCATTTATCGGAATTCTTTCTCGAACATATAATAAGTTTTTAATGTCTAATGTAAGCTGGCGACACTGGCTTCCTTTCAAGCCGGTGTAGATCACTTCTATGGATTAATTTTTCACTTACGGAGTAGCTAAATATCGTCAGTATCTCTGCCATTTTCAAACAGTGTGAAAATGGAATTGAACGCCGAAACAACTGTCACAATAATAAATAAAACTAAAATATTTGCAGAACTTAATAATAACATTATTAAATTTGATTTACATTAATTTTTTATAAAAAATAAATGGAGTTCTACGAATTAAAGACAAAAACTGTCCCAATTTCCTGTCCATATCTGACAGTGTTGATACCTACATCAGTGATATTGCAACAATGTATTGCACATGATCAGTCTGTTAAGGAAACCTGTGCAGTGAATATGTTAGGTGCTCGTAATTCGAGTCTATTACGATAACTTGTGCAGTGATCACCCGCAGTGTCTCTCAAGGCCATAATATCAAATTGCAACAAGACGTATACCAAAGACCAGGGGTAAATCAGAATCACTTTAAAATTCGAATGTGTCAAATATTATGTGCAGTCCACAATATAATCACAAATTGATTCGTGTACAATATTTTCGACTCCAATAATGCTAAAAAAAACTCACATTATTAACTGAAAGCAAATGTATTTACTGTACGTGACAAGGTTCAAAGATTCATTCAAAATCACATGAGAATACTGATGAAATTACACTATAAAACGCCAAAAACCTTTTCAAAAATATTTTATGAATCTGTGAATTATATATTGCTGAATATTTTTTTTAATAAGATAGATGCTTTAATGCCTCTCATTCGGTTGACAGGCAGAAGATGCAGCATTAAGAGTTTTCTTTTTGCCGTCTTTAATATTGGGAGCAAAAATCCTTTGCATTCATAACATAATTATAATTTTTCTATCTGGTCCCCTCACTTTAAAATCCAAACCAATATCATTGAAAAAATTCAGTATAATGTCTAAGGACGGGTTGTTTCAGAGAATTTGAACAATTCATCAACATTATTTGTGGGAATCCCCGAATATGTATTCGGTTTTCAAGGTTGCCAATGTGTAAAACAAAAATAACTACTGCTGAGCAGTGCTGACGTAATCACTATCTCGACCCCCCCACCCCCCCATGTCATCAAAAATAAGCAAAGCAAAGACCCCCCTGCCCCCCTATAGTGCTTACATAATACTTGAACGGCCCCTTAGGAATAGTGTTGAAATAATATATATATATAGATTCATCAAAATAATGTACTAAGGAATTGTATATCTTAAAAAGGCATACAGAAAAGTCCACGACGACATATGTCTATCTCCCAAGGATAATCCCCAGCAACGCCGGGTTCACGTTATGTTATATAAATAAATAAAAGAAAAAAACACTGACCAGAAAAATATATCGAAAAGGTCTAATGCCTAAAGGTGGCGTTCCCACGTGGTACCCGATGGTTCGAAGATAATCTGAGTGCAAATAGATTGTTCCACCTGTACTTTTTGTTGTGTCTGATCAATTTTTCAATCTAACAATGGCATCATAAATCAACATCAAGGTATCTAATATGGCAAAAAATCCTCTTCAAATCTTTTATGAAATATATAAATAGAACGACCTCTTACGAATTTAGCAAAGAGTAAAACAAAATTTTGAAGCCGACAGGATATAATGCACTAGTTTTATTCTGTCTGGCGTTAATTTTTTAAATTAGTCTTGATACAAATTCTCGTTAACTTATGAAAATGTATTTTATCTGGTTGGCAAAAATATTATTCACAAAGGGAAAACCTTAAGGCGACACAACTAATAACGGGGGTTCATTCGAGGCTCGCATTTTAATTAATTCGGGCGGATTCGTAATGATAATATTCATTTTTTGGAGCGATCCCGACGGATGTAAGGTATTTATATTCAATATTAATAAAAACAGTTACTTTCCATTAAAATATGTTTTATAAAACGGTTTGATCATTTAATAAATTAGCTGTAAGCAGCAGATTTTAATTTTCTAGGCGATGAATTAGTAACTTTCCAAGGAATCCCTCTAGAAATATCTGAGATTTTAGTAGTAAGTTCATCAAAAATAATTTAAATAAACCCCACGGAAAGATCATTTTTTAAGCCTGTTAGGGCAAATTCGACGGTAGGTCTGTCGATTACGCCGGTCCGCGTGTCGTATATTATTTTTACACGACTTCATCACTTATTTCGTTAAGATTCCCACATTATTTTAGAGATTTGCCAGGGCATATTCATCGCTAGGTCTGTCCAATACACCAGGTCGCGTCACATATTTCTGTGCACGGCTTCTTCACTTACGTCATTTACCCTTTAAATGACGGAAGGTATTTTGCTTGGATGTACCGACAGGCCGCGAATTTTTTAACAAAAAAATTAAATTATAAAATAATCCTTTTCTGAAATATATTAAAAATATAAATTGAAGACTTACCAAATATGTACACTGTATGTCGTTTGTGTCACCATTCACCAAGAAAAACACCACAAAATTTTCACAGAATGTCCAGGGTTGTCACAAATTTTTAATTTTACTCGAATAAAAAAATATTTTAAATAAACAGAAAATTAATAATTATTTTAATCAAAGTTATATACTTTTCACATAACGAAAAAATTAATAGGCTTCTGCCGTGTGGTACTCCTCAAAACAAGGTTCAATGCAGAGAGCTACTTTGCACTGTTTACACCGATACCTTGATTCTTGTCTTTTTTTCTTGGATAAACACACCACACATCTCGCCATTGGTGTAGCTTTTCTCAGTTGGTAGGATTTTTTCCATGAAATGCCTTTCTGCGAGTCGTGATGGCAATTCCGCCTTATTTTTCCTTGATGCGCATGAGGGCACATCACGTTTATGTTCACAGATAAGTTGCCGAATCACCTCCAACTGAAACTGTGCTAGTGAAATCTGCTTCTCTGTTTCCAACATTTTCTATGTTTACTCCTGATCTCGAACCGATGAACGAATTTATTTTGGGAACAAAATCACCATTTCCCCTTTCAAAAACTGGTAGAGATTCGTCAATGATGGAAGGGACATCTTGTTCTTCCTCACTAATTTCGAAATCAAATCCGATTCAGCAGTACGGCCAGCTTCATCCGTGAAATCTTCAAGCAGTTGGTCATCACCAGGCATACTTTGTCCATCTTCCATCATTGACCGTAAAAAATCACACACTTTATAATGGGTGTAAAAAACATTCTTGTCACTCAAACAGAGTACACTTTGTAAAATACTTCTCGCAAAAAACGTATAAAATCTCCAAAATCGTAAAAAAAAACAGAGAACACACTTTGTACACTAAAAACAACTTGCACAAGTAAAAATAATTATTATAGCACAAAAACGAAATAATCAACAATAAAAATCAATATTCCAACGGAGAAATATACGCCAAGCGATCACGAAACACGAAATACGGTCGCCCCGTGTGCAGGGAGTCCCTCTAAGTAGCAACCCTGGATTAGTGACACATATTGAACGTCAAAAGAACCTTCATTTAGATCAGTCTAAAGTTGATATAATCTGTGAACTGTTATATTATAATTATTTTTTCATCATCCCAATAAATGTCACCGTGGGTTCCGTATTTTAAATTTCTTAAATTACTTGAGTTTGACAAGCAAAATCGTCATATAGAACAGCGTGTTAACGCGCTCATTTTATATGGCCGGCCTTGTGAGCACGGCTACATGGAGCGCGTAAACGCGCTTAAGAATTAAGATTCTTAAGATTCTTCTTAACAACCGGTTAAGATTCCGACTTTTAGGGTACTGTCTCGTCTTAATCATTCAAAATTGTCTACGATCTGTGTGCACGCCAAAATTTCACAGAATTCAAAGTTCAAAACACACTGTCCTATTATATAAAGAATTTGTATATCAGTGTTATAATATAGTATAATTATGATTGATGTGGGCGAATCAACTTTAATTGAAAAAGGACTGCAAGTTTCATGATTCCAGAGTTCAATTTTCGAGTTAGTACTTAGTTTTGCTTTATACTCAAGGTTTCATTTAACAATGCCACAGTATGTACTGAATTCTATAATAATAACTAGTGGACCCCGCAATGTTTCGCTATTGCTAATATCTTTCTCGGGCGTGTCCGACTTCTTCCACCATTCACTACTGTATACCACAATGTAACTGTTAAAAACTGCATTACATCGACTTATATTCGACTCCGTATCTCATTCCGGTGCAGAGATATTGCCTGAAGTATTCCTTGGGCGTCCCCGACTTCTTCTACCATTCAAACTACTCTCTAAACACTCCTGGCACTAATAAGAACACCCTTTGAAATTTAGAGTTTTGCGAGCACAAACGAAGGGCAGACAGTCACACTATAAACAAAAGAAGTGCCTGAACGAACGCTAACCACATTTTCAAAATAGGATTTTTAGATTTAGTGTTGGGTATTTACTGGAAAACTTATCCAGCAGAACAGGTGTTCTGAAAATTTCAATTGCCTAGGGACAGGATTGTTCGTAACTTTATTATTTTATTCCCTCTAAACATTTCGGCGTGAATTTTTACAGACAATGTTGCTTTTTGAGAGCAAGCTTCGATGCGTAGGATTATATTAAAATACGTATTTTGAAATGCCTAGACATAATGGGATGCGTAAAATCTTATCAATAAATTGGATAGAAAATTTGTTTCCATAAATATACATAATATAATAGGAAACAAGTATAATATCCAAAATATATAAGTATAACCTATAACAGATTTGAACCGATGGAGTGAAATTTAGATCTTTTTACGTGTATTAATTTCAGAAGACAATTATTTTATAAGCAATAATTATTAGCCTGAAACACTCATCCACATTGAAAAATCTCCTGATAAAAGATACATGACGCCAACGGGACCTTTTATCAGGAGATTTTTCAATGTGGATGAGTGTTTCAGGCTAATAATTATTGCTTATAAAATAATTGTTACCCTTTGTGCTATGCATAAAAAATCTTGTCTTAAAAACATTAGTTTAACAAAAAAAAAAAAAATTAATTTCAGAAGAGTTGAAATTCGTCTCATAGATTGAGAATTCATTACTTTGGATTGGATTTGCTATCTTGTCAATTAGAATGAGTAAATTAATGTTGAACAATATTATAAAATAAGGGACGTAATAAAATATAAATCAAATTTTATTAACAAAATACCTGTACAATTATATTTTTAAATAACACATTCTTTTAAAGTACAGATCAGATTGTATTTAGTACTGACTTTTTGATCAATCTTTGACCAATCTTTTTTTTGTGCTCGATAGATCTTCAACATAGTTCTCAGGATTATTTTCGAGATCTTTAACCTTTTCCAGTATATCTCCGTACATTTTCCAGCCTAACTGGAACATCATTCACTTTATTCGCAAATAGTTTATCCAGACGAGCTCCACTCATCTTCAATATCTTATTTGTTCGATGTCTCCAAGCTGGATCTTTGTAGTCTGTTGTAGCAACCATTAAAACTAATTAAGAATTTCTCTAACCTCAAGTTATTAGGTTACAGAAATTATCGAGTCAAGGTCCACATTTCTTCAATATGATTTTAGGTCAAAGATCTCTCCTGCACAGAATTCGTGATAAATAAACAACTCCATTATTTTTCAATCTGCAACATCATTCATTTTTATCACCAGATATTTATATGAACTTGGTTCACACTTCACAAGGGTAGCTTTTATACCCTGGGTCACTTAAGTTAGAACTATAGAAGTGTGGGACAAATTGTGAAATATTTTCCGGAATTCCTCTAATTATGAGGAAGGTATTTTTTTTATATCTTTGAACAGTTTATCCAACCACACACACTGCGCCGAGGTGGCTTTTATATTCCAAAAAATAAGTCCATCTAGAATATCAAAGGAACGTTGGATATAATAATTGATGAAATCTTTCAACGGTCTTAAGGTTGAGTTTTATATAGTAGATCTCTCCTGCTATGGTGTGATATAATAATTGATCAAATCTTTCAACGGTCTTAAGGTTGAGTTTTATATCCTAGATCTCTCCTGCTATGGTGTGATATAATAATTGATCAAATCTTTCAACGGTCTTAAGGTTGAGTTTTATATCCTAGGTCTCTCCTGCTATGGTGTGATATAATAATTGATGAAATCTTTGAATAGGCTTGATAGATTTTGAAGGCTTTTTCAGAATTTCTCGAAACGGAACATCCTTATTTTACCTTTATACAGTTCAACCAATACAGGTTAACATTTTTTACGGGATGGCTTTTATATCCTAAGATTTTTCAGTTGCAACGTTATCGGAACACGGGGCACAATAATTCGTAAAATCCTTTTCAAAAATTTCTCTAATAGGAACATTATTATGTTTTATCCTTGAATAGTTTATCCAGTCCAGGTCCACACTTCTCCAGGGTGGCCTTTATGTCTAAGGTCTCCCCGGGTGGAACGTTATAGCCTACAGCCAGGCCGTGGGGGTTGGAAGGAGTGATACAGTCCATGTGAGCCTCTTTTCTGAGTGATGTATCCACGTCCACTGAGCTGAAGAATGCCACGGATTGGGGTAGATCGTTCAGACCGAGACTGCGAAAAAAGAAATAAAAATTTATTAGTTTTTTATTTGACACCGCACAATATTCTCAACTCTTTAGAACTAGTGGACAACTGGTATCCAAAATGTTGTGATGTCAATTTGCTAGCAGAAGAGGTAGGGTGGAAGGAACCTGACTATTCAACCTGGGTTGGAAATAAGCCGACGTGGGTCAGTGGTCCAGAGCGTCTGACCGAGACGTCAGAAGGCGTGGGTTCAATACCCGTCGGCGGCATTTATTTACTCGGGAGATATTTTCAATTTGAATTGATATTACAGGCGACTAATTATTGCTTATAATAATTTATTATCCTTTGTGCTATGCATAAAAACATCTTATAAACATTAGTTTATCATTAAAAAAATAATAACGGACTATTCCTATATAGTCACTAAATTTAAAATAGCTGAATGTTGCCTCTCGCTACGGAGATACCTACCAAGATTATCTTGCACTCTGGAACGACGTGCAAATAGTTAACTTTTTATTAATTAAATCCTAAGTGAGGAAAAATCAATTTTTATACGTATATTCCCATATCAATAAGTTTGTTCATAAAAATATGAATATTTGAAAGGTGCACACCCAGAAAACATTTGAATTTTCCAACTACGTAAAGCCGTAATTTTATGATGGATGGATTGAACCCGCGACCTGAAACTACCAACAAAGCAGCAAGAATATTAAAATACAAGAGAACAGAAGGTACCCAACCTACGGTTTGTGAATTTTATCTCTAATAATGCTTAAAATACGAAACATGTAACAAAACAACTAATAATTTTCACAACAAATTTCTTGCTCTATTTATGATACACAATTTAATGACTTCTATCTCTTGACTGCTGCCACTACTGACAATTTACAAACGGAGAAAACCACAGCTGGCGGGGACATAATATTAATCAAATGTATCCGCAATTTTACACATAAGCACATGTATTACCGGTGTCGCGTATAGGTAGGAACTACACAAATGGTGTACGATGTAGTCATGGGTCGATAATGAATGACCCAGCATGCTATTTTTTGGTCCGCACCCGGAACTTGTGATCCGCTCTCGCGACCCGCTCTCGCGGCCCGGGTGCTGGGTGCCGGGTACCGGAGTGGCTAGGCGAGCGACCATATGTAGATGTATGAGTGAGCGAGCAAGACGATGTATTTTGTAGACCGTCTTCTTTTCTTGCTTTTATTATCTTCTGCTATTTTCTTTCATGTGTAATCTATGAATTATTCATTTATTTTTAATCTTCTCTGTATTAATGTAAGTTTTTCTTTAATATTATGTAAATGGTGACCGGATAAATAATCACAATGATAATTCATCACATCTTTATAAAGTCATGGAAAGTGATGAAACAAAAACTTTATTAACTGGGTTAAGTAGGTTAGGTTAGGTTATGTTAGGTTAGGTTAAAAAAAAATCATCGTTTCTAATGACTTTATATCACTTTTTAAAAGTGTGTTGAATTGTCACTGTGTTGAGTTATCATGGAACCTATGTAAACACTAATGTACAAACACTGTGATCAAAATATAAATGCAACCTTTTTAAAATATGTATACAGAATAAAAATCATGCAAAAATTATTATTATAGTAATCATAATAATCCACGTGCATGTAACTCCGGTAACTGAAAACTAAAACCGCAGTTACAATTTAGTTCAGTTTCAGATCAACCATCTCTGTCTGTGTTGCGAGAATGAGACTTGAGACGCCCGGTCCACACAATTTCAAATCTACATGGTCTAACAGTTACAGGGAATACTATTTACTAACTACCTACTTCAAACGAAAGTGAACCTAGCCGGGTGACGGATAATCAGGTTTTGGAGTTTCGGGTCGTGTGTGATCTGAGAGTGGGTTTACGCGACCCGCTCACGACGCCAGCGGGTCGTGAGCCACCCGGGTCGTGTAAAACGATCGATTGACCCACACACACACTCCAACATACGATATCGTATTAATGTATGAGTTGTTTAAGTTCGTTATGCAAATTGCATAAGTTTCTTCAACCCAAGAGGACAATAATGCACTTTAGTCTAACTTCTAACTAAGAAACTTGCAATGGATATTAGTAATGCGCCAAATTTGCAGTTTAATGTTTACAAATTGAATTTTGAAGGCGCTCTCTCGAATTTAATATTACCCGCAATTCTCGAAGATTTGATGTAAAGTCTGAACACTAGGATGAATCTCTTTGATTGTGAGTAGTACTTCTGTAAATAAAACATAAAATATTTCACTGAGAGCATGATGTGTGAAAAGTTATAGGATGCAACATTTTCAACTCGATCCCATAGAACTGCATCGCTTCACCCAGAGATACTATATATTATACTACTATATATAAAAAAAACCATAGCTTTAAAATTTTCAATGTTGCTTTAACAGTCAGTAATGATCATTAAATTGTTTCTTAGTTATGTGAACAGTACACCTCGCGTCTCAAAAACCTATTTTTCTAATATTTTCTTATTTAATAAATCAAAACAAAAAATTATTCTGGAATCGTAAGATTTGTAAGTATGTACTGAAAGACCTACCTACTTAAGTATAAACTATATATTTCATGTAACTTTTTTTTATTTCATAATTTTTTGCCAAACATACGTTACAATCTCAGTAACAAATCATCTTTCAAAATAGTAAAAATGTAATCCCATCATGTTGAATAAATGCTAACAAGAAAGTTCAAATAAACACGAAGATGTCACATTTGAAAAGCGCTGTGCGTGAACCGGATTTTCATAAAAATCATAATATTTCCGCATTTCATCATGGTATATTATCAAAGCAAACGCACGTGTTCTGATATGAGTAGGAATTCACTAAAAGTTTATCAGGAAACGGCCTGCAATCCCATTTTCGACTGAATTACCATTAATTTGAAGAGGTTCTTAATAAATTATAAATACACATTTTTTCCGTGCACGCTTACATCAGCCTTGCATTCTTTGCAGATCTCCAGATCATACATGGTTTTATCACACATACGCCTCGGGAATCCCATTTCTGCAGCATTAAGTCTACATTCATCCTTCCTCTGCCAGTTTCATGGTACACTACCATACATCAGGGTTTTTGTTAGCGTCAACCGCGTTCAGCCCTCCATTAATGGAGTTACCTGCATTTACACTTCTTTCAATATCTCTGTCAGCCTTCCCATCTCTCGTAAAAATACTTCCCAAATACACAAACTCATCCGTCTGCTCCAAATATTTATCATTCACAACTATAATGCACACTATTTTCGTACTTTCTCTTTCAAACACCATGACTTTAGACTTCACATTCCTCATTAACTCAATATTCATAACTTTTATCCTAGACACGAGAGACTTTAGATCTTCCATTCTAAAATTAAGATAATACAATTTAACCAATCTAATGTATCTTAACCAACCCTCAATCCTACAAAGCTAATTTTAACTACATCAAATCAAAAATAACAACATTGAAATTTAAAATCCGATTCTAAAGGTAGGGGCGGCATTAATTTAGTGTTGTTCGTGTAAATACACCGGCAGTTAAGGAAGTTGATCACAACGATGGATATGATTCCAAGGGAAGATTACTTCCTCAGGAAATACGATTCGCCAGAGGTATGTACCTATATAACCATACACCGCCTGATGAATCGATATTGTGAAAAAAATCACGCAGCAAAAACACAGATATAGGAACAGTTTACTATTTCGGAGAAAGCCATCGTGACCACTGAAGAGGTAATATCCCAAGAAGTGACATTTATAACGAAAGAAAGACAACTACTAACTGTGGGCGTTTTACGCGTACTTTTTTTTCATACCGTTCCCATGTGGAAACGATCTCGAGACCGATTATTTTAATACTTAAGATTTCATACAGACAGTTGCCAATAAAGAAGAAATAATGTACACAATATATACAGGGTTCCCCGGGTAAAGTGCGCTAACTTCGGGAGGTGATTCTACATGATGATAGAAGTGAAAAAGATAAATAACTTTTTTCGAAAATGCGACTTCACAACATTGAGACAAAACCCACCAAAAACTGCAAGACTTTTCTTGCTTCCTTAGAATTTAAAGGGAGTTCGTTGAACATTTTAAAACTTTTATAGTAAATATTGTTTTGTGTTCCCAAATCTCAAATCTACAGCATCCGGTTCCGTGCCTCACAGCCATACATCAGAGTTGTTAAGAAAACCAAAGCCATTTAAAGCAACATTAAGATTTTAATTGCTAGGGCGATACCGAGAGCATATAATTTCACCTTGAAAACTTTCTGATAACCCTTCAAATTGAAGTAAAATAAAATACTCAGATAACTTCAATACTAAATGAAATAACCTTAATTTATACTAAGTCAATCGACGTTTTCTACAAAAGTACTAAAACGTATTATTTCAGTCTATATACATTGATTAGCCTTGCTTCCAACACACAGGATATTAAAATCTTGGGTCTGAATTTGAAACGAAAAATAAAATGGATCAAGGTAACCCCGAATTACATAAAACGGCCTACTTCTGTTACTGAATTGACAATTTAGTTAAATAAATCCGGCAAGTAAAGTAAAGCGGATATCATTTCAGTATTCACTTGTAACACTTTTGGAAATTTTGTTCATGTTAATCCTAAACATGATTCACATTGGTAGATTCTATTGGAAAAGAACTGAGGAATTTGTTTAATTAAACTGAGGAAGATACCCCTTCTGAGTGAAGGGGTATCTTGCTGTCTGAAGAATATGACGAATTGAACCGAGAAGGAAACCCTTCTTTCAGTCAAAAATTTGATGAATTGAAACGGGAATGATACCCCTTCTCCCAGCATGGGGAATATGATTAATTGAACTATGTTGGAAGGTTACCTACCCTTTTTCTCAGACTAAGGAATTTGATATATTGAACCGGGAAGGTTACCACTTTTCTTATCTCTGATGAATCTGACAAATTAAACCGGGAAGGATACCCCTTCTCTCAGCATAGGAATATGATTAATTGAACTATGTTGAAAGGTTACCTACCTCTTTTCTCAGTCTAAAGAATTTGATAAATTGAACCGGGAACTCAATCTGATGAATATGATAAATTGAAATGGGAAGGATACCCCTTCACGCAGTCTGATGAATCTGACAAATTGAACCGGGAAGGATACCCCTTTTCTCAATTTGAGAAGGATAGAAGCAATTTGAGAAGGATACCCCTTCTCTCAGCATAGGAATATGATTAATTGAACTATGTTGAAAGGTTACCTACCTCTTTTCTCAGTCTAAAGAAATTGATAAATTGAACCGGGAACTCAATCTGATGAAAATGATAAATTGAAATGGGAAGGATACCCCTTCACGCAGTCTGATGAATCTGACAAATTGAACCGGGAAGGATACCCCTTTTCTCAATTTGAGAAGGATAGAAGCAATTTGAGAAGGATACCCCTTCTCTCAGCATAGGAATATGATTAATTGAACTATGTTGAAAGGTTACCTACCTCTTTTCTCAGTCTAAAGAATTTGATAAATTGAACCGGGAACTCAATCTGATGAAAATGATAAATTGAAATGGGAAGGATACCCCTTCACGCAGTCTGATGAATCTGACAAATTGAACCGGGAAGGATACCCCTTTTCTCAATTTGAGAAGGATAGAAGCAATTTGAGAAGGATACCCCTTCTCTCAGCATAGGAATATGATTAATTGAACTATGTTGAAAGGTTACCTACCTCTTTTCTCAGTCTAAAGAATTTGATAAATTGAACCGGGAACTCAATCTGATGAAAATGATAAATTGAAATGGGAAGGATACCCCTTCACGCAGTCTGATGAATCTGACAAATTGAACCGGGAAGGATACCCCTTTTCTCAATTTGAGAAGGATAGAAGCAATTTGAGAAGGATACCCCTTCTCTCAGCATAGGAATATGATTAATTGAACTATGTTGAAAGGTTACCTACCTCTTTTCTCAGTCTAAAGAATTTGATAAATTGAACCGGGAACTCAATCTGATGAAAATGATAAATTGAAATGGGAAGGATACCCCTTCACGCAGTCTGATGAATCTGACAAATTGAACCGGGAAGGATACCCCTTTTCTCAATTTGAGAAGGATAGAAGCAATTTGAGAAGGATACCCCTTCTCTCAGCATAGGAATATGATTAATTGAACTATGTTGAAAGGTTACCTACCTCTTTTCTCAGTCTAAAGAATTTGATAAATTGAACCGGGAACTCAATCTGATGAATATGATAAATTGAAATGGGAAGGATACCCCTTCACGCAGTCTGATGAATCTGACAAATTGAACCGGGAAGGATACCCCTTTTCTCAATTTGATGAATTAAACCGGCAAATATAGCCCATCGCTCAGTTTTCATAAAAAATCTAAACAATCTGCTTCAATCCTTCTGCATTAAATTCACAACAGAAGATCTTTTACTCGACTTTGTAAAACAAAACAGAGATTTTGATATCTGGCATTAGGTATGCACAATGTCCTTGAAGTTCAAAAGGAATCTGATAAACCAGGGCTTTATAGGAAGATTAGATTAACTAAACATAAATACATCCCGATAAAAAATATTCACCAGGCTCCCGAATTCACTGAATAATCAACGACATAATCAGTTTCATTGGAACTTGGGACTGGACTTCTCCGGTTGAATGAACCCAGGCATGACCAACCCGCGGCCGTATATCTTGCGACGTAAAAACGTAAACATTACAATGACATAAAAATAATAGGTATTAAAGCGATTTTTTTCCAAAATGCGTAAGGGGTCGGGTCATAAATTTGGACACATAAAATTGATATACCAAAGCTTCACAGATCATGTGGAAATGGCGTTACGAGCTGAACATAATATCGTTAACTAAGAAATTCTAGCCTGAAAAAGCTGTACGAATTTCGTGATGCCAGAACTCAAAGTTCGGGGTTTTTGATGCTTCAGATGCACAGATTTTCGGCTTTAATTTACAATGTAGGTACAATTACTACATATAACTGTGTTTATAATTTCAAAAATTATGATATACACGTTGTCTGAAAAATCGTAGTGCAAGCGGGAAACTTTACTATCTTTTACTCATCTTTTTTGTAATTTACG
Source organism: Hesperophylax magnus (assembly GCA_026573805.1). NCBI lineage: Eukaryota > Metazoa > Arthropoda > Insecta > Trichoptera > Limnephilidae > Hesperophylax > Hesperophylax magnus. The sequence continues at coordinate 4,977,756 of JAIUSX010000108.1, forward strand.
TTATTGTTGAATTTAACCTCTCGGGCAATTTATTAATTTATTTAGATATTCACATTCGTTAAGTCTTTTTGGGAGACAATCGTTTATCCCAGACTGACATCGTCTACTAAAAGTTATATTATCTCATTTTGTACTATCGTGAGAAATATGATTTAAATAGTGTTAGAAAGAGAGATTACCGGGCTTTCAGTTTGCACTATAAGTTTACTATTAACGTTCCCGTACATTTTTAAATAACTCATACTAAACAACGTTTAGCATTTTAAAATAGTTATCAAGATTTGTAAATTTTTAAATAAATATTTATATATTAAATGAAAAATATCGAAGTGACTATTACTTTTGTAAAACCTTTGTGTAATTAAATATATTTTTTTTATTTCTTCATATGAAGCGGTTACTTTGTGATGTGACATTATAATTTAAAATTAAACAATAACTTTGTAAAAATCACTTATAGGTGATATCACTATAAGTGATGTTTACAAAGTTATTGTTTAATTTTATATTTTTTAAGTTCGTTTAACGCAGTCATTACAGTTTACAAGATAAAAATCGGCAGGCTACTTTAAAAACATTTTATCTTTGTTTGCGTCCAAAATTTTAATTTTTAACCGCATATTTCGATTTGTAATACTAAAATCTGAAGGAGTCTTTGTCCTACTTTCAAGAACAGTTTTTTTAAAATACGTTCAGAAACTGAATGTAAAAATCTGTATTCTGACAGTCCACCTAAGAGCAGTACATTACAAAGTGTCAGAGGCTTTAGGGATTAAACTATAAAATAATATTTTTAAAGCGTGTACGGAAGTTTGGACACTGTTTGTCTGTTTTATATACTTCAATTAAAATTAAAATAATCACTCCACACGGCTCAGGGTAGCCGAAAGGTTGAACATCTCTGCTTCAACCAATTTAACCATGAAACCGTTCTCATATATATGTGATTTAATTCAAATGTTTATGTAGGTTAATCCCTGGATCGTCAGTAAGCGAAATCAGTGAAAATGATAATTAAATAAAATACGCAGGTTGTTTGGGGACTAGATTAACAGAATATAGAAGCGACCCGAAAAATTTCAAGGTAAAAAGGGTAATGACCTGTATGCTATCAGAAATATAAAATGTATGTATATGTATACAGTGTACATATCTGGGAAATATAATCTTTTAATATCATAACTGATTTCGTTAGTGTGCTGTAACATTTGAAAGAATATACATAGGACAACATAAGTCCCTAATAACGGGAGTTTGCTCGACGCTCAAATTTGAATTATTTCTAATGAATGAATCTCAAATGTTTCTAGAAGGATCCCTACGGATGAAAGTTATTTATATTTAAGAGTAACAAAACAGGACCTACCCATTAAAATATTTCATGTAAAACGGTTTTAAAATTTTATAAAACTTTTTTCAAGTATATTAATTAGCGCTAAGCACCAGATTTAGTTTTTTTCTAGACGATGAATGTAGTAACTTTCCGAGGGATCCCTTTAAACATTTTAGATATTAGTAATTCGTTCAATAAACATAATTATAATAAACCCCATGAAAATATTAATTTTCTAGGCCTGCTAGGGCAAAGTCGACCGTACGTCCGTCCAATAGACAGGCCGCACGCCAAATATTGTTTTTACACGACTTCATCACTTATGTCGTTCAAATTTCCACTTTATTTTAGAGATTTGATAGGGTAAATTCACCGAAGGTCTGTCCAATACACCGGGGCCGTGCGCCGCATATTTTTGTGCACGTCTGCTTCACTTACGTCGTTAAGATTCTGGCTTTATTTTAGGGTATTGTCTCGTCTGAAAGAGGAACGGCTAGGCAGCCTTTTTAATACAAAACTAAAATTTGGATTTGAGGCCAAAATACACAACATAATTATATAGTTATTTTTTTAAGCAAATATTTAGTCCAGATATGTGATGCGTTATATATTTGTGTTTTAAAGTATGAAATAATAATTCGTTATTTTGGGGCAAGTTTAACAATTATTTGTTGGTCAGTAAAACTCTATTAACCATCCAAATATGATACTATACGAAATTTTAATGTACATTTCTCCTCGTATTCCTAGTGATTGTAACACGATCGAATGAACTTTTTTTTCATTTACATGCAGTCCATTTGGCATCTAACACACGTTATGATGTTTCTTTAAAGAAAGACCTGCAAAAGCTTTGCCTGAATAAAAAAATTGTGTGCTGTGGGGTATTTTTAGTTGAACGTCGAACGCGTACAGTGAAAAAATCATACCAATTTGTACTTGGATTCAGTGATGGCTTCAAACAAAATTAAAACCGATGTAAGTATGGTAAAGTAGGTGAGAACTTTAATTTTCAAATTGTATTAATTAATAAAATGTTAAATTTTACTTTTTTTTTTTTTTTTTTTATTCTTTATATTGGCTTTCACCCATTAAGAGTGATCTTGGCCATACAATACAACATTTTTCTTATTAATAAATACAACAAATTACAGGATAAAATTGATTACACAACATAAATAAACCAAACATAACATAAACATAACATAAACATAACATAACATAAACATAACATAAACATAACATTAACATAACACAAACATAACATAAACATAACATAACATAACATAACATAACATAACATAACATAACATAACATAACATAACATAACATAACATAACATAACATAACATAACATAACATAACATAACATGAACATAACATGAACATAACATAAACATATCATAACATAATATGAACATAACATATAATAAACATAACATGGATGTAACATAAACATAACTTAACAAAAACAATACAGAGCTGGTAATAATAGGTAATTACAAAAATAGGAACCTGTGCACAATAGTAGTGGGCATTTTTGTTATTTAAAAGAACAGATTTTTCCAAAATTAGAAGCATTATTTTTTTAAAAACAGTACTATGAAATGAATATAAACAAATACAATAAAAGAATCAAGAAAAATATACAAATGCATAAAGAATAGTGTTTTAACTCAGTCAAAATATGCAGAGTTGGGATTAGTAAAAATAGATGAAAATAAAGATGAAAATAGGAACCTGAACAAATGAATACAAATCAAAGTGAAAGAAATTTGGTTTATATTTATTATTATGGTCAGATATTAAGGCCATTTTTATAAATAAATTTTGCCAACAAATGGTAAATTTCAGGAGTGTTTAGACTAAGAAGGCAGGGTATACTGGTAGGCAATTTAATATCAAGTTTTAACAATTCATGCATGAAGTTTGGAAATTGGTCATTGATAGGACACTCAAAAAAATTATGGTCCAGAGTATCCTCTGACCCACAATCACAGTACGGCGAACTGACTATGTGGAACCTGGCAAGATGGCTAAGACAACAAGTGTGACCCAGCCGCATTCGGGTTAAGGAAGAAATATATTTTTTAGGCATAGTAGTGTATTTGTGAAACCAGGGCTTAACAGGAATAGAAGGTTGGATTAATGAGTACTGGTGACCTTTTATCAGAGAAGATTTTTTCCATTCAGAAGACCATTGGAGTTGGTACTTAGTTTTTAGAATATGGAAATGGTCTCTAACCGGAATAGGGATATCACTTAACGGACCATGGGCAGTGGCTTCCTTAGCAATATAATCAGCCATGTCATTCCCAGTAATACCGAGGTGTCCCGGTATCCAGGCTAGGACCACTGATGCATGAACCAGTGACATGGAATGCAGTAGGTTCCTGATCGAGCAGATTAGAGAGTCGCTACTGGAATTGAGTGGGGATGCGCTTATTTTTTGTAGTGAGCTAAGCGAGTCTGAAAGGATGAGTGCGTTTTTAATATTTAATGATTTGACGAGTTGAAGAGCTTCTATGATAGCTATGCATTCAGCAGAGAAAATGGAGCATTCTTTGGGAAGTTTGTGTGGGAAACACAATTTTCTGTGAGGAACATAGACACTGGCCCCGCAATGGGAGTCCTGACTGAGTTTGGAGCCATCTGTGAAAAATTTTATGTAATTTGGCCAGTTGTTTTCAATAATTGTGTTAAATTCTGCATTATTTAATTGAGTTGAGTTTTTAATGTTTTTTTTTACTTATTCCGATAAATTGATGGACCTTCGGATAGAAAGTAAGGCTTTCATAGGGGTATGAGTATAAGGGAAGAGATTCATTGAGATAGGTGTTTCTAGATAAATCCAGGAAAGAGTTGTAGCAATCATAAAAAAGTGGAGGGGTATGATTTTTCCAAAAGTGATTTGTATTAACCTCATACTTTAACGATTGAAGTATAGGAATCAAGGGATGGGATGTTATTGAACATATTTTGTAAACATATTTTTCTGCCAGGCATCGCCTTCTTATATGTAAGGGAGGTTCGCAACATTCCACTTGCATTGCGTTGATTGGAGAAGATTTCATGGCTCCTAAGACAAGGCGAAGTGATTTTGACTGGATTTTATCTAATTTATGAGAATTTGACGTGGACATTGGATCAAACAGACAAGATCCGTAATCGAGATGGCTTCGGATGAGGGCATTGTATAGAAGTTTTAAAGACGCTGGGTGGGATCCCCACCACACTCCGGCTAGAAATCTAAGAGGATTGATGTTGCTTTCACATTTTGTAACAACGTGATTTATATGAAAGTTCCAAGTAAGCTTGGAGTCCAAAAACATTCCAAGGAACTTAACTTCCTTCGAGATAGGGATCACTTCATCGCCAAATATTACCTGAATATCCGGAAGCTTTCGTCGACGAGTGAAGATGACAACTTTGCTTTTGGCAGGGGAAAGTTCAAGACCATTAATATTTAACCACGCCAAGAGTTTTCTAAGAGCGTTGTTAATTGCTGATGCTGCGATGAAAAGATTAGCGGATATTTTGTAAAACGTTAAGTCGTCAGCATATTGGAGTACGTTGCACATGAAATTAATAGATTTTTCCAGATCGTATGTGTAAATATTATACAGTATCGGGCTTAAGACAGACCCTTGCGGGAGTCCTTTGAATATTTGTCTTATGTGGGGAGAGGATTCGAATCCATCTACAAAAACAGTTCTCTCGGAGAGCAAATTGATAATGAATTGAACCAATTTAGGAGGAATACCAATCGCCAGTAACTTTTCTTTAAGAATGGGTATATTTACATTGTCGTATGCTCCACAGATGTCTAAAAATACTGCAATACAATATTCGTTTTTAGATAACGCTAATTTGACATCTGTAACAAGAGAGGAAAGGTTGTCAAGGGTACTTTTACCCTTTCTAAATCCAAACTGGGAAGGGGGAAGAATATGATTTTTCTCTACAAACCAGTCTAATCTATTCTTAATCATTCTTTCAGCTACTTTGCAAAGCGTTGAAGAGAGAGCAATCGGTCTGTAACTTGAGCCTAGACTTGGATCTTTGGTACTTTTGCAAATGGGAATGATTTTTTGAATTTTCCAGTCCGGGGGAATAATACCAGAGTCCAGGAAGATATTGATGAGAGAGAGAAAGTAGGAAAGGGAATCATCATCAGTGTGGCGGATGAATATGTTCAAGATTTCGTCATTGCCCGGAGCTGAGTCTTTTAGGTGTTCCGTGGCTCTTTTTAACTCGTCTATGGAAAATGGAGCATCTAACCAAGATGAAGAATTTGGGGAGTAAGATAAAACAGGCACTTCGTCAAGATTAGGTACATAAGGGGGAGCAATTTTGTTAAGAAAGTCAGAAATCCAAATATCAGAATTGTGAGATGACTTCGGCAGGGAAAAGGAAGACCTAAACCTGCGAATCATGGACCAAACCTCCCCCGCCGGAGTAGCAGGGGATATATTAGTGCAGAAATTACGCCAGCTGTTTTTTTTTTTAAAACGAAATGTACGTTTAGCAACAGCTTGGGCATTCTTGGCTTTCAAGAAATTTTCCATTGTCATCTGTTGGCAGTATGTCTTATTGGCCGCTTTCCTCTCCTTCAGCACTCGAAGGCATTCTTCATCCCACCAGGGGGGAGGGTGAGCCTTCGTGCCTACAGGGGATGATTTGGGAATAGAATTGACTGCAGATTTTAGAATGGAATCAGACCAAGATTTGTAAGAGGAGGTGCAGTTATCTGAAGAAGGGGTAGGCAGGGAAAGGGTATGACCCTGGACAGATTCTCTAAAATGGCACCAGTCGGCTTTTTTTGTGATAAATTTTGGCTTTCTTTTAAAGAGGTTAGTATTTAACCCTTGAGCCAGATTTATAATGATTGGATAGTGGTCACTGCCGCAGGGGTCTGATGAAGTTCTCCAGGAAATTATTGGATATATACTTGGGGAACAAAGAGTTATATCCACCGCACTAGGGCTCTGCCCAGGCAGACTTAACCTTGTTGGAGATCCGTCATTTAGAAGGCACATGTTCAAAGAGTCCATAAGGTCAATTATTTTGATTCCTGAGGGATCCGTTGATGAAGAACCCCAGAGAGGGGAGTGGGCATTGAAGTCACCCAGAATGACCAGGGGAGAAGATATTTTTCTAAACATGTGGATCCATAATGAAATGTCAAATGGGGTAGAAGGAGGAATGTAGAGGGATACAAACGTAATATTAGAGACAGTAGCTGCCACTAACTGGAAGGATGAATCTGGGGGTTTAATGGAAATAGGGGTGAAGGACAGGGAGTTTTTGATTAGAAGGGCTGCACCACCCTTCCCATCAATGCGGTCGTCCCGCAGACATTGGTAGCCACTCACCTTGAAGAGCTGAGATGGTTTAAACCAAGTCTCAGAGATGGCAGCAATAGAAATTGTGTGTAATTGTAGAAGGCGGATGAGGTCAGCCTTATTGGAGAAGGCGCTTCTACTATTCCACTGAAGAATCCCTGCTGTCAGGGCAGCCATTGGAAACAAGAGAATTTAAGGAGGAGAGTAAAGAGGCAGCGTTGGACGGTAGGGAATTATTGTTATTAATTATAGAGATAAGTAACATGATGAGAGTTTGAATAATATTAGAATTGTCATTAGAAATGATGTTGTTTGAGGAATTGGGATGTGAATCAGGGATAAAGGAATTGCAGTTCAAAGAATTGGTGTTAGGAAAGACGGTATTTTGTGGAAATGGGGAGCTGATGTTACCATTTGGGAACAAGAGCTGGGAGTTATGGCCAAGATGATCATATCCGGGGGATTTAAGAGGACGAGAAGCAGATTTTGTCATTACAGTCTTCCTGTATGACGAGTTTGGAGAAGTAATGTTTTGAGTTAACTGGGGTTGAGAGGCGACTTCAGCAAAACATTTTTTAGAGGGAGCTATTATTTTAGAAGCGTGGAAGTATGATACGCTATTGGAAGCCATATAACTTTTAATGTTTTTTTGGCGTGAAAGTTCGGGGCAGGATGGATTTATGGCTGTATGAGAGCCTGAGCAGTTGATGCAGGTAGGGGGATTGGAAGGGGAGGGGCATTGCTCTGCTAAATGACTTTCTGCACATTTAAAGCAGCGAGGAGAAGAACGGCATGATTGCTTGGAATGGCCGAACCGACAACAGTTAAAACATTGAATTGTCGGGTATGAATAAATTTCCACTGGGAGAGAGTTGTGGAAAAGGTATACATGAGAGGGAAGAGATTGGCCTTCAAATGTAAGAACTACAGTTTGGGAGGGTTTCCAAACTATAGAATGGGAAGTCTTATCTTTATAATTCAGCCGCCTAGTCTTTAAAACTTTCCCCGAAGATGCTGGGATAATAAGTTCCGTGATAAGTTCTTCCTTGGATAGGTCTGTAGGGATACCTCTCACTAGACCCATGCGGGAGACATTAAATGAAGGGATGTAAGCCTTGTATTTTTTGGCAGAGAGGAAGTCAATGGAATTTATAAATTTATTGGCATTGAGTGCAGTTGTGAACTCTACACAAATGCGGAATCTTCCCTCCGATCTGATACCACCTGGGGAAATGCCAAGTGGTTTTTTTCCTATAAATTTACCAAAATCAAGGGGATGCAGTGAGTGGCCTTGTGTGTTGTTTTGCACATACACGATGAAGGGGGCTTTTGCTGAAGTCGGGTACAGTGAAGCGAGTGGAGGAGCGACAGTCTCTACAGGAACTGTAACCTGAGAAGATTCCTTTTTCGGAAGGACGCTGACTTTTCTTTTTTTGGGAGTAGAGGAATCAGTCATTATTTCAACCTCGCTAGCAATGTCATGTTCAAAATTAACAGGGTCAGGATCAGGGGGGACGGGATCTGGTGGTTTCTTCCCCATGGCAAAGGCCATTGGGGCAAAAAGGAATGTATATTAATATAAAATAACACTTACTGGACTTGGTCAGCAATAAAGGCACTCAAAGAGGACAAAAAATATAGTTTTAACCTACAAAAGGCAATAAAATTAGATTTTTTTTGTATTCGAACGGAAAAAGACAAGAGAGTTCTTCAACTGTCAAAGTTCGAATTTCTAAATTTTACTTCGTTTACTGTTTATACTCCAATTTTATTAAATTTGGAGTTGCCAGAATTAAGAAATCAAATATTTAATTAACGTTCCATAAAGTTAATTAAAATTAATTGAAAAACGATTAGCCAATTTATTTATATTAATAATCTTAAATATAAATAAAGAAATTAGTGGCGAGTAAGTTTTTAGATTTTCACGGCCAAAAGCATTTTTGTTGTTTGTTTTTGGGGTGTTATGCCGTGTTGCGCTAACTCCTTCTTTAGCCGACGTTTCGGACATCGTTGCAGTGATGATGGACACTGCAACGATGTCCGAAACGTCGGCTAAAGAAGGAGTTAGCGCAACACGGCATAGCACCCCAAAAACAAACAACAAAAATTAGTGGCGTATTGTCTAAAAATATTTAGTATTTTCAACTAGTAAAATGATGATTTTAAAAACAGGCGAAAAAGAAAATTTTCCGTGAACAGCGTAAGAACCGAGACCTTCCGCTATCTGGATGACTGCTCTAATCTACTGAGCTATCGAAGCAACCAGCATATTAACCCTTCACCGATGGGTATATTAAATTTGGAATCAATGGTTGCGTCGCTGGAGACGTAAAACTGTATTTATTGGCGTAAATGTAATTCGCGCGAAATCGCCTTCGTAGTTGAGTGGCCACGATCCGAGTATATCCGATACGAATCTAGGGGTCGCGGGTTCAAATCCCGGCAATTTGATTGTTTGGTTTGTGTTATTTCACAATTATTAATTTTAAATAATATTATAATATTATTGCGATAAGCTCCAGAGTGTAAGGTACTTTTAGTATGTCCCTAGTGAAATACCAACATTGCGAAACGAAAAGTTGTTTAAAATGGCATCAGCCGTGTTTGGTAACCAGGGGGGCTACTCTGTATCTTTTTAAAGATTCCTGCCGCCGGTTTAGCCACGTCACAAACCCGTATTAACCCTTCCCTTACGGTGTTAAAAATTTCCTCGTCATCCGGTGCTGTACACTCGGTAAATATTTATATATTGTAATTTATATAATACATAAATGTATTGCGGAGGAATACCTAAAATTTGAACTCTGTGTTTAGTTTATTTAGAGAGATATATTATTACATATTTGTAATAAGCATTTACTTTGTGGCTCGTCATAATTTACAATAAAAATATATAAATTTGTTTTAAACCACTTTAATTTTAATTACACTCTACCGGTTTCGGAAGCAGTTGGGGTGTAATTAAAATTAAAGTGGTCTTAAGCAAATTTATATATTTTGCGGTAGATATTTTATTAATTAATTAATTAGAGACGATGTTCACTCAATTTCCAGCACCGGCAAGGAAAGGTTAAACCCCGAACTTACTGGCTTGTTAACCTGAAATATACAGAGTAGGCCTCCATATCGGAATGGCCAGCTAATTCCCCACCTTCCTCTCTAACATCTCCTTCTCCAACCTCTTTTTCACATTAACAGTCATCTTTTGGGATGCTGTATGGGGGGTCTTTTTAAGGAAAGGAAGGAGAGGAAATTCTGGGTAGGTAAAAGGTATGAGGGTTGGGTAAGAATCTAGGGGTCACGCCTCGCAACTGCTGGGCAGGCGAATCCTGAACACACCTCACTCGATGAACCCGGACACCCCTGCTAAATCACCAAACGTAGCGAAATACTTGGGGTGACCTATGACAAAGGTGTTATCCATTAAATGGTTCCGGGGGCGACGGTACCCAGACCCGCCTTCCAACATATTTCAATTGGGGACGCCATAGCTTTATAGTCTCCTGTGTGGTATTGACATAAAATTAAAAATAAATATGGGTAAAAATATAGTTCAATTATTTTAGCTGAAAATCATCAAAGATTTTCAAATACAGAAATTCTTTCTTTCTTTCTTTCGTGGTGTCGCGAAATCGCGAGTCCATTGTGTAAGTTGGTGTTTGAAGGTGCTGATGGGATAATTTCTTTGCAATACAATAGAAGGACTAGTCCCAAAACCAGGTCAAATTGCGACTCCACTGTGTAAAGCATCGATGACACGGGGCTAGTTTACAAGCTACAAGCCAGCGAGTTCGCTAGCAGCTTGTAAACTAGCCCCGTGTCATCGGCTTTTTTACAATCTGCTAGTTGACTATCCGATTGTAAAAAAGCAGCGAGTAAAATAGAAAGACTCGCCATTCGCTGGCATGTTGGCTTATAAGCTAGTTAACTAGCCGTGTGTCATCATCGCTGCTAGTAACTAGCTGCGAGTATCTTTGCGTTTTGGCAGTCAGCAAAAAATGTCAACGGAAGTAGTTCGCGCGGCAGTAGTTATCTTATCTTATGCTATCAAGAAGGATTTACAACGAAAACTTGGATTTTTCAATTTTATTTATTTCTTGTCTGTATACGTCTTTTATTGATTTTATTTTTGTCTTCAGTTGCTTCACATCCATACCGACAGTTAGTTGTTTTTCGTTAAGTTTAATTAAGAGGTATTTGAAAATTTCATCCTTTACTTTTGTGTTACAATACGCTTTGTCTTTTATATTCCATAAAATAGGGTATTGTTCGTAGATGTTGAGAAACTCTGTAATATCACGCGTGTTCCACTTCATTTTTCAACTTAAAAAAATAAACGATAGAATGCAAACAACACGTCACGCAAAATAACACGTGATTCCAACTCGCTAGCTAGTTCGCTACTGAGCGAGTGGAAAGTTTTGTGTGTCATCGACACTCGCTAACTCGCTTACTCGCTAGCTTGTAGACTCGTCGACTAGCAGCTCGTAAACTAGCTCCGTGTCATCGATGCTTAAGTTGGTGTTTGAAGGTGCTAATGGGATAAGTTCTTTGCAATACACTAGAAGGACTAGTCCCAAAACTATGTCAAATTGCGACTCCACTGGGTAAGTTGGTGTTTGAAGGTGCTGATGGGATAAGTTCTTGGCAATACACTAGAAGGACTAGTCCCAAAACTTTGTCAAATTGCGACTCCACTGTGTAAGTTGGTGTTTGAAGGTGCTGATGGGATAAGCTCTTTGCTTCACACTAAAAGGACTAGTCCCAAAACTATGCCAAATCGCGACTCCACTGTGTAAGTTGGTGTTTGAAGGTGCTGATGGATAAGCTCTTTGCAACACACTAGAAGGACTAGTCCCAAAACTATGTCAAATCACGACTCCACTGTGTAAGAAGGACTAGTCCCAAAACTATGTCAAATCACGACTCCACTGTGTAAAAAGGACTAGTCCCAAAACTATGTCAAATCGCGACTCCACTGTGTAAGTTGGTGTTTGAAGGTGCTGATGGGATAAGCTCTTTGCAACACACTCGAAGGACTGGCCCCTATTTCAAATGCTATTAAAATATATGGGACAGTTAATTACTACGCATCCGCTAAACTCAATGGACAATATTCCTCAATATACTAAATTTGGGCTTCTGTAACATAAGATAAGCACAGATTGGAATATTGGAGAAAAGTGACTCACCCGTTGCAGTCGAGGTCACAAATTATGCCAACTTCAAGCTGTTTCACTGGTAAGTAGAATATAAATAATACTGAATTTACAAAATTATATTCCGCAATCTTCTTTGTATCACACCGCAATACTTCCTATCCGAGGTATTAATTTACACTGTGAGCATACCGCACGGAGAATAATCAGTATTGCTGATTTATAAAAATTCTGTTGAAAACGGGAAGCGAAGCCGTTTCTTAATAAAATGTTAAGAATATGATACGAAATGCGAGAATTTAATGATTTTTATGAACAAGTGTTACGACATCGCGTTAATACATTCCTTTTTACTAAAAGTTTATCATGAAACCAATCAATTCATTCGTTTAGGGCCTACAGTCCCGTTTTTAATAGGATTACAAAACATTTGCATAGTCAATATGACATTTAAGAAGAAAATAATACTAATAAATCTAAACGAAATATGAAACAGAACAAGACAAATAAAAAGATAAACACTAGGAATCGAACCCAGGATCTCATGTCTTACCGCACAGGCATCTTAAACCACTCGACCATGCAGTCCTATTTATTAAGCTTCTTATTTTCCATCTCATATTTCAAATTCAAAATTAACATTATCATCTTGCAACTATGTTTCCCATATTTTTGGCATCTACCTTTTAAATGGAAACAAAGTTTCTAATGAGATTCGTTTATAATCTAGATAGTGTCTCGGATAAAAAAATCCGATTTTTATTTATATGGGATACCTTGACTTTTTAAAAGTCTAAATGAATATTCGGGAACAACTTCTTCTTTTTAACTTATTTTGAAGGTTATTGAAGCTTATCCTTAAGAAGCCTGTCCCGGTAAGACAAGAGATCCTGGGTTCAATTATTAGTTGTGACTGTTATCTTTTTAATTTTTTGTGTTTTGTTATGTTTTATGTTTAGTTTAGATATATTACAGTGATGGTTGCTCCTAAAGATATGTAGTCTGTAATTTTTCTCCGTGTGTGAGTTTGAAAGGTAGATTTTGACGTTTTCTTCTCCTTGCAACAATTATTCCGGTGATGGTGACACTTTAGGATGGCTACATTGGGTAGGTAGGACATTTGCAGGATTTAACACCTCATACCTAACTACTCCAATATACACAGCGCGAAAAGTTGGCTTGTTAGAGACCTAGCATTCAAAAGGGCAATGGTCTTGGGGACATCAGTTTTCTTTCAAATCGCTTCTAGGTATTATCTGTTCGGTGTATGTATTATGTACCTCTGATGTAGGACGGGCCGGAAGTTTTCTTAAGCCCAGGCAGACTGATGACGCTACTGACTGATGATGTTTTCTTTACAAATTCATTAATCATTATTAAAATAAGCTCTCCTTGAACTAGCACAGACAATGCAATTTTACTTTTAGAGTTAAAATCGCATTTAAAGCATCGGAGATATTTCACGAAGACGGCGTTATACAAAAAATAAATCAGCTTATTATAAGAGTCCAAATTCAATTAGATTTGGCATTAAAAAAAATAACCATGGGACCTGGCAGATGATGAAACATCAAAAATGATTTTTAATTTTTAACAGGGAGTAGTGCATTATTTACTTGTGATGATTTTCCATTTTCTGCTGATACTGACACCATTAATATCACGGTCACTGTTATTTAAAATAAATAAAAAAACACTTGCTTTGCTCGAAATTACGTTATCTCCTTTAAATTTTGTCTTTAAATGAAACGGTGAGCGTACAGTAGAGCAAACGACAATAGAATAGTTATTTATTATTATCAAGTTTAATTTGTGGAACTCCATTTTAATTTTTGGTTTATCTTATTTATTTATTATCATTATTGATTTCCGAGTAAAATTATAAATGAACAAAAAATATAAATCCCTCGCCACTCCAATATACAGGGTCTCCGAGGGTAAAGTGCGCTAACTTTGGGAGGTGATTCTACGTGATGGTAGAAGTAAAAAAAATAAATAACTTTTTATTTCTATTTTATTTTCCCATACAAAAATATTATTGCATTGAAGAACATTTATTTTCCCGTACAAACAATTCAACCTTTTTACCTCAATACTACCTTAAGGGATTGGAAATTATAAAAAAGTTATTTTACTTTTTTTTACTTCTAAAATCACGAAATCATGTAGAATCATCCCCCGAAGTTAACGCACTTTGCCCCTGGACACCCTGTACGTTTAAGCCTAGTTTATTTATTATCATTTACTCAGAAATCAATAATGGCAATCGATAAGGTAATAAAAATTAAATCTATTTGTTTTCATCATAAGTACCTACTCGTAATGGAAATAATATAAATACAGGTTTTCCAATAAGAGGTGTTATTTTGAATAGCCCGCTATTTCGGTAGATGTTACTTTTGAAGCTGTCATTTTTTGACATTTGACAAGTAACTACGCCATTAATAAAAATGGAACGATACACGCTTCAACAACGCATTGAAATTATTAAAATTCACTTTAATAATTTCAAGTTAATATGCATTTAATTCACACAAATTAAATGCATATCATCCTGAGTGATGAGGCCCATTTCCACCTCGGTGGCTTCGTCAACAAGCAAAATTATCGCATCTGGGGCTCGGAAAACCAAAGAGTTATTGTTGAAAAGCCTCTATATCCTCAACGTGTGACTGTTTGGTGCGGTTTATGGTCCGGCGGAGTCATTGGACCTTACTTTTCGAAAATGAGGCTGGAGCAACAGTAACGGTGAATGGATTGCGCTTTCGAGAGATGATTAATGATTTTCTATGACCGGAATTGGATGGTATTGATCTGGACAACGTTTACTTTCAACAAGACGGCGCTACGTGACACACAAGCAACGAAACCATTGATCTTTTACGATTGAATATCAAAATAACACCTCTTATTGGAAAACCTATATATCGTTATGTGATATATTATTATTATTTCTGTTTGATAATGCCTTCGGAGAAAAATACTGTTTTAGAAACTAGATAAAATTATCTTTCCGAAGTATGTATTTAAAATAAACATTACTATTTCTTCATAATAAAATTTTAATATCAAACGTTAAAAATGTTGTTAAAAACGCTAACCACATTTTTAAATAAATTAAATGAAAACACTTGGTTTTAAGTAACTTTATTGATAAATTTTATTATTAACCGGTTTCGGTACCTCCGTATCATCATCAGGAGAGATCATGTTTTTTTATTTGATTCTAAATTGTATCCAGGGCGATACTGAGATTATTTTCTAAAAAGTGATAGTGAAAAAATTACAACGTTCATTAAATAAAGTTTTACTAATTTCAAAAATATCATTATTTATTTATTTATTTATTTAACGCCCAGAGGGCTTTTACATGGTTGGTAGTATAATTTTAATTTGACAGATATTTTGAAACATAAAAAATAATAATAAAATTACATTTGATAAAAGCTATGCAACAAGTCATACAAACACAAGAAACAAAAACAGAAAATTACAGCTATTTGTAGGTTTACATGATGTGTTTAGGAGTATTGTAGAAATAAATGTTTTAAATGATCCACAAAACTTTCCAAGTTGGTATTGAATATGTCAACATCACCCAAGTAATGATTTCCCATGGTGTGAAGTCGTTGTATCGGAGAGTGGGCAATGTAGTTACGCTTATGTGTGCTGCTGTAGAACATTGTATTTTGTCGTGTTGTTACTGTGGGTGTGTGTATGTTTATAAGTTGCAGGAGTTCACAACAGTCGAATTTAGAGTTAAGTATTTTGAATAAGAACGTTAAATCGTTTATTTTACGTCTATCTTCTAATGTATGTACTTTTAGAGTATTTAATAAAAAATTGTATTTTAAGTCTTCGACAGGGATATTTAATTTAAAATTTATAAAACGTAGAAAATTTTTTTGTATTCGCTCAATGTTGTTAATGTGAATTTTGTAAGATGGAGACCAAACTACTGAGTTATATTCAATTAGACTTCTTACTAGAGATACGTATAATATTTTAATGGCTTGTAAAGAATTAAAGTTTTTAGTTGTTCTTAATACGAAGCCTAGTGTTTTCATACTTTTGTTCACAATTTGATGGATATGATTGGTGAAACATAGTTTTTCGTCCAAAATAATTCCAAGATCTCTCATTTCCGTGACTCTTTCTAAAGCTATGTTATTGATAGAATATTCGAATAAAATAGGATTTTTGTTTCTGAAGAAAGTCAAGGTTTTGCACTTTACTACATTTAAAAATAAATTATTTTGAACGCACCAATCTCTAAGCTTATTAATATTTGATTGTAGTATATGGCAATGATTTATGTCAGTTATTTTCTTGTATAGTTTGATGTCATCTGCAAAGAGAGCAATACCTCGACATCGTTGAAGCAATTGGTTATATCATTGATGAAAATGAGGAACAAAACCGGGCCAAGACATCCAAGATTTTATTTTAACGAACAGTTTACGATTTGACAAATAGCTACTAAACCATTTTAGCATGTTATCCCTTATTCCTAGAGCAAATAGTTTTTGGATTAGTAGTTTATGGGATACTTTGTCGAATGCCTTCGAAAAGTCTGTATATATGCAGTCGACTTGTTTATTTTCTGCAAATGATTGTATAATGAAGTTTTGAAATACCGTTAAGTTAGTTGCGGTGGATCTTCCTTTGATAAAACCTTGCTGTTTTTGATTAATTAATTTGATTAATTTGGGATAGATTTCATCAAGGACCAATGATTCAAAAAGCTTTGGCAGTACTGACTGTATACAAATGGGGCGATAATTAGCTATGTCAGTATCGTCTCCTTTTTTGTAGATCGGTGTAATGAAGCTAGATTTCCAGCGGTCTGGAAAATGTCCAAGGGACAAGAGACGGTTAAATAGTAATGTGAGTGGTTTAGATAATGTATTAGAGCATTTTTTGAGGAACATTGGTGGAATGTTGTCTGGGCCAGCGGATTTGTCAGTGTCTAAGGAAATTAATTTTTGTTCGCAGCACTTTTGTGTGATTTGGCAGTTTGTTAAGTTTGTGGTCATATTAAATTTGTGTTCGGGTATTTTATCATCTGGAGTGTCTTCATCATATACATTTTTGAAGAAGTCCGAAAAAAGGTTTACAATATCCTGTGTATTGTTTGCACTGATTCCATTCATTTGCATTATTGGCGGGTAGTCTGTGTTTTCATTGTTCATTTTTTTAAGAAATTTCCAAAGGTTTTTGGATTTAAAGACAGTGTCCTCGACAGAGGTTATGTACATTTTGTAACATTGTTTGGAAAGATCTTTACATTTTTTCCTAGTTTCGCTAAAGATTATATAATCATTTATGGATTTACTTTGTTTGAATGTTTTGTGTTGACTCTTTTTTTGCTGAAGAGAGGCTGTAAGCTCTGATGAAAACCAAACCGGGTAGGTATAGCTTCTCGGTGTGTAAAAAGGTACATAGGATTCAATAGTATTAGAAAAATATAAATAAAGTTCATCTAACGATTCATCAACGCTTTCATCGGATAAAAAAGACCAGTCTGTATTTGAGAGATGGCAGTTAATTGAGTCGAAGTCGGCTCGTTTAAAGTTTAGGACGCTTTGTGAAGGTTTCCTTTCATTATCACATGTCATATTTAATTTAATGTATAGGGGAGGATGATGATTATCTATAGGTAGAAGTGGATCATTTGAGAGTTAAACAGACATTTTAGGATAGTTTGATAAAGCTAAGTCTAATAAGCGATTGTTACTGTTATATATAAAATTATGTTGATGAAAGTTTAGAAAGTTTACCATGTCCAAAATTTCACGTGCACGATCGTTTTCACTTTCGTTTATGATGAGATCACAGTTATTTGCTTTCCATATTAAGTTTGGTAAGTTATAATCCCCAAGAATAACAATTTTCGAGTGAGGATATTTTGATGAAATTGTTTCGATGTCTTCACAGTGGTTTCTATATCACTGAGGGTCAGAAAGTGGTGGTAGATAGGCCGTTCCAAATATAATTTTTTCGAGAGGAGTCGTTATTTGCACAAAAAGATGTTCGATGTTATTGTGTTTCGTGGTAAATTTTCTTGCTGACAACTTCTGTTTTATTGCAATTAAAACTCCTCCACCTCTTGACTTGGAACTTGATCTGACGTTTCTGTCGTAACGAAATACTTTGTAGTTAGTAAGACCGAGTTCAGTCGATTTGATTTCCGAGTTTAGCCAGGTTTCCGTAAGTATAATGATGTCATGATGATGAGATGGTTGAGCTGCTTGTAGGTCATCGAGTTTTGATCGCAGTCCGCGGATGTTTTGATAATAGATTTTTATAGTTCTGGTTCGGTTAGGTGGGATTGCTTGAATATCTTTGTAACTTCCTAGTTTTTTGGTCGATTTGGCACGATTCGGGGGGTGGAGTTAATGTATTTTATGGTGACATCTTCACCATTTTCTTTCCTTTTCTCCAGCTGAACCCTCAGATCGCTTAGAAATTTTTGTTGCCCCGGTGTTGAGTCGGGGTAAATTCTGACATTGTTCTTGAGAAGACTTCGTTTGCTTAGAATATTTCTCGATTGTATTGAATTTTGTAGTTCAATTTTTATTGGTCTTGGCTTGTCATTTAATAATTTTCCAACCCTATAAAATTTAGAAATATTTTCATTTGCTGAATTGTCGATTACACCGATTATACTGGTGACAGCTGCCTGGTCATCCAAGATCCTGCCAGCTTCTGTCGTCTTAATGCTTTCGGGCACATTGCAAATAATAATATTTTTAGATCGCACTTGTTGTTCATTCATTTCCGAAATTGCCTCACAAATACTAAAGTTATTTTGAGAAGGATTTGCTCTAATATCCTTGTATGCACGCAGTTCACCTTCTAAACTAGCAGTTTTGGATGCTACAGCTGAAGACATGGTACTTATGGCACTTAAAATTTCACATGCAATTGGGGAAATTTTAGAGATTTGATCCTTATTAAATTTGTTGGCCGGATCAAAAAGTACCTTATTTAAGGCATTGACAGCTATTTCTGCTTTGGAGATGAAATTTTGCACATCCATTGTGAAACGTTTAAAAATTCACTATTCACTGCTAATCACTGTTGGGAGTCGATGATTTGTTATTGCTTTTATTGACACAGTACACAAGCACTTCCAATGCTAAATACTGCTATGTTAGTAAATAAGTGCTGCTTGTCAATATTCGATAATATTTATGTGTAATAATTCACTGTAAATAGTTTAAATGTTTAATTTTGACAGGAGTAGATCAAAATATGTTTGTACTGTCAAAAGAGTATTGTTATTATTATTAGTGTTTGGTTGTGATTAGATTTGAAAAGCCAAATCCGAAAAATCTTCGTTGATCCTTCCTTGCAACCCTCTAACCATTATTAAAGCCTTACAACATTCCCCAGTATAAGGGGTGATCTGAAAAATAAATAAAATAAAACTGATTTAGGGTTGCTCCGGACTGATTAATGTCTAAAGATCTATAGCCCGAGCCGGTCGGAACGCTAAGGATTAATTAATTTCACAAAATAACTTTTTTATTACAAGAGATCTTTTTTCTTCGCGCTTTCCGACTTCATTTTGTGGAAATATTAACTTTGTAATCATGAAGAAGTTTGTCAAAGTAACTCCGGAAAGGGTGATGGGAAGCGAAACAACTGCGGATCCATTGAGTTTACCGAAATGGTCAGTTTACTGTCTTCTAGGAGGCTCGGATGGATCGAACATTTTACAAGACCCGGGTCGATCACGAGCCACTAATGAAGTGATCGGGTTAAAAGCACCTGATCTTTTCGAACGGGTACTTTTCAACATAGAAAAAATGCCACAGAATGTGTTGCAGAGTAGACCATAGATGTATAAATTGAGATGTATAATGTCTCGTTCTGGCGACACAGAAATAGAGATGGGTAATCTGAAATGTACTATCACTGCGGTTCCAGGCTGCAATAATAGCCTATTTCAGGTATCTGGCATCTCTTCGAGATGCGAGACGCCCGGTCTACAAAGTGTATAATGAAACTTTGGAAATTGTCACTTCCACGCCCATCGCGGGTGCTTATTGACAGATCATCAAATTTTTGTTGTTTGTTTTTGGGGTGTTATGCCGTGTTGCGCTAACTCCTTCTTTAGCCGACGTTTCGGACAGCGTTGCAGTGTCCATCATCAGGGCAGATCCGGTAGATCCGAAGATAACACCCCAAAAACAAACAACAAAAATGCTTTTGGCCGTGAGAATCTAAAAACTTACCAGATCAACAAATGATCGAATCATTTTTGAAAAAGTGACCTCAAAGGATATGATCGGGTTTATCACGATAAAAATCCAGGACTACTAGGATTCCTGGGTTATAAAAATACCCGATTCTAGTATTGAATATTTATAATTGAATTACAATAATTAGCAAATGAAATTAGATGAAAAGCAGCATGAAAAGCTGTGAAACTTCCGATATTTGAAAGTTATACTCTTAGGCGTATAACATCTTCCACTCAGCGAGAAGAGATCATTTTAAAAAACAAGTAAAAATAAACACAAAATTTCCTTTCAATGTTATGGATTATGTAACAATATTATGAACGCATTTCGCAATTAAACTAAATTGATAATTAACTGGATACACAAAAAGGCTAAAATACTAATATTAATGATTTCAAACCGGCTTACTCGATTATGTCTTATTGGGCGCTTTTAGAATTCCCACAGCGGCTTACCGCAAGGTAGCCTTTTAAGTCCTGTACAATTCCTACTCTTTATTAACAACGTAACATGCTACTTCAACAATGTTTAATTTATACTCTTTGCTGATGACATAAAAATTTAAAATGGAACTGATTTGTTAAGAATCAAGACATCAGACTTTCCCGTGATATTTAACGAGTTTGCGCTAGTTTTCAATAAAGGCGAAAAGAAAATAATACTTTTAATTTTAAGTTGGTACGTAAATTCAAGGTTAATTGCCTCGGGGCAGGATGTCGGCTGTCATAACGCCACTGGCGAGATGGAGACAGCGCAGCGCTTCTGAAATGATTTTGCTTTATTATTTTATAATCCGATTAATCCACTGAACAGAGCATCCCTAGAAAAGTGAACAAAATCTAAAACGGTTAGATCAAATTCTGATGTCTCCAGTTAACATGGACCTTTGACTCCTAGACCCCAGACGGATAAATTCACACAACAGAAAACCCTATAATGGCGATTTTGCCGATTAGAAAAAAAAAATTATGTCAATTTAAATGAGACCTTTCGACTTTTGGGACCCAGACCAATGAAATTGATTAGCTGACCACAAAAAAAAACAACATAATGTTGCCCAACTTAATAAAAACAGTTTATTTTTATTTACGCCGTGTAAACATACTGAAATGATAACAAAATTTTAAATATTACAATTATGCTTTAAGAGGCAAAATGTTAACTAATAACTTTTCAAAAAATATGTGAAATGCTTTTTTCGAATTTCTTTCGGTGATATTAAAAATATCTGCTCATTCTGCATATCGGTTACCTAAGTCGTGTATGCGTGGTATAAGGGAGTTTATAAACAAATTGGAATTGACATTATTATTGCAGTGAAAGAATGTTTCAGTTCGTGTGACTATATTAGGAATATGAAATGAAATCAATTGCAATAATAACGAAATGATTGAATTTAAAAAAAAAAATTACATCAGATACAAATCGTCACACAGCTTTATTTATTTTAGCTTTTTAATTATGCTGATATAGTTCAATTTTTTCATGGGAGTATTAAGTTTTTAATGCATGTCTTAAAAATTAGTGCTGTATTTTTTCAAATAACAATACAATATATTTGAACCGATCCTAAAATGTTCGTAATTTTTTTTAAATGTAGATTGTTTATAAGAACTCATTGACAAATTTAACGGTAAAATTGTTCATTTTATAACATTCAGAGAAGAATAAAAGGGACCATTTAAAAAATAAATAAAATAAAAAACATCGACTGACAGTATATATATCATCAATGTCTAGTTCAAAAAAGAATTTCGGAAATTTAACACAATCAATCCAGCAGTATTCAATTCTCAAACATATTTCACGAGAATTTTCGAATGTTGTTATTTAAAACAATATATATATGTATATGTACAATACTTTTTTTAAATTTCTCGGGAAATAAGAAAAAAATTGACTTTCCTTCGGGCACACAGACACGCCCAGTACACAATTCTGTAGTGGTAAGCTACAACTCGAGTCGGGTATCGGACGGTGTCGGGTACATACTGTGGCGATAATAACTAGAATGTTCGGGAACGTTCTTAGGTGCAACTTAAATCGCATTAGAACCTGCTATCGAAACACCGTAGGTACTGCCCATCTACCTATCCACTCGATGATTCTCGATGCATTAGCACCTTATATAAGCGACAGCGGGAAGATACTCAGTCTACTACTTACATATTTTTGATGCGGTAATCAAAACAACTTAATCCTTTCGCGCCGCGATTACTTAAATAATCCTTGCTGTGTCTGTTGTGATTAATTACTTGTGTGATATATAAAATATTGCTAAAATTTATTCACGGCTGTTTTATCTCAGCAACCGAATAAATCTATTATAAAATATTACATAGTTTAATTTCAATACCGACCACATCTTCAACCTTCGCAACAATTCTATCGGTTTATTTCTACAGTGGGTAAATCTAAACGAGCACAAGCAAAAATATTGCTTGAAATAACCAATATCCATCGCTCTACGATAACTTTGTTTTCTTCATGGAAATATTATAAAATGATAATGAAGATGGTTCGTCATATGAATACAAATAATCATATGTCATATGAATACAAAATATTACACGGTAGCGGGCAGATGACGCGAAATATTATTTGTATCCGAATATATATCTATAGATATCGTAATATTCCAGCAGTATCACCACCGATCAAAGCCGACTATAGTACAGGCCCGGGCACGCGACTGCCAAATTACGTGATCGGTGCTATGGCTAAGTAAACTTCACCGTTTAAAGTAGACTTATCAGGCTGTTTATTTGATATGCTCGCGGTAAAACAACACACAAATCAGCAGTAACAACGAGAATCAATAATAATCGTCGCCGTTTGTAAACTATCGTTGCTCGGTTGCATCAATAATCCATTTCAAAATCCGTCGAGCGTCCAGGTCTGGACTATGACTATACCATCTGTACCTGTCGTCTGTACCCTTAGCCTAGGCCAAATATAGACTACCGACTACGAGCTTGGCTGCGGAAGAAGTGACCTTGGGAGCGGGGTCTTCAATTGGTTGGTATAGGTTCGCCAAGCGATTTAGGAGTTTCCTTTGTAAATAACATTATTTGAAATAATTTACTACTATCCATTGGCTACAATGACTTTGTTTTATGTCTGGAGCCAGTGAGACTGGCATCCCCATTAGGGAGGTGTACATTGTGAGACTGTTGGTAGTGGGAAGAGGAAGAGGAAGGTGGGGAAGCACCTCTGTGGAAATATTATGAAGGTGGTTCAACTACAACAAAAATAACTAACATATAGCAGCTTGTTGGGTGTCGGCGTGAAAAATTTACACATTTTTCACATATAATATGCAGTAAGCGCAGTGTTCTGTCATTTGTACGAAGGTTCATCAACAACCAAAGGGTATTTAGTTGTTTTTTTTTCTATCACATATGTTCGTTGCAATGTTCTAAGCAAACAGCAATATTCAATTGCTAATTGGTTTGAAAGGCAACGACATCTATATGTGGCGGTGGCAAAGGACAATAAGTATGGGTAAATATATATAAAACAGGGACACGCTTAGTAAGCATTTCGAAAAAACATTAGTTAGATAATAATGAGAAGTAAGTATTTCAGATTACGGAAAAGGAAAATAACGCATTAAATAGTAAAATTAAAATCAAATGTTCACTTGGCGGCAGTTCTTATTAATAATAATAGGTTATTCCAAAATGTATACAGGGGTAGTGCAATGCAATACATTCCAATTTTTAAATAATAAATCAGACAAACAATAAGAAAAATAAATTAGACAAAATAACAATACATAAGCATAAAAAAACGCGGATAAAATTGAAATAAGTTTAACACTAAAATGTTTGCAAGTAGTCGTTTATGGGGGGTATTTGAACATCCCCCGTCTCCAGGGGATGGAGGGCCATAATCAGCTCTTAAAACTTTCGCATTATTGATGCGAAAAAATTACAATTTTGGTGACTTTCTCAACTACCATACCACGCTCATGCCCGTATTACGGTAGTCGTACATGATTTATGAAAGAATAACAAAAATAAAACATTACGGAAAAGGAAATTGCTATGATAAAAAAAAAATTTAAAATCATATTATTAAAGAAACCATATTAGAAATAGAAATAAAGATAAAACTAAAAAACGATACAGTTAAAACTTTTTTTAAAACAGTGTTAGGAAGTCATGTATTCTTTAAAGAAGGCTCATCCCAAAGATATTAGAAGAAAGAGATATGCTATGTTGGCCGCCGGACCGTAGGCGGAGTAGTAACTAATTAGGGTACTTTGAACGGTATCGGGACGTGTACGCACAGAAATCTGTTCTATGTATTAGTGCGGATACCTTAGCGATGCCTTAGCGTAAGCGAAGGTGTGCAGTAGTATTGGTGAACAAAACCGGCGACACTCGGCAAAGCAATTCCACACAGAATGAACTGCTCATAGCACATCTCGTTCTTCTAATATCTTTGGCTCATCCCCTTTCAAATAGCCA
Organism: Hesperophylax magnus; assembly: GCA_026573805.1. NCBI lineage: Eukaryota > Metazoa > Arthropoda > Insecta > Trichoptera > Limnephilidae > Hesperophylax > Hesperophylax magnus. The sequence continues at coordinate 5,002,324 of JAIUSX010000108.1, forward strand.
ATGATGAATACGGATAGTAAAAAGGGATATAGAATTAATTGACTTTATATCGGTGTTCAAGGCATTGTATATTTTAGGAGCGATGAACCAGAATTGTGGTTGAGCGAATGTGGTTCTAGTGTTATGGACCACGCATCTCAGGTTTGATGAAAAGCGGGTGTGTGCTTGATGTTGTGGAGACACCAGCAGGTTATTTTTCCGTATGTAGCACAAGCTTGTCTTAGTAAATAACTGGCGAATATCTAAGACCCTAACTGTAGCAAATAGTTCGATTGAGCGGTGGGTAGGTTGTCATTTTTTTTTTTTTTTTTTACATTAATACCGCACAAGAGTCCCAACTGCTCCCGTCTGGAGCCAGTGAGACTATGGCATCCCCAATTGGGGTATGTTGTGAGGCTGAGGGTATTGGGGAGGGGAGGGAGATGGGGAAGAGGAAGGTGGGGAAGTACCTGGCTATTCAGATCTGGTCACCAAACACGGCTAAAGCCATTTCAAGCAACGTTTCAATTCTGAATGGTGGTCTTACACCAGGGCGATACTGATAGTATCTTCCACTCTGGAACGTGCCGCAAATATACTATATATTATTTTAAATTAATTAATTGTGAAATAACACAAATTAATCAAATAAAATTCATTTGCGTACGCCGGGTTCGAACCCGCGACCTTCGGATCTGTAGTCAAAAGCGTATACCACTAGACCACGCCGGCCGTCATTTAAATATGATTCTCAAAATTAGTTTTTTACTGTAATAACTGGATTGATGATAGATTCAGCACAGCCACACTATCCCACAATACATCAATACAAAAAATGCAGTTTTCTTTAGAATCATTGTTTAGGAGAGTGTCAAAGGAAATCTTTTCTTGGGGAAAAGTATTTATAAATAATTCGCATGCAGAAGTGGTATCGGTACAAGAATACAAGCGAACATATCTATGTTCGCAGTTTTCTTTATAAATATTGTTTAGGAGAGTGTCAAAGGAAATCTTTTCTCGGGGGAGAGTATTTTGTTCTGATTAATGGATTTTATAGGTGAGGGAAGTGATAATTGCTTAGGACGGGTTGTTTCGGAGAATTTGAACAATTCATCAAATTTCAACGTTCATTTTCGGGTTCTGTGAAAGTCCTATTCAAGTTCTGTTATTATATCATTGTAGGCTAGTTGCTTGACAAAACTGAAATAAAACAGAACTTGAAAAATCTTTCACAGAACTTGAAAATGAACGTTGAAATTTGATGAATTGTTCAAATTCTCCTAAACAACCCGTCCTTAGTGACCTGTGACAGTTAATTGGTACACAATGGTTTCTGTGTCTAGTTTACTCTTAACAAAAACATGATCTATACAAATACTGGTGTTTGATTCTGGTTCTCTAGTGGGAATGGTGACAGCTGGTAAATATCCTAATAGATTTAGTGAATTTAAGTATTCGTTAAATTGATGATATTTATGTTATGATCCCCAATTATATTGGTGTTCTGGCAATGGTCTATGTTTGTCAGAATTTCATTTAGCAAGTGTATAAATGGGATGATATTGTATATGTTCGGAGATCTGTAATAGTCAGGATTGTTATATGATTAAGTTGGAGTTGAAGAAAGTTTGCGTTTTTAATTGTTACCTCCTTGATTGAATGTGTGATGTGATTTTTAATGTATACAATGACGCCATCGTTTTGAGTTTGGTTATGGAGTGTGTTATATTGATTGTAGTTTTTTATTGTTTTAGGGATAACATTTTCTTGAATCCAGAATTCGCTCAAAACAATTACATAAAAATCTGAGGCAATGTTAGTGAGAACAATTAAGAGTTCATCAAAATTCCTGTTTATACTCCTGATATTCATAGAGAAAACCTTAAGGGTAGAATTAAATAATAATAATTGACGCACTTCACATGAATCATTAGTTGATGTACATGGCGTGGGTGCTGTGTTGTCTAGTAAAACTGCTAAGTCTTCCATTTTTTGATTTTATGTTTCACATTAATTAATGGCAAAGCTCTGCTGACAAAATAAATACTTATAATACAATTGTGTAAATTAGCATTAAATGTTACAAAAGTTGGGCCAGTAAAAAATAAAACTACTAAAAAAAGAGTGAAAAAATTATTCTGAGTACATATAGTGTAAATTATTTATTGTTTTCTTCGTTAGAGGCTGGTTAAAGATCAAACTTTATTACTGAAGCTATTTGTGTAGATTAGTTAATAGACGGGAAAACATTTAAAAATAGACTTAGCCTGTTAGGTTATTAGCTGTAAGTCGCCGACATGTTTTATATTTATTACTCTGGATCAAGATGAATGGTCAGATTTTTTTTTCGTAAAATTTTTATTATTTTTGACCCAATTATACAGATATTGGTTTTCTTCCATAGCAGCTCATTGTAATATGATGATAATATTTCGCCAACAAACATTTTCTTCACTCTTACAATCTTGCAGGAGTTCTGAATTAACTGCTGCGATTCCTCCCCTGTACCTATAAGTGCCGCCCTCCTTTTTATGTGTACTATCTTGATAACGAATTACTTTTTTAATCTTCCGGGGTTCCACATCGACTTGTATATCCTTCATTAGTCTAATGATGGTATCCAGCGGTTCTTCACTTGGCGGGGTTACCACACCAGCAAACTCCGTCCAATTATGGCTATTTCGGCCAGTTGAATTTCTAGATTGTTAAGTCTGATTTCTTTATTCTTATTAGCTTCTTCTAAATATTGTACTTTCTTGTTTATTTGTAGTAAATTATCAACTTTGTTTGAAATATCGTCGTATGACGGCTTATAAAGTCTAAACTTTTTTTCATTTCTATCATTTCAAGTTCATCATTTTTCTTTATATTTAATGTCTAATATTCAATTTTTTCAAAAATTTTTTGCTTTATTTCATTCATCTTTTTATCAACATATTTAATAAATGTATAATATTGCTCTCCCCCTGCAGCAGTTGGCGGTGGTGTCTCGGCGGTTTGGATTTTGTTTGCACTCTACTTGTAGTGGCCATTTCAACTGCTTGAGGTTGTAGCAAATGAACAATAATACATTTTAAAATAAATGGTTTTCGAATCTTCCTCCGAACACCGCTAATTTTTAAACCAAAACCTAATCGGTTGGTGCAGAGCTTATTTTGTATATTAACTCCTTAGAACTATTAAAATGTCGAGGAGTATTTTGTTTTTTAGCAGTTTATACACTTGTTTACAGTTTTAACACTGTTTTTATTTGAAAACATTCACGTTTCATTTAGAATTTACTTTGCAAGTTAGGTTTCACTGTTATGTTTTATAAATTCTGTGTAATTTGATAGCTTTCTACACTTTTTACAGTTTAAGTATAGTAATAAAAGCTTAAATTATGTATTATTGATGTGATATGTGACAGATGTCAACCGTGTGACAGATCGAACCTTGAATGTTTTATTTATACGATATGTGACAGATGTCAACCGTGTGATAGATCGAACCGTGAATGTTTTATTTATATGATATGTGACAGATGTCAACTGTGTGACAGATCGAACCTTGAATGTATTATTTATATGGGTGACCGGATAAATCATCACAATGATAATTCATCACATCTTAAAAAAGTTATATAAAGTCATGGAAAGTGATGAAACAAAAACTTTATTAACTGGGTTAAGTAGGTTAGGTTATGTTAGGTTAGGATAGGTTATATTTTTTTTCATCGTTTCTAATGACTTTATATCACTTTTTAAAAGTGTGTTGAACTGTCACTGTGTTGAGTTATCATGGAACCATTTATATGATATGTGACAGATGTCAACCGTGTGATAGATTGAACCTTGAATGTTTTATTTATTAATATGATATGTGACAGATGTCAACCGTGTGACAGATCGAACCTTGAATGTTTTAAGTTCAGTTTTTCTTCTATTAATTAACCCAAAATATTAACCTATGATTCTAAAATAGGTTTTAAGGTTCCTTAGTTTGGGTTTATTTAAGAAATACATATTTTTAAAACTAGCCTAAATAAACCATTTTAATATTATTATATCAAAACATGGTGTGAAGAAAATATATCATATTATCCGTTTTAAAACGAAATAGCTACTATTTTTTTTTAATTCTTATAACGCCACGTTGAGAGGACTTATTATATGATTCTATTTTCCCCCACCCAATTAAAATTTGTTTTCCCCAATTAAATGGTAATGTTTTCTTAATTGTATAATATGACGTGACTGATATTAGCCTATAACACAGTCACGTCATTATTAAACAACTAAGAAAACATAACCAAAGTAAGGAAAACAGATTTCAAAGTACCCCACAGAAAAGAGAATCTATTATCACAATTAATTTCTCAGTAAATTGGTTCAACCGGTATTAAAGCATTTTAGACATAATCAAATTTTAATTTGGGTGGGGGAAAATAGAAACATATAATAAGTCCTCTCAACGTGACCTAACCACAGCTCTAAAATGACTTTGAATGCCGAAACCGCTGTCACAATAATAACATAAAAAACCAAAATACTTACAGAACTTAATAATTAAATTTGATTAACGTTATTTTTTTAATTATCGTATCAGTCACCCTGTAAACTGAACCAAATATAAATACGGTTTTGATTTACAATAATAGAAACATATTATTTTTCTACTGAAAACCTAAAGTTTAATTGTTTACAAAATTTGCCCAATCTCACTCAGCGCAATGAACAAGGAAGAGATGTTCATGTTACTTACAATAATAATGATTTTTGAAATTCTCGAAATTAGTTATAGAGCTTGCCTCATAATTTTATGCATTACTGGCGCAGACCCGTGAAGATTATAATTTTAAGATTTGTGAAGCTAAAAGTATTTATAAAAAAATATATATTTGCCACCTTTTAAAACAAATACTGTCAGTTTTAGAGAGGTTAGAAATTTACCTTTCGAATGAACATCGTTAATTTTCTTCTAAAATCTCTCAAAAATTAAAGGAAAACACATTTAAATTATAGAATTATTATTATTTTTAATGACAAACTAATGTTTAAAAAGACATGGTTTCTATGTATAGCACAAAGGATAAAGTATCATTTTAAATGTTCTGAGAAAAACTCTGCAGCTGACTGGCAATCAGAAGGTTGCGGGATCAATTCCCGTCAGCGGCATGTATTTTTCATGGAAGATTTTTTTTACTTTATATAGGTGTTATATAAAGTAAAAAAAAAAAAATCTTTATTAATTGTTCCCACGATCAGGTTCAGTTTTTTTTCAGAACTTTGAATTTAAGTGTAAATACACTTAAATTCAAAGTTCATTTTCAGGGACAGGTAGAGTTACAACCAAATTAGTATTTTTACAATCGCCATAGAATAAAGTAGAAAACTAGAAATGCTTTCCGTTTATGTGATATTACGTACCAAACAACAAACAATAATGTTAATTGATTTCCTAGAACAGGCATAATGAATTCACGGCTGTACTGCAACTTATCTTCGACGTAAATTGTACTTCTCATATTAGTTCGTAACATTGTGTGTACATCCAATATCCATGTATACATTATTTAGCCTAATGCTGTAACTAATACAATAATAAATAAATACTGAGCAATACAATTAGAGGCGCTATTGCGTACTATTAAATATCTCGACGAAAAGTGTCCCATTGGCGATAATCGGTGCGCAATGTGCGTAGACCGAATTTTGTAGTTTCCTGTCGGTCGGCGTTAGAGCGTTTGGAGCGTCGGAGGCCAAATCGGACTAATCGGACGGACAAAAGTGGAACCTATTTTTATTCTCTTGTCTCATTCAAACATCAACGCTTCCATACAAATTTGAATGGAAACAAATATACCATTTAGCACGCGCACTGTCTCACTCACAGACGCCTGACATCGTGGATCTCCATCCCATTTGAATTTCGTGAACACAGTTTTGTATTGGAAATTTAAGGCCCGATTGGACAAATATTTGGAATCATCACGAAACTCGTTCACAAGGCATTTCTTGGGTTCTTCTGTATTCTATGAGTATCGCAGACCCGTGAAAAATCAGGGGATATTATAATTTCAACACTGAAAAAGAAAATTAAAATAATTTTTTGTTGAAATATTATATTTTAGGTTAGTACTTTAACGCTTGTCTGAATTCGTTCAAGCAAACAGTTTGATTTTGAAAATAATACTTAAATTCAAAGCAAATTTGAGAGCAAATAGAGTTCATTGAATCGGAGTTCAGACACAAAAAAAAATTTGAGCTAAAACGGGTAGGTAGTAAAACAATTATATTTTTCAACATGAACATGTAACGGGGGATTTTATTTTTCGCCTCGTTATTTTTTCTTCGCACAAGATGTCGCATTAGTGCGATTAACATGAACTGACACTGACTTATTGTATGGGTAGGTACCCACTCCACTAAAAAGTTTAAATATCTGCGAATTTAACTAAAGATTAACTAAAAAGTTTTTAAGTTAGAGACAATTAGAGCGGAAGAAATTACTTTTGACGTATGGCCGGTGTAGAATAAAAGTGGCCAAAATTACTTTTATAAAAAAATCGATGAAAATAATCTAATACCTAACCTAAATTGGTAACTAAATCAAATAAAATGTGGATAAAATTCTCAAAATATCCTGAACAGATAAGAAGACAATACTATGGCCCGGTATATCAGTCGGTTCGTATCATTGCTATGTGCCACATTCCTCATTAAAATTTAAGCGGGCTAAATCGGCCGCTCAAGCCTTAGTTATCTAAAATAGACAAATGGCCTAGTAAGGTATTTATTATACGAGGAATTTTTCAACATCAGGACAACGTTTTCGGCGGTTTGTTTATCATAATTTCATGAATAACGCATTGACTACAGCAAAACAAATATTATTGAAAATTAGTGTCCTCGCATATAGCAACATACTGATTGAAGTGGGGAACTTTACCAAAAAATCATTTGACATTTTGGAAGCTCTCGATCTCCCGATGACGTAAGAGCATAGATATACCACTCACGCAACATAGAAAATCAAGTACTTTCCTCTAATAAAATCATAGACAATACGTGTAATATTGTTGAAATCTAAGCTTCCGACCTATATTCGGATTATGTTCCAAGCCGCGCTAAGCTCCACATTCCAACCAAGCGGAGCTTTGAATCAACCGATATACCGGGCCTATAATTTTCTTCATGGGTACAAAAAGGAAGAAAACAGAAATATTTTTACAGATTTACAATTCCACTGAAATGTTCCGAGCTGCAAGTAGCCAATATTCGTCAGGAGAGGAGATATTGATCGGGTTTTATTCAGAGTTTTTGAGATCAGATGTAGATACGGCCGGCATAGTCCAGTGGTAACGCATTGGACTGCCATTCCGAAGGTCGCGGGTTCGAACCCGACGTGCGCAAATAAATTTTATTTGATTTTTTTTTTTTTTTTTTTTTATTTATTTATTATAAATATTTAAAGATACAAGTTTTATGCAGTCCCACAAAGCTGTCACACATGACGGCTTGTCTGTAGGTTCTACAAATAATATATATAAACATTTTTAATTTTTAATACATGTATGACACAAAATTATACAATAAACAATATCACAAAATAATATATCTCAAAGTACCTACCTATATACAAATTATTTAGGCAGGTACGTTGAGATGTTCAGGAATACATCAATAATAAAGTTCAGAGATACATTGATTCATCGCTTATTAGCCAACGCTTAGTGTTTTTGGGGCAGGGTCTCTCATTATTCTGAGGTTTAAAATAATTATTAAATTTATTGAAAATCTCTGGTATTAAGTATTTAAGCGTTCGGCTTCCATACTTATTTGTTACTCTTGGAATAATGAGGCCGTTATTTTCAGTGAATCTTGTTGTATGATTATGCACCTGTTGCTTTTTATATTTGCTATCTCCCTCATTATCCATTATAATAATGTACCAAAGAAGACCCTTTATTGGAAGTAGGCCCTCAGAACCATACAGTAGTTTTAGATTACTTCTTTGTCTGTAAATATTCGGTGGTACAATTTTTTTTATTATAGCAATTTGTAAGTTTTGTATATATTTAATATAAATATTGCTTGAGTGCCCCCAAGTTCGTATGCCATATCTGAGTATGGATTCGACCATAGAAAAATAAATTATTTTAAGAGTACAATGAGGCAAAACAAATTTCAGTTTATAAAAATTACTTGCAAAAGATCGGAGCTGGTTACAGATTTTAGCCACTTGTTTATCCCATTTAAATTTATTGTCTACTATTAGTCCCAGATAGGTATATTCGTTAGTAAAGTCAATTGTTTCACAGTGGCAAATATTTTCAATTTTTCTATGAATACATTCAGAATTATGAGCAATTATTTTAGGTATATTCCATATTCCCAGGCTTGGTGATTTTACATACATACATTTTGTTTTTTTAACATTAATAATTAAACCAACATCATGAGCCCATTTAAGTAGCTCGTTAAAGTCACTTTGCAATTGTTGAATAGCTATAATAGGATTTTCATTGGATACTACAAGTGCAGTATCGTCAGCAAAAATGAATCTAAAGGCCCTTTTAAAGAGTTTTGACATAACAATAACATATATAATGTACAATTTTGGACCTAAAATTGATCCTTGCGGTACTCCTGATTTAATATGTCTTCCTTTACTCATATTATTTAAAATCTTTACGTTCATTTTTCTATTAGTTAAGTAGTTTTTAAAAAAAGAGAGGAGTTTACCCCGGATTCCAATGTTTTCAAGAACCTTAATTAATTGGATATGGCTGAGAGTGTCAAAAGCTTTTGAGTAGTCAATAAAAAGCACCAGTACATGTTTTTTAGAATTAAGTTGAGAATTTATAAAATCAGAAAATTTTTCCAGCAATTTATCACAACTTTTTTTTTTCTGGAACCCGTACTGGCATTCATCTATAATATTCAAATTATTCAAATATTTATCTAAATTTATCGAAATATATTTTTCTAAAATTTTTTCTAGTGCCGGGAGAATAGAAATTGGCCTGTAATTGTTAATTTCGGAGTGATCTCCATTTTTGAAAATAGGCCTTACAATGCTATTTTTTAATTCATCGGGGATGAGGCTCGTATCGATTATTCTGTTGATAAAGTGAGCAATAACAGGGCTAAGTAATTTGACATGTTTTTTTAAATCAAACATACGAATTAGATCTATGCCCGGTGACTTTGAATTTTTCATACCTCCGATAATATATTCAATTTGCTTAGCATTAGCTCTAGGTAAGTACATTGAATGCGGTAGGGATTCTTGCAAGTGTTTAGACGCTCGGAAATCACATTCATGTAACAACTTATTAACTCCTTCATCAAAAAAGTTAGCAAAATTTTCTGCCACTGCATCAGAAGATTGTGACTTTAGGAAATATTTAGATAAGACTTCATCGCAACCAGATTTATTTTTCCTACCCAAAATTGTATTAATTTCATTCCATGTTTTTTTAATGTCCTTGAAACAGTGATTAAATTTGTTATTATAGTATGCCTTTTTTGTGTTTAATATTTGTTTATTAAGTTTATTTCTATATTTTTTGAAAGCGATTTCATATATTTTATTATTAGGCGTGTTTTTCCACTTTTTCCACATGGCATCTCGTATTAGAATACTTTCAGCGAGACTGTCATTCATCCAAGTTTTTTGGTTATTTCGAAATTTTTTTGTTTTTAATTTTGTAAAGATACTTTTTTCATAAATATTTTTAAAAATCGATTTTAATTCTGCATAAATAATGTTTGGTTCAGACAATTTTAACATAGCATTCCAATCGGTGATTTCGATCAATAAATCAATCCTTTTGTCCGATAGTGCAGTGTAATACTCTTGGTGCGATTTGTCGACGGTACATTTATCATAGTAACAGAAGTTAATACTAGCTGCAGTTAGGTAGTGGTCAGCTATTATTGAATCGCATACGCATGAACTGATTTCGGTCGTCTCCTTCACTCTTACATAGATATGGTCTAAACATGAAGCCGTTACATAGTTAGTCAATATCGCTTCTCTAGTCACATCATTTATACATCTGGTCATTCCAAAATGAGACATGAGGTTTTCATATTGCATAGTTATGGGTTCGTGTACATTTAATAAGTTAATATTCGTATCACCTAGAACCAATACGGATTCTTTTATATCAATATTTCCCAATATTGTCTCCAGCTCATCAAGAAATAATTTTTTTTTAGTAATAGGCGGTCTATATATTGCTAAAAGATATAAGCGAATATGTTTGTTTACTGAAATAGTTCCGTAAATGCATTCAAAATTATTAGTCATAATATTTATTTTTTCAAATGTAAGGTGATCTTTCACATACACAACAATACCGCCACCCGATCTTTTTGTTCGACAAAAATGGTACGAATTAAATCCCGGTAATTTATAAAGATTTATATTATTTTCATTTATAGACGTTTCGCATAGCGAAATTAAGTCGATGTTTCTCAAAGAGCTAGAAACAATTAATAGGAAGGTGTCCCAATATTTAGATAAAGATCGTATATTTAAGTTGAGGGCAGTTATTTTATTATTTCCTAACACATGTTTTTTTGTAGCCCAGTTTTCAAAAATTGACGTGCGTTCATAATCTATTTCTGCTGTGTCAAAATCACAGTTCAGTTCACCCATATAGAATAATATTTTAATTGGCAGCAATAATATATAAACATGTATTGGGATTTATAAATATAAATACGATAGATACATAACAATATAGCAGTAAGTATTTCCGATATGTTCCAGGTTAGATTATAGTTTTGTACAGAACAAGGTAGGTTTACTAATTGGCACCAATAATTACATATTGAACTTTTTCTGCACATACGAATACACGAAGAGTGCGCGAACATCAATATAATCATAAATATTTTAAATTGCAGCAATAATTTTGTGGTGTATGTGTGTAAGGGGGACAGCATGAGAGCGAGACAGCGAGTACGAGACGTATATAAGAGATCGTATGAGCGGGAATGAGCCTCTCAGTCCAGAACCGTGATAGTCTTCTTACAAATAAATATTATAATACAAGCATTGTTATTATTGAGTATGTAGAGCTAACATACGTCACAGTGGCGCAGCACGGTAGTTCGTAAATTATTAAAAGTTTACGGAGAATCAGATGATTCAAGAAGATTATTCGAATTTTTGGTGATCACAGTATAGTCTGGCGCTTTTGGGCGTTGGATCGCTAAATTTTGAAGGAAGAAGAAGAATAATAAAAGGCTATCAAATTGGAGAATTCACACGCAGCCGAGGCGAGCACGCAGATCGGGCCGGGCAAATTGCGCGGTAAAAACGCAATTTTACACGTGTGTGGGAGCCGACATTGCAACATTTTGTCGAGAGTACACCGTTACACGGGGTACGCAGAAGATCCAGGATCAAGATCGGCATCAAGGGTGAATTGGCCGGAATCCGGGACCGGGGTTCTGTCGCTACAGCGGGAAGGAAGACCTTGGAAGGTGATCGTGTCCGCAGCTGAAGGGAGACGGAGCCAGAAAAGGGTGCTGAGACGTTGGTGATTCACAGGCTCAGGGCAGGGGCTCGGAGCATAACCTCTGGAAGGGCTGAGATACGTATATTTTATTCAACTTGTTTCAGTTCTTCTCCCAATGGAGGCGATTTGTAAGAATTTGGGGACGTTCTGTTACAGAACGGGAGACTGGTCATTGTTCAGGGAACGATTGGATCAGGCCCTCATTTTAAATGATGATAAGTTGTTGTCACCAGAACGCAAAAGAGCATTTTTGCTGAGTTGCCTCACGGAAGAAACTTTCTCTCTATTATGTGATTTATGTTTTCCAAAAAAGGTTTCTGTTTGTTCTTTTGAAGATTTATGTAAATTATTTGATTCACATTGCAAACCAGTTAAAAATATTTTTGAGTCTCGTGAATTATTTTATAAATGTAAACAGTTTCCTAGCGAATCCGTTAAAGATTACGCGGCTAGATTGAGAGGGTTAAGTTTATCTTGTAATTTTGAGCTGAGATTGGAACCATGTTTAAAGGACATATTCGTTATTGGGATTTTTAATGAAAAATTGAAACACAAGCTATTCGTAGAGGCAATCGATACTTCTTTTACGGATTGCATTAATCTAGCGGCGACGTGGGAACATGTTGTGGCTTTTAAAAAAGTAAATCCGAATTTAAATGTTGTTCATAAGGAAAGCGAGTATTTCCATAAATCCAGGAAAGATAGTCCTTCCAGGAATAAAAATTCAATGCGGAGTAAATCACCGGTTAATGGTACGTTAAAAACTTGTTTTTTGTGTGGAAAAAAAAATCATTTGCAAAGAGATTGCTGGAAAAAAATTTTGTGTAATCATTGTAACAAATCGGGTCATCCTAGTAATTTGTGTAAATACAATAAAAATTATGTAGGTACTAAAAATAAACGGTTGAATTCGGTGTTCGTGGTTAATAATAATGTGGGGCCGGAACCCACATATATAGATTTGTTAATTGGTAACATAATATTGCCGGCGTTGGTAGATACGGGAGCTGCGATTAACGCGATACCATATGATGTGTATTTAAGATATTTTGTTTCTTACGATTTAGAAAAGTATAATGTTCATTTGTCAGGGTATGACGGAACGCAGTTAAATGTTTTAGGTAAAGTGAATTTAGAGGTGTCATTTTTAGGTAAAAGTGCGAAAATACAGTTCGTAATAATTAAAAATGGTAATTCTACAATAGTTGGTAGAGATTTTTTACAAGTTTTCGGTATCGGATTAAGTGGAATAAATTCTGTAAAATTCAGTGAGATTAATTGTGATAATCATCTTGTTTTTCGTGAAAGTTTAAAGAAGAAATATGCTCATGTTTTTTCAGAAAAATCGGGTAGGCTTAAAAATTATGAGGCAAACATTGAAGTTAATTCGGACTTTAGGCCAAAGTTTGTAAATCCGAGGCCATTACCTTTTAGTTTACGTGAGAAAGTAGAGATAGAGTTACAGAGAATGTTGCATGAAGACATTATTGAAAAGGTAGAAATAAGCGATATTGCAAGCCCGATTGTTGTTGTAAAAAAGAAAGACGCTTCAATTAGGATTTGTACTGATTTCAAAACAACATTGAATCCTATGTTAGCGAAGTTGAAATACCCACTACCTCGTATTGACGATTTAATTTCATCTCTGAATGGTGCAAAATATTTTGCTAAGATAGACTTACGAAATGCATTTGGACAAATTTCATTGAACGAAAAGTCTAGAAAATTATGTGTGATTAGTACGCATATAGGTTTATTTGCTTATAAAGTATTGCCTTTTGGCTTAAGCACGAGTCCGGCCATCTTTATGCAAGTCATTACGGCGATAGTTGGTGGACTTAGGAACGTTCGTGTATTTTTAGATGATCTACTTTTATTTGGGAATTCTAAAGAGGAATTATTTTCTATTTGTGAAGCAGTACTTAGCAAGCTAAGTGATTGCGGATTAACTATTAATGAAAATAAGTGTTCTTTTCTAGAAACAGAGATAGAATATTTAGGTTATAGAATTTCGCAGAAAGGAGTTATGCCTTTAGAAAATAAAATATATGCTATTACCCAAATGAGTGTACCGAAAAATGTTTCGGAACTTAGAAGTTTGCTGGGAGTTATTTCCTACTATAGGTCTTTTATACAGAATGTGTCAGGTATTTTGTCTCCTTTATACCAATTGTTGAAAAAAGGGATAAAATTTGTATGGTCTCAGGAATGCAATATTGCGTTTGAGCAAGTTAAGAAACTGCTGACGTCAGACAATATTTTGGTGCATTTTGACCCACAATTACCTATCAAGCTAATTACAGACGCGAGTGATATAGGTATATCTGCTATTATATGTCACGTATATGAGAATGGCATGGAAAGACCGATTGCATTCGCTAGCCGTTTATTGTCAAAAACGGAATTGAGGTATTCCATTCTAGATAAGGAAGCGTGTGCAATAATATTTGGATTAAAAAAATTCTTTCAATATTTATATGGTAATAAATTCGTTCTAACTTGTGATAATAAAGCTTTGGTACATATTTTGAACACTGAAAAACAAGTGCCAATACTAGCGGCAAATAGGCTACAGCGCTATGCGCTGATTTTACAAACATTTGACTATAATATAGAATATGTCAAGTCGGGTGAGAACAAAGCGGATTTCTTATCTAGGTTGCCGGTTAATAGTAATAATAATTTAAGTGATTGTATCGACGAGGTCGACGGTAGCGAATATTTCTTAAATTATATTGGTAGTCTGAACGTTGATAAGATTGAATCGGATTTTTTAAATATAATTGAGGCGGAATCGACAATTTCAAAAGAAACGATGAAGCAGTTTTCGATTAAAGATGTAAACATAGCAACCATTATTGGGTTCGTAATCAATGGTTGGCCGGATAAAAAGTTTTTAAAGGATGACTTGTTAAAATTCTGGTATTTTAGAAATAAATTATCGACTTATGACTCGTGTTTATTTTATAATAATAAATTTGTGGTTCCGAGGGAATTAAGGGAAATCATATTGAATTTCATACATCAATCGCATTTAGGTATTGTTAAATCTAAAAATCTTGCTCGAAATTATTTTTTTTGGTTAGGGATGAACTCAGAGGTAGAAGCAACTGTGAAGCAGTGCGTTCGATGCTTGGAGTGTTTACCCACTCCATGTAAAGTTGAGTTACAGCCGTGGCCAATCAGTGGATTAATATGGAATAGATTGCATATTGATTTCATGGGACCTTTTGGTGGTTACAATTTTTTGATAATCGTTGATGCAACTACAAAATGGATAGACTGTCACATCGTAAATAAAGTAGATTCGTTTTGTACAATAAAAGTTTTGAAAAGATTATTTTCTAATTTCGGAATTCCGGAGCAGGTAGTAAGTGACAATGGTACAGCGTTCACTTCAACAGTTTTTAAGGAATTTTGTCATAATTTTAATATTAAATCGTTGACATCTCCTGTCAACCATCCAGCTTCTAACGGACTTGCCGAAAATGGGGTTAAAACGGTAAAGAATTTTTTAAAAAAAATTATGATAAATAATAAATTGCCTGCTGATTTTGAGGATAAACTTTTAACATTTTTGGTTGATATTAGGAATACGCCTTCTATGTCTACGGGGATTGAACCTAGTAAATTAATTTTGGGAAGGAAAATTAGATCAATTTTTAATACAATCATTCCAATATTAGATAATGTTGAAGGTCAAGGTTTTAAAGGGATTGATAACACGATTAAAGATAAGATGTTATTGAGTCAGCAAAAACAAAAAAAGTATTATAGAGGAAAAAAAATTAAAAAGTACTTTGATGTTGGATCTAAAGTTTTAACCAGGGATTTGAGAAGTGATAAAAACAAATGGATATTAGGAGAAATTTATAAAAGATTGGGGAATAGGGTTTATTTAGTAAAAATTATGTCTACAGGACAAGTGTGGAAACGCCACCATGATCAAATTTCAGAGAGGAAGGTTAGGTGGGGGGAGAGTGACAGGTCTGATGATTTGCTGGACCTGGGTCCACTCTCGGACGTGGACATGACCAAGTTTCCTAATTCCTCTGATTTTTGCAGGTCGCCTACACCATGGGAGGGGAGGTTACGCCCTCGAGGACAACGCCCATGCTACACCGAATGAAGAGTCAAGAACATACATAATTACATATAAATTGGAAATTAAATACATAATGGAAATAATTAAATATATTTGGCTTATATAAATTTGTAAAAAATAAAAAGATGTAATTATGATTTAAGTGTGGGGGTGTGGTGTATGTGTGTAAGGGGGACAGCATGAGAGCGAGACAGCGAGTACGAGACGTATATAAGAGATCGTATGAGCGGGAATGAGCCTCTCAGTCCAGAACCGTGATAGTCTTCTTACAAATAAATATTATAATACAAGCATTGTTATTATTGAGTATGTAGAGCTAACATACGTCACAAATTTATAAACATGTTGTAAGAATTTAAATAAACATATAAGTTGATAAACATGAAGTGGGACCACGAATATAATACCTCTACATATATGAGTACAATAAGTATATTGGAGCATTAGAATAAATTTCAGTATGCTCTTGTTAACACTTTGGTAATAGGACAATACATTTAAATATGTGTTTAGTGGTAATTTTCGCATGGATATGAAAAGTTTGTACTTGAGAAGCAAAATATAAAAAATATTATTTTTAGGAGAAGGTGATAAGAAGTAGTAATATAAAATAATAGTTATTAACATTATTTTCATTTTTAAATATAATTTTTTTTTTTTTTTTAAAGTACTAACATACCTAGTCATATTCTATACGACTTTGGGCGATAAACATCATCTTTTTGAAGTAGGGGCAGGTTGGGTTATTTGCTTTATGGTTAGTATTTAGGTTCATCTTGAGATTTTTGTTTTGGAAGATACAATTGCTGCACTTTTCTTCTTCATTTTTATTTGTACATTCCTTCCATTCATGGTCCTTTGCGCAATGCAAACACGTTGCACTTTTTTCTTTGTTGAAGCATTTGATTGCCGTATGTCCAAACTTAAGACAATGGAAACACTGCGTTATAGGGTTTGCATCTTCTACACGTGTTCTGTTGAATCCAATATTAATTTTTTCCCTTTCGATGAGGTGGGTCCTTAATTGTCCGCTTGTTTCCAATATGTAGTTCGTAAGTCCATTTTGATTTTTAGGTTTGAACATTTTTATTAATTTTATCGTGTTTTGTGGGTTATTTTCCATAATATCTTTTAAACCTTCATTTTGTGTTTTTAAGGCCTCAATTATTACTTCTTCAGATAAATCTGCTTGTAAGTTTCTAATGAAAATTTTTGGTTTTTTCTTTTTTAATTCTTCTGCGACCATCTGTTTTTTAAGTGTTTTGTTAATTTCTTCTGTTAATTTTTCTGCGTGGGCTTTTGTCGGGCAGGATATTATAAGTTTATTTTGTGCGGCTTTACGTACTCCGTTTACAGCGATTCCCAAATTTGCAATTTTAATTTTTTTGACAATTTGGTCTTTTATTACGTCTGCAGTCATGTTGTCATTTTCACTTTTTATAATTAGTGAATATTTAGATTCCGGGATTTCTTTTAATTTGCTTGCGTAAGTTTTTCCTCCCATAATACTCGGATTTTCAATTTTTTTTTCGAGTTTTTCAATCAGTTTGGATTGTAGAGAAAGTATCTTATTTATCATTTCTGTTTTTTCTTCCGTCCATTTTTCTTCAAGAATTTTAATATTAGCTTCCAGGTTTGTTTTTGCTTTAGCGTCTTGTTTAGTTGATATGCTAGCTATTTCACTCTTTATAATCTCAAATACGGACAGCACGTCCATAATGAGTTAGGCTAGATACCGCTTGCGCGGTTCTACTATTGCGCTCTCACTCCCGCCAAATACTTTAGAGGACGTAACAACTTTCAGTAATATAGTTTCTTACTACAATACGTCCACTCACTACCGCTGACGGCGGCTGAATGATTAATTTGTGTTATTTCACAATTAATTAATTAAAATAATATATAGTATATTTGCGGCACGTTCCAGAGTGGAAGATACTACAAGTATCGCCCTGGTGTAAGACCACCATTCAGAATTGAAACGTTGCTCCAAATGGCTTTAGCCGTGTTTAGTGACTAGATCTGAATAGCCAGGTACTTCCCCACCTTCCTCTTTCCCTTCCCCACTTACCTTCAGCCTCACAACATCCCCCAATTGGGGATGCCATAGTCTCACTGGCTCCAGACGGGAGCAGTTGGGACTCTTGTGAGGTATTCACTATAAAAAAAAAAAAAAAAAAAAAAAGACAGTAATTTCATCAAAAGTTTTAGGGGTGGTATGGTTTTCCGAAATCTCATGCAGACAGTCAACTCCCTCTTATTTTGAAGGTCAAGTGTGCAAAATTTAATAAATGTCGGAATAAAACTCAGATTTGTATAAAAATAAAATCTAAGACGCCCGCCCGCTATACACATTATTCAAATCTAAGACGCCCGCCCGCTATGGACATTATTCAATCTAAGACGCCCGCCCGCTATAGACATTATTCAATCTAAGACGCCCGCCCGCTATCGACATTATTCAATCTAAGACGCCCGCCCGCTATAGACATTATTCAATCTAAGACGCCCGCCCGCTATAGACATTATTCAATCTAAGACGCCCGCCTTCTATAGACAGTATTCAAATCTAAGACGCCCGCCCGCTATAGACATTATTCGCTACATATATATAGATATAGAAGATAGAAAGATAGATATAGATATTGGATCAGTCAAAGCTTTTACTGGGATGTATGGTCCATTCACAACAATTCACAACAAAAAATGTTCAATTATTTGATTATTTGATTCACACTAAAAAAAAAAAAAAATTAAATATGTATGTAATAATTTATATTTAGATTATTTTATCTAGGTAATCTTTTATTTTTTAATTACGTTTCTTTTTCCTGTATTTTGTATTTTTTTATTTACTTTGTATTTTTATTCACTTTTATTATTATTGATATATGTAATGGTAGATACTGCTACCCGGCTCAGAACAGATATTGTCTAGTGAGTCGGGTAGCGCACATAATATGTAAACAAATATTGATGTCAATAAACGCCCGGGTTACCGGCAATATAAAAAAAATAAAAATTCACCAAGGATAATTATTTCTGATTAATCTGTTATATATCAGCTTCCTAATGTAACATGACCCATCCGATAGCTAGCCGAGTATCTTAGCCATCGGGATATCGACCACCTAGACACGTGGATACGTGTAGCATATAATAAAAATTAATTGATACATCAACGGCTTACATAGCGCAATGATTTACGTATTTGACTCCTCGTCCGGAATTTGCAAATATCAAAAACCCAGATAGCAACATCAATAACGTCAAATTTTGTCGTTATTGATGCTGCTATCTGGGTGTTGTGAATTTGATTATAGCGGTTGATGCACCTTACAAAAATGGCTTTACAACTGTCACTTAGAACGTAAAAAAAAAACAGAAAATGGCAAAAATGTGACTTGGATTATTTCTGTTCTGAAACAAAACTAAGATACGCACTCTGACGACTTGGCGAACAAAAATTCAGATCTACCGGATAAGAGATAAGTTTCGGAGGAAATGAAAAACTAACGAAAAGGCGACGGAAGCCACTAAGAATAAAACTATCCCTGACATAACTTATTTTCTCTTAACTTACGCAAATGGATTATTAATTAAGCAAGATGCCATAGATTGGGGATATCGACGTAAGAAAACTCCCCAGGGGATCATGATCAAAATGTTTTCCCAATTCTATTCTTAACATTTAATTGATCCAATTTTCCTGGAACATGTGGCAGCAAAAATGCAAGCATCGCACGATAATTGACAGAGAAACATAAATTTTAAAAAATATATCGATAGTAAGATCAATTATACGGGGCAATTTTATAATATGGAAGTGTCCAGGGCGCTAAAATAATTCACGGTGTCCGGAAACTCGTAGAACAATCTGTGGCGGCTCGTGACTTTTGGTTTTAAAGGTTGAAGAGTGAAAATATTACAAAAAATAACATTATTGATATTGATGTTGTTGTAGCCGAAAACGTCTTTTTGTCATAAATTTTGTTTTTTGTAAGAAGATTTTCAGGAAATCCGGCCAAACTGAAATTACCTGAAAATCTTCACACAATAAAATACAATAAACATTGCTAACGCTGGCTTAACCTCATGAGATAGATCAAAATAAACAATTGTATATATCTTATATCTTAAAAAGGCATACAGAAAAATCCGTGATGGTGTATGTCTATCTCCTAAGGATAACCCCAACACCGCCACACGTCAGCCAGTCTATATAAATAAAAATGTAAATGTTCGTTTTTAAAAATCTTAAAATGCCGAAAGTTCTTCATCGATTGCTTTGAAATTTTGACACAACGTTGCATTCGAATACCCGTTCGTTTTTTTATATAATAATATATCACCTGACATGACATAAAAACATGATTTTTTGTAAAACAGCGCCATCTGTAGGACTTAAAATCAAACACACGCTATCGTTTCTCTATCGTCACAGCAACGCGAGGCGTTATAAAGTTAGATGCATGATCTAAGCAACAAGTTTGGGGGTACTATTGATATATTTACTCATTCCAATTATATAATTAAGCGTAATCTATACCAGCACTTTGTTGAATCTAATAATAAGCGTTCGTAATTTTGTTCTTGGGCCATACTAATAAACGTGTTTTAAATTTTATACAACTGATAAAAAAAACATTAATGAATGGCAAATGGGTATTTATCAGTTGTGCAAAATTTAAAACACATTTATTAGTAAGGGGGTTAGCGATTTGTCTTATATGTAGTATTGTTCTAGATTCTGTTTTATTTTATGTTACTTATACGTATTTTACTAAAGTTGTTTCATATTTAGTTTATCAATTTAACATTATTTAATGCTTTAAAAACATTGTATATTCGATCTCACTGGGTGTATTCTGTTCTTACAATCCATGTAAAACTTTTTGTATTCAATATCATACTGGGTGTATTCTGTTCTTACAATCTATGTAAAACTTTGTGTATTCGATATCTCACTGGGTGTATTCTGTTCTTAATAGATAACCAAATTCTCGAATATTTATTTCTTGTATGCATTTTTTGCAGACTATAATTTTATTTTTATTGTTTCTTTCTCATGTTCTAAATTATTCACAATTTCAAAATTATACCACATATACTCGTGTAAAAGCCCTACGGGAGTAAAATAACAATAATATTCAATGCCCAGAGTTACTAAATAAGATTCAATTCAATGTACCTGCGCATTCAACACACTCTTCTGTCCTGTTCAGGGTGGATCAATGCAAAACGAACTCTAAGCAGAATTCTTGCCTGAACAGACTTTCAATAATTACAATAGCGTATTATCCAAGGTAGATATTTTCAATTGCGAACTTACCAAATACAAGAGGTCCATAAAAGAATATTTCTCTGATTGTGAATAATGTTATGTCTCTATTGTTTATATTTCTATTATGATTTGATTTATATCAACAACTTCTCTCCATGGCTATAAATGTATTGATAAATGTTTTGTTTTGTAATTTTTCGTTTTATATAATCTTTTGTTTTGTATAAATTTTTGAATTCATATTCCTTTCTTACAAATTTAATTTATTTTTTCCTTATTACGCTGTCTCAGTAAAAGTAAAGTCACAGGGAGGAAGTCCATAATTGGTTTTATTTTGGCTATTTAATACTTATGTACAAACTGAAATAAATGTGTCGATGATAAAATAAAAAAAATTAAATAAATAAATATAACGAACATAATAAAATATTACGTTAGTCGCAAGAATTATTTTCCATCTTTTGTAGAATTTACCATCCCCCTAATCTAAGTCCCTGTTTAGTGAACGCAAATCGAAAACGAATTGGGGACACACGGCAGATGTTTTCTGCTTGATAAGGTCTCTATGGCTCCCTTCATCACTAGGCAAATTCAATAAAGGACACAGCCGATTATCCTACCCACTCTCGGAAGATACAAATAAATCCTACACTTCCACCTATATACCCTAATAGCAAATCAATATAATATGTTCATTTGTAAACTTGATACTTCGATGACTCTTACCCCCTTAACCCTTTCAGACCGGAATTAAAATATATTATTCCACTGTCAATTTTAATTAAATACTAACTAACTTCTCTGTATCGTTACACAGAATCAAGTCGAACGTTTTTTAAAACATAAAATGTCACCCGCGATATACTTGCGCTCGCCCCGCGTAGATGGTCGTAACTGACATATACGCTGTATCTCTTGCGCACACCTCCCCGTGTAAACTATTGTAAAGTTACATACGATAGTGTACGCTGTAAAATAATTTTGGATTATTGAGTTACGATAAATCCCGTCATCGAAAAAACGATTCGTATATATTTTGGTTTTTTTTTGTCATTTCCCATATAAAGTTTGAATTATATCCAAACTAAATACACGAAAGACTCAAAATTACCATTTTGCGGGTTACGATATTTTACGTAGGAGGGGTTAATTCTATGCTCGATAACAATTCGTAGAGTTATTTGAAAATTTGTATTTTTTTACAAAATATTTAAGAAGTTATTGCTATTTTCATTTGAAAAAATATTTGGTCTCAGAGGGCGTGTTTCATTTAAAGTGATAAATCGTACACTGTGCACAAAAATATAATATTTTATTAAATTAAAAAAAAAAATTAAAAATTAAACATGGGAAAATACCTTACAAAACTAACATTTTGAAAAAGACGACAGGAAAAAAATCTGTCGAGATTAAACACAAAATCATAAACTAAAATATAAAAATGGCTATTGCCTCAACTGTTAGCTAAAATCATATAAAAAAACCAAACGAAAACCAACAATTCGTATTCGCTTTAGATAAAGAGGAAAATATTCTTAAATCTCTGATTTTTTTAATATGCACACGGTCCGAGAGGGTTAATAATAAACAAGTTTTAAACTTTACACGACTGATAAACATCCATTTAACATACATTATTGGTTGTTTAAAGTTTAAAAGACCTTTATTAGAAAAGCCAGTCGTCTTTAGATGCATTACATAATAAGCAAGGTGGGTAAGGAAGTGAATAATTAATGAAAACGTTTAATTTATTTTTTTTAAGTAATTTATAACTAATCATGGAAGACACTATATTATTAAACTAGCTATCAGGCCGTTTCTCTGCGGGAGTAGGTAGAGAGGATGGACCGCCAAAGAACTCGGTTTTGACACAGGCTCCTTCCTTCATTTACATTAATATATTGTCTCATACATACCCATCTGTTATTCTGACTCTAGACATGGCCCGACTCAAGTATCTGGTTTATTTGATCGTGCCATGTCCCCTCGGGCGCCCGCGACATCTTCTACCATTCACATTCGCGTCGTACCATATTCTCCTTACACTCTCTTCTTCGATCATTTGCTCTACATGACCAAACTATCTTGTATAGATACTATAATACGGTAACGTTTCACATTCGAACTCATTCTTAATGTGCGAACTGAAAACAGTAAATTACGTAAATAACCGTATGTGCATTTTTACGAGAATGGAATTTAAATGTATTATTTTCGAAACGAAGAGTGTTACTTCGATAAACAAACTTTACGTATAATATATATAGAGATATATACTCGTATATACATACAGGGTGTCCAGGGGTAAAGTGCGCTAACTTCTAGGGGTGATTTTATATGATAGTACAAAAAAAGGCTAATAACCTTTTCCAAAATTTCAACGTTTCAAAGTAGTTTTTAGGTAAAAAAAAAAAAGTAAAAATAATTTTTTTATGTGGAATTATATTTGTGTATGGTAAAAAAAATGGGAATTTCGAAAAAACAATATTTCATACTTCTACCATAATGTAGAATCGCCTCCTGAAGTCAGCGCACTTGACCCCCGGACAACCTATGATTTTTTATTTTTTTTTTATTTAGTAAAAAATTATACATTTATATACATTATTTAAGAAATGTTTTGACTGCCCAACTAGGAGGATTCCCGTTTTAGGACAGTCAAATTAGGATGAGTATTAACATTTTGACAAGTTGTTTGATAAGTATAGTATTAAAATAATAGGTATATGTACTTTTAACTGGTGCCTAAGCCAACTAACATATTTTGTATAAATATGAATAACAGAGAGAAGAAATAGAATAAAATAAAATATCCAATTAAACATAAGATTAACTGCTGCTTGGGTAGCATTCTAATTTAAAAGTACTAGGTAGGTTATAGTGTGTTTAATTACATAGTGTGTTTCATTTTTGGTTTTACGATGTTTTCTGTAAATATATAAATTTTACTCACAGTAACCCTTCTAGGGTTAAGAATGAGTATGATTAGTAAAACTTTATCTATAAAATACATAAATTGCTAAATTTTGAGAGTGCATTTAGTAGCTGCTCGTCCTAATTTGACAGTTTTGGATGGATAATTCTTTAAAGAATTCTTAGAAAAGATAAGAAATGAAAGTAGTAATTAGAAATTAGCATTTGAAAAAACTTTAATATTCACTAGCTACTCTTATGTCTCTCAATTGGACAATTCACATCTTTAGAAACGATAAGTAAAATTAGTATATAACATAATTTTTTAAACTAAGAAGCTTCCTTGTATTTTGTTATTTTGAAGAAACAAGAATATGAATGTAAAACCTCTACGAGTTTATTTGCTTTTTACTTTGAAAGCAGGATGTGGGAAACCGGAAGCTGTTTATTTTTATTACGAAAATCGTAAGAAAAACTTTTGAAGAAAAGATAAAAAGAAAAGTAATTCTTTTGTGCTTGGATTTGGGGTGGAGAGATATACTGATAAATGCATACATTTAGCTTCCTAAAAGGCATAACATCTTTTTACAACTTCCAACTTGCAATACAAAGGGGAAAGTATGACATTTTCTGCCCTATTTAAGCTGAAAATCCACGGGAAGTATGAGTTAACCAAATGAAATGCGATTGTTGAGAAGTGTTTGTGACTCAAAATCGTAAAAATAAATAATTATATCCGCAATGACACAATCATGTATTGTCATTTTCTGTCATCTGCTGTATTGCCTCTTTCATTCTCCAGAGAAATACTTCAAAACCTACATTCAGCTTGTCAAGTAATGGTGCGTAGTATGCTCCAGTAATAGTTTTTCCTTTTTGAAGATAATCAATTAAGATAACTCCATGACTATCCCAAAAAAACAATCGCCATCACTTTCCCAGCCGAGAAAACAGTTTTTGCTTTTTTTGGAGCCGGTTCCCCCTTTGCAGTCCAGTTTTGACTGTATTTTTATTTCGGGCGTATAATGGTGTATCCAAGTTTCATCTACAGTAATTAATCGGCGCCAAAACTCGGATATATTGCGCCTAAACTGCGCCAACAGAGCGTTGGAAATGTTCACTCAATCACGTTTTTGGTCTAACGTGAGCAAACGCGGCATCCAACGCGCGGACAACTTTCTCATGTGTAAATCTTGATTTAATATGTGACAGACACGTTCTTTGGACATTTTTATAACCTCTGCTATCTCTCTCATTTTAATTCGACGGTCGTCTAACACTATTTGGTGAAGTTTAGCAATGTTATCGTCAGTAGTTGCAGTTTTTGGACGTCCCGAACGTTCATCGTCTCCGAAGCTCCTATGGCCACGTTTAAATTCAGCTGCCCAAAATTTCACTGTGGCAAATGATGGTGCAGAGTCCCCACACACAGAGTTCCACTCATCTTTGATTTGCATAGGCGTATTACCTTTCAAAAACAAAAAATTAATAACAGCTCGATACTCAATTATTCCATTTTCACAAAAACACACACTCACTCAAATGACTGTCATCAAAAAACTGCGCGTCCAAAATGGCCGAAACTTTGGTGAGTATTTGTCAAATGATGCACAACTATATTCACTAGCTTTTATTGACGAGTACCGCCATCTTTGCGTTGAGGTCGGAAACTTTTCAGACCACCCTCGTAAGTTATATTTTATCGATCAATTTGTACATTATAAGTAAAAACTATTTTTAGTGTAGTGTCAGATACTGATACATACATCGCAGAGCAAACGGAATACTTTAAACCTTTCTAACGAATCGTGAGATCATTGAAAAAACACGGAATTGCCTTTCATTCGCATTCAGACAAAATGGGTCAACAAAATTGTCAAATCAAACTAAAATTTTGGGTGACTTGCTTTTGTGACGAGGGAAAATTTAACAACGTACCCAAGAGTCAGAATATGACGCAAACACGTATATTTTCGCTAGGTTATCACTGTTCTTGTGACTGTAAAATAATATTTTGAATATAAAATTGTGGAAAAATACTAGAAACGCAAAAAAATTATTCTGAATATGTATCAATGGATCCAGCTTTGGGCTACTGGAGATGCCTTAAAGCAGTGCAGCAACATACATAAGTCAGAATTCTCGCACACGCTTGTAAGCAAAAAATCATGACTCCCGAGGCAATTCCACGTTGCAGGTGCACAGTGGTCGCAACTTTGCGAGGATTGAACAATATTATTTCCAAATTTAATAACTCTGTCGCAATAAGAGGTCAACATTTTACGACATTTTGGTATGATCATAAAGGAAACCTAGATATTATTACTCACTGTAGCGAAGTAAAGCTAGTAAAATTTAACGGCATTGACCGACGTAAATGAAAAGTTGCAATTCACTTATGGGTAGGATTATATTGCTTTAGAATTGAAGTTTATTCAAAAAGCTCCTAAAAGCTTGAAAACTTAATAAATCGGGTTCATGGGGTGAGGTTATTCCAGGTCTTGGTGGCAGATGCGTCTGCCCAGTAGCTGCGTGGCGGGCCGGATCGGGGGAGGACGGTTGAGGGAGACCATTTGACCTCTCTTTAGCCGGACTTTCTCCAACCACTGCACCGCAGTGGGATGGATGGATTCATACGTCACTCCAATAAACTGACTCCCAGATTTCACCCACCCCACAAACCTTATTCGAATCCTTCCTTCCTCTCCTTACTTCCTCCTTCAAAAAGATCCTCTACCAGTACCCCCAAAGATGAAATAGGCATGTGCGGAGTTAAAATGAATCATACATATCAAAGATTAATTTTTAGGCTAAAAACATATTTGTTAATTTATGTCGACAACCATGCATAAGTGCAAAGTAACATTTCTCAAGTAAACTAGTTTAATTTTATACATTTTTCTTGTAAGTCGAAAACTACACGTTTCACTGTTGTTTTGTTTGTTTGTTTAGATAACCATTTTTAATAAAGTATAAATATATCAAATGAGAGAGGACAGAAACCCAATGATATGACACACTTATGACAAAATTACCATCAAAAATATTTTGACAAAATTATTATAAGCGATAATTAGTCGCCTGAAATATCCATACAAATTGAAAATATCTCCCAACTAAAAAATAATTTGTTATCCTTTGTGCTATGCATAAAAACCTTGTCTTATAAACATTAGTTTATCATTAAAAAAATAATAATATTGAAAAAAGGCAACAGAAATGATTTACAGTGTCTCAAGCACAAAAAGTTTTTAAAAAAACCTGACTAGTTTCATTACAAGTATATAGACTCTACGACTATTCATCGACACATCCCAGAATTAAATAGATTGCTGGCTTTAAAGTGAGTCAATTGCTGTATTAACAAATTATTATACAAGTGATTTTAATTCATAAATACAAGAACAATTTTATACCCCACAGATTCAACATCAAATCTTTACGACGTGACGTTTCAAATAGTAAGATAAAATATTTTTACTATCCATAAATTTTTATAAAGCTACAAAGTGTTTCATTGGTCACAATTTGAAATGTGAAAACTTTTAAATCTGTGAGGATTTCGATTCAACGGAAATACAAATAATTTTACAACCTCGTGATTTTACACTGACAGATTTGGAAATTCGTTCTTAGAATTATTATTTAGAAATTTTATTTAATTATCTGTGAACTAAGAAGCTATTATAAACATAATGAGTCGTTTTTCAATTTTGTTTTTCAAAAGCGCTTATTTCAGCTTCGTCTCAAATTCCAGAGCGTAAAATATAAGTTTATATGACACCTCACAAGAACGCCCCTGTTTGTGAAGTGTAAGCTATGTCGCCACCCG
Source organism: Hesperophylax magnus (assembly GCA_026573805.1). NCBI lineage: Eukaryota > Metazoa > Arthropoda > Insecta > Trichoptera > Limnephilidae > Hesperophylax > Hesperophylax magnus. Next base: position 5,029,955 of record JAIUSX010000108.1, read on the forward strand.
GTTGGGCAGCGTTGTGAGGCGAGTTAAGCCCCCGCATTCCGAATTTCTACCGATTTATAACATATTTCTATTTAAGAGTTTTTATGTTCCTAAAAAAATATATGTTAGTTTTAAAAATAATATCTATACATGTTTAAAGCCGAATCGTTAATTATATGAAATTCACTCAATAGAAAAATTAAGTTCCGAAAATTATTAAAACACGTTCTGTTTTGTTATTTAATAATATCTTTATTTAAGAAATTTGCAACTATAACTAAGAATACATGTTAACAAATAGATTAAGTTGAGGTTTTTCAGAACCTGCCTCACTAGGCTAGCCTGTGTTAAGGCAATATATAATATGTTATAGGTATGAAAAAATTCACAGTGTATCTTTAAATTATCAGTTGGATAGCCCTGACATTTTTAATTGCCGGCAACCCGGGCGTTTATTTTAATAACATGATCAATATTACAAACATGAAATTAACCCGCCTCACTAGAAAATTTCTGTTCTGATACGCATTAATATTGATTCAATTTCATGTACCTACCATTAGATCAAGGTCCTCTAGTATGTATTATTGTGACAATTATACCACAGTCTCAGGATATAACTCAGTTATAAATAGATTGCATACACTTGGGAACTTTTATGCTAAAATCGCAGATACTTTTAATATTCCCCTTGTAAAGTATAAAGTTGCACTAATAACACATTTCGCCACTTATTTTAATGAGGTCACTACATAACAGGCTATTGTCATTGCTTCTTTCTCTACTGGTATTTTATTGGTTTTGTGGTAACTAAATTTAATTTCTTTAATTTTTCTCATCAAAATTTAATACTGCACTATGTATATGTAAAAAAATAAAATAAAAACTTTGTATGTAAATGGCACTTGTGCCGTAAATTCTAAATAAATAAATGCAACTTAATAAGCTTTTGTCGAGAGATTAACGCTCTATTTTAAACGAGTCGTGTTTTATTAAATATTTTCACCATTTTCACTAAATTATTATCGTTCTTTAATATTAGCTACCTCTAAAATTCGTATTTACGTATCACCCTTTCAAACCATCTTCGAACGCTTACTACGGGGCCTTGGGTAGGTTCTGTAGGAAGGGATTTATTAATGCGGGTCTTGAAGAGGCCCGGATTATATGAAGGAGGAAAAACAAATGCCGATAGCTGGTTCCACATACGAGCCGTCTTACACAAAAACGAGTCGAAGAAGCGGCCCGTTCTCATTAAATTAACATTAACTGTGAACGGGTGTTCCGCTCGCTTACTTCGAGTTTCGCGCACGTGCAACCGGTCCACCGGATATCAATGCTGCTAGTTAGCAATGCTTAGAGCAGGCTCCATTAAAGTATATGCAGAACAAACTACATTGCGTCTATCCATTAGAGATGGCAAACGGTATTTTCTATGTGAATAATGCACACCTGTTGAATCCAACAATGGATTGACAATCCGACGAACCTCCCTTCTTTGCACAGAATCAAGTAGGTTTATCAAGTATTGTGGGGCTCCAGTCCAGAGGTGGTCCCCAAATTCAATCTTTGGGAGTACTTGAGATTTGTATAGGGATAGCAGCTGGTTACTGTTGAAGAATCTGCCAGACCTATACAAGACGACCAGTTTCTTATAGTCTAAGATCCCTTAAAGAACGACCGTGCAAGGTACCATCTAGTCTAGAGTGCACAGAGTGCACGAGTCTATCGCTATCCTTTTCATTTTCAAGAACAAATAGCATGCGCACTCTCTTTGTTTTTATGGACGGACAGCTGCTATGCTTTGTCCTCTTCTATCGCATGGGATGGTTGGTTGGGACCTCTCAGTCGCACACGAGAATTCCCGGCTAGTTTTCAAAAAAGTTTTAGTTTTCAAAATTCGACAACCGGAATTCGGGACTGATTTTTAGCAGGCAACCTTATACCATCGTGTTCATAATGAAATAATCTTTAATTTCATATAATTTTTATTCAATAATCAGACCGGTGCAAAATGCTTTTTCGATTTACCTGTTTATACATGGCAACCTGAGAGTTGTGACCGGAAAAGAGTAGGCAACCTAACGTTTGCATATTCTATGGGTTTCATACTTTCGATTGGTATAAAATTTTTATAATACTCAAACCGGTGCAATGTTTAATTTTTTTTTTTTTAAATTATTAATTAATCATACCCTGGACTAAAATTTGCTAGGCAACCGATATGCAATATATTTATTGACATATTAAATTAAATATAAAATACGTTTCATCAAATAAACATCTCGGTGACGGTCGTTCTTTAAGGGATCCTATACTATTAGAAGCCAGATTTTTTCAGGCTTCTACAAAGCCCCGACACTTGAGCCGGTCTGATATACTTACTCCGTGCATTTCAATGGAGTCTTTATTGGGGAGGGTGCTTCCATCAAATTGCACCAGACAGTCATTTATCCTTCTCTGCCGAAATCAAATATCATTCATCACGTTTTAACATATATAATAACTCGAGTATCGTGTAACAGAACGAGTGTTACACATCTGTATTTCCTAGATGCTATAACTTTGATTTCATTCAGAGCTATTACATAAACAATGTAAGCGTCCTTACGATATTAATGGCACCAAATCTACTGCAAACATTATATAGAATTTCAAAGAATTTAATTCCTAAAAAAATTATAGACATCATTTCCTAAACAGTGAGCAAGGGAATTAACCAGGGTGTTATTGTATACATATATGAAACCCGAAATATTTTTCAAATTTCCACGCTTATATTGAATGATTTTTTGTTTAATATCCCGAATGTTTTACAGTAGAAAAAAAATTTCAACGTATTAAAACAATTATTTATGTAAATTTTCAGTAATTCAAAAAATTTCAAACACTGTCTTTACTATATTGTTGGTCACAAACATCACTTTAAAAAGTTACAAAGAAAAAATCAACCCGGAAAAAAAATTAAGTTTTTTACTATAATACTATTTTTAAATGACTTTTAAAACTTAAAAAAAGGTGTGACTGAGGATTGGACCTTTCTTACCCTGGAACTGGAGTCGACAACAGTACCAACCTCGCCGAATGCCGATAGGATAGGACCGACATTTATAACTGCTGTAATGTCATCCGATTTCAGAGAAATGCGTGTCCGCGTGTGTGTACGTGATTGTTGCCAAAAGTTGACAGAATGCATTATCATTGACAGCGAGTTTTAGCTCGATTGGATGTCGGTAAGTGTGTTAATTTCCGCTTCCAAGATTTGCATTCATTCGTTATCGAAAACTAAAGTGAAACTAAAATAGATGTAGGTATTTAAAAAGTCAATAAAAGTTACAACAAATGAAATTGAAATGCTATTTACAGGATAAAATCATCAATAAAAAACGAATTTCCTAAATATTCTATAAAACCAGTTGACATAATTTGACCGAATCTCAGAACCGCTGACTCACAGTGCTCGTCCGAAGAAGCGGACCGCAAAGGATAGGAGGAACTGCGAGCTTCTCGAATACCCGGAATAATTTTCTAGAATGTCGCACTTCAACTTCCCTTCCTTAGGAACGACCGCACAGTGGGACATAACTCACCGGGTCGGGACGACACTAAAAGCAAGCTTTTCACCCTACATATAAAATGATAATAAAAAAACTACGCGAATGAAAACAAAAACAAAGATTTCGGGGACATGTAAATTTCTGCACTCTGAGTAGAATTTTTGTTTTTATTTTGCGTTTACAGTCACGTCCTCAACACAGGAAGATACCTCATGTTTTCCAAACACGTAGTGGTGGATATACACATATATAGAAGAGCCGCACTGGTGTAAGATCACACGGAGAAAAATGAGTATTACTGAAGTTATTAAGAATTTTTTGAAATTATTAATAATCCGGTTAAAAAAAGGATTTCAGGTCTTAACGAATGAACTAACAGGTTTCCTGATAAACTTTTATTTAAATTACGAATACATTATGACGATGTCGGAACACGTGTTCATGAAAATCCGAATGTTATTTATCCGCACGTGCATTTGCATAGACAATATAACATGATGAAATGCGAGAAATTAGGATTTTCACGAACACGTGTTCCGAAATCGTGATAATAATTTAATTAAAAGTTTCTCTAACCTCTTAATTCATGCGCTAAGTTCGCAAAATAAAATATAAAAGCAAAAAGCACTTTAATTTACTTCAGCGTTGAGTCGGCACTGCAAAAGAAGTAACTTCGGACATGGTTTAGGAAAATGTAATGATAATTTGCGTCAGAGACAAAAACGCAATTTTTATTATGACCTTTATTAAGGCGCGAAGTGCGAAGAGCGAAGAGCGAAGAGACAAAAACGCAATTTTTATTATGACCTTCATTAAGGCGCGGCGTGCCTACTTACTGCCCACGAATAACGAAATGTCTATATTACACATTTAACTATTTTTATTTTATCACCACGCTGCGACTAATTTACCCTTTTTTACTTGAGCATGAAAATGTAACAAAAATCTTGAAAGAAACGTCACGCTTTACTAAAAAAAGTTTTTAAAACAATTACAGATTTTTTTACGTCAGCGTGAAAAGAAGGCAAAAATTATTAAATAAGGGTAGGACGTTCGTAAAAAGTTTCATAGCCAGAGTGTAGTCAAAAACAATACTCATACAGTGCATGTATTGCTTGCATACAACTGTATTGCTTGCATACAACTGTATTGCTTGCATACAACTGTATTGCTTGCATACAACTGTATTGCTTGCATACAACTGTATTGCTTGCATACAACTGTATTGCTTGCATACAACTGTATTGCTTGCATACAACTTGTTTCAAATTTTCTATTCGACTTTCTTATACGACAGAAAGGAAAATTTCGACGAAAATTTAAAAGTTTTATTATTATTCATACTACGATGTACCAGTGAAAAATCACAGGATATTACGATTGTAGGATTTTAAAAAGGGATAGACGCTTGAAAAATCACGAAATCCGACTTAAGTTGTCAATATTTACCCTTATTTTTTTAAACAAAAGAAAAACACATTTCATATCTCCACACATCTCTCGCATTCCTCAATTGACTTAATTCATATAAAAAATAGCACTTGTCAACGTTTAATTAATTATTTATCACATAAAATATTAACTGAATCGGAATTGTATAATTTACTAACTATTATGAGTATTATTAAATTCTTCAGTCTGTAAACATCACCCGCCATAACACAGGGGCATCCATAGCATGGCGGTTGAAATAACATTCAAAATGCATCATCCAATGTAAATTTTCTTGGGAAGAAAAAAAATAAATTCCATGCGTTGCGTATACAATGGAAAATATTAATTTGGGGACAGATTCTTTGAGCCTGTCCCCAAACTATCAAAATTTCCCTGAAGTATAGGCGCGCTCGAAAAACTGCCCTCATTCCATGCTTTCCACATATATATACAATTTATTATGAATATAATTTTCTGGTAAAAAAAATATTACATCGTTATAGATAGGTACTTAACGTAAATAATAAAAAGTACTAAAGAAATTTATTCAAAAGAAATCTGGAAAAAAATACATTACGGGTAGATACTTACGATTTATCGCTTTATTACAATCAGTTTCAGTTTTGAAAATGACACTTAAATTCAAAACAAATCCGAGTTCTAGAGTATATTGAACCAGAATAATAGATAAACACAACCGAAATTAGTTTTTCTTATAATAAAAAGAATTACTGCAAACATTTTCGAATAGCTGTATAAACATACTGTAAATAGGTAAAGTTTTTTGAAATTTAAATTTTTGATCAGTGTCTACTTTTACACTAATTTATTTGAGTATTCATTAACGCTTTAGTTGGATTCTACAAGAAATGAATGTATAATACAGTTTCTTTAACTACTTGTAACAAGTGCATGGTATTGATTTAAGTCCACATATTTCTCTTGAACACTTTAAGGACGCGTTGTTTTACAGAATTTAAACAATTCTTAAAAGTTAATTTTCAAGTTCTGTTAAAGTTATAGCCATGTTCTGTTATAATATCATTATGGGCCAGTTGCTTCACAGGACTGAAATAATAACAGAACGCGAATAGAGCTTGAATTTTAACATTGAAATTTGATGAATTGTTAAAATTCTGTGAAACAATTCATCCTAAAGATTATTTTTTACAGAATTTGAACAATTCACCAAGTTAATTTTCAAGTTCTGTAAAGGTAAATTCAAGTTCCGTTGTAACATTATTATTGGCAGTTGTTTCACACTGTTTAAATAATAACAGAACTTGAATATAACCTTTACAGAACTTGAAAATAAACTTTTAAATTTGGTGAATTGTTCAAATTCCCTAATCGCAATTCATTTCCAACTTTCTGGGAATAAAAGTATGCTGGTGATTTTTCAATGGATACCGACAAGCTACTTTATTGGTATCTTAGGACTGTTACAGTGTAACTGGAATAGCTTTTGAAATTGATTAAATTCCAAGTCATGATTCCCTTGATGTTTTTCATGAGCTCTATGGAAATGAAAAATACTCACTAGTCAAAGGCATTAGTTACGGGCGTTTTACAAAATGCTTTAGTAATTATTTACTATTCGGTCACATTCTCAACATTCAATGTGAGTGTTTGGATAGCTCTTGTAATACTGTTATCTCGGGCCGCGAGTTTCTTGTGGGCGAAATAATGGAAAAAGGGAACGGAATTGGTACTGCGAGAGAATGCCACCAGAATATTGAAATGTGATGCCCTAACTTGTATTTGGTATCCTCTTTGCTCACTGCGAAGCACAAAAAACTCCACGGCGAATTGAACTCGTAACCTATGGTCGGTTGCGCGGTAGAAAAGGTACTGCCCGGTACTTTACGTCTCCTGATGACGATTGGACGGTTATGGGTGTAGGTAAGGATTAAACTAAATCGTAAATAATAATCGGCTATATGCTCTAACAATGAGAGTGTGGCGGATTAGATTATAAATACTAGATAAAATTATCCGTAGGCATATACATTTTAACGAAATAGCCATTATTTTCAAAATCTGGTAGTGGTTTTTTAGTCCTTATATTATGTAATTAAATTGAAACGAAGTAAGAATTGTTTTAAGAGGATGGTGGAATGGAAAAAAATGATGTTTTTTTCGTATAGTTATATGGACCGTCTTTTGATATGGATTCGGGATGAAAAAAATGGACGTGTTCTATTTTGGTACCGTTTTCGTCCAGTTTAAGATGGCGGACATTATATGACATCAAATCTGTTGTCTGTTATTACATTACGTAACTATAGTCTTATGTGGAAATTTTGCACGTTTATTTCGTTTTATATTTAAAATATTCATTTACATTATACGCCCTTACGGGCATTTACAAACATATGATATACATGATTTAGTGGAACAGTAATCATGAAGTAAAATTTACTTATAAAATTATATAGAACCTTTCATTACACATAAACCTCAATTATTATTTTCATTATTTAGGTATGTTATAGCCTTCTTGTAACTATATTCCGTTCAATCGAACACATCTATAACTTCTGCAACAGCATTGCCATCAACGTGCAATCTAAGTACAATCATCCAAAGTTTCTAAATGACGCAATCCTTATATTGTCGTTGTAAATAAAAATAATTTTCGATCGAGTTGTCTAGTTGGCACGTTGAAGGAAAAAAAATTATAAAAATACTATAAGACTATATCTACTATCTCACTACCTACATTAATAAGTTGTTTGAAAATTTTGTGCACGACAATGTGATTTATATAGACTTCGAAAAGGAATTTGACAAAGTCGAGACCATGATATATATTTTTTAAATTGATTACATCGGTTTTTTTCTTACAATTTCCTCGCATTCGTGGCTAGCTACTTTCACAATCGTCATCAGTTTGTAAGTTATACCATCTTTACCATCTTTCTCACAAATACAAAACCAACTCCAGGATTCCCCGGGGATCGAACCTAGGACCCTTCCTATTTCTTTTATTAATTAACGACATTGGCAAGACCATTACGCTCAAGAAATAAATATAGGACCTTTAGTCTCCATGTTCCAGACAGGCCAATAATATTATTTATATCAGTTCAAAAAATAATTTCAATACGTTGAAAATAGGTGTCATTGGGCAATTTGGGAAGCCTTTAGCTGGTGATGTTAGTTTCTTTTGAATCCTACTGGTTTTTTGAAGATTCCATGGGCCACTTATATTTATATATATTTCTAGGTATAAACCTCATACAATCATCATTGATGATAGATTTTGGCAACACGAAGTTTACACTCTCCACACGAGAATATTGAACTTGGCGATGATATTTGCACTATTTAATGGACTTTTCACAAGATTATTGATACGAGCAGCAAATTAACATGCACTTTCAACTACGACGAAAATTCGAATCATAAAACAAATGACATAATGTGTGTTGGTAACAAATGAATAACATTGGCTTCGGTCTTCTTTTTTCAATTCATATTATTCATATATTCTTCGAAGGTACTACTTTAGGAAAGGAACTAAAAGAAAATACAATTTGAATAGGAACTGGGATTTGGAATAATCACAAAACTGTTTCAATACTCAACAGATATAGCAAAACAACAAATTCTATAATAATAATATGAAATAAGAATATACGATGCAAATTTAGACCAATAATCGTTTGGTGTCATACTCCTTGCCCCATTTATGCTATCCCACTTCACTCACCCTGATACACGCTTATTTCCTACCCTCAGAAATTTCTTTATTCATATTTGATACTATGATTTGATTCTATACGCCAAAAATGCAACTTTTCAAAAAATGCGTGCTTCCGGGTTCCTTTTATGGATGCGAAATATGGTCCCTCAATAAAAAAGACACCAAAATTGAATCCAAACGGATCGAACGAATCACCCATCACCCGCAGGGGTCTTAAAAGAAAGGAATGGGAAACGGAGCAAGAAAAGAGGTTCAAATTGAATACGCCAAAAAACCTAATGGCAACGGACAAGATATATAGCTCAAGGGGCATACAACCGATGAACGAATCTATTCGTTCAGTGGCACCCGAAAGGAATAAGTAATAGAATTGAATGAATATACCAAACGAGTATAGGAGGATCTGTGGTAGTTGTATGGGATCGTTTACACGCCCTTAATCTATTGCCGACCGGCGAACATTTTTACACTAAATCTCAAGTTCGCCTTAAAAGTAGCTAGATCGACGAAATAAACAAGTTTGGAGGCATGCCCAGCAGTAAAGCACAAATTATTGAGGGAGAAAGGGAGCAAAATAGAGAACAATAGAATATTTATATTATTTTGTTTGTTTTAATTTTATTGACTTATCTGAAATTCTTGGTATTAAAAGCCTTAACAATAGACGGAAAGCTAGTTTTTGATAATGACTTATAACCTCTTGAACTGTCAACAATTCAAAAAATTTAGAAAAAAAAAATTGTGTTGTACTTTACAAGAGCAGATCAGTGCGCAGATCTTTTTGTTGGTCCGAGATGCAGAACTAATCTACCATCAATGCCCGTCGGAAAAATCTTAAATTAACTTACGCCTGAAGTCGACATTGACCACGTGAATATTATTAAATTCAAAATGATTAATTAAGCAACGATAATCGACAAATAACGTAATTTACATTTGTTTTTGGAATGTAATTCTGTAAGTGTACATCTATTTAGCGGGCGGACGGATTTGATATGTATACAAATCTACAGTTTTATTTCGAGACTGATAAAATTTTGCACACTTTACGAAATAAGAGGAAGGACACTGTCTACATAACTAACAAACACGCCGTTTCCCCGCGGGTGTAGGCAGAAAGGAAGGACCGCCGACTCTTGACATGGCCCGACTCAAGTATCTGTATCACTCGATCGTGCCATGCCTTCCTCGGGCGTCCCCAACTTCTTCTAGCATTCACATATATATATATATATATATATATATATATATATATATATATATATATAAATAAATTAATATATTTTACAAATTGGCATGTATTTGGTCTTTGTGAAGCTTTCTTATTAAAAGTGCGAATAGGATTACCTACAAAATTTAAATACTTTAGAAAAATTGCCGGATTACTAATATTTCAAACTTTCACCACCCCAGCGCATTAAGTTTTGGCTGTGACGGAACGAAAGAGTTCCGCCGCGCATCTTGTATACAGAAACACTCTAGTAATAAACAGTAAAGATTCCCCAGGGAAATAGTGAGAAACAAGGATGAAACTGTTTACGTGAACTTCGATGCTAACATCTAAAGCAAGGCTGCCCAACCCCAGGCCCGCGGGCCACAATGTGGCCCGCGAACGAATTATAAGTGGCCAGCGTGAAACATTTTCAAAAAACCCGCCAATCCGCCAATTCGAAAAAGTGTCGCGGGCCCGCGGTAAAACAAACAATGCAGCTTGCGCGCGGTCACCAGTGTTGCCAACGACGGCGATTTATCGCTATTTAGGCTACTCAGAACGAGAATCAGCGACGAAAAAATCTAACCTGTTGAACTTACTTTTGAAACAAAAATACACCGGTTTTCGACATAATATTTTTTGCGTCGAAATGGAATCTTGTAGCCACCCCCCCCCCCCCCAATTATGTTTTTATGGGGAATTATGTTTTATAGAAATTCTCTAACACCCCCCCCCCCATGGAAATAGGAACCGTCAGGTATTCAGTGGCCCGCCAGTGATTCAAAATCGTCAATTTCGCCCAACTGCTAAAAAGGTTGGGCAGCCTTGATCTAAAGCTTACACCATGCAATAAGATATTGTGAAACATCAAAATGAATTGATCGCCTACATACAAACATAAATCTGTTGGCATCATCATAAATTCTTGAAATCTCGTCAAAAAGTAAGACAGTAATGTTTTTTCCACATTTTTCAATTAATGATTGGTAAGTAAATTTTAGAGACTCGGTGAGGCCTGGGGAAAAAATTCGGTTTATGGGAGTCACTCGAATAACCGAAATTGAACTTGATTTAGACTAATTTAGGGCTGGGGAATCCGAATCTGTAAGAATTAGGTGGGGGTCGGCACTATTAACTGAGTTATAGGGTTTTGAAATTTCGTAAAAGAAAGGATTCCAAAGAATGATCCTAATAACGTAATCTCCAAAGGGATTAAGCCAAACAAAAGCCACGATTCCGGAAATTGGTTTTTTAAAAACGGTGATGTTTTCAAAATGAGCACGAGAAAGATATTACTTCTTTGAAAGGGTAAAGGCAGAAGCTTAGTTGCATTAATATTTTTGTAAATAATATAAAAAGAAGGCAATTTTAAATGGGTGCTAAAAATCATACCAAAGGATTTTCGAAAAGTAATTCAACAAAATACTAGGCATTTCTTACGAAAGTAACAAAAACATTTAACGACCGTTTTCATAAATCAATCTATGACTAAAAATTGAGTTTAAATACACAATCTCGGTATGATTCGCTCAGCTATAAAGTTAAGACATCTAATTTCGTAGTAGTGAAAACGACATGGTTTTTGTAGATCGATCGCACTGACAGCTTTACAAAATCCTTACATTATTATTTATAAATTTTCTATAAATAAAAAAATATTGGTTTTCGAATTCTGGGATGTAATGATGATGGAAAAGTATGCGTAATACCTAAATACAGGAGCAATTTTTATTTCTATCGGCAATGAAGCGCAGTAAAAAAATGGGGTTGAAGCGGAATTGAGTAATCCCTAGTTCTCCGAGATTTGCGCTAAGGGTAAATTAACTTAGCGTTCGTTCAGGTTTCAACACTGAAAACGACACTATCATTGATAAAAAGAAAAAAAGTCAACTTCTTGATTAGTTGGAGGCAAGGGCGGATCCAGCTTTGGCGCCAGGGGGGGGTCACGTAGTCGTGGTCAAGTTTTTTTTTTTTTTTTTTAAAGAAAGACAAACATTCCCGGGTTACGAATAACCCAACAATAACTCCTACCACCACCACCACAGAAAGCCGAAAATGCTTGCTTGTGTTGTGATGGAGGACTTAGGTCCGGTCAGTTACAGTTACAAGAAGTTATAATTTAATTTTGATAATAATATATACAAGTAAAAAGTAGGTATTGTTGGATATGGTAACACTAGGTATATCATTAAGATTGTCTTTTGCTCCGCAAGCCCGGGCGGCGTAGGCTCGTGTATAAAAAAAATTACTAACGTTTTCGTAATCTTAGTAAAAAAATCTATCCACACTTTTAGCCTTCATTTTAATTGATTCTGAAGAATTTGTTACAAATATTAAAAATGTGTCCACTTCCGAAGTTATTAATTCATCATCTAGAAAAATAAAATCTGGTACTTACCGCTAAGTCCGCTAACTTTATAGTTATACACGGGTTATAAAGTTTTAAAATCGTTGAACGTAAAATATATTAATTGTAAGGTATTGTTTTATTAATCTAAAATATAAATAACTTGCATCCCTCGTGCGGCATAATTTTTTTTTTTTTAAATTCAATTATAATTTCGCCGAAATAAATTAAAATGTTAGCCTTGGGCAAAACTTCGATGAACGAGGTTGTGTCTCGCCTTAAGAATTGGGAAAAAATTCGGTTTATGGGCGAAATTCGTAAAAAATAAAACTAGTTATTTTTATACTAACTTTGGGCCGAGGAATCCGAATCTGGAAGAATTAGGTTGCGGCAAGCAATATTAACTGAATTACACGACTTTAAAATTTCGACGCACAAACAATTTAACTGGCCATTTTGAACGCTTTCTGACAATAAAACTAGTTATCTTTATACATCTTTATACTAACTTAGGGCCGGGGAATCCGAATCCGAAAGAATTAGGTTGGGGCAAGCAATATAAACTGAAAAACACGACTTTAAAATTTTAGATGCAAACAATATACAACGGCATTTTCGATGCGCTTTTTGACAATACATCCATAGAAAAATAACCAAAGATATTACATACAGTGTTACCATTTGTTGACGCTTCAGTATATAAATTCCAACTAAACAATCAACATACATATGAATTTTCAGTAAGCATAGGCACAATAACCACCAATCAAGTAGTTTAGCGGCTACGCTAGGTTTGTGTAACATGGTTTGTGATAGAAAAGAAAGTGCCCCCTTCGTAGCGCCTACTCGCATCAAGGCAAGAAAACATCCCAGTTTTCAAGTAGTTTAGCGGCTAAGCTAGGTTTGTGTAACATGGTTTGTGATAGAAAAGAAAGTGCCCCCTTCGTAGCGCCTACTCGCGTCAAGGCAAGAAAACATCCCAGTTTTCAAGTAGTTTAGCGGCTACGCTAGGTTTTATTGTCAGAAAGCGTTCAAAATGGCCAGTTAAATTGTTTGTGCGTCGAAATTTTAAAGTCGTGTAATTCAGTTAATATTGCTTGCCGCAACCTAATTCTTCCAGATTCGGATTCCCCGGCCCAAAGTTAGTATAAAAATAACTAGTTTTATTTTTTAGGAATTTCGCCCATAAACCGAAGTTTACCCAAGAATTGCTTTAGGAAGTATAGGAAGGCTGGTAATTCGCGCGGGCGCGTTATACTTGTCCAGACCTGTCAAAAAACTTCCGAAAGAATAAGTTCTGTAACTTACTAAAATTACGTTAAGTGACTTTTGGTGTCGTTTACATTGGGAATTTGGCCAAACTCGCCTTCAAGAGCGATTTACAGGAAAAAAACTTACGAGTCTAACCCCAGCCTTAGAACATTAACAAATAACATTTGAGTTTAAACACACATACACTGGCATAATGAAGAAACTGATTAGATTACTTACCATTTCTTGTAATGAATTGAATTTGCAGCAACAATTTTTAAGAACACTATTACTTATATTGGAACTTATTTTTTTTAACTTAGTAAACAAATAAAAGTAAACACTTTATTAATAAAGTTTAGTCGTTCCGATTGAGGTTAGGTTTTGCTAGACGCTAGACGTTAGTCGAAACAAAGCGCGCGCAAGCGTCACACGTGGTTACACGAAATGTGTCATAATAATATGAAAGGTGGCGGCCGAAGCGCGCGCCGGTGGCGGTGCGCGGTGACGCGGTAACATTCGAATTTTCGATGCGTTCGTTCCCGAATAATGCGTTTGCCGTCAAACAAAGTATTATATTAAATTAATTAAATATTGAAAGTACTTAAATAAAATTTATATTGTGACAAAAAATATATAAAAACATTATGTTTAACAATTTTAATTAGTGTTCCACCTAGGTCCTGGATGGGCCCAGGACCTAGGTAGTCATGACCCCCCCTGGGCTGGGGCCCAGGGGGGGGGTCATGACCACCGTGACCCCCCCCTGGATCCGCCACTGGTTGGAGGGGGCCGTAAGTTTGTGAAAATGACCTATCGATGACAACGCTTAAAAAAATAACGCATTCAAAACATCGATGTCATGGAATCTTCGATGTTTTGATTTCATCGATGTTTGGTGCCAGTCCTAGTAGGAAGTAGTAACACAGTGGTGGGACTATCGTAAAAGTAAATAAAATGGACACTTCAACGCTACTGCACAGTGGGGAAGACGACATACTAAAGTGACATTTTTAAATTCTAAGAAATGGGTTAGTCCATCGCATGGCAGTCTTCAGAAGAAAAATTCAATCATATTTTTTTCTAAAAATGCATTTAAAGGTAATCATTATTTAATAATATTGTGTGCATGATGGTTTGGGGCAAAATGGAAGGTAAGGGCATATTTTTAAATAATATGGAAAATTGAAATTAAGTTGCGACTAATAATAATAACAATAAAATTATAATGTAATGTGTATAAACAAAAAACCACAAAGGCATTGCCTGTGTGTGGGTGTTATAGTACTTATTTTCACAATTTAAGTTATGTTTTATCGTAACCATGTTTCATCAAAAGTCATAAATAGTGTGTTGTAAATTATAGGGGCAATACAATTAATACACCTATGGGCTAATCTGGTTTTGCAATAGGGTACTACAAATACACAAGTGCCATGTGTTTGGCTAGAACGGTTATCATTTATCGGATATATTTTGATAAATTATATGTAAATATATGTACAGTATGTGTGGTCGAAATTTTTAAACTTATAAGAATGCGGAAATGGCGCCATTCCAGAAGATGATTTAAGTGGATTTAATTTTATATTAAAAAATAAGCTGCCAAGCGCCAAAGCTACATTTTTACTCATTTAAAATAATATAAACGTATATTTGCGACACGTTCCAGAGTGGAAGATACTCTTAGTATCGCCCTGGTGTAAGACCACCATTCAGAATTTAAATAGCTTAAAATGGCGTTGGCCGTTTTTGGTGGCTTCCTCTATCCCATCTCTTTTCCCTTCCCATTACCTTCAGCCTTACAACATACCCAAATTGGGGATGCCATAGTCTCACTGGCTTCAGACGGTTGGGAGCAGTCTCTTGTGCGGTTTCAAATAAAAAAAATTTTTTTTAAAAAACTAGCTTCAAACTATGCATTAACTCAATATTATTTTTCTGAAAGTTTCATGCGAGTAATTTAATAATAAGTATTGTATTCTTATAACTAAAAATAATCCTCCGATAACCAATGAAATGCAATAATGCTGGAAATGTGCCAAACACCAAAAAAGAACTTAAAGGAAAAGTTCATAAGGCAAACAGTAAAGTTGTTGGTAAAGTGCCAAGAATCGAACAATCCGAAACTGGGTGAAATGCAAATTGCACACACATTTTTGTGAAGATTCAATGAGTGGAAGAATTTTTCAAAACACAAAACTAGGATAGAAAAACTTCGCGTGTTGGATAGAATAATAATGATTTTTCAATTAATTAATTAATTTATCTATTATCCGTATTTGTTCGTTTTTCCGAACAGCTCATATGGTCTCATAAAAATCGTCGTATCTCCCTTACCGTCATAGTTAGAAATATGAACTAAATGGTGTCAGAAAGAAAAAATACTAAGCTTTACATTCAAATATAGAAGTTAACTACAAAATAATTAAAATGTACACCTCTATGAAACCAAAGGTTCCGACCGCAATTTGAGAAAAAATTATGAAACTTGATTTTTTTTTTATTATTTTTATATGAAGCGACAAAAAAGTAAAGTGGCAGTAATGTTTATAATACATTTATCTAATAAAATATATTTTTTAAGTTCAGTGTATAGACGATAGTACGGTAAGGTTAATTTTTTTTAAATTTTATGTTCTATTTCAAAATTTTAATATTTAAAAAAAAAGTTTATTTCTAATATTACAATTTTAAGGTGTATTTCATCACCTTAGAAAAACAGCTATTAGTTTTCGGATACGTTCAGAAATATCCCATCATAAGCAGTTAGAAGGGTTAAATAAAATCCAAATAAATTTAATATTTTTGTATGAATCCGAAAACTAAAAACTGTTTTTGAAATATGATGAAATAAGCTTTAAAATTTTATTATTAGAAATAAACACATAATGTTGTTTAATAAAAAATAAAAAAATTGAAGACCATGAAAAAGTTTAAAAAATGGCTTACATTTTGTTTGTCTAAACAGTGAACTTAAACTAATTTAACCAAAAAAAATACACATTTTTTTAGACAAACATGTTAAAAATATTACTCTCACCTCACTTTTTGTGGCGTTTTGTACAAAAATAAATCATTCAAATTTTTCAACACACAGTTCATCATTTTTTCTCAAATTAAGTTTGTAACCTTTGGTTTCATAGAGGTGTACATTTAAATTCTTCTGTGGTTAACTTCCAGATTTGAATATAAAGCTTGGTGTTTTCTCTTTCTAACATCGTTTAGTTATTTGTAGGTATGTCAGTAAGAGAGACACAACAATTTCTATGAGACCATATGAACTGTTCCCAAAAGAGAACAAATTGACTCTGCGGGTAATAGTTGTTTGTTCCCAAAACCGAACACATCAGCCTGAGGGGTTAACTAGAATAAGAATTTATGTTATGAATGTATTGTTTTGTATTCTCTATCTACGATACTATATTCTATATTATCTATGTAATATTTTCCCTTTCCCATTATATCAGCTGTTACTTGACTAACTACTATCGACAGTATAATAAATACTTATTCCCAACGATTTATCAGTGAATACTTAAAACCTAACCAATTGCAACATGCCTACTTCAAAAACAATACAATGTATATATAATATTATATTTGTAACTGTACAGCAGTAATGGTCAACCTTTTTAACCTGAGGACTAATTTAACCATTTTCAATTTGTTCACAGGCCGCAGGGGATAGGGCACATACAGCTTGAGATGGTTAACTTTGCAGTTGGTTGTGTTGCAAACCAATTTATATTTTGTAAAACCGTGATTTTGTAATAAAATTATCATAAACTCCAAGGGCAAACCAAAAAATGATTTCGATTTTTATTTTTAAATATTACTTATATCTGAATATTTGAAAAATACAAGGTGGGGCATAAGTAATGTTATAATGTGAATTACTTTTATATTACTATTATTATATTACTTTTGCCTTACCTTGTACTTGCAATTTTGGGCAACTGATTCAAAATAGACACGGCAGTTTGTCACGAAACCTTTTCGTATTATGTAAAAATTAAAAAGTGCATAATTAATTAAGGTCGAACCACAAAATTCTGTACATATTTAGAATTTGTAAAAAGGGCTTATTCTTTGGAGTGGCTGATTCAAAATTTTGATCAAAAGCTAAAGTTTTCCACAAAACCCTTTTACAAAACAGAACAGAAACCATTGAATAATTTTAGTCTAAATTTTTTGATATTTTATTTAGCCAAGAGAACGTACTACGGTAAGGCTTGTGGGTAGCACAAAATGGCCAGTCCACGGGCTGCGTGTTCTCATCACTGCTATACAGCTTACACGGCAGAGAATCAGCATAAATTTTAGAATGGTGAGCGCTGGCAACATGAATTTTAATATTTAACCTTATGGCATATCTAGATTCACAATTATCAAGCCATAAAACAAAATACCTATTTAGCTATAAAAACATAAGACAACACGCCATGATATCATTATTTCATATGCATATTTCAATAAATCAACAAAAAAAAACATTTGGTCGAGTTTAAAATGGAGGCAAATATATGAACCAGAAACTTCAATAATAATTAAATAAATAAAAATATTTAAAGAAGTTGAGTTGCCGAGATCTTCCACTTTTCTTCTATCTATTCTTAATCATTTACCTATTATCTTCTATTTATTCTTATTTACACAAACCTCAAGGTTATAACACCACTGGTTCAGTCAATTGGGAATCTTTTGTGGTTTACTCAAAAAAACCTTAAGCTAACCAAAAAAGTTTCATAATGCCTGCATTTTCAAGCTATCCAAAATAAGCACCATTGTGTATAAAGTGCTACGTCATCTACATACAAAAATGAACAATACACATCACATCATGACGTGATATAATATTTACCATGCATCGTTAAGATACAATAATTACCGACCATCATTAATCTCTAGTTTTCCAATGTTCATATTTGGTTCAAAACAGACCATTTTCGCCATACAGAGTGTTTGGTAAAAAAAAAAACAATAAAACTCGTCCAATCTTCTATGTAGTTAGATTATGAAGTTTCAAGTGAATAGATTAATTAAATATGAAATATCAGTGGCACACTCAGAGGGAAGGAGCAGGGTGCTCTTTATTATAAAAGTAGGTCCGTGAGTTACTCCTAGTTACACAACAAATGGTTAAACATAGAATGTTCGTTATTCAAAATTAGAACTTCGTCACATCTATGCCTACCAGAAAATGTAAGCATTTCATTGTGTTTTTTTTAAATTTTTTATATTAGAAAGGGGAAGGTTAACTAAGCGACGCAAAGGCAGACGGAGGAAGAGGTGGACAGACTTTGTAGAAGAGGACAGTAGGAGGACGGGAAGGACTGAGGGCTGGAGACGAATGCCGATAGATAGCAGTTATTGGAGTTTTGTGGAAGTCAATTTATAGCACCTTATTGAAGAAAGCAAACCCTTTGTGGCTTGACATTATACAAATTAAATTATTTTTCTTTTTTTTAAACCACTTTATTGAGTTATACAGGTCGACCGGTTTTGGTTGCACTTAACCTTCTTCAGGACAAAGGAAATATAAATTAATAAGTTTATATTTCCACCATTTCTGAAGAAGGTTGAGTGCAACCGAAACCGGTTGACCTATATAACTTAATAAAGTGGTTTAAAACAAAGAAAAAAATCTTAATTTTCTGTAGTAACTTATTTTTGTATAACATGCATACTTACAAACTTTCACATAATCTATTCGTGAACCGACGCTAAATATTTGCCGTGCGCCAGCTGACTCTATTTTCGTAATAACTTAGTTATTAATTGTTTTTTAGCAAAATGATGGTTTTGTTAATTGTACCATCTTTATTCATTCAAATTAAGAATTGACAAACAGCACAGAAAAAAAAAGAAGAAGTCCGTTGTAGGCATACTTGTGCCAAAACTAAGAGAAATATTTCCATAACTTTTCAGGCCTCAGCCATATTCTGTCTAAAATTAAAGATAACGAAAAACTATATTAAAACACACATATTATATTAGACAAATGTATTGCAAACGTTATAATCACCGCGCTTTTTGTCATTTCATATAAAAATAATAAATTAATAATTAACTTTCTTCATTATTTTTTTTCAAATTGCAGTCAAACATTAAATCAGTATATTTATTGTTATCAAGTTTAATTAGAAGAACTAAAATTTAATTTTTTCATTTATAAATTCAATAATATTATTATTCAATTTATAAATAAACAGTTTACTAATAAACAAATTCTGCTGTGTAATTATGCGAAATAGCTGTCACACGTAATAATAATAATAATTATACAGCAGAATTTGTTGATTTATATATAGGATAATAATATCATTGAATTGAAATTACAAAAGAAAATCAGAAAATATGGATCAGTAACTGGAAATCACCACTCTGCATTTATTTGGTTTTAAATTAGGGGGAATGGTAGCACGGCCTTTTTCAAACTAAACTTAAATTTGGATTGGAGGCCAAAACATCCAACCAAACTGAATAATAATTTTTCTTAATAAAGGGTGTAGCAAAAATCTAGTATGGATACGTGCTACTTTAATTATTTGTGTTTCAAATTATTATTATTTCGGGTGTAAACTATGTTAACAGACAAAAACATGTTTTGAGATAAAGCATTTTGAATGTTTGGATACATAAAAATAACATAATTCTTAAAAAATTAAGAGTACTTAATTTTTTATTATATGACAATACAAATTTATGTTCATTGCAGTAATATGATTTTTAAAAAAATAATTGAACTTGAAAAATGGTAAAAAAATGTTGGTTACCATCCTTTACATGAACACACAAACTAATTTTTGGTATATAACATATTTATATGTTGTAAATCTAATAAGTGCAAAAGAAGGAATAAAATGAATAGGTGAAATTAATGTTAGTTCAAAAACGACATAATTTTTCATCCAGGATTAATCTTCTGGATCCTTGTGAATCACAAAAGATGTAATCGATTCATAACATGACATGCCATAAAATAACGACATTTTCAGGTAAACAATGGCTTGTGCATGTAGATAAGAATAAAAATCCATTTAAATCGATCAAAGTTGTAGCATGTAAAACATGTTTATATATTTATTACATGCTTATATACATGTTTATATATCCCTCACATTTATATACTTTCTCTTTCTTTATTGTTTACTTAATAATCTTCCTCTGTATTATATTTGAGTTTATATTTGTACTGTCCTGATGAAGGTTGAGTTCAACCGAAACCGGTCGACGTATATAAATGTAGTAAAGTGGTTTAAAACAAAGATATTCTTTCATTTGTGTAATAATGTCAAGCCACAAAGTGTTTGCTTCCTTCGATAATTTAAAACATGTTAATTGAAAACACCTAATATTTCTTTAAATAATTATCATTAATCACAAAAATTGTCAAAGTTACCTCAAAAATTGTGAAAAATGGAATACCTTATGGCCTATATTTTCTAATTTAAAACGCAAATAAAAAAGCATATCTGTACTAGATATTTGCTATACCTTTTGATTAAAAAAATATTATTCAGTTTGGTCTCTGGTTAAGTATTTTGGCCTCAAATACAAATTGATGTTTTGTATGAATAAGACCACGCAGCCGTTCCTCTTAAATGGTCATACACAATGTCAGGCGGTGAAAGAGAGACAGAAAGCGCAATTTCAATTGGCTGTCTAGGTCTAATAGTAAAATGTTATGTCATTTTTTTTATTTGTGTTTTACCTCTCCACTGACAAACAGCCAGATAGAGACACACAAAAAGACAAATAAACAGACAAACTAACATTGAAAATAATCTCAACGACGGAGATAACATAGTATTGAAAATAGGTAAAGTAAGAAAACTTACCTTTTGGAACAGAATGCTCTGGTGTAAAGATTGGTGATATGCAAAGCTAGGGCGGTTTCATAACGATGTTGCTCCTGCACCATGTATCTCACTTCGTCATGGAAACTAAGACAGAATCTGCGGAAAAATAAAACAACAAATTATTTAACAGATTGAGTGGAAACTGAATCTCTCCGTTGACTGCGACAAAAATGAGGTTGTTTCCTGATTCTTCATATGGAAGAAAATTAATATGAGGGGGTGGGGATTTAAAAAATAAATAAATAATTATCGTATGAACACACATCGAAAAGTACAGTTGAAGTTCTATCCACAATTTTTTTATTGATAACAGTGCCAAAACTTAAACCGAACTAAAAAAATACCTTACAAGTGATCCGTTATTCAAATGGTAGCACGAAACCAGAGTGATCTGTGAGTTTATAGTGTCCTAACACTTCATGCTGACATTCCAAAACAAACGTCACTCAGCCACAATAACAACACAGATAACGCAGCGAATCCACATAGAGTAGTAGAGCCAGTTTCCAACCTTTCCTACTACAAAGAGCATAACAACAAGAAATGTCTGCCGACAAAAACCTTCGAAGCAAAGGACAAATGCCCGCGACAACGAGCTTGGCTACAGATGTATCTTCACAAATTGACATACTTATGGAGAAAATGGAAAAAAAAATGGTAACAAAACTGGAAGCTTTTAAATCGGCAATTATAAAAAAAATTGACGATGAAAACTTAGAGAGTAAACACTCGAGAGATTTCATCAGCCGTCAATATGACGATCTAATTGCTAAAATGGAAACCATCACTAAATTGGTTTCCGAAGTAGAGTCTCTAAGGAACACACTCGTCGAAAAGGACAAACAAATAAAATGTCTGGAAGTCAGATTGGCGGAAGTTGATCAAAGATCACTAGAAGATTCACTGGAGTTTGCCGGCCTCATTCCAAAAAATGACGAGCAGCCCTCTGATGCTATAAAACGGGTGGCTTCAATTGCAGGAGTGGATATAAAAGGAGAAGATATAGTGGAAGTGAGGAGGATACCTGATAAACGACCGGGAGTCCCCCCAAAAATACATATTAAACTAAACAATAGACAAAAGAGATACCAACTTCTTACAAACAGGAAACTTTTAAGCTCAGCCACCGCGCAGAATCCAGAGTGTCAACGAATCTACATCAGCGAAATTCTCAGTCCTCATTACAAAGACCTTCTATGGAGAACAAAATCAAAGGCGAAAGAAAGGGGATATAATTATGTGTGGTACAAAGATTCAAAAATTATGATTAGAAAAAAAGAAGGAGAAAAAATCATCTACATTAAACACGCTGATGATCTGTTAAAAATGGTTTAGATGCTTCTGGAGAGCTCCAACGTCGGTTAGTTATTGGCCCGATCACCCTTCATAATCAAACGGTAAGGAGAAACTTTACATTTATTGTTTCGAACTACAACAATAATTATCCACTTCGGTAATTCTCTATCTGCAACTAGGGTGAAACTCCCGGTAACTGCCACGGACAGTGGAGCTCCCATAAACATATAAACTATTTTTTTTAATTTTCGTATAATTATTATATCAACATGCCTTTCTCAATGGAATTTTTTGATGAGGAATTACACAACCAAAACCTTTCTTACGCAACTTCAGATACTAATATGTGTAAACGCCTGATTGGAAACTCTGCCAATACAAAAATTATGCACCAAAACATAAGATCCATAAATAAAAACTTTGACGAACTCTTAATTCAACTTCACCACATAGATATTGTTTTCGACATAATCATTCTGACCGAGTGCTGGTTGTCAAACACATATACACCTAAAATCATAAAAAATTACACATCACACAATTCAACTACGTTTGATAATCAGAACGATGGGATTGTTGTTTACACAAAAAATAATCAAAACTTCACAGTAACCGAACTAAAAATTCAGGATGCAAGTTGCACACAAATAGAATACAACAATGATACAGTTATCCTCGCTATATACCGCTCGCCATCGACTCGTAACATTACGCCATTTCTAAACAGTCTAAGTTGCACACTTTCAAATCTTTCCAATACCAAAAATATCATAATAATGGGCGATCTAAATATTAACATACTACCGAGCAACCAACACCACCAAAGCCAAGACTATATCAACACGCTAGAATTTCATGGATTAGTGAGTACCGTTAACTCACCAACAAGAACGACAAATGGATCTATATCATGCATTGACCACATTATGGTAAAGTCAAAAAAACCATCTAAAAGTATCGTCTACAAATCAACTATCACGGACCATTATTCAACTATCTTTGCACTACAAACACCTATCCAAATAAATAAATGTAGCCTGCCTTTAGCATACAATAAAATCAACTTTCAAAATATAATAACCAATTTAAAGAACAAATCATGGCAAGAACTCTTCCAAATTAAACAATCGGAGGACGCATGGATATACTTTATTAACTATTTGAAAAACGAATTACACCACCATACCCTGACGATGACCAAAAATATAAGTAGCAAATTGAAACCCTTGAAACCATGGATTAACCACTCCATTATAAATTGCATTCACAAAAGAAACACGCTACACAAAAAAACCAAAGAAAATCCGTATGACCAACTAACATTCAACTATTATAAAAAATATAGAAACATGTGCTGTAACGTCATCAGAAAAGCAAAAGAAATTTACTACTCAGAAAGAATTAAAGAAAGTAACAATAATCCCAAAAAATTATGGGAAATACTTAGAGAAGCCACAAACTCGCAAACTACAAAAGAGAAACAGAGCATAAATAAACTTTCCATTGATGGACATATTGTTGAAACCACAAAAAATCCTAAGCTCGTTGCTGATCATGTAAACAATTTTTTTATTAATATCGGTCCAAATCTTGCTTCTCAAATTGCCCAGAGCGGAATCACCCAATCTACCGATACAGTGGTTCAAACAAATAACATAAATACAAAATTTCTATTCCAAACTGTGTCACAGGAAGAAATTCTCAAAACAATTAATTCTCTAAAAAACACTTCTTCTGCTGGACCAGACGAAATTTCAACCAAAATCCTTAAAACGCTGTCTTCGGAGATTACATTGCCACTAGAATACCTTATAAACCTAAGTATTACACAGGGCTACTTCCCCTCTAACCTAAAACAAAGTATCGTAATTCCCATCTACAAATCTGGAAACAAGTCAGATATCAATAACTATAGACCAATTACTTTACTGAATAGCTTGTCTAAAGTTTTTGAAAACCTTATTAATACACAACTTTTAAAATTCATCGAGAGCCATAAAATACTTTCAAAAAATCAATATGGTTTTCAAAAAAACAAAAGTACCTCAGATACCATTGCCAGGGTGACAGACTTCATTGTAAAAAGCCTTGATAAAGGAAATAAATGTATTTCAATCTTTTTAGACCTCTCTAAGGCTTTTGATACAATATCACACTTTAAACTAATTAAAAAACTTGAAAAAATCGGCATCACGGACAAAGAGCTAAACTTCTTTAAAAGTTACCTAAATGGACGCAAACAACAGGTTAAAATACACAATACCCTCAGTAACCAGCGCTCAACTGACTATGGAATTCCACAAGGAAGCGTATTGGGACCAACTCTGTTCTTACTGTATATAAACAACTTTTGCAATCTTGAAATTGAGGGAAGCATTGTTAGCTTTGCCGACGATACTGTCTTACTGTTTGAAGGCAACAATTGGTCAGCTGTATTTAAAAAAGCTGAAAAAAATATTAACTTAGTTAAAAAATGGTTAGATATAAACACGCTTACCCTTAACACGAAAAAAACAAAATATATCACTTCAAGCATCAATACTGCAGGCCAACCTAATGATGATTACTCCATAAAAATACATAACTGTACGAATTCCAATGTATGCAATGAGTGCCCCTGTATAGAGCGAACTCCACAGATGAAGTACCTCGGCCTCACCATTGACCCATACCTCAAATGGAATATACATACTCAGATCATTGCGAATAAAATTAGGAAAACAATACATTTCTTCAGATCCGTAAGGAACTTCCTTAACTTACAAATTCTAAAAACGATTGATTTTGCATTAACCCAATCTATCATTGAGTATGGTATCATTGCATGGGGAGGGGGTACTTCATCAGCTCTAGATCCTGTTGAAAAGGCGCAGAAAACAATTATGAAAATTATTCTCAAACTTCCTCAAACTGCAAACAGTAACTTAATTTTCAACATAATGAGAGTATTTGATGTTCTACAGATCTATGTAAAAACTATCCTCATGCATCTCTTTAAAAACAAACACGTGCTTTACGAAAAAAAAACTAACTTTAGATTTACGCGTAATTCGAACAAAGACATGTTGCAAGTTCCAGCACTTTCTTCCACCTTTGGTCAACATAGCTTTGGCTACTTTGCCACAAAGATCTTCAACATGCTCCCGGAAAATATTAAAGAGAGTCAAACACGGAAAGAGTTTAAAAAAAATGTTAAAATTTGGATTTATTCAAATGATCGAGCCTACACTGGTGCCCTCACCCAAACGCCTTGTCATTGACAGTTATTGCAGTATGTACGGTGCTAAAACTTACTATATACGTATTGTGTAAATGCAAACAATAATGAAAAGTAACCAAATGCCTTGTCACAGTGAGTTATTATAGTATGTATTGTGTTTAAACTTATTCTATCTGTATCTTCAATATGTAAACAATAATGTAACCTAAAATAATGGATTGCTGTATGGGAACCCATATTAAACATTTACATATTAGCAAACCATAGACAAAATGAAGAAATAATTAACTAAAAATTCTGCCTCAATACAGGTTCGCCTAGTGAGGCAGGTTATGCACAACCTAAAATATAATATATTAGGTAAGTTTTTAGATTCTCACGGCCAAAAGCATTTTTGTTGTTTGTTTTTGGGGTGTTATGCCGTGTTGCGCTAACTCCTTCTTTAGCCGACGTTTCGGACAGCGTTGCAGTGTCCATCATCAGGGCAGATCCGGTAGATCCGAAGATGTGTGAATTTTGGTTGTCGAGTTTGTGCTTATTTATTTGTGGCCTGGGCCCATCCAAGTGCGAAATGCCAACGGAAGTGGCGACATCTTGTGGCGAATTCTGAAAGCTCAGTATTTATGTTAGCCTGGGTCCCGTCCAAGTGCGAAATGCCAACGGAAGTGGCGCCATCTTGTGGCGAATTTTAGACATGTTATTTGCGTTTAGCTTTGGTGTAG
Organism: Hesperophylax magnus; assembly: GCA_026573805.1. Taxonomy (NCBI): domain Eukaryota; kingdom Metazoa; phylum Arthropoda; class Insecta; order Trichoptera; family Limnephilidae; genus Hesperophylax; species Hesperophylax magnus. Next base: position 5,056,548 of record JAIUSX010000108.1, read on the forward strand.
CCGTCAATTACCGGATACCAAGAGCTGTTAAGCTTAGCTCCGTCGTCTCTATTGATATTAAATGGATTTTTGTAGATTTCAATTGCCTCCATAATCAGGCGTGATCTATAAGTTTTGGGTCTTCCCAGGACCTCGGGAGCAAATCCAAAGTAATGGCCGGTTTCAATTAAGTGTTCGGCGAATGCCGATTTATCAGGGTGGCCAAGTTTACAAGCACGAAAATGTTCTGCTATCCTTTTGGAAATCGTCCGCTCTGTCTGGCCTATATAAACCTTGTCACAACCAACAACTTGGATTCAACAGATCTGATCAGTAAACTTAAGCAGGTTAAGACTGAGGAAGGAGATATTTTGGTCAGCTTTGACGTCGTGTCTCTTTTCACAAATGTGCCTCTAGAAGACTCAATGACAATGCTCAGTGAGATATATGAGGAAGACATCTGCAAACTTTTTGAACACTGCCTCAAAACGGGATACTTTGCGTTTCAGGGTGAACTTTTTGAGCAAGTGGAGGGAGTTGCAATGGGCAGTCCGTTATCGCCAGTAATAGCCAACTTCTTTATGGAGAAGTTTGAGGAAGCGGCACTTGATACAGCTTCAGCTGTCCCTAAAGTATGGTGGCGCTACGTCGATGATGTCTTCGCCATTTGGCCTCATGGAACGGAGAAACTTAACGAATTCCTGGACCATCTTAATTCTCTCCACAGCAAAATTAAGTTCACAATGGAGCTGGAAAACCAAGATAAAATCCTGCCTTTTCTAGATGTGGAGGTGATGCGAAAACACAATGGTAGCCTAGGACATACCGTATATAGGAAACCAACTCATACGAATCGATACTTACACGCTGATTCGCATCACCACCCAGCGCAGAAGAGAGGACTTATCCATACGTTGGTGACCCGAGCGACCAGAATATGTGAAGAAACAAAACTTGGAGCAGAACTTATAAAACTGACCGATGCACTGGAGCGCAACGGTTACCCGGCAAGTCAGACAAGGCAAATTTTAAGAGCCAAATCTACAACAAACGAAGACAGAGTTGAACAAGACTCAAAAGGCTGTGCTTTCCTGCCTTTCGTTCACAATGTGACAGACAGAATTGCCAGGCTGTTGAGAAAAGAAAACATCAAAACTGTCTTCGGAACCACCACCAAAATCCAAGACCTACTGAGGTCTGCAAAGACTAAGTTTCCTCTGGAAGCAGATGGAGTGTACAAACTCAGCTGCTCTGGTTGTGACAAGGTTTATATAGGCCAGACAGAGCGGACGATTTCCAAAAGGATAGCAGAACATTTTCGTGCTTGTAAACTTGGCCACCCTGATAAATCGGCAATCGCCGAACACTTAATTGAAACCGGCCATTACTTTGGATTTGCTCCCGAGGTCCTGGGAAGACCCAAAACTTATAGATCACGCCTGATTATGGAGGCAATTGAAATCTACAAAAATCCATTTAATATCAATAGAGACGACGGAGCTAAGCTTAACAGCTCTTGGTATCCGGTAATTGACGGCTACACCAAAGCTAAACGCAAATAACATGTCTAAAATTCGCCACAAGATGGCGCCACTTCCGTTGGCATTTCGCACTTGGACGGGACCCAGGCTAACATAAATACTGAGCTTTCAGAATTCGCCACAAGATGTCGCCACTTCCGTTGGCATTTCGCACTTGGATGGGCCCAGGCCACAAATAAATAAGCACAAACTCGACAACCAAAATTCACACATCTTCGGATCTACCGGATCTGCCCTGATGATGGACACTGCAACGCTGTCCGAAACGTCGGCTAAAGAAGGAGTTAGCGCAACACGGCATAACACCCCAAAAACAAACAACAAAAATATAATATATTATGCCATTTCTATATAACACTCTTACATTCATATATATTTTTTCTTATATTGGAAACTGCCGTATTATTGTAACATTATTCTTTCAACAATTTCATTGTTTCTAACTGACATATAATTATACAACTTACTAATGATATATTATATATATTCTGTAATTTTTTGATGAAATAAATAAATTTAAAAAAAAAAAAAAAAAAAAAAAAAAAAAGAACATCCCGCAAGAGTCTCAACTCTAGGGGGGGCGTTAAGGGAGAGTTGCAATGAGTGGGAACAGGGGGGTGGGCTGGTGGGGGTGAGGTGGAAGATGTGCAGGGGAGAGGGGCGGGGTGGAGAGGTGCGGTGGTGGGTAGGGGGGGAAAACGGCGGGGGAAAGGGGCGTGGAGAGAGGAGCGGGGGTAGGTCATGGTTTTTATTTTTCATTATGTGAATACAACACAAGAGTCACATTTTGATTGAAATCCTTCACATATGTGTGAAATTTTAATCTTTCGAATGATTTCATAATAAAAATTTGTAAAATTTTAGGACTCTCCAAATTTTCCGAGTCATCTTCCAACTTCGGTCTCGATCTCGACTATGATCTCGACTACAGGGACAATATGGGCTACGCCAATGAGAACGACATCACCTACACCTACCCCAAAACTGACACTATGGGCACCTTGCCAGTTACCGCACTGTATGGGAACAAGGAAGATTTGGCCAATATCTAAGGAACGAAGATTACACAAATAATATATTTCTAAAATGAATATTTGCTCATGCATGACTAATTAAATAATTTAAATAAAAATTATATGAAATGCCGGCCTTCAATGGGTTAATTTTTTTTATTATTTATTTTTAATGAAACGAAATAAATAGATTTATTTTAATAATGTTTAATAAAGTGTATTTTTCAAATATATTTTGTTAATAGGTAATACCAACTCGTATTTTGAAAATATACTGCACATTTGCGAATACAGTGATAGTAGAGGCATTTAGGTAGGTATATACGACTTTTAAAAAACCGATTTGGATATAACGATTAACGGATATAAGGAGAAAATTTAGTTGGTCCCGTCGTGCTCGCTATAACAAAGTTTGACTGTACATATATATATATTGGTTTTTTAAAGAAAGACAAACATTCCCGTGTTACGAATAACCAGAAAATCTCCACTACCACCACAGTAAGCGGAAAATGTTGCTTGTGTTGTGATGGATGACTTAGACAGCCGAGGAATTGAACACACCGCGCTTGGGTGGGACCCAAACGCGATGTCAACTCAGCCACCGACCGGTCGAAATATCATTACATGTATATAAAAATTCAGCCTGCATATATTTGCGCTTGCAAAACTTTAACCTGTGGTGTGCCAGGAAATTCCAAGCTTTTTTGAAAAAAACCGCGCGCAAATTACTCTCCTGCCTTTTGGTCAAACATCGTTTAAAAACAAAGAAATTGTTTATTTTGCGATTGCTTTCTGTTTATCAGATAAAGTATCTTATTATTCATATATATTACATGATAATATTGTTACAAGTTTCCCCAAAATAGCTAACTTTAACAAAAAAAATGTATAAAAATTTTCCCATTCGGCAAACAAATGTAAAAAAAATATATTCATAAGAAAATGAACTGTTTTTTTTATTTCTACACAAACCTGAATAGACACCCCTCGTGAAAAAAAACAATCCAAAGGTGTTTTCGAAGAAGTAATGCCATTGACACTTCTTTGAAAATGTAAAATTTTTTCATTTATTCAAAAAAAAAATCAAAGTCAAGTGTCCACTTAAAATTTTTTTGTGTCGTATTTTATAAGTATATGATAACAATTCTTCCAGATTTCGGTAGTTTATACAACTGTTGTTACTAATAATATTATTTTGTACAAGAAACCTGTAAATAAATAATGCTAAAAATAAAATTATTCATTATGACGTAAAAATTTTGACATTTCTACGATAAACTTACAAAGCTAATTTTCATCACTTTTCTTGGGTGAAATATTATAAAAATTACATCAAAATAATGTAGATAAAACTATCTTTCTGATGATACCGCAAATCTATTATGTCCACAATCAATTTATATCAAAAATAATGAAAGAAGTAAGAGGTTACCTTATAAGAATTCGCGGTGTGTTTGCACTGCTGTGATTTCGGTTGCCGACAATGGCCGCCGGCAGCCGTGTACAGATATGTTTGAAAGAACAGGGTGACAAAAAAATCATGACTCGGGGAATAAAAATAAAATTTGCTAATATTTTTTTATTAATATTTATTTATTTATTTAAATACGTTTTTTTTAAATTCAGATACTGTGTGGTTCAAAATAAATAAGAAAAAAAAATCATCATATTTATTTCAGTTTTAGAACAGGTACATGAAACACGTTTTTTTAATCTTTGGTCGAGAGACTGCGAAAAAAATCATTTTTCACATACATAAATTTATTATTATAATATTCAAATTTTTAGACACTGTTTCTGTCCTCCTCAAAAGTGGAAGATACAATGAATGGAAACGAAAATTCAAACAATGCAAAGATGCACAATGCACTTGTTTCAGTAAACATTTTTATTCAAATAATGCACAAATACACCCATTCAATAAATAATTAAAACCATAAATAACAACAACCAGTACCAAATTACAATCACAGATAACAAAATCCAAGTAACAAATGATAACACACATTCAACAAATAACCAAAACCATAAACAACAACACATAAGTAACAAATAACAACCGCAACCAACATTCAAAGAACACTAACATTATAACAAACAATAACATTATAACAAACAACAACACTAATGCAAGAAATAGCGACACAATTCCTGAACTGTAATTATGGGACTGCCACTATTAGGTATGATGAATTTCCTATTCATGGCAATTTTTAAAATTTTGTATAAAAAAAAAGAATCTAAATGGAAAAAAACGATTTGAAAAAAAAAATTATAAATGTTCTAGAGTGTGGTATTGGTTAAAACACCCCCCAATGCAAAGGAAAACATTGCACGCTAAGCAAATCGTAGAAACATCCTTGCGTATTTTACGATGTGAACATAGTAAGCACCTTCTGCGAATGCGTCGATTCTTACTGTCCATCTTTGGGGTTTCATCTGGAAAATGTTTAAGAGAATGATTTAATCTAAGAGTGGCTCCGACGATGGAAGCGCTCGGTGCGGGTTTAATCAAAGAGGGATAGTGTCGCTCTATAAGCTCAGATGCCAATTTCATCCTGAATGCGCGGTGCAATATTGGCTTCCCCGGGTCTTCTTGGTGAAGCTGCCTAAATATCACCATGCTATTCAGGATGCTGACATTGAGCAGGCGACGAAATACCTTAATGTACCATTTGTAACCCCACGTTCTCTCCATGCGGTAAGTGGATAACAGCGAATCTTTGGTATCCACTCCCCCCATGAAGCGATTGTACTGGACTACAGATAGAGGCATTTGGTATTTCTCTAACCCTCTTTTACCCTCAACCGTGTCGCTGTTGTGGTAGGTAGACACCATGGTGACAATTTTAATGTCATTCCAGGCAACGACTGACATGTCACCACAGTGTCTACCAATGATGGTAAGCCGTGGCACACTCTTCTTCATGCTTTTAATGATTTCAGGTACCATCTTTCGGTTGCGATTGAGGGTACCGATAAGATCGGTATTCCTTTGTTTCAGGTACCTAGTCAATGGCATGCTATTATAAAAATTGTCCATGTAGAGGCAGTACCCTTTGTCAAAGAGCCCCTCCATGAGTTTGAGTACAACTTTTGAAGTTTTACCCGAAAACCCAAGATGGTTCTCTTCGACTTCTGTATTCTTCCCCGCATACATAATAAAGCGGTACAAGTACCCTGTTGACGATTCGCACAGCTCATAGGTTTTAATGCCGAACCGAGCCGCCTTAGTGCGGATGCACTGCTTGAAACCTAGGCGACCCTTCCAGAGCAACAGGGACTCGTCTATACTAATATCTTCGTGGGAAGTATACAGACTGGAAAACTTTTCATTCATTATATCCAATAGTGGTTTAACTTTTGCAAGCTTGTTTTGGTAACCGACTTTAGAAATTGTGTTATTGTCAACAAAGTGTAGGAACTGAATTATCAGAAGAAACCTATTACGCGACATTAGAGTCCTAAATTTAGGCATCTCTAAAATGTCTGTTGTCCAGTATTCTGATAACTGGGCTCTGTAACAAATGGATATGTATATAAGCAACGCGAAGAATACGTACAGTTCAGCGACTGTAACATCTTGCCAGTCCTTCAGCCTGGAATAAGTTGGTAAATTCAACAGTCCATCCTCAGTGTTCGCCACGTCCAGTGCGCTCCATGCATGCCTATTGGTCTCCTCCACGATATAGGACATTGTTTACAAGTCCCATATTTTGGAGAAGACGTCATATGGAGATGTAGCGACTGTCGGAGGGAACACGTCGGGTGATGGGCCAGGCTGAAGGACGGCAAAATGCTCACGCTGACCCGTGAAGGTGGAGAAATACTCGGACCAGGTGAAGGTCTGCTCCTCTGGATTCTCCTCCTCCCCCTCCTCCAAAGGCTCCAACTCATCCTCAGGAACATCCATATCCACCATTGACGGAAGTTCTACATCACCGGCGAGGGATTCATCCTTGCTATCAGTGAATCCGTAGAACTCCGCAACGACGTGGTCGGTTTCCTATAGACAGAAAGAAAAGAAAAAAAATATATATATACAGCTATGTAAAGCATCCTTGAGGTAATACAAGACAAAAATGGCGCTGTAAAAGTTAGCCAAGTGTTATTATAATTACCTGAGTATTTGGAGCCCGATGCGTAGAGGATGTTGATGGTCTTGGGTCAGCCTGCCATCCTGGAATCTGAAACTGTAAACATTAATTGTTACACGAATGTCTTTCAATTTTGGAAAGGATGAAGCGTACAACCACTATAGAACTACTACTAATACACAACATACCGTCGCAATGATTGAAAATCTTTCTTCTGTGGTGTCTTCCTCCGTTGACGGTCTTGGAATCTCCATTCCATAACAATAGAAACAATCATGTATATCATTATATAATATAATCATCAATACGCGTATAAATATTTTATACCTAAACAAAAAAAAAGTTTGTTAGTACTTTTTTGCACACCCTATATAACTGATCTAATTTTGTGATATTTATTACTATTTTTATAAATAAAAAATAATATTTCTAATAAATATTATTAGAAATAAATAAATAATATTAAATAAATAATACTTTTTACGTTCCCTGTCTCCATTCTATCTATCTCCATTCTATAACAATAGAAACAATCATGTATATCATTATATAATATAATCATCAATACGCGTATAAATATTTTATACCTAAACAAAAAAAAAGTTTGTTAGTACTTTTTTGCACACCCTATATAACTGATCTAATTTTGTGATATTTATTACTATTTTTATAAATAAAAAATAATATTTCTAATAAATATTATTAGAAATAAATAAATAATATTTAATAAATAATACTTTTTACGTTCCCTGTAGCTTCCATACAAAATTTAAATTTGTAGAAAACTTTGAAAACGGCGCGCACAGTCAAAATGCAGTTTACGCATGCGCGAATGTTATTTCAATATGGCGTCTCACACATACATATAAACAGTACACATGTATTTGTGCAGGTTGCCGATGTCTCGTATTTATTTAATTAAAAAATATTAACTAAATATTGACGAAACTAGGGCTTTTATACACAATCTCGATAGTTTTCTTTACATAATGATGTACAATCCTTATAAGATTAGGCAATATTTACGTGAATATCGATAGAGAAACGTCAAAATATTTCTCGGACAGTTTTTTAGCGCGGGGGACATTGGAATATTATTTTTTGTAAAATATTAACTAAATATGGACAAATCGAAGGCTGTGGTATATGTTCTCAATTGATTTATCTGCAAAATGAGATACAAAACAAATCAAATAACACAATATATGATGCAACATAGCTAGAAATATAACGACATTTTTCAACACAAAAACATCGCGTATACTTTTGACGTAATATTTTGTCAGTTATATTGAGTTATCGCATTTTAAATTTACCGAAACACATGCCGTGAACAATTAACTATGTATAAAAAAAACATTACTTACGTTTTATTGATGAATTACTTCGTTTTGGCACTTTAAAATAGAACCGCGCTGTGAAACTATGACCGTTAAAAACCCGTCAAAATTAAATGGGTTGGCATCCCACAGAAAAATTTATTAAAAGAAATAGAAGAAGCTAGAAGTCTTTCCGGTATTTGCTGCGTAAAGAACGAGAATAGCCCAAGCGATTGAGACCTTGTTCTTCATACAAATTCTTTATACATAAGGGTTAAAATCGCACATAAATTTTTTTTTTTTTTTGTTGTGTTTCCAAATTCGAAAATAAAGTATGGCACTCACATATGCGGTCCCGGCATACGACAAGTTAAAAGTAGTGGACCGTTATCGCTGAAAATTTCAAAGTTTGTTCTTATTATTGCCAGGAGTGTTTAGAGAGTGGTTTGAATGGTAGAAGAAGTCGGGGACGCCCGAGGAATACTTAATTCACTATCTCTGCACCGGAATGAGATTTGCAGTGGAATTAATGTCGTGACGCCCGAGAAAGACATTAGCAATAGCGTAGCATTGCGGGTCTACTAGTGCTGTATAAAAGTAATGCAACTGTGTGAATCCTATGTTTGTGTCAACTCTCGTTGCTATAGATATAACTATAATACCTATAAAGGAAGTAGCATAATTATTTGTCTCCATACAAATAAAAACGTATTATCTTACCGTGCTTTGGATCCAGTTAGCCAAGCCATATTAACCAGCATCAAATGCAAGAAGTCTACAGCACCAGACTGGACCACCCAGTTGATGGCTGTTGGCAAATGCCTCTTCCTCAGTTCTTCATCTGCCATCAGAGCACGGGTTAACTGGCAGCTTAGAAATGGAGTACGGGGCTCTTCCGATCCTGATGATAAAAATAAAGAAAGATTAATGTGAAACCTTTTGATTGCGATGGTGTGAGACCATCTTAACTGCTGATCGACAGTTCAAACCCCAAAATTATTTATAATGGATATAAACTCTTCACACTGCTTACCGGCTATAAGAAACGCTTAGAATATATGAAATTCGAAACACTGACAAAAGTCATATAAAATTTATTTTTTCTTGGCCACAATCAAAATCAATATCAATCACCGTCTACTAAGAAATCCCGAAAGTTTCCATATTCCTTTCCAAAGAACTAACTTAACCTTCTCCGAACCTCTTGTGCGAATGTGTCTGTTGAGGGTTGTGTCATCCATTATAATATTTAAGGCGATGCCATACGTAGTAATGCAAAATCATTTGTTTTTGGTTTGAAAATTTGGTCGCCTAGAAATGTTTCAGATGCTTTAATTAAATACTGCGAGTAGAATACATCTTGGCCTTTGAAATAATCGAGTACTTTTTAGATAAGTCTTTTTATAAGCCCAGAAAAAAATAATGTAAAGGCCTATGAATACTGCTTTAAAGTTCAAAATCTCCTACTTACAAACCCATTTTCGGTTATGATTTTATTGTATAATGTGGCAAATTCAGTTATTTATAAAATGATCGGAAAAAAATTAAATATTTATGCCTGATCATACACAAAATAAAAAGGCACTTTTTGGCCATGTTTTTTTCTTGCATAAATCAAAACAGGCGGATGGTGTTAAGCGGGAATTTAAACCTTATCGCCATCTACGTAAGGGCTGTTATTGATAGCGGCTCAATTTAAAATATTACACGACATAGTGCATCGCCTTAACTTCATTTCTTATTTACATGTCAGTTTGCTTAAATTCATTTTTTTCTAAATTTCTGTTAATAGACCATTTTACCTCAACCTAAAATAGTCTTTGTATCATTTTGCCTTTGCTTAAAAAGAGAATATGTCAAAACATTTTTTGATTCTTTGCAGAATTTAGCGATATCCCCCAGAACTTTACAAAATTTCTTGAATCTCTTGTTATAACTAAACTTGATTTTAATGTCTATTGTTTTTTGTGTTATACACATATTTTTATACACATATTGAATTGTTGTTATTTATTTTTTATTATCAATATAAAGTTTTTTTTTACAGGTGTTTTTCGATGTCTGTCTCACTAGGATATACCTGTGTTGAGACAGACTTATTGGATACATAAATTAGTGTTTACATATTATTTGATACATATAAGATTTCATTACATTAAATGACAATGTGAAAATGATGAAAAATAATAATAATAAATGATAAATTGGTTAATCAGCATCTAGTTGGAGTACATACTTATGAAGGGGTTTTTATAAAAATTTTGATCTTGGATCTGTCTTGACTGATGATCCAAGACTTGGTGTCTGTTTTATATTTCAAAAAAAATTGTTCAGTCTAATGGCTAGTGGGAGAGCATTATATAGCCTTGTTGCAAAATATCTAAAATTTCTCTGGCCAAAAGTGGTTTTAGCGAAAGGGATTTGTAAGAGATTATGTCCTTTAGTTCTGGTATCACGAGCAGTTCGGACATTGTCAAAAGTGGTCAATAACTAATAAATTATTGAATAGTTGGTATATATTTTTCTTGATATTTATTTGTAATTTTATTTTATTTTAACCCCTCTGTCCGATGTGTATTTTAATAAAAGCCATTGACAGTTTAAAGCAGAAATGGCTGCAAGAAATGTGAAGAGGATGAAGATAAATCCATTAACTTTATTACAAATTACCAAATTATCGCCAAAAAATTCTTAATAAATAATGCTTACCAGCTATCTCTTCAAGTCTGTTGAACATATCAGATTCAGTACCACCTCTCCATTTGGGTTTATCAAACATCTCATTCAAAGACAATCCATTTGCTTTTGCTATTTTGGTCGCATGATAGCCTAAAAGGGTCATTTCACTCTCTTCTGGTCTGTAGTCTTCGTCACCGAAAACCCTTTCGATGTATTCTTTCTTGAGGCGGTAGTACCGCCGCCCTTTTGTGGTGCTGAACATCTTTTGGGCTTTCGTTTTGGCTTCCCCGTCGGACATGGAAGGATTGAACTGTTTGAGAAGGCGTTCAGCGAACATTTGGCCAGCTCCTGTCAGGGGAAAAGGATTGAAAAATACATATTTATTTATTTATAATATCACGCCCGACTGGGCTGTTACATGTAATTTTTTTTTATTTTTTCACAATGAACATTTAAATAAACACAACAAAATCAAAAAAACAAAATCAATGCAAAATCAATAAACAAAATCAAAAAGAAAATAGAAGACAAAATAAAACACAACTTCTAAAACAAAAACAATGTCAAAAACGAAATAAAGTGGAAACTAGACACTCCACCATGCGAGATGGAAAAATATAATACTAGGAAAATTACAAAACATTGGTAAGATAAACAGAGCTACGTAGTTTCTAAAGTTAAATTTGATGTTCTTCTTTCTAAAATAAATTGGGTAATGACTTGTTTATATTTGGTGAATGATGTCTTGAATACATCACCAACATCTTTATAGTCATTACCCAAATTTTGTATACGGCGAACGGGGGAATAGAATTGAGATTCTATGATGGAGTTATCACAATAGAACAGTAGATATGTAATATACCATTTCATATTACAATATGAAATGGTATATTTGTACAGCTCTCCAGGAGATCACAAATAAGAGTAAAAAAAATTAACATTAAACTAATTTAATTAATTTAAATAAAAATTTTATGAAATGCCTTCCTTCAATGGGTAAATTTTTTTATTATTGATATATGTATACTAATGAAACGAAATAAATAAATTTAGTTTAAAAAGATTATTGCAAAATAATTCGACCAGGAAGTGACAATTAAAACGAAATAAAAAAATTGTCATTTTTTGTGTACATTATACCACATTTTCTCCAGACTTTTGTTACTGTCATGCAAATTAATACTCATTGTCACTTTAGTCATTATTGTCTCATTTATACCACTTGTCGCTTGTATAACTTTTATCACTTCATGACACCGTGTCATTGCTGTCACTAATAAAAATGTCAAATATACCATTATTTGTAAAAAAATTAACAGTGGTCACTTTGGATAGGATTTCAGATTTTTAGGTTACTATGCTGTGTTGCGCTTCCACCTTCTTTGGCCAATGTTTCGGACAGCGTCACAGTGTTCATCACAGGGCAGATGTGTGGATTATGGTGAAGTGTATATTTATTTATGTAGATGAGTTACCGTGTTGCACATCAATCCTCATAGGGTCGGTATTTCAGTAAAATAATTAGCGAATTTTGGCATTTATTTTTGGTGTATACATAATAACCCAGTTTTGTCATAATCATCACAATTATCACTATTTGCACTATTGCCACCCAAGACCTCAAAAGCATTTTTGTACTGAGGAAATAAAGTCTCCTAGTATTGTATAGTTGCTCACCGTATATCCTGGCATAGTTGATGACCTTGGCGTGGTCCCTGGTGATGCTGGCCGCCTTGGCTGTGTGGCTGTGCATGTCGGTGCCGGCGGCCTTTGACCCAGCAAGGGTCATCCAACCAAAAGGAGTAGCGCCGTGGAGACCAAACTGGGAATCTCCCAGTATCGCAGCTATCCATAGTTCCTAATTAAAAAGACACATGGTAAGATTTATTTTATATAATCCAAAGTACTCAAAAATGGACCAGACCCTTGACAAACCAAGCAACTACTCAATATGGACAGAAACTCACTTAGGAAACTGGTACTACTAACAGGACACTGTCACCTTAGGAGACACAGGCAGCTGTTGAGAGTGGAAAACACCAATAGATGGGAACAAGGCTCAGCCACCTTGTAAGACACATTTTGGAACCAGAAGACATAGCCAAATATATAATGACAACCCTGGTGAACTTTATCAAAAGGTTCGAGTTACCGCTAAACGAATGAGGTGAAATGGGAGATAGCACAAAAGGCCGATAGCCAGAGTGCTCACAGGACAAATAGTAAATAATATAAGATTCTGTAGGTCCCAAACAATGTGATAGGCCGAACATGGGTAGAAGAATGACAAACAAGACACCAAATATTATGACCGAATATTATGCCCAAGTAAAAGTGACCCAGTGGCAGAATGAGGAAGAGGTGTTTAGAAAGCATAGAAGATGTCCTGTGATGTAGCACCGTGATGATATTTGGTATGGGATAAAAATCAATGTTATGACTCTTGCTTTTCATTCAATAACCTTCACTTGTATGTTAAAATAACCAGTCATACCTGTGAGTCAACATCAGCCCCAACAAAATTGTATCCGGGTGGACATTGAATCATCGATCTCAATTCGGATCCAATCCTTTCTTTGTGGGCGTTACTGGCAGTCATCCAGGTGGGCTCCATAGCTCTAAAAGCGGAACAAATATGATAACATGTGACATATTTACAGAAGTAATAGGGAGAAAAAATTCAAGAAAAAAATAAGATCACATTATAACTATTGCAGAGGCGGTATTTATGTAACACTGGCTCAGTGTTGGCATACAGAAAAAAAGGGTGCCAAGTAGGGAGAAAAAAAGTCATATATCCACTTGAGCGATTGGTTGTATATATATATATGTATACATTTACGAATTATTTAATTAACATCATTCATCAAAATATTAATAAGGAAACAAATGAACTCTTGCCAATTAATCCACCTACATTTCGCGGTCTATTCCATATATTTAGGTTCTATAAATATGGCACATTATAGCAAGCAATCGCTTAAGAAAACTTTCCATATAGCATGTCAAAAATCATGCGAGTGGATATTCAGTCAACTCTGTTTTTACACAGTTTTGACATAATAAGAGCAACAAATTGTTATGAAAATATCCAATCCTATTAGGAAAAATCTCACTTTCCAATGCATAAAGCACTCAAAACTTTTACACATTATTCTGTAAAATGTATCCCCGTGTAAAAACAGAATTAACTGAGTTAAGAAAAAAATTAGGACATATTTAAGCATTAACGTGTATTCTTTCATCAAAAAGCAATAAGAAGACATTATTTATTGTGTGTTTACCTTCTAGTTAGGGTGCCACAGACAACAACCTGTGGTAAAATAGCTCCGTATCTCTTGTCTCTGCTCCTTAATTTATCGGGCAGATCTTTATCATCGAGCCATATTACTTTTTGGTTCTTTATCCTGTCCCGATTGTTTCGCCAGTATGACAGCATTCTTGCGGCAGTTAGAACCTAAGATTATAATCAATATTACAATGACTGCTTAAGCAAAAACAAATTTAGATACATTTTGTTTAAAATCGAGTCCTAAGTTTGAATTTTTTTAGACAAATTTGAAAAAAATTGGTCACTACTTAGTTACTGTCAGCTTTTAATGTTTTTTAAAATGCGTTGAAGCATGGACATGGCTTCAAAAAAATTTTAGCCCTTAGTTGCGAAACGAAATTCGAAATACAATGTTTAAAAAAAAAAATGCAATAGTACTGAAAGTTTCCAGACTAAGAACAGTTTAATCCACTAACCTTTTCAGCCTCCACGCCTTCCCCATTGAGCACGTTCTCGCTGAACTTATTGATGAAATCCTTGGCCAGGGGGTTTCCCACCTTGCTCTTGGCCCCATCTTTATGGGGCAGGCGCATAAAGAAACAGGTACCACCCAGAGTCACACCGCTGAAGACGCCCGTGCCCTTGTAGGCCTCTTCCGAGGGCTCTTTCTTGGGCTTAGAGTAGAAGTCTCGTTTGCCGATGTGAGACTAAAGAGAATTATTTTTGAGGATTAGATGTACGTAATCCACCTCCAAAAGGATCTCAAAACACTTTTGAACGTGCGAACTTGACCATCCTGACAAATCGGCAATTACCAAGCACTTGTTCCTGAAGTATTGGGAAGACCCAAAACGTATCAAGCATGCCTAATTACGGAGGCGATTGAAATCCACAAAGACCCCATTAACATTAATAGTGATGACGGGCTAATCTAATAATACAAAACTAAATGGGAAAAACCATAATAACTTTCACTAATTATACTGGTATACTGGCCCTAAGAGGATTAACGAACACAGTATCGCTTTTACACACACAAATTTCATTTCACCATAATCTACACATCTGCCCCGATTACGGACACTATAACGCTGTCCAAAACGTTGGCTAAAGAAGGAGGAAGCGCAACATGGCGTAGTACCCCAAAAATAAATCATGATATGTTATATCCACCTATTTTGATAGAGGATAACTGATATGTTCTCAACAAGTATACTTGTGGGAGATCCCATGCACTTTTTCATACTGCGAAAGCGAAAACTTCTGCCTGCGCCAATCAACAGAATGACTCAACTGCTTAACGATGCTGAATTGACTATTGACATTTTCAAAATCACTTACAGAAAATCTAACAACTATCCGTTCTAAATATCCAGAGTCTAATAATAAACTTACTTCAACATCCTGCCACAATTTCGTTAACACTCCTTCACTTTGCACAGCATTTGCGGCTAAATGCTGAGGGTCTATCACAGGACACTTATGTAGGAGGGACTCAAAGGGCACATCCAATCCTTCAGTGTCCTCCCCAACTCCCCCCTCGTCGATGGAGGGCCTATCCGCTCTATAGGGCACAATAAAACCCCAGCCGTGCCCTCGGATATAGTGTAAAGGATAGCCCTCCCAAGACAGAGATAGAAGTTTGGGAGTTATCTAAAAAAATATATTATTTATTAATAAAACTGATAAAATAAACTGTACATGATGTAAAGCCTTGTTTGTGGTATAAATTAGGGCATTTCTTTTTTCTAGGGACCAAAAAACAAAATTTCTTAAGCTCTTGTTCACGAGCGTATCATTAAAGATACACTATTTTATGTAAATATTAAGTAAACACATTATCGGCTAAGACGGTACAATTTACAAAAATACAATTTTGCAAAAAAGTTATTATGAAAATAGTAACAGTTGGCACACGGAGAAAGTTTAGCATCAGTGATCAAGAAGTTAAGAATTGAAATGTCTTATGTGGGAACCTTACAAGAGGGTTTCACTATAGTAAAGCAGCAGGGTGAAATCATACTGGTTAGAAACATATAATTTTATTTATAATTGGTAATAATTTATGCAAATAGACTTAACAAAAATTATTTCAACTGTGTACATACATATTTCTTTAAAAAAAACATTTTTTTAAAGACACTTTTTTTTAATTTTAGCTCGATATAAGCATGGAGCTAAAAACTGCATAATCATCTATGCTTAAGAAATCTCAACTACATGTTCATATGATAAAGAGGATTTGTACTTTGATATACCAAGTTTCTCGCCTTGATGTAAGTGAAAATACTGTCGTAAACTTGCATTATCATCTATATAAATAAAAAAGTAAATGTTTGTTTGTTCAAAAATTTAAATCTCCAAAAGTTCTTCACTGATTGCTTTGAAATTTTGACACAACGTTGCATACGAATATGAGTGTGTTTTTATATACCTATATTAAAAAGGTGTGACAGGTAAAAACAGGCTTTTTTTTAAAACAGCGCCATCTGTTGGGGGTAAAAGCAACACGTTTACGCTATTTTTTCTCTATCTGCGTAGACAGACTGAGCCACTGCAAGGCGTGGCGGGGTACAGCCAGTTTACAATATAAAATTAATATTTGAATAAATTAGAATGTAGTTAAAAAGGCAATACATAATAAATAAAATAACATACCTGCATACCAGTGCCAATGTTGTGTGGTCCAGGCACCCAGTTTTCATCATCTTTGCTGGCTTTCGTACACAATTTACGATACCAAGCAGGATAACCTGGCAACAGTGGTCTCCTAACTGGCAACATTTTTGCCAAATCAAAAAGATACTTGAATTTACTTTCTAGCGGATCAATAGACTGAACAGAATCATCTCCGTCCTTAATTGGTGCTGTAGATTCTATAACTTCAATAGACTGAACAGTTTTAATCCTCTTAGATTTTGATTCTTTCTTAGGTTTTGCTTTCACTCTTTCCACATCAATTGTGTTGACTATTGGATTGATTCTGTAATGATTGAACTCTCCTTTATAATCAAAAGCACCAAATACGTTATCACCCATATTTAATGTTACATCATCACGATTGATCATTGTAACGCGTTCATCTTTGATTAAATCTAAATTCTTATCTTCAATCACAACTTCTGTCTCACCTTTTTTTGGCTTTTTTGGTTTTTTTATCACAACGCGTGTCGGTTTCTTTAATTTAAATTCTTGGGTGGACCAGTCTTGGTCCCACATCCAAAGATCTTTGGTGTATTCTTGATTATGCATCATGCTGCAGGCTTTTTCTGCTTTTCTCGCTAGGAAGAATTTGCATTCTAATTCAATGTCTTCATAGGTAAGGTCTGAAGTGTTGATGTACTCATTCCAACTGGAGTTTACCGGTAAGTATGCAGTTCCTGGATAAGAAATAAAAAATAAAGATATACGTGAGAATAAACATACTAAAGGATGACGCGGTTGTTTACGACAGAGAAAGGGAATTGATTCTTCTCTCTGCCTAATGAACACCTGTGATTCCCGATGAGGGTATGAACACCCCACACCAAAGAGTAATTACACAATAAAGCATACTCACGGCAGCAAGTTTCCGGATGTTGGTTTAGTGGGGCCCACACTATCTTTGATTTGTACTATAATACAGTTAGTATCAGATCACAGGCACGTTAGAACAATAATCTCTGTCAGCAAACTACACTTGGAAGGTTATGCACTATCTATGGCGGATTTGTTGAACCGTCACACCTGGCTAGGTTATGACAGGGCAATAGGTATTTGATTACTTTTCTACAGCGATCGCGTCGTACTGTCACGTCGTGACAGAGCAAGAGGTACTTGAATACTATTGTGCAGATTCAAACATTAATATTTGAATCCTGGCTCTGTGATTGGCGAAGAAAAAAAACCATTGGGAACCAATAGGGTGGATAGGCCATCACGAAACACATGCAGTAAACATAATACTTTAGATTTAAAATGAGACAGGCAACAAATCAATGAGGATAGAAACTTACTGAGGGAACTTGTAGGACACTGCTACATGCTAGAGACATTTGCAGCTGTTGGCAATGGAGAGTTGGGAATATGAAGAGTGTGGAGAAACACTGATTTTTCTTTGGTGTTTTTATGTCCCGCTTTGATGGGAAGAAGGCTCAGATACCTGGTGAGCCGTAATGTGGAACCAGGAGACATTGTCAAACACCAATGACAACTCTTTCAAATGAAAAAAGTGAAATATGGAAGATAACATAATGAGTCTATGGACTTGTGCTTAAAAATAGATATGAACATACTTAATTAAATTCATTTTGGGAAGCGAATTTGGGTACCGCCGCCCCGGAAACAATTCATTGGATAACCAACACATCTTAAATAGGTCACTTTAAGTGTGTGTTTTGGGGTGCCCGGGATCATGGGGTGAGGTTTGTCCAAGTCTTGGCAGAGGATGCGTTTGCTCACCAACTGTGAGGTGGGCCGGATGGAGAGGTCAGTTGAGGGAGACCTTTTCACCTATCCAGCAAGACTCAACCCATTGCCTAGGACTGCAGTTGAAGGGATGGATTCATTCGTCTCTTGAACACACTGACTCCCAGTTACCTACCCACCCCTCATACCTTTTTCCTTCCCAGACCCTACTTTCCTTAATATCCTTAAAAGACTCCCACACAGCATCATATATATTTATATAAGGTCTTACCCAATTCTAACATTCCAGCCAAGGTAACAGGGTGTGGAAACCTCTCCTTGAACATTGGATAGATGTTTCTCAGCACGGACGAGGTGGCGATAACGTCACCAGCGCAATAGTTCATGAGGTTCTGAAAATCGTCCTTAACGTCTTGTAGATTCCCCACCACAAAGATGTTCCTCGCCTCCTTAGACAGGGCTGTTCCGCAATACAGTTTATGTACCTGAACAATAAAAATATTATAAAGTGATTACATATAAAATCATATTTACATTGAGTTTTTACATATTAAGAGATTTGAATACTACTATTCCATAGAAGCGTTAGCTTGTGTTAGGAAGAGGAGTGCACAGTACATTATTGTAGTTATTTATAAGTATTTAATAATATGATAGGTATTACGTGTTGCCGTAAGTACATTACAGTTAGAAAGTACAATAGTAGATGTGATATAAGTGTAAGTGTACATTCCAATGCATTAGTTTCATTTTAATTCATAGGATCATTAATCTAAAATATTACTACGTATTCATCAATATTCCTTTTAATCTTTTCACTAATTCAATAAGTTCATACTCATTTTACGTAGTATGTCAGGCGCATTTGCGGCACATTTCAGAGTGGACGATGCTCTCACTATCACCCTGGTGTGGAAGACCACTACGACTATATATTTATTATACGACTATACACGGTGTCTGGAAACTCGTATTACAAGCGGGAAACTGGTGAATCTACATCACATTTGGAGTCGATTTTGTAGTATAATTTTTTTGGTTTGAGCTTTCGTTTTCGAGTAAATCGAGTCAGAAGTTGATTTTTTTTTGATCAAATTCTTATAAATTATTACTGAAGATCAAAGTACCCAACTAATTAAAACTATTTAAAAGTAAAACAAATAAAGAAACCCGGATTTAAAGCATTATTTTGAAATCACCCTTCATTTAATCCGGTGTAATCATAAAATATTTCTGCTCTGCAGGGTTAAAACATCTGTTCTTCTAATATTCATACCTATCTCTGACATATTAGCAAAATATAGCTTTCTCTAGTATGTTGGGTTCTACTAACATATGAAGGAAAGAGACGCACAATAGTAAACAGTATTCTAAGCAGATTTCCCATTTCTGTTAAATAGTAAGTAGGTCAGTGCTGATTTATGGGTCGCGGCAGGTAGCCGTATTTATGAGATTGTTTATACATTGTTTACATTGCATTTTGCTTTAAGAAGTTTTCTCGTTAATTTAAACATAAAAGCGAATTGTGGGCGAATTTTGTGTTTTAAAACGCGTTATTATTGTTTTGATATTGATACTTTAAGATTTATCATCGATGCCTTCGACGTGTTTGAAAACAGTTGTACGTTTTTAATGTTTTGATTTTGAGACTTATCATCGATGCCTTCGATGAGGTAAAAATGAACTTCGACATGATTCAAATAGTGCAATAATCAATCATCAGACGGACCCAACTGTGCTTGGAAGTTAACGGTGAACATTTAAAATAATTTGACGTATTTGTGTTTTGAATTGGAGATCGGAACATCGCTACATATTGTGAGTACCTACCTATGCTAATAATAATTCCTATCCGTTGCGTTGGCGTCTCAGATCGAATGACGAAAAAATTTTAACCCTGAAATAGGCGAAAAATATTTTTTTTTGGTTTTTTTTTTTTTTTTTGGTGAAAATGCTCAAATCAAAAAAACTTTATGTTTCTTTGGGTTCCCCATGTGGTGTAGATTCTCCAGTTTCCCGCTTGTACTACGAGTTTCCGGACACCGTGTATACAGATTATTAATCCATTCACAGTATAATCTTCTCATTCTGACACTCTTAACATCTGGAAAGATAAGTACCTATACAAAAAGTCTTACGGCAGTTCAAAGAGGAATTAAATACATCCACTGTTTCGGAAATTTCATTCAACAGCACCATTCCTGGTGTCATGCTATGTGTGATGATGCTGGAATTGCATTACCGTAATTTGGGGCAGAGAAAGGCGTTATCCTTTCTCTGTTCCAGGAGACTGGTAATTTGAAATGGAGATTGCGCTACGTCAACCAACACACAAAGTAATCACCAGATTTCTGCACTTACCGGGTTTGGTGATTCATTGTTTTGATGTCCAGTGGGGCCCGCACTTGGGAAGAACGTTCGATTAATCACAAGTCACCTTTTTCACATGAACTAATGCACACAATCGACCAGCATGTGCTACGAAGCTTTGCCGTTTAGCTTGTTATTTGCCGCACTTTCCTCAGTGCGGCCTGTTTCATGTACAAAATTATGCTCGAAGTTCGAATTCCTGCTCTATGGTTGGTGGGAGCAGAACAAAGCTGATAATACCAGAAGAATGACAAACGTCATAACGAAACATGCTATGTAGTGATAGGACATCTGTTCTGCTGTGTGGTATCTCGAACAAGTCATGGCGACGATTACGGCTGAATCTGAAGCTATTATTTAATGACAGTAGAAACAAACCTCAGCTAAACTGTTCAGAGAGCTGATCTGCATCCAGTTCTCATCTTCAGGTTCAATCAATTTGTCTTTGGACTTCAAGATGGCTCTCTGATAGCTAGTCACACCACTAATGCACACATGCATGGACATGGTATCCAGGAATCTTGTTCCTGCAAAACAAATACATTGCCCATTAGAAAATTAAAACATTTGCGTTCAGGCGCTCCGTGACTTTTTACAATTTTCCAAAACAAAAAAAATTTTAATCATAAAACTGTAGAGAGATAATATACATTAGAGATAAAAATACAACCGATTATGATAATCTCAAGGGTTCTACCCATAGACTAAATTAGACTAGACACGGCATATTCATTTAAAAATAACCCCAACACAATTTTGGTTTGGTTCACATGCACATTTATGAAAAGGCCCACGCATTATGTCGCAAAGCGAATTGGGCACTGTGCATTGCGTTTTACCTTTTGTTGGTCTATTTTGCTTCTCAATTACAAAAATAACCGAGTTCCAAATATTTAAATTTGAATTATGTCCATATTACAACACCTCTGACAACAAATTCTCCGTGGTTTCGCTTACGAGTTTGAACGCTCGTACAAGGAGTTTAAACAGAGTTGGGTTGTTAAGTTAATCTCCATATTTGTGACGTACGCTACGTGGCGTTATTTTTAAAATGAATTTAACTAGACAGGGCTAATCTAGTATAATACATCAATGGTTCTACCGAAAAGTGACAAAATCTGAAAAAAAAAGTGGCCGCACAATCCCAGATTTATCAAATTTCTGGGGTTGTTTTCTAATGTAGGTTCGCACATTGTTGAACAAAATAAAAAATTACTTTTGAGCAAACTTTCTGAAAGAAAAACAATTTGTATAGATATTTTGAAGCAAGTAAAGAGATCAATAAAAAAATTTGTTCTGCTCACTAGACCTACCTAAACGCCTAATTTAGGTACCATTTCTCCATAACCTGGAGGCAATCACATGACGACCTATTTTGGCACCAGCGGTGTACGAAACAATATTCCGTCCGTACAATACTGTAAATGCGTAGGTAGCTGGGTACACTTTGATTAGTGTTTCAGTCTTGGTGGATGTTTGTAGAGGTTTTTAATAGAGTTTAATGTCAAGTTCAGAGAGGGATTGATTCCCAAGTCTGAGTCGACGAAAGGAATTTAAGACTGGCAAAATTGAATTTAATACTGAATTAAGAACACTTGAAAATATTTCTTGAGACTTGTAGACTTTGGAGATGGTTTCTTCAGGAGAGAGGTTTCTCTTTCAGGGGTAGTTTTTGAACTAACTCTGTATGGAATTCGGTTCTCTATTTATAGAACGTTTTCAAATCGGGCCCTCTCGGGGGAGTTTTCACCCCTTTCGTGAGGGGTGAGTTGGTTAGGTATTTTTCCTCTTTGCAATTAATCTGTTAAGAGGAAAGTTATATTTTAATATGATACCTTTTACCGAGTCAGTTCAATTTACCCAAACCATCTCCTCCAGTCCCGCTTATTTATTTTATAATAAATTATACAAAGTTTCATATTGGGGTTGAAGTAAAATATCTTTGGTTTGAACATTTCCCAAAGAGTAAAAAACATATTTAGGTACAATTCTTTAAGTTATTATGTTAGCATATAATCATTTCTTGATGTTGATATTTATTCTGTGGTCGTATCTTCTGTTATTTTCCTGTAAATTGAGTCTGATGTCATCATAGGTGGTCGCATCAAATTTCGTTATCAATGTTTGATAAGAGCTTCAATGGAGTATGCTGAGCTGTGATTGGTTGAAAACTCGGCGGCCATCATGGAATTCCTTCCGGGTAGTATGGAGGGGGGGTCACGTAAATACTGGGTCGCTTCCTTAGAGTGGTTCATTCCGTGGGTTGGTGGCTCCGAGTGAGGTGATGGATGGTTATTTTCAGATGTGTTTCAGGTTCTGCTGTTATTTTTCTATGTAATTATCTTGATTAATCACATATAGCACATAATTTGATTGAGTTATTTTGATGTAAAGATTTCCAAATGTGTCGGCGACACGGTATCAAGCGGTTTCGGGGTTTGAGTGTTTTTTTGTGGTTTTTGGCGTAAATATGAATTCTCTTGAAATATTCTGGAGGTCTGGATACGTATGATACAAGCGGGATTCGTGCACTTCTTTAATAAATATATTCTTTAGAACAAGGCTGCCCAACCTTTTTAACAGTTGGGCGAAATTGACGATTTTGAATCACTGGCGGGCCACTGAATACCTGACGGTTCCTATTTCCATGGGGGGGGGGGGTTAGAGAATTTCTATAAAACATAATTCCCCACAAAAAAAAATCAAAATGAGTGCTCCCCACAAAATATTTGAAATCCATGGGGGGGGGGTTGTTACGGAACTTCGCTAAGAAAAAATTCCGCGCACCCAAAAACATCATATGTGATTACCCAGGGGGGGTGGCTACAAGATTCCATTTCGGACGCAAAAAATATTATATCAAAAACCGGTGTATTTTTTGTTTAAAAAGTAAGTTCAACAGGTTAGATTTTTTTCGTCGCTGATTCTCGTTCTGAGTAGCCTAAATAGCGATAAATCGCCTTCGTTGGCAACACTGGTGACCGCGCGCAAGCTGCATTGTTTGTTTTACCGCGGACCCGCGACACTTTTTCAAATTGGCGGATTGGCGGGTTTTTTGAAAATGGTTCACGCGGGCCACTTATAATTCACCAGGCCCGCGGGCCTGGGGTTGGACAGCCTTGCTTTAGAACATATGAATGTTTATTATTATAATTTTTTACTGTATGACTTTTTGCTTCCTAAATAAAAAGAAAGAAAATAAAAATAAAATAAATGTATCATTAGTATTCTAACTGCCATCTAGCGCGCATCGCAAAATTTTTCAGAACAATCATATTATCGAAGCGTAAGTATAGCAACGCAAAATACAAAGTGAAAAGTGAAAGTTTAGTGTGGTAAGTAAATTGCAAGACAATTGCAAAAGGGAAAACTACAAGTCAAACCATTTTCACGAGATCTGGGATCTGGGACGGCGAGGAATTTGTGCACCATTGTAAAAAGGACATCTCATTCGTAAGCAGATTTCAATATTGAAGATTAAAATACTTGAACTGCAATGCGGATTGCCTCTACACAGTCGTATTCATGTACTGACAAATCACCGAAAAGGATGTGCAACTACCCACTCTGCGCAAGTTAGTTCGTTCCCCCCCCACCCTAAAGGGCATATTCATATTTTTTCTCTTTGGCTCTGCTCCAAAACTCGGTGTTAACATTTCGTAATCATTTGGATCTTTTATTAAATAAACTAATGGAAACAATCCACAAACCTGTTTAAACACTACTAAAGCTTACAGAAACATTGCACTTGTGGAATTGTGAACTAGAGAATAATATTATTACCAGTTCTTTCTAGCCAATACTGTTCCTTTATCCTTGCTCGATCATAGGAGACATTATGACCGACAACAAGTTTAGGTCTCAGCAAGTCCTCTTTCAGTTTATATCCTTTGGAGGTGGATAGACTCTCCAATGGCACCAGGTCCTCCAATCCGTAATGAACTGCATCCTTGGGCTGTGCACTGCCATGTATTAGCGTTTGACTCACCCAACCATACCTAAAAGAATAAGATGAGTGATTTATAACTAAGCGCAATTGAAGAGTCGGAAGAAAGAACGAACCTATCCTAACACTGTTTATTCTTTAATTAGCTCAAATGATAGATAGTCTGTTCCCTGTTTTGCCACCTAACAAAAACACATTTCAACCTGACATGAAGTCACCGCATCTATGAATGTCTCTGTTTATATTTAAATAAACTAGTGTCATACGCCATTCTTTCGTCGCCAGCCAGTCCACGGCAAAACTCACTGTCGGCCGGTCGGGAAGTCAGGCAATGCGCACTGCGCAGTCAACTTGTCATTTCCTGCCATGTTTTTATTAAACTTAAAAAATAATATTTCTTAATACTTTTTTAATTTTTATGTCGACACACTTCCGGCAGAAAGGCCAGTTCTACCTTTTACGCCGGTCCTACTAGAATAGCTGTTAAGGCATTACTGTCCGATAATTCTAAATAAATATAACAAACCAATCTTTTTGCGCAGGTCCCAACTATAAATATGTATATGTATAAACAATATGATACAAATCTCCCATTTTCTCATCTTCTTGTTTCTTGTGTGAAAGAATATTATCAAAAGGAAACTATATGGCACTGGAGATGTGGAAATCGTTTTTTTTTTAAAATGATTTGTGCGAAAGTAAGAACCAAATTTTTTGTAACGTAATAAAATATGTAAATTTTTTAAACATTAAACATCACTAAAAGGCCCAAAACTGACTTTAACTTCAGATTAAGGAGTTGTATTACAAAGTAGGCTTTAATTTCAGATTATAGTTGGGGAGTGGTGACTACTACGTAAAAAAATTCATTTAAATTTATGTATTATTTTTAGATATAGCGGTTAAAAGCAAAATCCATTTTCTTGAACGGCACCCTATTTTCACCCACTTGAAGCCTTTTGTCTCGCTTATGCCTACTTATTGTTATTAGCAAGAATGGGACAAAATGTGTACATGATCATCGAATTTCAAGATTCAAAATGTTTTCAGGTATTTTTTAAGTTTTAAAGCAAGTCCTTATTATTTAAAAAATGAATTTTAAAAAAAGTGTTTTCATTGGAATCGTCTTTTCTGAAGTTGATTGAAATATTTGAGTTTTTCTTTTGCATATTCAACTAGCTGAACTCCCCGGCGTTGCTTGCCTTTGCACGGAGTTTTTCAAAATCAGACTTGGATAGCGACATTCCTCTTGTTATGAAGGTCAAGTTTGTAAAATTTCATTAACCTCGGAATAAAACTGTCGATTTGTATACAAATCAAATCCTCGCCGCCTGCTAGCCACAAACAGGCAATCAACTTAATATGTTAGAAGATAATAGTTTTACCACACAGCATCCTCAAAGATGACATAGGCCCTGAAGCCTTACATTATGCAAGTTTTTACACCCAAACATATGGATTAATATAAAAAAAATCTTATTATTCAAATTTCAAAAAACTAGTTTATTTATAAGCAAATTCTGTGTTTTTTTTATGAATCAAATAATAATATTATTGAATACATTAAATAAAAACTTGATATTATAATGGAGTTCCACAAATTTTACTTTACAGCAAATAATAAAAATAAATAAAAACTATTACTCAATTTATTGGAATAAATTTTGAACTGAATAATGTAATATTTTAATAATTTAAGAAGATGATAATTAACAATTGAAGACCATTGATAAAGAAGGTCTCAATAGCTCAGTGGTTAGAGTGATGTCCCAGCAAGACAGAAGTCCTGGGTTTGATCCCCAGTTGTGACCGTTACCTTATTATTTTCTGTTTCTTTTTCTCGTTCATGTTTCGTTTAGATTTATATCACCTTCTTCAATGACTAAAAACAATTATTTTTAACAACCAGATGACCTGTATCCGACGTTGCTCGGGGTTATGAATGGTTTGGATTAGAGTTTTGAGTTTATTAATTCTAGAGTACCTGACAACTGGGTACAAAAGTCCAGTAGTGTTTGAGTCTATAGGGCACACACATACGGACATTGACTTTTATTTATACAGATATGTATTTACCAATGAGTCTGACTGACGGCACAGGCCAAGGTAGGATTAGTTCCGGCGCTCATGCAAACTTCCACATCAAACACCAAAGCATCTTCAGGGGGAAATGGAACTAATACGGCAGTTCCGCCTCTCTCATAACGGTGCCATCCTGGAGCGAACACCCATTTCTGAAAATATATTCAACATCGCAAATACAGTAAAACCCTCAAACAAGAAGTTTTGTCTTTCCAAAGTCTCTCGAAAACATTAAAAATGATCTAATTTGGAATCCATATAAGGTTACCCCATGTAAAAAGTTTTATTCCCATCCCAGAAAGGCTTTTAAGAAAGTCTCACTGTACTAACCTTATTCTATAGCAAAATAATTGGTTAAAATTGATGTTATGTGTTATCATTTTAGGCACAGCGTCTTAGCTGATTTTTTTTTTTTTTTTTTTTTTTTATATTTACTCCACACAGGAGGCCCTGAAGAAAATAATTTCCCTCAGGGCCAATGTCATCTTTGGGGATGCTGTGTGGAGGGTCTTTTTGTGGAGAGGAAGGAGTGAACATGGGTCTTGAAGAGTCCCATGTTGTAGGAGGGAGGAAACACAGAGGCCGGCAGTTCGTTCCACAGCCGAGCTGTTGAACTTAAGAACGAATCGTAGAAGCGACCCGTTCTCATGTGACAAGTGTCAACTGTGTACAAATGTTGGGCGCGCGTTTGGCGTGTATCCCGACTACGCACCGGTGCCGAAGGGATCAATGACGCTAGTTCCTCAGAGCATCTTCCATTGTAATACCGATAGAACAAGGACAGCATACCTACCTGACGCCTGTGCTCTAAAGATTGCAGTCCGTTTGTTAAGATTGGGGAATCTATCAAACGGACCGCCCGTTTCTGCACAGAGTCAAGGGTTTTTTTCAGGTATTTTGGGGCTCCAGACCAGAGATGGCTGCCAAATTCGACAGTAGGGCGCACTTGCGATTTGTACAGGGTGAGCAGTTGTGTACTATTAAAGTATCTGCGGGCCCTGTACAGTACGCCCAGCTTCTGAGAGGCCAACTTTACTCTGGCTTCGATGGAGCCCCCGTACCTGAGCTGGTCACTTATAGTTACACCAAGCATATCAATGGAAGGCCTGTTCGGAAGATTGCTTCCGTTGAAGGAGACTAGATTATCATTTGGATCCCTTTTAGACGTAATCAGACAGGATTGGGTCTTTGAAACATTAAATTCGACGAGATTATTTTTACCCCAGGAGGAAATACTCTCGAGATAACCGTCCATTCTCTGCTTCAAAGCCCTCCGAGCCGTTGGAGTTTGTGTGCCCTTTGGGGGCTTGTCAAACAAAATGCTATCATGAACTGTACTGTCATCCGCGTAACAATGAATCGGTGCACATGTCAAAAGGTCATTGATGTGCAACAAAAACAAAGTCGGAGACAGAACCGATCCCTGTGGGACGCCAGCATTTATGGAGTGCGAGGAAGAGGTGAAACCGTCAGCAACCGCCTGAATCGACCTATCCCTTAAAAAGTCAGCAATCCACGTACACAGGGATGCGGGAAGTCCGTAAGAATGCAATTTGTTGACAAGTCCTCGGTGCCAGACCCGGTCAAAGGCCTTGGATATGTCTAGTGCGACCGTTTGGGTCTCACCGTGACGTTCCAGGCACCGCCCCCAAACATGCGTCACATACGCGAGAAGATCACCGCACGAGCGGTTCCGCCGGAATCCGTATTGACGGTCGTTGATAATTTTGTTCTTCTCGAGGTATGTGAGCAGTTTGTCGTTGATCACACGTTCCATCACTTTGGACAGAACTGATGTGATCGCTATGGGGCGGTAGTTGGCCGGGTTGGAGCGGTCTATAATAAGCAAAGTTTCAAACCAATAGCAGGTTTACCAAAGTACTGATTTCTACTATAGGTGTTAATAATTAACTTACTGTAATACCTTCCACGAATGCGAGATATTTTGACTTGCTCATATTAAGGACTGATTTTAGAAAATCATTATCTTTCATACACCAAGGGAGTCAGATTGATAAACCTCAGTTTGTGTTGATATAACAATAAAATTTAAACAAGATTATAAGGTGTTAATGTTCAAAGTAAATAAAAAATATGATTATTACGAAAGTGTTTAGTATTGCATATGTGCGAGTAGCCTGGAATTTAACTAATAAGTTTGAAGAACCCTATTGAAATGTCTAAAAAAATCTGTTAAAAATATCTTAGCTATCAAGCAGAAATCAGATTGTCTGAAGCAGCAAAAACTCTGAAATGGTGACATCTGGCCTCATGCAATAAGAATACCTTTTTCTACTTGGAATTATTCAGGTCATCGAACTTTTTGAACTTTATCGAAGTGTGTTAATGTGTTAAATAAAAATAATTTCAATATACCTCAGGGGCGGGTGGAATTTCATCTTTAATCAGTTGTTCTATCATGCCTCTGTAAACACCACTTTGCTTTTCTCCGATATTATAAAAATGTTCCAAGATATCTTTCCCCTGAAGCTTCGGCAGCTTAAAGTTAACATCGGGAAGCTGTGGGCATTCTTGCGTTCTCACTCCGTGGTGAAACAACATACGCTGACATCTATTGGTAAAACAAAAAATCAATCCACGAAAACTGATTAGTAGCAACTGGTATAAAATTTACAATGTTGATGAAATATAAAATAAAATATTTTTTAATCAGTAAGAATAGAAATTAGTAAAGAAAAAATTATTTGTTTTCATCTGAATCCCATGAGAAAGAAAGGGATTTATATTTTGTGATTTTTTGTCTCAAAATAAGTTTCTGATGAGATTATTTTCTGTCGTCTTAATGCAGTAGAATCGACAGATTTATGAGATTTATAATGAAGAAAAGCGTATTTATAAAGTATACGGTATGTAATATTTTGACAACAAATCTTGCCTCCGGAGACATAAATTGAGGATTAAAGTTTTGTAAACCAGCAAGGTTGCTAAAAGAATTACAAACTGCGTTTAAATGGGGCTGTACAAAAAAATTTACTAATCTTGTTGAATTCCGCTGCACACTTTACGCAAAAAATTATAAACAGCATTTGTTTAAAATTATCCACTACAAGAAATATCCATTCATGTGGTGAGGGATGGTAAAAGATGCAATAAAGTTCCATTTTTTTCTCAATCAAAGTTTGAAGGTTAGGAAATATGCACAAATTATTAAAATAACCCAAACTAAACCCTAAAAACCTATTGTCTGCATGATTACTTAAACCCCCTACCTTAATAGTTGTCTCCGTTCGATATTTAAGTTGAGATAGAGTGTTGTTTTTTTAAAGAGCTTTTGCGTGGAGCAGAATTCGACAAGTTTTTTATTCATACAATGGGATTTTTAAGTATATTCATGATAATTTTATAGTAAATTATTAGAAATGAGTTATGAATATTCAGAATAAAAATGAAGGTAAATGGTAAGAACATTTT
The DNA here is from genome assembly GCA_026573805.1 of Hesperophylax magnus. Taxonomy (NCBI): domain Eukaryota; kingdom Metazoa; phylum Arthropoda; class Insecta; order Trichoptera; family Limnephilidae; genus Hesperophylax; species Hesperophylax magnus. The sequence goes on from JAIUSX010000108.1 coordinate 5,086,690, forward strand.
ATGTTAAATTATTAACATTGACTTACCTGGAGACAACGTCTGGATCTGGGCAGGGATTGTCAGATATTCTGAAAATCTGATCGGAGATGTTTTTCGACAACATCTGAACTTTGATTTCATTCAACCGTAGTTCTGGCGATTCAACAATATCATTTTTCACTATATCTGTTGATTTATCGATGTTCAACTTCACAGTGGGTTTACTAACAACTTGAAGGAATTTTTTTTCGTGTTGCTTTTTTTCTCTCGGGGGACGTTTTATTATTCGCGTCTTGCTACTTCCCGCAAATTCTGGATTCGTAAGTTTATCACTCGACTTTGTAGATAAATAACGGTTTTGTTGGTTGAAGCGGAGCAACTGGTTGACACGATACTTATACGACATTTTTATAACAAAAACCAAGACAAATCAGGAAGATTTGAGACAAACAGGACCGCGGAATTAAATGTCAACCGGTTAAAAGTAGGGTTACCTAAATATTGCAATGTAAATTAATAAATAAAATACATAATTATTCAGTGACAGTTCTGGAGGTTTCAATAAAAATAATAGTTTGTTAACTCACCAAGTGTTGGAGTATTTAATTCTGGAATAACAAAATGTTTTAATTAGATATATTATATTATCAACACAAATCCTTGTATCAGCAACTGTCAAACTATTGGAAATGTCAAAAACACGAGGCTCATGCGCAACACACTTGTCTTATTTATTAGAAAAAATAACTAGAGGAAAGTCACTCGAGATGGTACTCGTGCAAACTTAAAAAAAATATTAATCAATTTATTAATTCATGTTCTCCAATATATAAACAAGTCATCCAATTATTATTATTATTATTAATTATAAGAGGTCATGGAGACAACTTTTCTATTGGAAATGTCAAAAACACGAGGCTCATGCGCAACACACTTGTCTTATTTATTAGAAAAAATAACTAGAGGAAAGTCACTCGAGATGGTACTCGTGCAAACTTTAAAAAAAATATTAATCAATTTATTAATTCATGTTCTCCAATATATATACAAGTCATCCAATTATTATTATTATTATTAATAATAAGAGGTCATGGAGACAACTTTTCTATTTTATTAAATGCGTCAAAAAATAGTTGCTAAACTGTCTGTAAGAGACGTTAAAAACGCCGATGGTCCATTCAGAATCGTTAAGCAGTTGAGTCGCTCTATTGATTGACGAGTTCTGATAGCATAAATCCTCGTTTTTGGAGTTTAAAAGAGTGCATGGGATCTCTCACGAGCATACATTTTAGGGACATATCGTTAACCTCTTTCAATATAAGTGGATTAAGTATAGTACAAGAGATTAGTTAAAAAATATTTTTGCCTAAAAAGTATTTTTCGGTGTACTTCTAAGGTGTTGAAATTGAGCATTCCTGTTAAGAACAAAGATGGATACGGAAATGAATAGTACGTATATTCTCTCATGTACGAGATGTAACTCATAAACCTCTTTTGTACTTTTTCTATTTCTAGGATATGATGTTGTTCAGAAAGGGTCCAAATAATTGAGCTATATTCCAGGATACTGCGAACATATATTCTCCTTATTGCGATTCCGTTAGTAAATGATCTGGTATTACGAAGAACAAATTCAAGTATTTTGTTGGCGCGGAAGACCATGTCACTTATTTAAATTTGTTAGATTTGCAAAAAAAACGTCCGAACTTGCTGATGTTAGGAGGATCCGTGTTGTTGTAGGATTTTTGTATTATTGTTTTATTCGTGATCAATACAAATTGACGGATTAGACTAATCGCTTAATTTGTCCAACTCGTTTACTAGTGTTTCTACTTAAGCAAAAAAATACGTGATTAAGCGTTAACCTTCACAATTCCTAGTGTAAAATGACAATCGAACACCGAGTAACACTTTTTTCATAATATTTTATTATGGTTAATTGTGACGTTTTACCAGAGAATATTTTTATACATTTCCTCTAGAACAGGGGTTCCCAACCCCGTGCCCGTGGGCACCATGGCGCCCGCGTAACGATTTTTATGTGCCCGCCACTATTCGACAGTGAAAGAATTTTTGCATAAACATTAATTAAAAATGTGAATTATTTTTATTTATTTGTTAGAGTTTTAATTTTTTTGAGTGCCTAGGTTTATTAAATACGTTCGTATGTTTGCGATATTGTATGAATGAGTGGTTTCTTTGCTGACAGTACTTGTCGCAATTGTCTTACGGCGAGCCAGACTGCACTATTCACGCTAGTCTGGAACGGTGAGTTATGTACAAGGAGTGATGTGCAAATTCACATCACTCCTTGTACACGCAGAAAATCCGAAGTGAACGAATGCCACGAACTGACAGCTCTGTCTGTCAGTGAAAGCAATAAACATGGCCCCGACAGCTAAACTGACATTTCACAAAGATAAATGTAATGGAAATGGCCGCATGTATTGCAGATTTTGTTCAAGGAAAGATAGAAGAACTAGAGTTAGAATTTTTGGACCTTAAGAATGATATTTTGCTAAAATCCTTAATATCAGCAGACTTTTGGAATACAGTGGACAGAGAAAAGTTCCCATTTTTTTAAAAAGCGGCATATAAAATTAAATCATTTTTCGGTTTGACATATTTTTGCGAATCATTGTTTTCAATGTTTTGAAAATTTTGTCGATTAAAAATAGGTGGTGCCCGCCACCCTACCGATATTTTAGAATGTGCTCTAGAGTACAAAAAGGTTGGGAACCGCTGCTCTAGAAGTTCCTCCAGGAAAGCTAATTATATTGAGAGAAATGTTTTTTCTTACTACTGTTATGGAAAATATAATGTAATATAGATGTACGAAAATATTTTTGAGATTAATTATATATTCCAGCTAAAGAAAAGATGGTTAAAAAATTACAGTAAAAAAGTCGTTCGTAACTGGCGCCAAAACTTCAAATTTGTATTTTTTTATAAAAAAATGTATGTTTTTTAATAAATATTGGAGGTAAAAATGTATTGCTAGAAACAGGCTAAAATCGTCTTGGTCAGGGCCGGACTTCCGCTAAGACCCGAGATATTATGGTCTAGAGTTCTAGAGACTTAAACTCGGGTAGGGGGCCTCGGCCAGGATCCGAATTTTATATAATTTTTAAAAATATTTTCCCCACGTGGAGGCTCCGATGGGAAATAAGTTTCTTGAGGCATAATATGTCATCTTTGAGGATGCTATGAATTGGTACACATTGAGGGACACAAGACTCGGAAAATAATATACAAAATTTTCATAAGGCCCCAGTGTCGGAGGCCCCGGCTAGGTCCCACAATGATACCCATTGGGGACATGGGACAGGTATGCGGAGAAAATTGCTTGTACAACGATTGAGGACCTAGCTTACAGTGGCTTGAAGTCGTGGCGTCTGGGTTGAAATCCGACGCATTTGCTCACTCGGCTACTAGCCGGTTAAACTGATATGTTTGAAAGGTTTCCGTTTCAAAAAATTCTAGAATATTTCCGTTTAAGAAAATACTAAGGAATTTATTTTCTAAATATTGTTGTGATACTGACTCTCCGAAAAATAAAAATCGAAAGCATTAATTGATTTGCGCTTCAACCTAGAAAAATTTTCGCCCGCGCCATGTATTCCGTGTATTTGTGAAAGTGATAATTAATATTCCATTCCCTTCACCCACACCACATACCTACCACATTTGGGAATACCATGGAAAAAAATTCGTCTGTGGCCCTTTTTCGCGTCTTTGTGAGAGCTTAAACTGATTATCTACTCCCCTGGCTCTCGCCACTTAGGTACTCCAGTTGAGGTATTGGGACTAATGTGCGGCAATTATTTTCCAACTTTTTATATATTTTTGTAAACATTTTTTAACGAAAAATAAGATTTTGGGCAGCTTCACGGCTTTAAACGGTCCTGTTAATAACCTCGAACAACACATCTTCTAATATGTTAATGCCATATCTCTCAAAATAGTATTAGATGCAACTAATTCAATTCTCCGCGGAATCTATTTTCTTACCCAAATATGACGTTTTTGTGCTTTCTCAAAACATGTTCTCAAGTTCATTCCGCAAAATGTCTTAAATTTTTGAGACGCACGCACGAATAATTTCAGTTGACGCCATCTTGACTATCGATAACGATTGGATTTTAACTGCAATGTCTGAATAAATCTTGTTCAATTTTTGCCGTTCAATAAAAGTTGTTAATTTAAAATTGAAACGTCTGATCATGATATCAGCCCGAGGTTCGTTCAAGAATCGAATCGAATTAAAGTTGATAAAATGTTGTTTTTTTAACAGTAGATAACAATGTGTTAAACAGTATTGAATAGTAGAAAAATTAGGAGACAACCGAGGAAGACAACGCATCATCTCTGCTAAGGAATGATATATGGAGTAGAAATAAAGTCTATTTAATGTATTTTTTAACAGTAACAATGCGGTGTACATAGCGAAAGGAAGAAAAAGGCAAATGAAAAAAACCTTTTCAATTTTTAACAATAATATTTTGTGTTTCCACCTTCTCAACCTCAAGACTTTACTCCAAACCATTCACAAACCCAGGGCAACGCCGGGTACACGCCAGCTATTAAATATCATTTTTGGGATATCTTTCCATGCATTTATGTAGGTTTATACATTACCACTACATACTTGAATACATCACTATTACATTCTTATAACACTGTTGAATTTGGCAGGCCACCTCTGCAGCCCCAAAATACTTGAAAAAATTCTTGACTCAGTGCAGAAACGGGTGGTCCACTTGAAAGATTCCCCCGTCTTAACAAACGAATGTTGTCCTTGTTCTGGTGGTTTTTGGAAAATGTTTTTTCACAACGTCATCCTCTTAAAAAGATTCTCCGCACAGCATCCCCAAATATGAAAAATGCTGTGTGGAATTTATTTTCCTCGGGGCCTCCTGTTTGGAGTTCATGTAACAAAATACTTGCTGAAATCCGTGTTTAAATTCGGCTTATTTCCGAATAATTGTGTTGTGTTATAAATAAATTGTATTATTCCATTTAGCTGTGATGAAAAGAGTTTGGGCCCTTTCAGTATGGGGAGGGGAATGAAACGGAGAAGAGGTAGGTGAGGAAGTACCTGGTTATTCCAATATGGTCACCAAATACGACTAGAGTCATTTCAAGCAATACTTCTATTCCAAACTGTGGTCTTTCACGACTTTCACACAGGTGATGCCTATTACTCAATTCAGACAGGGCGATTTTAGTTTGTGATGGTTTGAACACATACATAATATAAACGAGACGAACGTACTCCAAATTTTTTTTTGTTTAGATTAACAACATCAAATGCGACAGGCGCCCTTCAAACAGAGTTATGAATTCTTTACCACGGAATTTGAAAATAAGATGAACTCTCTTAGACCTGAGTTTGGATATAATTGATTGAAGTGTTAAAGTAAACACGTTCCCACGGGAAGGGAGAAAGAGGAGATCGCAGGACGGGGACAGTCGGGATTTAAACTTCGATAGAGAGGGAGCTCGGGGAATCAACTAAAATCAGTGGTGATGTGTGAAATTATTCAGATGGTGTTAAAAAGTATTGTTAAATATTAAATTAAAGTGAAATATTATTGAACCGGTGTTTGTGTGAAGTGAAAGTGTTTGGACTCAGTGAGGATACAATTAAGTGTTGCGATAGCGAATTATATTATAAAATGTGTTAATTTAAACGTGATTTCGTAAACAGTTCAAACTAAATTACTTATTTTAAAAACATAGAAATAATAATAATAATAATAATTGCGTTTTAAAATAAAGTGAACGTATTTAGCAGCAGGAATTATTTACCATATCGGTTAATCGAGCTAGGGAGGAATTAATAATTAGCGAGATGGCGTTCTATCCACAGAGACCGTAAGCCAAAGAATCAAACAAATCATAAGACTGCGGGATCGAATCCTGACAGAGGTTTTAGGGAGGTACAATTTTATTTACAGAATTATTTAATTACCCTTCTATAGACGTAGGGAGGAGACCGAATGTCGAGAGAGAAGTTAAACTAAACTGATTTAGCTATGTAGGGTGGAACCAAGTAAGCTTCATTCTGGGATTTGGAACGCCTGACAGGGTGAGTTTTTTTAATATTATTTATTAAATTCCATAAGACCCTTTAAAGGACGGATTCAACCGTGGAATAAGAACAAGATTTATAATACCTGACATGCGGCCGGGGCCAAAGGCGCAGAGTACAGTCAGTCGAATAGTGAGGGCGTTTTGCTAGCGTATGACCGCCCGAATAGAAAGCGATCGGATGCAACCAGACAGAACAAAAATGAATACTTATCATCTGTTATTTGACTTTCTAATTTACAAATTGGGATACACAAGAACAAATCTAGAGTAAAAAAGGGGAGATGGTAATCTCCGAAATAAAACTACCAACCGAACAACTTTTCTCAACAGGTCCCTTTCGAGAGGTAGGCAGCCTCATAAAATTAAATGCCAAAATCAAACCAATTATCCGTTTATACCTACCTGAGAGGAAAGGTTTTCAATAGAAGAATTCATACCTAATACACGAGGGAACTAGTAACCTCATAAAATAATTACTGGAACAAAATATCAAAATACAGACAGTCCTCATCGTAAAATTTGACATTTCGAGTAAACCTTACATATATCTCACATGATAATTGGCTGAATGGGTAAGAACACAACTTATCGATAGAAGCAGACTAAATCTCGACAAGATCGTCGTGCGTTATTGAACTAGAAAGGGATGTAAGTTCCCGACGACGTGGAATTTACAGCGTTTTCTGGAGGTGGCATGTAACTTGAGACCTTACGTGTCACATTTTCGCGACTAGATTTGTGACAAGGGATGTCATGGTTTTCCCCTTCTACATTCAGTAAAGTAGATTTTCCTTAGGTGTAATGGGGTTGGGGCATTTCTGAAATTGGTAAGAAGACCTGGTTTTCTTTATTCTGACGTGAAGGTTGCCAATTTGGAACAAGGGGAGACCCCGCGAAAGCCCGTCAGACCCGGCCGGTTCGGATATCCAGACACGTAGAGATTGATTGCCTTGTTCTAATTATCATCCATCAGATTTGTTTGGTAAGCGAAGGAGCCAACTTTAGCTTGAACAAATTCATTTTCGTTTCTCCTTCCCCTCCCAAAATATACATATGGATGGCGCCGACAACTAACACCATAAATTTATCGTATTTATATCACATGTATATAAAATCTAACACTTTATAATACTCACATATTACCCTACGACAGGTAGAATCACGTAGCTAGTTGAGGAGCAGGCGAGACAGAAAATATGGTTTATGAAATGGCTTTAAAACACAGCGGTAATGGATTCAACTCACTCTATCTCAAAAGAACCGAGGGATACCACATACATAGATAATCAGGTTTCTATACCGAGAAACAAAAAACCAATACAACGTTCGGTGTAACCTTTTTATACTGAACCGTCACGTGAAATAATTACGTTCAAGGTCGTAAAACACATAGACCAACTAGGATGCACACATTGAAAGGGGTGTGTAATTAAGAGAGAGAAGCAAAGGCTTGTACAGACGCACAGTGGGCTGAAAATCGCCTTTCATAGACATAGAGACTTGAATTTTCAAGTGTATTTTTTTTGGCTAGAAATGGATTCTGCTGATCATTACTATGCTATAAAATGTCGTACAAAGCAATTGCGTGTACAAATGAAGGAGTTATAATTTTTTTAAGAAAAATTTGTATGGCGCTGACATTAAAAATGAGGCTATCTCTGGAATCATAAGGTTGGCCGTTCTATCCTTACACACAGATAATACTACTATTTATTTGTATTTTTTTGACATACTTCATATTGTGGCGCAAGGTGCGATGTTTTTTTTAAAAATCCTCAAAGTTGAAAAAACCCTTTTTAATGTTGATGATTCATTTTAATGCTTAAACGCTTTTAGGCTTGCAGTGTAAATAAAATATTGTAAACTAGACAAAGCATACTCATATGTAAAGCATTTAAGCATTAAAATGAATCTTCAACATAAAAAAGTTTTTTTTCATCTTTGAGGATTTTTAAAAAAAAAATCACAAGTTTCGCCACAATACGAAGTATGTCAAAAAAATACAAATAAATAGTAGTATATTTGTGTGTAAGGAAATAATGGTCAACCTTATGATTCCAGAGATAGCCTCATTTTTAATGTCAGTTCCATACAAATTTTTCTTAAAAAAATTATGACTCCTTCATTTGTACACGCAATTGCTTCATACAAAATTTTATAGCATATTAATGATCAGCAGAATCCATTTCTAGCCAAAAAAAATACACTTGAAAATTCAAGTCTCTATGTCTATGAAAGGCGATTTTCAGCCCACTGTGCACAGTGTTTTGGCATGCAGTGTAAATAAAATATTGTAAACTAGACAAAGCATACTCATATGTAAAGCATTTAAGCATTAAAATGAATCATCATCAAAAAAAAGATTTTTTTTTCACTTTAGGATTTAAAAAAAAAAAATCGCACCTTGCGCCACAATATGAAGTATGTCAAAAAAATACAAATAAATAATAGTATTATCTGTGTGTAAGGATAGAACGGCCAACCTTATGATTCCAGAGATAGCCTTATTTTTAATGTCAGCGCCATACAAATTTTTCATAAAAAAATTATAACTCCTTCATTTGTACACGCAATTGCTTCGTACGACATTTTATAGCATAGTAATGATCAGCAGAATCCATTTCTAGCCAAAAAAAATACACTTGAAAATTCAAGTCTCTATGTCTATGAAAGGCGATTTTCAGCCCACTGTGAGACGGCAGGGAGGATATTCCTACCCCGGATATATGCATAATCAAAGCCTTGTGGAAAAGTTACCTATGGAACTTAAAGAAAATTCATCGCAGAAAGAAAAGTACAGATCATTACAAGTTGATCAACTCTGTGTTAAATGACACTTGAAAGCTTATCGACAAGTGTGAACACCCTTTCAACAGAGTTGATCAGGTTTTTAGTTGAGCGGCAATGTTGAAATCCCGTCTACTTTCGTTGTTCAAGTAAGAGTCATCGTATAATTCATTTTCTGGCCCACATACGAAGCTTTTTGCGCTTTTTATATTCTCCAGTTAGTTCCGTTAAAGGTTAGAAATTATAGGGACGCACGCAGCGATAACTTCGCTCTACGCCATCTTGATTAACAATATCGGTTCGAGTTAAACTGAAACGTCTGAACTAAATCTTGTTCAATTTTTGTCGTTCAACTAAAATCGCTCTGTCTGAATTGGGCATATAGTATAGTGAAAATCTTGATAATAGCCATATATTAGCCGTCTTTGTCTACTGTCCAGTTGTCTGTGATCTTCTTTCCAATATTATTGTGAACTTGTGAACATTGTCAATTGTCAGTTGGTCTATGGTTTAGTTTTGACTTTTGAGAAAACAGTCGAAAGTTGCGAACTGCGTGGAAATATTTGTTAACAAATACAATTCGTGTCCGAGATGAAAGTTTTTCCCGTAACGCAATCGGGTTACTCGAAGTTAAGGACGGATCCGGTAGACCCTAGCAATCCCATTGTGTTTCTGGAAATTAGCATCGACGGAGAAAGAGGTTAGTGAAATTACTGAACAAAAAAGTAATTCTTAAATTTTGGTGCGTTCGACATCTTTTTGTGGTTTTAAATACATTTACTCCGCACAACTTCTTTGTTAGGAGGTTAAACTATTATTTGTCTAAATATGCTGACAGACATTTTTTTTGTTCGATACCGATGTCTGGATATTTTTTTGTTTGAAAGTGATGAATATTGAATATTCTACGTCGTGGATTTCAGGCGCAAGCGCGTGATCTCAACGTGAAAGGTTAATTTTCAAATGCGATGCGTAGAGCACGGCGGAATAGTACACATTTATCTTCTTAAATTATGATATTAAAAACAAAAAAAAAATTGCTAAACTTGTCGAATTCCGCTGCAAAGGCTCTTTGAAAAATGAACACTTGATTTCAACTTAAATCAATAATAATAATAAATCGAGATAACTATTTAAGTCAGGGGAGTAAGTAAATATGCACAAAATAGGTTTTTAGGGTTTAGTTTGGGTTATTTTAATAATTTGTGCTTATTTCCGGTCCGGTGGCTGAGTTGACATCGCTTTTCAGTCCCACCCACGCATAGTGTGTTCAATTCCTCGGCTGGCTAAGTCTTCCATCACAACCCAAGTAACATTTTCCGCTTACTGTGGTGCTAGCAGAAGATTTTCAAATATTGTCAGGTTATTCGTAACCCGGGAATGTTTGTCTTTCTTTAAAAAAAAAAAATAAAAAGATTTTCTAATCTTCAAACTTAACATTGATTGAGAGAAAATGGACCTTTAATGCACGTTTTACCATCTCCCATGACATAAATAGTTATTTTTGTAGTAATTGAGTTGAAACCAAGTGCTATTTATAATTTTTTTAACGGAATTTGAGAAGATTAAAACTTTGTTTTAGTAAGTTGAAAAGTGGCACGTATTTTCTGTTCCACTTCCACCCATCTCAATTTGTTTTTATCCCACCATTGCTCCACTTCAAAACAATGGTAATTATTAGGAATCGCTGGCCACGCTTTAAAAAAAGGTTAGATTATTATAGGTTGGGTTAGTATAGGTTAGGTTAGTAAAGGTTAAGTTAGTATAGATTAGGCTAGGTCAGTATAGGTTAGGTTTTCTTACATAAATTTAAAAAAAAAATTGTTAAAATAAACTTGCTTAAATACGCTAATTTATTAGAATTTTCCAGTGTTCTGCCAAAATAGTGCCTACCTTATATGCATGAATTAAATGGTATAACGTTTCTTCTAGCCCTTCATGTAGTATCCGAAATACCAACGTACGAAAATATCGTTGACAGAAATTATTGGAAATGGATGTCATCCCATACAACAATGAAAGCTAATTTTCATTTTACGTAAAATTAGAATGTTAAAATTAAAAATTTCCCAAATGCAGAGAACCACCTTTTATAGTAATGAAGGTTCAAATCAATCAAAATCAGAATCAAAAGGTTTTATTTTAAAAAATAATCGTAGTAAGCATGGCCAGCGATCCCGAATATTTACTCTCCCTTTTAATTCATCCAAGTTTCTGGTAGTAATTAAGTTGAAATCATTTGTTATTTAAAAAAAAATATTGCTGCTTAATTCTGCAACTTTACCATAATTTTTACTGTCAGTATTTTTTAATCAGTATACAATACCTGTATTGTTATCGTCCCAACACACTGTTACAGAAATAACAGACGCTTTTGTTTTCTGGCCCCCTTGCATGAAGACATGTACATCATATACTGAGATGACCATCAAGTTGATGATTAGTGCCATTTTTACTTTTTGACTTTTGAACTGTCCCCCTTCCTGAACAAGTATAACATGATCGTTATGCTTGACGGCTCATCACAATTTTATCAAAAGGTGAAACGAGCCGAGAATCATTGTTTAATTTTTTTTTTTTTTTCAGCTGGTCGGGTGATTATAGAACTTAGGAAAGATGTAGCCCCCAAAACAGCTGAAAACTTTCGAGCTTTATGCACGGGTGAACGTGGAATTGGCATATGCGGAAAACCATTACATTACAAAGGAGCCAAATTTCACAGAGGTGAGATATTAATACTCTTAATTTTTAGTAACTTGTCTCTTGGTCATTTTACATATAAATTCTCCAAATTAAAATAAATAAATTATATGAATACGTATCACCGTACAAGCGTCCGTTGGGTAGATACCACCTAAAGACAGTTTCGATTATTCCGCTTAGCGTGCAAAAAATACAGATCGATTTTTTTAAACAGAAAGACAAACATTTCCATGTTATGAATTACTTAACAATATTGGAATACCTCCTACTATCATCACTGCAAGCAGAAAATGGAACTGTTAGCACTCGTACAACTAAGCAGATAAAACTTTCCGCAAATGTCGTAATAATAATGATTTCTTTAATCTTTTACGACTAATTAAAAATATATGCCCATGTATATGTATATAGTATTTTTCTTTGTTTGTCCTTCTTACATATCGGAACGGAGCGACTGACGGATGAGATTTTTTGCATAGGGATGGTTGGAGTACTGGGAAGTGACATAGGTTACTTTTCATCCTGGAAAAACTTTTCATTCCCGTAGGAAAATTCTTTGCTCAGTAATTTCTCCCTAATACCATGCGAGCGAAGCTTCGGGTAAAAGCTAGTTTATTATAAAAAACAAAATATATGTACTTATATATATTTATATTGGAGAAATACGTTGAGTCTGTAGGTTTCCTAGATAGCTAAGTGGTTAGAGCAAGTGTTAGATGGCGTAAGGATTTGCCGATTGCCCTAATTTCAATTACCATTCATTCATATGTGTTTTTCTTCATCAGGTGGTTACACCATTTATGCACCACTCCTCTTATTTACACATATGTACATACAAAATCGCTGTACTTGGAGGTAATATTGTTGTAATTTCCTTAATCCAAAATACCTTGTATCCTGTCTTTCCCACTGTCTCGTGTCTTCCCTCACTGCTAGTGCGCACGGCAGTTCGCTTGCCGCTTTCTGCAAAAATAAACCTATCGCTGAAACTAGAAGTTCACCACCCGCTTACTGCTGCTCGTTACTATAAATTGCGTAAACCATATTTTTGTGGGTGTCGTGCATTCCAATACATAGGAAATCATAATTCGCTATTCGCAAATAAAGGCTGTGAAAATGAACTGAAGAAGAGAATTGTGCTAAGTATATGTTAAGGCTAACGAATTAACTAACTAACCATCACGCCGTTTCTCCGCAGGGGTAGGCAGAGATGACGGACCGCCAAACAACTCGGTCTTGGCACACACTCCTTGCCTCATTCACATTCATACATCGTCTCATACATACTCTTCTATTATTCTGACTCTTGACATGGCCCGACTCAAGTATCTGATTCTCTTGGTCGTGCCATGTCTTCCTCGGGCGTCCCCGACTTCTGCTATCAGTCACATTTGCATAATATGTATTTTCCTTACACTCCTTTCTTCGCTCATTCGCTTTACATGCCCAAACCATCTAAGCGTCCCATTCTTGATCTTACTCATTACGCTTACATCAGCCTCAGTGTTGCCAACTCAACTACTTCAAAATATGCTAGAGTGATGGGAAAAATTTGCCAGAAATATGCTAAATTCCTTTAAAAAATGCCAAAAAAAAGCCAACATAAATTTAACTTAGAAATAAAATCAGTGAAATAAAATATCAATATCTTCATCTTCTTCTTCTTCATTAACAGCAGCTGATGTGGAAGGCTAAGAGACGGAGTCGTAACTTTCTTTGGTCCCAATGCAGCGTAGTACTTCGTCAGGAACAGTGTAAAAATAACACTTTCCTGCGCTCTTTAGGCCAAATCTCACGTACAAAATGGCATTCAGGGTTCTCACCGCCAAACGATTTCGGAGTTTTGTTTTGACCAGACTCATTTGGCTAAATACACGTTCAATGTCCGCATTTGAATGCGGCAATGTAGACATTGCAAACTGACATAAATCTCCGAAGGGGTTATTATTAGCTGCATCTTTATATTGCATGACTTCATTCCAAAACTCTACAGTGGAAGTCAAGGATTCCCATTTAATGTGAACTATGTTTCTCCATTGAGACACCAGTTTTTCAATCGTAGGTTCATTTAGTCGGAACTCTTGGCCTATTTTTACAATGGATGGTTTTACTACTTTTAAAGTATCTTTATCTTTATCGCCCGAAAAAGTGTTGTCCATAGTGCAAGTGAGGTGGGGAGACCGACAAAGTTATCGATATCATTTTTGTTAGTTAAAAAATTGGTTTTTATTATTTTCATATTTCTGTAAAAATAAGCCAAATAAATATGCTATATACTAAAAGCATAATAGTTATGCTAAACATGGAGTAATTATGCCAAATTTAGCATATAATATGCTAACTTGGCAACACTGATCAGCTTTGCACTTTTTGCGGATCTCCACATTTCTCACACAATCATACATGGATTTACCACACATACGCCTCAGGGATCTCATTTCAACAGGATTCAGTCTATTTTCATCCTTTCTCTGCTAGTTCCATGCCTCACTTCCGTATATCAAAGTAGGCACCAGCACTCCATTGTGGACGGCCATGTTGCCTGTTAAGGCCACTACATATTAAGATAATAATATTGTTCATAAGAAAAATAGTGGTATTGTTTATAACAAAAATAATAATATGGGCTTAATTAATTCATAAATAATGTATTATTTATTGTTCTATTACAGCGGTAACTCTGTTCATGGTGCAGGGAGGCGATATTCTGACAAACACTGGATCTAGCGGTGAAAGTATCTACGGGAGGTCGTTCGACGACGAGAATTTTATACTTAGTGTAAGTTGTATTCATAAATAATTTCTAATAATATGTATTTGATAAGTTAGCATTAATTCAACATTGTAGAGGTGAAGTAGGTACCCTTCTCTACGATATGGGTTTTAAATGACTGAGGCAAACTCGAGTTGTGACCTTACATATGACATATATAGCAGAATCAGTGTGTGTGCTACAGTGAAAGGCTTTGTGATACGTATAATAAAGCCCAAATACGGGTTTCAACTGAGAAAAGTAAATTAAATTATGTTTTTAACGTATCATTAACATTATTGATGAGTCAAGTTTATAAATAAAATACGTGCTTGTCATGCACTTATTAGTATTAGCACGTGTCTTAAATACACATTGTTTCAACTTGTGATGTCACGTCTTAGGTGATATTTAAAATTTTATCAATAATAAAGCAGCAATAAATAGCAGATGTATAAATATTATGTGCATCACTTTTGCATTGTAAAATTTTAAATTGAATGGAGTAAGTTAAAAAAGGTTTTAAAAGAGTAATAAGTGATTTCTAAAATATACTTCATAATATGTAACTATAGTTTAAACCAGATATCAAGTGAAAAATATGAAACAAATATGTTGCATATTTTGGTAGTTAAATTAATCTTTCAAAGCTTTACGGCTCATGATGGAAATGACCTTTCTAAGTGAAAATAGCCATTTGATCTATAATTTCATGAACCTTATTTTACTGTTTGAGAGTTTTTGCTGCTTTTACTGCGTACATGTTGTAAAAGCCGATTTTCTGCTTTATAGTCAATGGGCGCTACAGACCATTCAATTTGGTTGAGCGGTTGTACCAATCTAGCTGAACGTAAATCTGAACCTTGCGGAGATGTGTTGTATGCGATAAGGGGGTGTGGTTATCAAGTTGAACAGTTGTACCGCCAGAGCATCCAACCACCATCCAACCTTCAACCAAATTGAATCGTGGAGTGGTTGAGCGTGGTCGAACCAATTTTACTTAGTCTGCCTAGTGAGCATAGTTCGTTCCGTCGTTCATAGTTGTTTTTTGAGCGCATATTTAACGAGTAAAAATAAATAAAATGACAGGCATGACTTACTGTGAAGTTTTGATGGATTTTTTTAATACTAAATCACTTTCCTTGTGAGCTACTGCAAGCGAGAAGTACCCTGATAGTTACCCGGAACGAAGCTCTTGTGGTCCTTGGAGCAGTTCAGATGTGTTGAAAAGGATACAAAGAATAAAAATGAACCGTAAAAAGCAAATTTTTTGTTCTTTTAGTAGAATTATGATGTGACTCATATGCGACTGAATTTTTTCCATTCCATGAGCCATTTTTTGCGCACGTTTCTCTTCTTCTCTTCATTTTAATAGTTAACGATGTTTCTGGAGCGATAGGCGAACGAAGTAGGAGTACGTGTTCCCCAGAGGAGCAACTGACCAAACCGAACCAACAATCGCGTTGTCTACACGCAACACTCAACGGTTTACACGCAACACTCGAACCAATTAATTTGAGTGGTCTATGGAGGGTTTATGATTTAAATTTCTTAATTCAACTCGGTTCTTTATTTTTATATTGCTTTTCTATACTAACGTCACTAAAGATTTGTCAGATACAGATACAGATAAAGCTTTCAACCCCTGTTTGAAAGCTTTGATGTTTCAGAAATTTAGATTTTCTGATTTTTATTTAATTTAATTCATTTAAGTATTTTTTTTAGCATGATGAAGGCGCTGTCAGCATGGCGAATGGTGGTTCGCCAAACACAAACTCCTCGCAGTTCTTCGTGGCGACTGTCCCCTGCACACACCTGGACGGAAGGAACGTGGTGTTTGGCAAGGTGCTCCGGGGGTTGGAGATCATGATCGAGATCGACAAGGTGGAGCAGACGGAGAAGAATATACTACTTGTGGTAAGAATTCAATAGTTCATTCTAAATTATTTACTTTCCCTTTCTACAACTACCATTATTTTACTTTGATATAATAATGATAACGCGAACCTCACAGATTGTAAGTTACTAATTTAATATATTGGTTTCATGTGGTATTTAATTTTGTGAAAAATATCACATACGTAAATTAGTTTTATTGTGCACGTCGTGATGCGAACCTGTGATTTATAATTCTTTAGGCAAAGATCATTCAGCTACGGAGGTCATCTTATTATAAAAAACATATTCATTAATGTGACCCAGGGATGTCACATAGACACCTACATTGGCGGAAATGGATTTTGTATGTTTCAAAAATCTTATAATTAAAAATACTAATTTCCGTTGTGCAAAATCTAGTAATGTAAAATTGCAAGAATTCAAAAAAGTAACTGCCTCTAAAATAATATTTTTAATGGAAAATTCCATTTCAAAATTAAAACTGATTTGTTGAGAATTCAGACTATCCAGATGAGATATGAAGCGAAAAAATTGGTTCCACATTGTTTTACCTCCAATTAATCCAATTGACCTCCGACACTCTTACGCCGACGAACGGAAACTATCTTATCCGGTCCCCACGCACTGCTACTGGCGTGATAACAGTGGAACACATTTCGACTAGATAACAGTACGCAATAGCGCCTCTATAAGTATCCTGTGATTTTTCATTAGTCTGCGCAAATTATTTCTAATTTTGAAATTTTAATTCATGGTGGAATTCCATATTATGTCATGTGCTTTTTTTATGTATCAAAACTCCTTATAACTTTACTGTATAGCATCTACTATAGAGCCATGTAGAGCTTTGAATAGAGCCAGTAATAGCTAATATATATATTTACTTCCG
Source organism: Hesperophylax magnus (assembly GCA_026573805.1). Classification (NCBI taxonomy): domain Eukaryota; kingdom Metazoa; phylum Arthropoda; class Insecta; order Trichoptera; family Limnephilidae; genus Hesperophylax; species Hesperophylax magnus. Next base: position 5,103,795 of record JAIUSX010000108.1, read on the forward strand.
AGTCCCGGGCTAAAGTGTCCGCTGAATGGCCCACCTCTTCCGCCTTCCGGCCAAACCATTACCCTAATTTGGGTAGAAAAGGTCACCACACTTTCGCGTCTGGGCTGAAGTGTTGATCGACTGACCACTGCGCGGAAGTGTAAATGTAAAGACATTTTCATGCTTTCGGCGCGAAGTGTGGTTTGATGTGTGGTACGTCATATTTTTTAAAAGATTTACTTCAGTTTTGACCACAGATAATAGATATTATGTTTTAACAGTTTTTGCGGCGGTGACAAATACAATTTATATGAATACAATTGTAAACCAGCATTTCAATAATAATTTCCATATTATCAATGCCATTACAAGCACACTATTAGCATTATGATAATTAACATATTATCAATGTCATTACAAGCACATTATTAGCATTATGATAATTACCATATTATCAATTCCATTACAAGCACATTATTAGCATTGCGATAATTTTTATCAAAAAGGTGGTTACATTGTTAATTATTTTCATTTAATCATAGTAATCCCTCTCCATAGTGAATTCTCTGTAAATTATTGAAGAATTTATACATTTATTCTTATTTGTTTTACAATTATATTCATTCAATTACAATGTAAATCAAATTAATCATATTATGGAATGTGTAAAGTAAGAATGACGTGTTGTGTACTGTAAACGATTTAAAATATGGTGTTTCGCGAACACCTCACTCAAGAGTCCACCATGGAGGCCGTCAAACCAATTTTAAAGGAATTGCGCTGTAACTACCCCGAGAATTATAAGAATTACACTTAGGTGATTGTTTCTCTCTTCCAGGATTGTGTAATATCAGACTGTGGCGAATTGGCGCCCGGAGAAGATTGGGGCACAGGTGACATCAATTGCCCCTTGGACACCCTTCCCCCGTACCCGGATGACTGGGATTTTGAACCCAATATCACGGTAATGCATTTTATTTTTACAATCCTATGTTCCAAAAAATTGTTTCTTCTTATTAAAAATAACTAGCCTTACCCTGCCACGCATTGCTGTGGCTCAGTCTGTCTGTGCATATTAGAAACAATAGCGCATGTTGCTTTTATGTCCAACAGATAGCGCTGTTTTTTTATACAGATGTCACAGGTAACATCTATATAATATAGGTTTATAAATACACATGCGTATTCAAATGCAATGTTGTGTCAAAATGTAATCGGTGAAGAACTTTCAGAGATTTGAGATTTTGAACAACCAAACATTTACATTTTTATTGATATATTTCGGTGGTGTGTCTCTGTGGAACTCCGGTTCAATGAAATCTAGATTTGTGATTTGCTTCAGTCAAGCGATAAAGTAGGTACCAAAATTATTTAAATAAGGCGATGCAGTACGTCGTGTAATATTTTAAATTGAGCCCCTATCAATAACAACCCTTACGTAGATGGCGATAAGGTTTAATTTCCCGTTTAACACCATCCGCCTGTTTTGATTTATGCAAGAAAAAAGCATGGCCAAAAAGTGCCTTTTATTTTATTTTGTGGATGTTCAGGCATAAATATTTAATTTTTTTTCGATCATTTTATAAATAACTTAATTTGCCACATTATACAATAAATTCATAACCGAAAATGGGTTCGTAAGTAGGAGATTTTAAACTTTAAAGCAGTTTTCATAGGCCTTTACATTATTTTTTTCTGGGCTTATAAAAAGACTTATCGAAAAAAATACTCGATTATTTCAAAGGCCAAGATGTATTCTACTCGCAGTATTTAATTAAAGCATCTGAAACATTTCTAGGCGACCAAATTTTCAAACCAAAAACACATGATTTTGCATTACTACGTATGGCATCGCCTTAATTAATATTCTGTGTTTGAAATGTGTTCTTGTATTGTTTGAATTTTTGACAGATTTCATAATTTTTCAAGTTTACTATGTGTTCATTCGAAAGGTAAATTTCTGATTATCTTTTGAAAGGCAATGATCCTGAGGCAAATATTTATTTAATAAATTCTTTTAGCTTCACAAATCCTACAATTATAATATCCTGTTTTTTCACTGTTCTGTGCTTATATAATACTAACCACAGCATGTTCTTTTTCCAAGTTTTCCATATTTGAACAGCTTTTTTTTGATGAATTTCATGATATTTGATTACTTTTGTTATTGTTTTAAAAATAGGATGTGTTGGATTGTGAAAATAATAGTAAACATCTTTTTTAATGTGAAAACTTCACAAGAGTCCCAACTGCTTCCAACCGTATGGAGCCAGTGAGAGTATGGCATCCCCAATAATTTGGTCTTTCACTATATATAATATATATTATTTTAAATGAATTTGCTGTATTTCGACAGAATTAGTATGGCAACAAATAAAGTATAATGTACTGAAGAATCATTTTACAAGCAATAATTGTTCGCCTGAAACACTCATCCACATTGAAAAATCTCCTGATAAAAGATACATGACGCCAACGGGACTCGAACCCGTGTCCCTTCGATTTCCGGTCGACAGCTCTGACCACTGAGCTATGGCGGCTTATCTCTTACCCGCGAAATTATTCAATATATACTAGTGTTTCATTCAACAATTACTGCTTGTTACATTTTTCACCTGAAAACAACCAACTTTATTTTATATGAGAAAGGCATTGTAAGTGCTAACTCTCTCACTAGATGGCGTCGAGACAAATTGTCTACATTTTTAGGCGAAATACTTGAACTTGTCAAATATTAATTATTATTTTTTTGGTAAACTAATGTTTTTAAGACAAGATTTTTTATGCATAGCACAAAGGGTAACAATTATTTTACAAGCAATAATTGTTCGCCTGAAACACTCATCCACATTGAAAAATCTCCTGATAAAAGATACATGACGCCAACGGGACTCGAACCCGTGTCCCTTCGATTTCCGGTCGACAGCTCTGACCACTGAGCTATGGCGGCTTATCTCTTACCCGCGAAATTATTCAATATATACTAGTGTTTCATTCAACAATTACTGCTTGTTACATTTTTCACCTGAAAACAACCAACTTTATTTTATATGAGAAAGGCATTGTAAGTGCTAACTCTCTCACTAGATGGCGTCGAGACAAATTGTCTACATTTTTAGGCGAAATACTTGAACTTGTCAAATATTAATTATTATTTTTTTGGTAAACTAATGTTTTTAAGACAAGATTTTTTATGCATAGCACAAAGGGTAACAATTATTTTACAAGCAATAATTGTTCGCCTGAAACACTCATCCACATTGAAAAATCTCCTGATAAAAGATACATGACGCCAACGGGACTCGAACCCGTGTCCCTTCGATTTCCGGTCGACAGCTCTGACCACTGAGCTATGGCGGCTTATCTCTTACCCGCGAAATTATTCAATATATACTAGTGTTTCATTCAACAATTACTGCTTGTTACATTTTTCACCTGAAAACAACCAACTTTATTTTATATGAGAAAGGCATTGTAAGTGCTAACTCTCTCACTAGATGGCGTCGAGACAAATTGTCTACATTTTTAGGCGAAATACTTGAACTTGTCAAATATTAATTATTATTTTTTTGGTAAACTAATGTTTTTAAGACAAGATTTTTTATGCATAGCACAAAGGGTAACAATTATTTTACAAGCAATAATTGTTCGCCTGAAACACTCATCCACATTGAAAAATCTCCTGATAAAAGATACATGACGCCAACGGGACTCGAACCCGTGTCCCTTCGATTTCCGGTCGACAGCTCTGACCACTGAGCTATGGCGGCTTATCTCTTACCCGCGAAATTATTCAATATATACTAGTGTTTCATTCAACAATTACTGCTTGTTACATTTTTCACCTGAAAACAACCAACTTTATTTTATATGAGAAAGGCATTGTAAGTGCTAACTCTCTCACTAGATGGCGTCGAGACAAATTGTCTACATTTTTAGGCGAAATACTTGAACTTGTCAAATATTAATTATTATTTTTTTGGTAAACTAATGTTTTTAAGACAAGATTTTTTATGCATAGCACAAAGGGTAACAATTATTTTACAAGCAATAATTGTTCGCCTTAAAAACATTAGTTTACCAAAAAAATAATAATTAATATTTGACAAGTTCAAGTATTTCGCCTAAAAATGTAGACAATTTGTCTCGACGCCATCTAGTGAGAGAGTTAGCACTTACAATGCCTTTCTCATATAAAATAAAGTTGGTTGTTTTCAGGTGAAAAATGTAACAAGCAGTAATTGTTGAATGAAACACTAGTATATATTGAATAATTTCGCGGGTAAGAGATAAGCCGCCATAGCTCAGTGGTCAGAGCTGTCGACCGGAAATCGAAGGGACACGGGTTCGAGTCCCGTTGGCGTCATGTATCTTTTATCAGGAGATTTTTCAATGTGGATGAGTGTTTCAGGCGAACAATTATTGCTTGTAAAATAATTGTTACCCTTTGTGCTATGCATAAAAAATCTTGTCTTAAAAACATTAGTTTACCAAAAAAATAATAATTAATATTTGACAAGTTCAAGTATTTCGCCTAAAAATGTAGACAATTTGTCTCGACGCCATCTAGTGAGAGAGTTAGCACTTACAATGCCTTTCTCATATAAAATAAAGTTGGTTGTTTTCAGGTGAAAAATGTAACAAGCAGTAATTGTTGAATGAAACACTAGTATATATTGAATAATTTCGCGGGTAAGAGATAAGCCGCCATAGCTCAGTGGTCAGAGCTGTCGACCGGAAATCGAAGGGACACGGGTTCGAGTCCCGTTGGCGTCATGTATCTTTTATCAGGAGATTTTTCAATGTGGATGAGTGTTTCAGGCGAACAATTATTGCTTGTAAAATAATTGTTACCCTTTGTGCTATGCATAAAAAATCTTGTCTTAAAAACATTAGTTTACCAAAAAAATAATAATTACTGAAGAATCCTTCACTAGTGTTCTGAAAATGGATGGGGTTTTTTGGGGGAAAGAATGTTAAGATTTTAGAAAACATATATTCAAATAAATAAAAATAAAATCCTAAAATTTAACTGTCTGGCTAAAGGGCTCGCTTAGGGTAATTGTTAATTATAGCCAGTATGTGTGAGATACCTGCTGGATCGTAGTTGATGAACAGCATGGCAGGCAGCAATGGAATTAGGATGAATTTCAAAAAAATAGAGTGAGAGCGGCCAAGTTAAACAATTATCAATTGAATAAAATTTACACCACATTTTTAGTAAGACCGTTAATGTGTATCATTCCAGAACGAAGAGATCATCAAAATCATCTATAAAATCAAATGTAGCGGCAACAACTTCTACGCCAAGTCCCAGTACAAGACATCGAATCGGCGCTACGAGAAGGCGATTCGCTACCTTCAGTGGCTCTCAGACCGCGTGTCTCTGGAACATGGACCGCGCAAGGCGCCGGAACTGCCCATCATGAGGGAGGTGAAGAAAGCTAAGGGAGAGTGCTCACTAAATCTAGCGGCAGCCAAATTGAAGCTGCGCGACTTTAAACAAGTTGTGTTTTTGTGTAATGAGGTGAGTTGTTTGTAATATTATACTGAGTGTAGCCTTGTTTTAATTCAACCGTTTTGCATTTCGTCTGTCTGTAAAATTGTTTGTGCATTTCACTTCCGTTTTAGTAAATCTTCTGTATCCATTTTATTATTCGAGTAAACCTTACTACATGGTTAAATTTGAAAATTTGACTATATTTAAAAATAAAAAATTACATTAACCCCACACAGGAGGGAGGCCCTAAGGAAAATAATTTCCCTCAGAGCCTATGTCAAAAAGATACAGGACCTTATTGAGGAGAGGAAGGAGTGAACGTGTTGTAGGAGGGAGGAAACACACAGGCTGGCAAATTGTTCCACAGCCGGGCTGTTGAACTCAAGAACGACTCGTAGAAGCCACCCGGTTCTCATCTGACAAATGTCAACGGTCTACATATTGGGCGCGCATTTGGCGTGTTTCCCGAGTATGAACCGGTGCTGTAGGGATCAATGACCCTAGTTCCTCGTAGCATCTTCCATTGTAATACCGGTAGAACAAGGACAGCATACCTATCTGACGTCTGTGCTCTAAAGATTCGTAGAAAAAACCGTTTCTAGTGTGACAAATGTCAACCATGTACATATGTTGGGCACGTGTTTGGCGTGTTTCCCGACTAGGCACCGGTGCCGAAGGGATCAGGGTAGAACAAGGACAGCATTCCTACCGGATGCTTGTGCTCTAGAGATTGCAATCCGTTTGTTAAGATAAGGGAATCTATCAAATGGATCGTCCGTTTCTTTTTTTTAATTTTTTTAATTTTATTTTTTTTTTATGTGACACATCACAAGAGTGTCCCTGCCTGTGCAGTGTACAGACAGGGGAACTATGTCACCACCCGGTTGGGCGGCGTTGTGAGGCGGAATAAGGTAGGGGCTGTAGGAAGGGATTTGTTAATGCGGGCCTTGAAGAGGCTCGGATTATAGGAGGGAAAAACAGATGCCGGTAGCTCGTTCTACATACGAGCCGACTTACACAAAAACGAGTCGTAAAAACGGCCCGTTCTCATGAAGCCAACGTCAACCGTGAACGGGTGTTCAGTTCATGTCCGTCGAGTTTCGCGCACGTGCACCGGTGCATCAGGAATCAATGCTGCTGGCTCCTTGGAGCAGGCTCCATTGAAATACCTGTAGAACAGACACAGCATGCCTACATTGCGTCTATGCATTAGAGAAGGCAATCGGTCTGTTAACAACGGATTGTCAATCAGAGATTGTCAATCTGTGTTTCTGCACAGAGTCAAAGGTTTTTTTTAGGTATTTTGGGGCTTCAGACCAAATTTAACTGCCAAATTGAACAGGGTGGCGCACCTGCGATTTGTTCAGGGTCAACAGCTGTGTACTATTAAAGTAACTGCGGGCCCTGTCTTTGATAGATCCCCTGTGCATGGTCACTTAAAGTTACATGAAGCGTATCAATGGAAGGCATGATGGGAAGATTGCTTCTGTTGAAGGAGACTAGATTGTAATTTAGATCCTTGTTAGACTTAATTAGACACAAATGGGTCTTTGAAACATTAAATTTGACCAAATTCTTACCCCCATAGGAAACCATCTCGAGGTAACCTTCCATTCTTTGCTTCAAAGCTCTTCGAGCTGTTGGAATTTGTGTATACTTTGGGGGCTTGTCAAACAAAAGATATCATTGACTGTACTGTCATCCGCGTAACAATGAATTGGTGCACACGACAAAAGGTCATTGATGATTGATAACAAAAACAAAGTCGGAGACAGAAGCGATCCCTGTGGGATGCCACCGTTTATTGAATGTGAGGAAGAGGTGAAACCATCAGCAACCGTCTGAATCGGCCTCTCCCTCAAAATGTCGGCAATCCACGTACACAAGGATGCGGGAAGTCCGTAAGAAGGCAGTTTGTTCACACGTCATACGAAAGAAAAACACTGTATGAGCGACTGTTGTTAATAATTTTGTTCATATGGATTATACGCCCTTGCAATGATTGTTCACAAAAGCGGCGCTATATAAATTAAACAATTATTTTTTTTTTATGGTTCACTTAAGATTATTTTTCAAATGTGAAATCGTCCTGTTCATTTGGACTTTCTTACTCGCATCTTTTCTATATTATGGTACCTAACTACCTGAAGAAAGTATAAAAAAAGAATTATGTAGGTAGGTATTTAAGTACCTAGTAAATTTTGGTTTTGATTTATTAAATAAGAGAAAATTAGAAGAATTTTTAGACACAAGGTCAAATGTTCACAGAACTACTAACAAGCATTACATAACAATACATTTTGCTGCATGGGTAGTCAGAGTGGACATGTAGATTAAAAAATATATATATTGTTTTTGTTTAAGGTATTACAAATAAACCCCAAAAGCGCCAAGGCCCTGTTCAGACGCGGCCAGGCCCAGATCTCCATGAATGAGTACTCATCAGGATTGCAGGACTTGAACCAAGCCAAAGTCCTCTGCCCTAACGATCAGACCCTCAACAAGGTGCTGGAGACTGCCCAGAACATTTCCACAGAGTATGTCATGATTGAGAAAAGCATGTACAAGAAGATGTTCATATGAAAGTTTTTGAAGGTGCTCGTGAGTTTGTACAAAGGTTTATGCAGGGGTTTGTGAAAAGATCTTTCTATAAGGTTTTTGGAGGAGTTTGTATAAAGATTTACGAAGTCTTTGTAAAAAAGCTTTTGAAGGTGTGTGGCATATAAAGATTTAAAAAATGTTGTATTAAGGTTTTTGAAATGTTTATTTCAAAAGTTCGGTTTGTCGCAAGGAAGTTATTATTAGTTATTTTTTATTATTTTATGTACAAATTATATGTAATACATTAAAAAATACAGGTAGTTCAAGGCTAATTACAAAAAGTCTTTTTTTTTTATTTAAACTGCCCAACTCAATTGAAGTTGTGCCATTATATTTTACAAGGTAGGTAAAAAATTTCTTCATTTTAAATACCTAAATGCAAACTGAATATGATGTGTGTGAAGATTTTACCTAAATGTGTTTGTTAAATGTGTGGATAAAGGAGATGACTTGTAATTAACAAAATCATTATTTTTTATTATATGTAAACTTATGTTTACAAGACAAGATTTTTTCAATTTATATTTGTATTTTACGCCAATAATTATTGCTTATAACAATTTGTTAACAAAATAAGTGTGCAATTGTATGTTTATTTACGTATGCTCAATTATTTCTTCTTGTTGTCTTTTTCAAGTACTGAATCATATATTGACGAAAGTCCATATTTTTCAGCCATTACTTCATCAAAAAGCCATGTCGCAAACCATTTTTTTGCCACTTAATAAGATTTTCCTTTATTATCAATAGATGTCAGCACTATGTGAATATGTTTGATATTATTCAATTTGGCAGTATCTAAAAGTAATCACAGGAGGTTATTTAAGGTAAGGTGTTCATCTGAAGTACCTCTACAGATTTATTTATTTATTTATACTGGGTTTTACAGATGATCACACTTACGTGAGAACAGTCCACTTATAAAAACTCAGTTATTGTACAATTAAAAAAAATCTACAATTAAATAAAGATACAAAAAATTAAATACAGATACATACAATTAAATACAAAATAAATAAATGTTCATCTATAAGTGTTAAACTAAGGACATTACTGATTGTTGAATGCCATACAGACTCACAGACCTCCCTACATTTATCTAATGCTAATAATACTTGGGTTTCTCTAGATCTCTTAACTCCTCAGGCCTTAGCCGTAAGGTCGGAGTATTTCCGCTTTGCAATAAAATCCAAATAAATTAAATATTTCTGAATGTAATAAAAAAAAAATAAAATGTATCCAAAAAGTAAAAACTATTTTTGAAAGGTTATGAAATATGCTTTCTTATTTTATTATTAGAAATAAATATATATTTTTTAAATATTATAATTTTTAATGCAAACATAAAAAAAAATTAAAATGGTTCACTTTACTTTTTTGTAACTAAAATTACTGATAACAAAAAAAGTATGTAAAAACAATCTTATTTTATTATACAAATGTATTACAAACGTTAAAGTCACCTCACTATTTTGTCGTTTTATATAAAAAATTTACAAAGACTCATAATTTTTTTCAAATTACCTTTGGAATCTTTGGCTTCACAAAGGTGCACATTTTAATTCTTCTGTGGTTGACTTCTAGATTTTAATATAAAGCGTGGTGTTTTCTTTTTCTAACACCATTTAGATCATGTTTCTCACCATAACAATAAGGAAGACAACGCTTTCTGTGAGACCATGCGAGTTGTTCCCAAAAGTGATCAAATTAGCTTGAAACGTTGATGTTGTATTTAGAGTACCTTGTTATGTAAGTAATGTTTATATTTTGCGGTGCATGGTGTGAATCTCGACATTACAAAGCAAATAAGTAAGGTGAATCTCTCTTGTAAGGTTTGACAAGGAACCAAAGAAAAAATACTCAATGTACGCTGGAAATGCAATGGTGTTCTTGCATCAGTAGACTGAGATATTATTCCTAAATCCTGTGGTGCCGGCAGTCTAGGTGTTTGCTTCTATGGTCTGTATGGTGGATGTATGTAGTTTGTCATTCCCCACATGATATTATGTATGTGGGTTCTAATTGTGCCATTTTTCTTTTAAATTTCGGTTTTCAAGTAACTGAATAAACGAAATACTTAACTAACTACTAACCATTACGCCGTTTCACCACAGGGGTAGGCAGACAAGATAGATCACCACACAACTCTCTCTCGGCACACACTCCCTGCTTTATTTACATTCATATTATCATTTCATGCATACTCTTCTGCTATTCTCACACTTGACATGACCCGGACTCGTATTTGATTCACTTGTGCCACGTTTTCCTCGGATGTCCCCGACTTCTGCCAGTAACTTCTACATCATGATACTCTCATTATATGCCTTCCTTTGTTCATCCTCCCTACATGCCCAAACCATAAGAAGTAAAATTATGTGAGAACCTTGTATTAGGGTTTTACTGTACCTACTTTTGTTTTAGTGCTTATAAGCGATAAGTGTCAAAGGCAAGAAAGTTCTTATGTAAAGTGTATCTCTCAAATAGTAAATTTTTGAAAATTTTGGACAATATTTCACAAGTTCATGGTAATCACACATTTAGTACGACAATAAAAAAAATAATGATTCCTAATTAATTGATTATTGGTATGATGTATATTTTGAGACACACATAAACATTAACCGGCTTAGATGTAAACTGGTGTAAATATTACGCGGCGCATAACTTCAGTTCAGTGCAAATGCATCACTTATTACCACGGCGTTTGTATGGTTAAAATGGCCTTAAACAAGTCTTAAAGGGTGCTTTACTATACCAAGGTCAAATCGGCGTGTATGAATCTAATTACTAACTAAGACGGATTATGTATTATATTCCGTAAATTAACCATTTTCAATTCGATTCAATTCAAATTTGGTGTATCGAAAACAACAGAATTGAATTTAGAGTCGATAATTGTTGTCGATTTAAATTTTTTTTTTTTCAATGTAGATTTTTAAAGATTTAAAATAACTGCTTTAAGCGTTACCTTTTGATTGTTTTTCTATTAAAACTACAGAATATATTTTATTCCTTAAGTTAAGAATTCATTTTAGTTTTATTTATTGTATGAGCTGAAGATAACTTATTAGAAGACTAAAATAAAATGTTATTTTTAAATCTACTGAACATTTTTCAGCACTATACATCTTTTATCTTTATTTTCGGTAACAGTAATTTTTTTAGACCTAAATATTTCGATTTTTTCATGCGAATTTTAGTATTTTTCACGCGATAACAAAAGAAATATGTATTCCAAATATTTCTTTGTATATTATAGATATTTTCATTGAGTCTACACTCCTTGCAAAATCGGTGTAAAATATATTTCCCATGCAGGAAGTAGGAAGGGGCGTGTGGCGGCTGTTGATGTCGCCCGAATCCCTCCGACTGCAAACAAACTCAACGAACAGCCGCGCCACGGCTCGGAGCATTTGTTACCGGGTTCCCGCTCACTAAATTTGAAGTGCTCCTTGAGTTTTTTAACATTATAAAGCTAATTTACACGACCAAATACACTACGAATTTACCAATGAAAGGTTACCATTGCTTTCTCTATATTTTCCGGTACATCTAGTACAATATCTCAGCAAGCATGTCGGCATTTAGAAGTTATTGCCGGAGACCTGTGTTCGGCAAGGGCTTGTAACCGAATGAAGCCCATAGTATCTCACAGCAGACAATCAAATGATGTTTGTGCCCTATACTTTGAACGCTAGCCTTATCATATCTCAATGGAAATGTTCAGGTCATGCACGACAAACAGAAATTTATATCAATATCATAGTATCTAGCACATATCTCTAATATATTCAGGTTTTAAAAAATTACATAATACCCTCCTATGTATTATAAAACTTATTATTTACTAACTTCATATATTTTTTTGATTATTTTGATTGTAGATTTTTTATTTAGTGGGACAAATATGGCTGTTTTTTTAGTAATACATATTTTATAATATTATAATGTGACATGTCTAAAATGCTTTATAAATATTGACCAATAGTGGAAACTAAACCTTTGGATCTTTTATAGTTACATATTACCTTTCACAATTTCCACTTGTAATATGTATTACCTTTCAAAAGTGGAAATTATTTCTCTTCTACTTTTATTGTAATGTGGAAAGGCTGGGTAGAGCCCAGATAATTGGCACTGTAGCGGCATGAACAACAATAGAAAGTTTTGTTTTTACCAGAAGGTCCAATCGTCATTACACAGCATATGTATAACCTTCACCATTCTACGTGACATATTGTCCCGCGCACACAGACTGTAAAAAAGGGTTAGTTACACACAACTTTATAGAGATGTAAAATATTAATGCTAAATATGAACGCTCGCTTTGAAAAAATAGAGGTCCGCTGCATCCCTTTGTAATTCCCGCCGGGGAAGCTGTGCCATATCGCGATTGGGTAGGACTTAGGAGAGTCCCAACTGTCTGGAACCGTTGAGATTGGCATCCCCAATTGGGGTATGTTGTGTTTTACCTAGTGTTATCTTTTTATAATATGAAAAAAGATGTATCCTAATTAATGGTTTTTATCAGGTGGCTTTAGAAATCCAGGCGTGGTAGGTCATTGAAAAAAATTTGCGACTAATCTTTATTTGATATTGTGAAAAATGCCCATATATAATCATCTATATCAATTTGAAGGTAGGAACGTCATGAGTCCGCGACTCAAAATACATATTGTGTTAATATAGTACATTGGAAATAACTTCACAATCCACGTACTTACGGCAATTATTTTAAAGAGAATACGTTTTGATGTAGTTGTGCACACCATAAAATAAATAATATAGTAAAAAAATAATAGTTTTTATAAACGCCCGTCCGCAGTATCCAAATATACTGGGTGCGAAGCCGAGAGTATGGTGGGTCCATGGTGCGAAGCGACGCGACGTTTATCAATTCCATTTAAATTTAGAATTGCGATTCTATTTCACAATGATCTTTTCGTTTTTTTTTTTTGTTTCATTCTTCAGCTTCATTGTACATCCTTACAACATAAAGAATTATTCCAAACCTTTCCCGAACTGCCCAATTACAAAACAACCATTGTTCCACACACGACAAGCGTGTAAAATGAAAAACCGACAAATGTTTATGTCACTCACTGCACTTGCAGTGTTGAGGAATCGTGCCCATGCAAGGTACGAAGCACTGCAATTGTATTGTCGACAGGGCCGGCCCTGAAACGAAACAGCGCCTGCGCTGCATGTAAAATTTTGACATCCCTTGTCAAAACCTAGGTTGGTGATCACTGTTATCAATAATATTGAGATAATTTGATTATTCGTGTATAGTCATTTTAGTGAAAAATAATTTTAAGGACGATGTGTTAGGACTGTTAGGTGTTAGGTGTTATCAGTGGCTTGGCGCTCTGACAATTCGGTCCCGGAACAGACTGCTGCAATAGCGCCCGCACCGGACCGGCCCTAAGTGTGAACCTTGTATATTTGTTTTGCCTTCGGATATTTATTACCTCTACTTGTAATTTAAAGACAAATAAAAATGTCCCTTTATCAGGTATGGTATTAAGAATTGAGAATTTCACCGCCAAAAGTATTATCATGATTTATTTTTGGGGTACTATGCCACCTCCTTCTATAGCTAACATATTGGACATCGTTACAATGTTCATCGTCATGGCATACGTGTAATTGAAGATTATGGTGAAGTTTGTGCTTATGTATGTAGTTTCGATACCATGTTGCGCGCTCAAATCGTCTTAGGACTGGAATTTCAGCATAATTAGTTAATTTGAAATAGTTTTCGTCGTTTAGTTTTGGTGTAGCCATCATGTACTGGATACCAAGATTTATGATAATAATAATACCGGATACCCCTGTCGTCTCTATTAATATTAATGGGATTTTATAAATTTCAATTGCCTCTGTAATTAGGCGCGCTCGATGCGTTTTGGGTCTTCCCAGCACTTCAGGAATAAATCCAAAGCACAAATCCAGTCCGAAATGTAAGCTAAAGAAGGAGGTAGCGCAATGTGGCATTAAATCCCAGAAATAAATCACAATAAGTATGGTATTGTGTGCTTGTTGGCTTTATTGTATTTAGGCAATATTGATTGAATCTACCACTGTTATCAGATAAAGAACTTTATCTATTTTATTGTGTTTGTTTTGTAAGAGCCTATTGTATATATTTTTTTATTTTATATTGATAATAAAAGTTCTTTTGAAATTTATCTTTTCTTATTAGTTTCTATGTACCTATTTTTTATAAAAATAGATTATCTGTCAGTCGCTTCATCGCAGTGAAGCATTGATTTTGGAAGGCGAAACAGTTGTCACACATATAAAAAAATACTATTTAGACTTTGTATGTAGGTAAGTCTGTTTATAGAAAAAAAATTAAGGATAAGAAAAGTATATCTTTAAAAAAATGTGCATTTTTGGTAATCTTATTGTTACAAATCTGATATTTTATATAATATTGTACATGATATTTTCTTCAATTGAAATATTTGATTATGAATTCAAATATGATATATTTATATTTTATTGCTTTATTAATATTAACCCCACGGGCCTCTCGACAAAATAAGATCATGTCATTAAATATTTCCGCTTGACATTCAATTTCAAATAGATTTTCTGTTTTTTAATGTATTGAAAAATAAAATATTGGTTTTTAAAGCAGATGAAAGCATTTCAGATTTTGGTAAGTATTAAAATTGTGAATGGAAACATAGATAAAGTTTTTAAAGTCGCTTATCGATGGTTTTTATTGTTCAAATTATAATTACTACTTTACATGAATTTAAAAAAAAACATAGACGAAGGTATTTATAAAAGTTATTGTCACTTTTTTTTCTTTTATTTTAAAATTATATTATAAAATTTTTGTTGACCTTGACAAATATTTTTTAAGGTGATGCACCACGTTATGTAACATTTGGAATCGGGCCGCTAACAATAACACTCCTTGTGTAGATGGCGAGAAGGTTTAAATTCCTGGTTAACACCGGCTGCCGGTTTTGATTTATACAAGAAAATGTATATTTTATTTTATTTTGCAAAGTTAAGGCACATCATTTTCTAAAGAACTTAATTTACCAAATTATACAATAAAACCAATACCGAAAGGGGTTTAGTAAATTGGAGATATTGAACTTTGAAACACTTTTTATATGCAATCAAATTTTCTTCTAAGCGATCAAATTTTCAAACCAAAAACACATGATTTTTCATTATTTCGTAGTGCATCGCCTTAAATTTTAATGCTAACTGTTTCATAGAATTATTTTAAATTTTTCACTGTCTATGGAAACTTTTGTATGCAAACTGAAAGGGTTGTGTTCTCTCTTTCTAACAATTTTTTTATTTTTTATTTTTTTATTTATTTATTATTATATTTATTATATAAGTACATTTTTGTTTATTTATTACAATATATGATCACTATTTCAGGACCCCTCTTCCATAGAAGCATTAGCTTGTGGCTGGAAGAGGAGTGTACATTGTTTTATTACAATAAGTAAGTAATTAAAAATTAAATGATTTTAAACTTATTTGAAGTTAGTTATTCTTAAGATTAATTCAGTTGGAAACATTTTTATTTTTTGTAAGTTTGTCTTTAAAATATTTTTTCACAGTGTTTATCATTTGGATGTTATCATTAATGTTTCTAATTTCTTCAGGTAGTCGATTGAAAAAAATTCTTGCCCGGTAAGTGTAATAATTTTGTGCAAAGGAAGTGTTTAATTTTGGGCATGGAAAAATATATTTAAGTCTAGTACGGTTTTCAGTTAGAAATTGATACTTGTCTTTTTCTTTTATGATTTGTATTAATGCATTTTTAGTATAAAGATCTTTAAATGAAGGCACTTGAAATTCTTCGAATAATCGATCCGTTGGGTAATCGGAAGGTTTTCGTAATATTATTTTAATTATTAACCTTTGTACCACTTCTATTGGAGTAAGGTTAGTTTTGTATGTGGATCCCCAACTAATGATACCATATTGTAGCGTTGATTGGACCAATGCATAATATATTAAATATAGGTTTTTTAAAGACAAAAAATTTCTGATTCTTAAAAATACATATATCAGTTTTCTGATTTTTTTTACAATTTGACATATTTGTTCCTTCCAATTCAAATTTTTATCGATAATTACTCCTAGATATTTGATTGTGTTTGTGTTTTTTAGTATTGTGCAGTTTTGGAGACAGTAATTTTTATTATGTATTTGGGAATTGTCATGAATGATAATGTTAAAATTTTTAGGGATGTCTTTTGTGTGTATTGCAAATGGAATTACATATGTTTTATCGCTATTTAGTGATAGCAAATTAATGTCGAAGAAATTCTTAAGAGTATTTATGTCTTCAGTGGCTTTAAGTATTACGTTTTCCCAAGTTTTTTCGCTTATTATTAGAACTGTGTCGTCGGCATACGAAGTAATTTGGCCATGTAGTGGTTGAAAGAAAATGTCGTTAACATATATGGTGAAGAGAATTGGTCCAAGCACTGTACCTTGCGGGATTCCAAAGTCAGAATGTTCTTTATCGCTATTAAAATTATTTATTTTTACGACTTGTGGTCGATTTTTTAGGTAGTTTGAAATCCATTTAATCGCGTTGTCTTTTATGCCTATATTATTCAGTTTTTTTAGTAGAATCTTATGCGATATGCTATCAAAGGCTTTCCTAATATCAATAAATATACCTGCACATTTTTTACCTTTATCTAAAGATTCGTAAATGTATGAAGTTACGTTAGCAATAGCATCTTGTGTGCTGAGAGATTTTATAAATCCAAACTGGTTTTTGTGTAGTATTTTATTATTATCTAGGAAATTGACTAATTGTTTTTTTACTATTTTTTCAAAGATTTTTCCTATGTTTGAAATTAAACAGATTGGTCGATAATTTGTTACTTGATGTGGATCTCCAGATTTGTAAATAGGTGAGATTATTGTATTTTTGTAGTTCGTTGGAAATATTCCTTTTGTTAAACTTAAGTTTAAAGTGAGTGATTGGTTTTATTAAATAAGGTTTCATAGATTTTAACATATGTGCCGTAATAGAATCAAAACCGGGAGACGAACCTACTTTCATATTATCTATTATTTTTATGATTTCACATTCTGTTGTCGTTTCAAACGTTGAGAGTATATTACGTTCCTGTAAGTTTTCATTATTATGATTTTCCGGGATAAAAGATTTTTGGATATTTTTCGCAAGATTTTTTCCGACATTAGCAAAAAAAGAGTTAAATATGTTTGCACATTGTTTAGGTTGCATATTGGCATCTATAATTTTGTTATCATGCTCAATATATTTTACGTTTTGTGTTTTTTTTGTATTGTCAATAACCAAATTAACTGTTTTCCACATTTGTTTTTGGTTATTTTCTGAAGATAATATTTTATTTTTAAAAAAATCTTCTTTACTTTTTTTAATATAGGCTGTTAATTTATTTTTATATTTTTTATATAAAATATATGCATTTTCATTTTGGGGATTTTTTAAAGTTGTCTTGTAAAGTTTTTCTTTGTTTCTAATAGATATTATAAGTCCTTGGGTAATCCAAGGCTTTAAATATCTTAATTTAGATTTTATGTGTGTTGTTGTTTCATTTGTTGAATTTTTAATGTGTTGCGACAGGGTATTTTCAAAGTTAGTCGAACATGTTTCAGTGTCATCACTGTTAAAAACATTGTTCCAATGGTCACATTAATGGTGGATTTTTTAGTTATTATATTATGTTTTTTTTGTTTAATATTGTTATTATATAGAAGTAAGCATGAATGATGGTCAGTTATGTTAGTTTTCCAAACAATTGATTTTAATTTGTGAAGATCTTTAATATTTACGTTTGTCCAGATATGATCTAAGCAGGATGGATGTTATGATTTGCACAAACTGCACAGTTATGTATATCCACACGTGACCCCCAGAAACGGAGCACGCTTTGAGGGCATGTTAGCTCACCAATACATACACGTACATCGGAGATATCTCCGTCGGACACGGATCACGCGAGGGCTAACAACCAATCAAATGGCTAGATGACAAAAGCGTGCCCTTATAAGGGCATCGGACCAGGCGCCAAAAATAGATGTGGAAGGGACAAGCTTCCCCCCGCGAGCAGACCCACGCTTCAGTTCCCCGACAGACGCGTAGCAAGCAACATGCTAGACGAGTTCGTAGTTGGCCTTTTACCGCCAAATGCGCCCATAATATGGATCGGCGGGCCTAAGTTATAATGTGCCGCATCTATAGACTCAGTTTATCACGTCCAGACAATCTTCAGCCGACTACACCATCATGGATATGATTGCGTCATATCCCTGGGCCGCGGCCGTGCACCCGCCGCCGCCCACGAGGTTCCTTCTGCAGGCTTTCGCAGCCCGCCGCCCCTGTGCCGCCCTTCGCCGTAAGCCGCCCATCACCGCTCCAGGCCGCTTCTGCGCCGCCCTGAAGGCGTCGTATTCCCGCCCTGCATTAGCCTAGGCATCCCGCCTATGGCCCCGCCCTTCGATTCACCGCCCCCGCCGTAATTTACACGTGAGATAATAATGTACAGAGCCTTAGATTCAGTAGATTGCCTAGTAACAGTCAGGGCTTAAAAAGCTATGTACCTTATGTAGATCTGTTTGATAACCTGTTTTACTTGTACAATAAACATATCGTATCACAGCCACATGTTTTATTGGGAGACTGACTATAATCCACACCCTGAAAGATTGGAGTATCAAGCTCTGCTGCCTGACTTGTGCGGCGATGGCTAATTGTGTAACTCACCTGTAATATATTATATGGCTTTAACAGTTATATAACATGGAGTATGTTCTTTTATTTCTCTTGTGTTTTTATTTATGCAAGATATGAAGTTTTGTTCAGTCATACAGTTAATGTATTCATTTTTGCAACCATTTTCAATTTTTTCATTAATGTTTAAGTTAAAATCACCTACAATGAAGCAAAACTTATTTTTAAATTTCGATAATTTGCATTTAAGGTCATTAATAAACGTAATTATATTCGAGCCGTGCGTTCTATAGATAGCTATTAGATGGTACATTGATTTGCCGAGTTTGAAATGTATTTCGATGCAGTTTACTAAATGTATTGGGTGTTCAATTATTTTAATAATACTAAATTTATTACTTGCAAATATTACTATTCCACTATTTTTATTGATATCTATTTTGGTAGAAATATAATTGTATTCGGGTAAGCAATAAGAAGGTGACTCAGCATTTGTAAATGTTTCGGATAATACTATGAAGTCCGGTTTTTTTATTAATTAATTTATTTTTAGAGTTAGCTCTTCAAAATTTTTTTGAACACTACGAATGTTTAGGTGCATAATAATTATATCACTGTTGTTTTTAGAAATAATTTTGTTACATGAATCAGTGGATATGCATTCATATTCTTGAATTTTAATATTTTTTTCTAATTCATTATTTATGAAATCATCTGAAATCATCATGAAATATTGTGTTACAGATGAATGAGTGTGCAAATAAATATGTTCGGAAGTATATTTTGTTAGTAATTAAGAACTCGTTTCTATTAATAACGTCATAATTGGGCGGAACAATAATAATCATATACTTAGAAATAATAATGTAACTCGACGGTGAGTTGTTAGTACTTAAGTGGATACTGCAAATTTGAACAGGCGCTATTAAACAGGGTGTCGACATTGATATGCTGTAAACAAAGTAGAGTTGAGATATTAATTTCTTACTTGTTTTTTTTAATGAATATAGCATTTTAATTATAGTCAATTTTCTGGTAGGCAGATTCTGTCATTTTCTTGACGTAGTGGCACTTGCTGTCATTCGCTCGATGGTTAGAATTTATTTTCCCATTTCTTTTTTTATTAAAGGCTAGACAGTTGTAGCATTTTGGTGTTTGATTTTTATTTGGGCAGTTCGCTAGAATGTGTTCTTCTGCGCAGTGGAGACATTTGGGTTTTTCTGTTTTCTTTCGGCACTTGTTGGCAGTATGTTCGAACCACAGGCAGTGGTAGCATTGGGACAATGGGTTGGAGTCCTCTACGTGAACCCGCATAAATCCCAGGTTTATTCTTCCTTTTTCGATTAATAGTTTTCTCATTTGACCGGTTGTTTCTAGGATGTAGTTGGATAGTTGATCGCTTCTTTTGTTTTTTATTTTTGCCATTATTTTGGGCATGTGTTTGCTGTCTTCTTTGGTAAGTTGATAAATTTCTTCATTTTGTTCTATAAAATCTTCGTTAAAATCTTGAATGTTGTAGTCTTTATGTATTCCTTTGATGATAACGTTCGGTTTACGTTTTTTTTATTTCTGATGCAGATATGCTGTTATTTTCTTTTTTGTTTATTTCTTTCATAATTTTATCAGCGTCTTCTTTTTTGGGGCAAGTGATGATAACATTGTTATTAATTGTTTTTTTTATTCCAGAAACTTCAACTCCCAATTTCGCGACTCTAATTTGTTTTTGTATGTTTATTTTTATTTGGTCAGTGTTTTCATTATTATTCGAAATTATCTTAATTGTATGCAGCTCTTCTTTTGGCAAGTTTGATTTTCCTTTTTCAATTACGCTAGCGTATGTTTTTTTGTCGTCCGCCGTTGATTGTTGCGGGGGTTGGGAGACAATTTTTTCATATGTCATTAATTTACCCTCAATTATTCCAACCTTGGTACCAACGTCAATCATTTTGCTTGAAAGGGTAGATAATTTTGTCAAAAGTTTAGCCATTTGGTCTTTAGTAATTTTGAGAGATTGATCCGTAATGGCATTATGGATGCCATCGATGAGTTCTTTTGCTTCATTAATAGATATGAGGGCGTTATCGTTAATATTCATGTTGTTGTGTGTGACAGCCCTGCTTGAGTACCTACACAATGTAATTTATTTGATGCGGTAGTATATTTGCATCATGTTGTGCGCACCGTTACACCGATACATGCGAGGTAGGTACTGTGAACTGTGATTGTATGCGTCCAAAATGAAATGTTATTATCACTTGTTCTGTCACTGTCACTGAAGATTTTAATTTCACTTTAAAATATTTGAATATTGTTCTGTTTTAACCAACTATTAATCTTGTTTATTAGTTGTCCCTCAAGGGACTACTTTCGAAAAAAACTTAATGTTTTAATCGAAAATCTCACCGTGATACAAAACGGGATAGCATGATTTTTGGGAGACTGGCTGGGAGAAATATCTCCCGGGATTAAATTAGTGAATAGTGTCCTATTTTTTTTTTATATCTTAAGTGGTGTTTATTTTTGATAATTAATTATATATTTTTATGCTTGTAATGTTTTCGTCAGCAGGAGAATTTCTATTAGATTTTGTATGATATTGTTAAGATTTTTATGTTTTGAATAATTTTTTTTAAATTAAAACAATTACTTTTATTTTAAAAGCAGTCTTGTACTTTTATAAAGTGTAGAAAACCGCATGCTAAAATGAAATAATGAAATAATATATTATGTAATCAAGCATTTTTATTTAAATATTCCCTATTTTATTTTATGTTTATTATTTATTTATTTATTTATTTATTTATTTATTTATTTATTTATTTATTTATTTATTTATTCATGTTCTCACCACAATATATTACTGAGAAGATTACAAATTTGACGTACATGTAAGTATAAAAGTCATGGTGGCAGTTATACTATTTTGTGACGTGTATCAAAAGTTAGTTGCTGAACTGTCTGTAAGTGACGTTAAAAAAATCAATGGTCAGTGCAGAATCGTTAAGCCATTGAGTCGCTCTGTTGAATGGCGAGTTCTGATAGGCAGTTCTCGCTTTCGGAGTGTAAAAAAAAGTGCATGAGATCTCACACGAATATAATCGTTAGGCACATATAAGTTTACCTCTTTCCATATAACTAGATTAAATATTGTTCCAGAGATTAGTGGAAAAAAATGTTTGTGTCTAAGGTGTTGAAATTGAGCATTCCCGTTAAGAACAGGAATGGATAGTAGGTATATTCTCACATATATAGGTAACGCATAAACCTCTTTTGTACTTTTTCTATTTCTAGGATATGGTTTGGTTCAGAAGGGGCCCAGATAATGGAGCTATATTACAGGATACTGCGAACAAGGACTTTATGTTATTTGGCAATGCTGATTTTCCGGATGTTATAAGGCTGAAGAAAGTGAAGGGATCGAGATGGGGGAATAGGAAATTGGGAGTCTGAATTAGATCTGGTAGATAGATAGCTAAAGATAACTAAAGCCATTTCTAATCTGAATTGAGGTTTTCACTAAGGTAAAACTGAGAGAAATTTCTACTCTGTAACATGGTGTATCTATCATACTAATTTTTTGATTTATTTAAATTCTGCAATAATTATAGATGGAACCTACGAAATTAAAAAAAAAATCCACACAAAGTATGTAGTAACATACGAGAGCCGAGACGTTTACAGCTGTCATGGTTGCAGTCATTTGCAATTCGAATGTTTATTTATTTATGTATAGGTACTCGTATAACCCTATATGGGCTTTTACAAACTTTTACAAATATGTACATCAATTCAGTGGAACAAAGGTAAAAGGTAAAATTATATAGAACCCAAGCAGAAGAAACGTATTTAATTGCTATTATTACTGAGGTATGTTATTGTAGCCTTCTTGTAACTATATTCCGTACAGTTGAACATATGTACAATTTCTGCAAAAGTTTTGCCAACTGCATGCAATCTAGGTTCAAGCCAGTATCTAAATGAGTCCTGATATTATTGTTGCAATTAAAAATAATTTTCGATCGAGCACTTCTAGTTGGTATGTTGAGGGTAATTAGACTCAATAAATCAGGGCTGTCTATAATTAATAATTTTAAAAGTTACTCCTTTCAACTCGCAATTAACCTCTTACATGTATTTTTAGTTGGCTTTTAAAAAAAATTCTTCTGAGATTACGGAAATGCAACAATTGAAATAAAATACACGTTTTTTTATTAATAAGTATCAAATATAATTACTGGACTTTCGAGGGAGACGTGATACGATCAGGTGAATCAAAAAATATTTAGTCATCTAAAGAGTCAGTGCATCGGTACAGTATCATTTACGAGATGATCTGGCAGTGTTTCCTAAGGCAGTCGTTGTTGAGGGTAGCGGTCCGTCTTCTCTGCCCACACCTGTGACGAAATATATGATGTTACTTAGTTAGAAAGTTGAGACATTTATTAAAATAATTTAAAAAAATCTAAATACTGTAGGTATTGAAGGTTGGCGTGATAGCTAGGTAGCTAGTAGTAAGAAGCATTTTTTGAGGACTTGGTATACCAACAAAACATTCTGTCCAAACACTAGTTCAAAAATGGCTGCCAAAATGGCGGCAACGCCAGACCGTTTCCATGGTTATTATTCAGTGGTTTGTTCTATATTCAATGCTATCTACTGATCAAATCAACTGTTCTAAAGGTTCTAATTAATTCTCACTTAACTAACTTCCCTCTTCCTTTACACTTCAAAATCCCAATAGAAGTGGGGAAATGAAATCAACCCAACCTGAAATCGTTTTTCACTGGGGATCCAGTTATTTTTAAAATCGGTTCCTCAAAAAGAAAAAAAAACATGGCTAGAGAAAAAGACCCGGTTTCTTAAAGAAATAATAACGGACCGTTCCAGTGACAGCAAATGATCCAGTGCCTCAACCATTCAACATGTTCTTAGCGCTTCAATTTATGTTTCGATCCGAACCACAATACTTCGCTGACCATTACACTCATTGAAAAAATGACAACGCGTCTGTTTGGCGAAGAACTGTTTAATAGCGGTTTTATGTGGTTAGTGTGTGATTTATAAAGATATCGTTTGTGGGGGTAGCCCGACGACAAACTTAAAACGAAACAAGCGATTTATGCAATCTGCAATTAATTGGTCATATTATTACAAAATAGAAGAAACTTGGCAAATAAAATAGGTACCTATAATACAACATTAGCTTGAACCGTCAGACGAATCCGCATGTAAATAATTCTATATCCACAGTTCTAATCTCCCTGTCCGCTATGTAGGTACACGTAGAACACGGTCCAGCAGAGTACCTACCTAGGTCCTGTGAAGTGATCCTGAAATGAAGTGACTTCACGATCCGAATTCCGCTCACTTTGGAAACCTCCTAATCGGACCCTTCCCAATCCTCCCATTAAATACACATAATGCCTCCCACCAGATCTCATGAATATCCCTGGGTAATTGTGGTATTCAAAACGGGATATTTAACCCCAAACGCCGTTGAAGGGTATGTTTTCCTTACAGTTGTATTTTATGATCTGTGGTTTTCTTCAATTGGTTAGGAATAACCCTACTAGAAACTTCCATTATCCATTGTATATGTCAAATTTTTTTAAAGCTGGTGTATTATTTAAAAAAGTTTTTTTAAGCTGATAAAACTGTTCAATTTAAAGTGGTTCAGTGAAGCGGTGGAGTTTAGAATCACATGACGTCATATACCTCAAATATGTCGGTCTAATGCCGTCCATAACGGTTTTTATGACGTCAGATTCCTTACAGAGGTATGTTGGTTATAGCTCCCTTGAGTTGATTTTGCACCAAAACGGCGCTACACAAATTATCCAAATATTAATACTAATATTTACGATCGGTTTACTAAATGCAAAAATTTCAAAAACCACATTTGTTGTACCAGTATTTCGAGGCTTTGTTATGGGATCATTGGCAGGGCTGGCCGCATTCCGGCGCAATTGGATCAGTTAGCTCCGGGCGCCGAATCGCCAAGGCGCCGATAATATCTAACACCTCACAGTCCAAACACATCCCCTTTGATATTATTTTTCATAAAAAATGGGGCTACACAAATATACCAATCATCCGATTTGTATATTTTTTACAAAGGGCGCCAAATTTTACTCCAGGCCATCAACACTTGTGTATCATTTCGAAGCGTTGCAGATAATTTAGCCTGTGGCGGGTTAGGGGCGTTCGCACCCACTCAAATTAAAATAGGGAGGGTTCTACGGGAATTATTAAAGCCGTGTCCACTGACATTTCAATTATTGTGTGGCCATTGTGGAAGCTTAATTGTTGGGGCCGGACATAACGCTTTACGCAGCCAAACAAATTCGGATAAAATAATCAAACAAAAAATGTTGACAACATAAATTAATGGAAAATGTAGAAATTACAATCTACTGGCTGAAGTCCCCGGTGTTGCCCGGGCTTTACCAAATTAAATGTAGACAGATTTTTTTGACGGTCAAGTGTGCAAAATTTCATCAATCACATTATGAAACTGTAGATTTGTATATAAGCAAAACGAGAGCAAAGTGTCAAGAAACTAGGAGTATAAGCGGAAACTGTTATCCTACACAACATTTGGAGTAGATTTTTTGATTTGCGCTCTTGTTTTCGAGTAAATCGAGTCCGAATTCGGAATTTTTTAGGTCAAATATGAAAATATCGACCGCAAAGGGTTAATAACAGGTGTTTAATATATTGTCAATGCGTCAAAGTTTAGATCCGTCTCCAAAAGTTTTTTAATCGAATTAATTAATTAATTGCCGAAATATAGAAAAAAATCGAAATGCTCAGATCGACAATTAATGATTTTCAGGGTTCTCTTTGTGGTTAGATTCACCAGCTTGTACCGCGTATTTCCAGACACCGTGTACAGAATCTATCAATGCATTTTAATTTTTTATGTGAATACCGCGCAAGAGTGCCAACTGCTCCCAACCGTCTGGAGCCAGTGAGACTATGGCATCCCAAATCGGGGTATGTTGTGAGGCTGAAGGTAGTGGGGAGGGAAAGGAGATGGGGAAGATTAAGGTGGGGGAGTACCTGGTTATTCAGATCTCGCCACCAAACACGGTTAAAGCCATTTCAAGCAACGTTTCATTTCTTAATGGTGGTCTTACAACTGGGCGATACTGAGCGTATCTTTTACTTGAGATCGTGCCGCAAGTATCTTATAAATTATTTTAAGTGCATAAGTTGTGAAATAACACAAATTCATCAAGCTTTACTTGCGCACTCCGGGATTTGAACCCACGGCCTTCGAATTTCGAATGTCAAATATAGGGCCGATATATCAGAAATTATTAGCAACGGTATTAAGGCGAAGCTTAATGCTAAATCACTATTTTGATTAATCTTTATAACAAATTGGTGTACATTATGAATACCAAAAAATATGCTTTAGATTAGATAAATTGAAGGTTTTCCTATCGTTTCGCTCGAGTAGAATACAAATAAAAAATTAATTACTCAATAAAAAAAATACAGTGTGTGGCAAGCCTACGCACGACGGAAGTGAAACTTTTATTATTCTTCTCTCTCTCTTTTCATTTCATTCTCTCTTTTTTTCTGTCTATTGACATATTTATAAGTAGCATATGATAAAAAAAAATTAAAAGTTATAAAAATATGGGATTCGAACCCGGGTCCTGCATAACGAGTGTTGAACGCTCTGCCTCTAGACCGCGGTTATTACGTATTCGACCAAAATATCATATAGTCAAAATATCTAAAAGTCGCAGCACGGGAGCATTTTATCACTTTAAAAAAAATATTATTAAAAAAATCACAAAAAGAAAAAAAAAATAGTTAAAGCGGGGATCGAACCTCGGTTCTTCACGACGAGAATCGGGCTCTCTGCCTCTAGACCGCGAAGCTGAGTCTGGAGAGTGACCTAAAGTAGGTATATAATATTGGCTAGGCTCCTATAGCAAAATGATCACGGTTTTTGATGACGGTCATGAGTTGGTTTTACTCCTGTCCTCGAAAATGCATAACGCGCGTAAAGAAGTTTCACTTCAAAAATATAAATGTAAGCTACTAAAATTTTTTTTTTCAATAGAAATGTATGAACGCGTTAAGGAAACAACTACAAAATACAGAATCATAGCTAAGATTAGCTGTGACAGTTACACTTGATTAACTTTTTTGCTTTCTTATAAAATTATATATAAAAGAAATAAAAACTAGTTTTGAACCAGCTTGAAATCGAACGTTTCTAGACTCGTGTCAAGCGATTTTAATGCCAATTACCCACAATATAAGGTATACCAAGAATATAGACATTTTTGGCTTTTAGCTTCCTCTTAAGCTAATTTTGTCAGGGTTTCTAGCATAGAGCACCTTGACGAACGTAAATATCTCTCTTAGCGAACATAAAAAGCAACATAATAAATTCAGAGCGGGCAACTTACCATTACGATGGGTGTACAAATTAATACTCGTCTGGAATAATTCAATCATATTTTTAAAAGCAGCACTTTTAAAACATTTTACTGCATAATATAAACCTAACACACTTGCCTATTTCACAATTTTCTCATGCAGAGCTTTTCGACCTGAAATCGGATGGTCACCAAAACCCCAAAAGACAAAATAACAAAACAGAATACAATTTTCGCCATTGAGTAAAAAAATTCAAGTATTTGTATGGTATAATTTTCTGCATGGTTGTATATTTTTACTTTTTTACGTTGGGTGTATCTCTTAATTTTGTCGCATTCCCCTTTGTACTGTGTCTCATTTAGCGCAGTTGTAGAATATTTACGATGGGGGAAAAGTTTCTAAATCTCAAAATGTTCCAAGTTTCCCCCTGGCGTGAATCTGTTACGTCCTACCCTGTACCTATGGTGCGGAGCTAGTGGCGGCGGTAGGGCGTATGGCGTATTGGGTGGCGCGGGCGGTCCTGCTCCTTGTTTAATTATTGTGTTTAATTATTAACTAGGGACCCGTTACTGGTGGGAACTTATTGTAGGAATAATGTGCGTGGCCCTCGGCTTAAACAACTAACGAGAAAGTAGAAGAGGGATGAAAGGTTAAATATATACTGATATTAAAACCATCAAAAAATGTTTTTATTATAAACTCCATTTTTTTACATACATATATACATAGGCGGCTCTAGGGATCCAGGCGTGGTAGGGTCATTTGAAAAAACGTGTATGTTATCTATATCAATTTGTAGGTAGGTCCGTCAAGTCCGCGACTCAAACTACATATTATGTAAATATAGTAAATTTGAAATAACTACACAATCCATGAGGGTACGATGAATTATTTTATAAATGATACGTTTTAATATAACAACTAACAATAACACAACTGTGCACACCATAAAATAGTAAAAAAATAAGAGTTCGAAGCGCCCGTCCGCAGTATCCAAAGATACTGGAGGGCGATTCTCGTTCTTTTAGCCTTAAGCTAAATGATAGCATTCGTCAACGACTGCTATCGTTTGCGAAAGATAGCTGTCCGTCGCTTGCAACATCTTTTCTTAACTATTAAGCGATTCTCGTTCTTTTGATATCCTTACAAGTTCGATTTTGGAGAGACCTAGTAAAAAATCCTAAAGAAGCGTGGTTAAGAAATTGTTAAGAGATTATTGAAAACACAAATTGGTGAAATATAATTAAGTGACGCAAGGTTTCTAACTAAAACTTAAAAAAACAAATACTTTGTATTATAATGCATTTTAATAACTGCTTATTTTATTTATGAATGACATAAATAAGCCATTTATCGAAGATTTACGTTTTGTGAAAAGGTACTTACCTCGCTGGATAGTAATGACTTTTTTACAGATTCACCACTTCTAAAGTGACGTTTGCTGTCAAACTAACGCTGCCGAATGGCGGTAACTGTCACCCAAGTTGATTTAAGAATGAAAGGGATTCTTATTTCGTTGTGGTTAACTTCAAAACCCACAATTTCGAGCGCCAGCCAGAAACTTATTATTATTTATGTAGAAATCCTCAATGGTATGTGTAGTTTATTGTAAATTAAATCACTTATCTGGCTTTCGACATGTTACGTACTTTACAAACATCGCAATTACCTGATTCAATTCATTTAATAGCATTATTGTGCCACAAACAAGTCACTAATCATGTTTACAGTCAATACTTACGATAATATTAAGTTTTCTCTTATTAAAACTACGCAAATATTGCTAATTGTCAAAACGTCACAATTAAATGAAGCAAATTCCCCGCGAACGCTAGCGTTCGGCCGCCGAATGACAGGTCTAGGGGTACCCTTCGCGTAAGGCTAAAAATTTTGGCGCGCAATCGAAAATCTAAGGATTCCATCTGTCATCGAGAGAACCGGAATCGCTTCATAAGAATAAACCGAGAAAAATCGTTAATTTGAATGTAAGGACGATTTTAGTGTCGTTAAGTAGAACGAGAATC
The DNA here is from genome assembly GCA_026573805.1 of Hesperophylax magnus. NCBI lineage: Eukaryota > Metazoa > Arthropoda > Insecta > Trichoptera > Limnephilidae > Hesperophylax > Hesperophylax magnus. The sequence goes on from JAIUSX010000108.1 coordinate 5,133,028, forward strand.
GCCCTCCGAGGGCGATTCTCGTTCTTTTAGCCTTAAGCTAAATGATAGCATTCGTCAACGACTGCTATCGTTTGCGAAAGATAGCTGTCCGTCGCTTGCAACATCTTTTCTTAACTATTAAGCGATTCTCGTTCTTTTGATATCCTTACAAGTTCGATTTTGGAGAGACCTAGTAAAAAATCCTAAAGAAGCGTGGTTAAGAAATTGTTAAGAGATTATTGAAAACACAAATTGGTGAAATATAATTAAGTGACGCAAGGTTTCTAACTAAAACTTAAAAAAACAAATACTTTGTATTATAATGCATTTTAATAACTGCTTATTTTATTTATGAATGACATAAATAAGCCATTTATCGAAGATTTACGTTTTGTGAAAAGGTACTTACCTCGCTGGATAGTAATGACTTTTTTACAGATTCACCACTTCTAAAGTGACGTTTGCTGTCAAACTAACGCTGCCGAATGGCGGTAACTGTCACCCAAGTTGATTTAAGAATGAAAGGGATTCTTATTTCGTTGTGGTTAACTTCAAAACCCACAATTTCGAGCGCCAGCCAGAAACTTATTATTATTTATGTAGAAATCCTCAATGGTATGTGTAGTTTATTGTAAATTAAATCACTTATCTGGCTTTCGACATGTTACGTACTTTACAAACATCGCAATTACCTGATTCAATTCATTTAATAGCATTATTGTGCCACAAACAAGTCACTAATCATGTTTACAGTCAATACTTACGATAATATTAAGTTTTCTCTTATTAAAACTACGCAAATATTGCTAATTGTCAAAACGTCACAATTAAATGAAGCAAATTCCCCGCGAACGCTAGCGTTCGGCCGCCGAATGACAGGTCTAGGGGTACCCTTCGCGTAAGGCTAAAAATTTTGGCGCGCAATCGAAAATCTAAGGATTCCATCTGTCATCGAGAGAACCGGAATCGCTTCATAAGAATAAACCGAGAAAAATCGTTAATTTGAATGTAAGGACGATTTTAGTGTCGTTAAGTAGAACGAGAATCGCCCTCCGAGGGCGATTCTCGTTCTTTTAGCCTTAAGCTAAATGATAGCATTCGTCAACGACTGCTATCGTTTGCGAAAGATAGCTGTCCGTCGCTTGCAACATCTTTTCTTAACTATTAAGCGATTCTCGTTCTTTTGATATCCTTACAAGTTCGATTTTGGAGAGACCTAGTAAAAAATCCTAAAGAAGCGTGGTTAAGAAATTGTTAAGAGATTATTGAAAACACAAATTGGTGAAATATAATTAAGTGACGCAAGGTTTCTAACTAAAACTTAAAAAAACAAATACTTTGTATTATAATGCATTTTAATAACTGCTTATTTTATTTATGAATGACATAAATAAGCCATTTATCGAAGATTTACGTTTTGTAAAAAGGTACCTACCTCGCTGGATAGTAATGACTTTTTTACAGATTCACCACTTCTAAAGTGACGTTTGGTGTCGAACTAACGTCGCTAACTGTCACCCAAGTTGATTTATGTTGTCAACGTTTTCGTGTTCGTTTGCTAATTAACTTGACAAAATTGTTTAAAATGAGGTAAGCAAAAGCTATATGTTGTAAGTAAAAGCATGATATCATTTAGATGCTTTTCACCCCAGACTGAAACGGAATTAACAACGTATTATGTCTGTGTACAATTGCATTTTTAGGTCAAAAAGTGAGACAGCTATTTTATTTATTGTTATTAAGTTTAATTTGTAGAACTCCATTTTATTTTTTATTTTTTTATATATTCAATAATATTATTATTGGGTTTATAAAAACAGTTTATTTTTAAACAAGTTCTGCTGTGTAATTATTATTACGCGTGACAGCTGTTTCGCCCTCTGAAGGCATTATCAAACTGTAAAATAAATTTAAAAATAAACTGTTTTTATAAACCCAATAATAATATTATTGAATATATAAAAAAATAAAAAAAAAAAAAAAAAAAAAAAAAAAAAAAAAAGCTATTTTATTATTATCTTTCGTGTACATCATTGTGTTTGAAACCTAAGAATAGTGTGTAATAGTTACATGTCATCAATTGTCGTAAAATTCAATTTCAGTGTGCAGCAACAGAGTGGCACGGTCAAGACAATTCGATAAATGCTGCTGGCGGATCCATGACAGCCGAGCCAATCTTTTAAAATGGAGACGACATTTAAAACCTAGGAGATTAATTAAATAATGCTGCTCCACACAAGACTATAATCCAATGGCAAAAAGTAAGTTTATTTATCCACTTTGAATAGTGCCTGTTCGACAATGTGTAGTCAATTGAAGGACTAGATGTGCCCAAAGTCCTTCCCAATGACGATGTACGTAGTTTATTTATGTTTTATGGTGCTATATCATGTTTAACAAGTACACAACTGATATTGTGTGTCGAAATGCATAGCGGTTAAACACAAGATACCTTTGGCAGAGAGGATATGCCGAGTCAAAATACCTGATATGTGTATACACAAATTTATTTGTTAGTTTATATAATATGTTTTACTAAATAATCAAATTTCATAAGATACAATTTGATACGTTTATTTATTTCATAGAGATCTCTTCTTGCACGTGGATGTCGCTGATGAGAGTGATGAGCCTCCTGTACTTGTAGAGATGCTAGCGGTAGAGATGCAGTGGAGTGTTGGGTGAATACCCCGTGACAAGCCCACAGTAGACAGACCTCCCCCTCCCCAAGCCAGCCAAGGAGAAGACAGTCGATTCGTAGCAGGTAATTCTTTATACAAATAAAGTAGCTTCACGTCCATTTAATCTAAGTTCGCAGGAAAACCACAGGTTAGTTTTACCCTACTGATGACCGATCATTGCGATAGTAATACTGCTCAGTACGAGAGGAACGGCAGTTTTGGACATTTGGTTCACGCACTCGGTTGACCGGCCGGTGGTGCGATGCTACCATCCACAGGATTAGGCCTGAACGCCTCTAAGGCCGTATCCCGCCTAGGCAAATCGGGCGGTGATACGTGATGTGAGTTCCGCGAGTCGAAAGGCTCTCTAAACAATGTGACATCTATCAGACGGAGGCCCCCGTCCGCGGGGGCCTCCGTCGAAGCCCGACGAGGCGAGGCGAGCACTGCGCAACGTGGTTAAATGTCCCGGCGCGATGGCGCCCCGCCTCTGACCAAGCTTAAGTTCGACGTCGGAACTCGGAATCGTCCGCAGACGACCTTCGTACCTGGCAGGGTGTTGTGCCCGGTAGAGCAGCGTCATGCTGCGATCCGTTGAGACTCAGCCCTACGCCAAGAGATTCGTCCGATCGTCTCCACGGAGCGTCGCCCCCCCCATACTGCTGCTGTTTGCGGCCTAGCGCGAGCGAGCGTGTTATTTAAATTATATTTTATAATGTTCGTAAGATCAATTAAAAATTATTAGAGATATCAATTTAATAGTTATTAAATTTTTCAGACCGAAACGAGAGCAGAGCTGATGAGAAGCTGATGGATTAGCAGAACGGCGCTATGTTGGTGAAGAAAACTGGTTCATCGATTCTGCTTATCCTGCGTGGATTGTGCTACACGACGTATGAATTTATAATTCGGGTCGCTCATGCAGACTCATTCACATATTCTTTTTGTTTTTAAATCGAATATTATATATCAATATCTTTGAACTAAATATAATGTTTCCCGTTCTATGATTAAATTTATACGATGAGAATGCCAACATTTTTATAAATCCCAACCAGGAATTATTAGATTCCTGGTCAAATAAAATTTTACACGCAAAAAACTTCAATTATCTCAACCAAACGTATGTTGACAAATTTTCGTCAAACAAATGGTTGAGTATTGGAGAGTTGAGCGCAGAAATAGAAGGATTTATGCTTGCCATTCAGGATAGAGTCATTAATACTAAAAATTATAGAAAGCATATAATCAAAGATACAAATCAAATTGATGATTTGTGTAGAAAATGTTTGGCTTTTCCGGAAACTATAGAACATATTATATCGGGATGTTCTATATTAGCATAGTCCGAGTATACATTTAGGCACAATCAAGTTTTAAAAATAATTCACCAAAATTTGGTAATTAAACATACCTTGATTGACTGCCGTAATATAGTACCATATTATGAATACGAACCAAATTCATTTTTAGAAAACGAATTTTATAAAATATATTATGATAAAACTATACTAACAGACCGAGCGATTAGTCATAATAGACCCGATATAGTTTTACATGACAAAATTTAAAAAATAACTTATATCATTGATGTCGCTATACCAAATTCCTGTAATATTCAAAAATCTGTTAGCGAAAAAATAAGAAAATACACAGATTTAGGAAATTAAATAAAAAGAATTTGGCATTCTCAGACTATAAAAATATTACCATTCGTTATTTCGGCTACTGGCATTATACCTAGCTCTCTAATTCAAAATTTAGGCGTATTAGATCTTTCAAAAAAATTATATATAAAGATGCAAAAGTCTGTCATTTTGAATACATGTAGGATAACAAAAGATTTTTTTAATATTTATGTTGAGGGATCAGTAGGATTTATAGGCCCTGTTAGAAGTTCTACCGAGCCGAACCCTCTGATATGAAAATATCTGGAGACGGTGAATTATTTTCCCATTTGATCTCTTGTGAGTTGACGTGTTGTTCTTGTATTGTTTTGTATTTATTTTGCTTATATAATGCACTTACATAATGTTGATTGACTAGATGATCATTTGTGGAAAAGTGAGTGGAAGGGTTTAGTTTTTCCTATGGGGAAGATTTAACCCGGACAACAAAATCGGAAGCATATATAATTTGTTGTGTACTTGTTTTTGTTGAAAAATTATTTATAATTATGTGTTGTCAATAAAACGTTTATTATGTACTACATGTCATGAATTATTTTTCCCTATGAGCTATGAGTTTTCCTATTTCATGCCGGAGTTCCATAACACAAGGAACGCAGCTTCACCACTTTGCATTTACATCCAAGGTAACCAAGTTCGGATCACAAATCTGAAATGTTCATTTTTTATTATAATATGACTTTCTTGTGCATATGAAGATCTCACCATTTGCACGTTTAAGGAGCGATTCCCGTGATGATTGCAGTACATATATTCCTGTACTGCAGTACCAACGATAGCTATACGAGTGCAGTCAATTGCTACTATAGTACCAGGGAAAGGATCACCGGACTGCTCAAATATTTGTTTGGCTTTTTGCCTATCTGCAGCAGTCAAAGGAAATTTAACCCACGTCTGGAGTAGTGTGTCGTTGATAGCCGATGAAACATTTAATATGCATCGGCTAACCGACGACCGACAGACAGCCAAGCCCCACTCAGACAGTCCATGCTTTCTTCTCGGTTGTAAGATAGGGGATAACGAGTTCATTAGATATTCTGAATAAATTCAGGAACTCTGTTTGCCCCATTTCCATGGGATTTTGGGCGTCTCTTAAGATACGGAAAGGGATTCTTATTTCGTTGTGGTAAACTTCAAAACCCACAATTTCCAGCACCAGCCATTTTATCTGAAACTTATTATTATTTATGTAGAAATCCTCAATGGTATGTGTAGTTTATTGTAAATTAAATCACTTATCTGGCTTTCGACATGTTACGTACTTTACAAACATCGCAATTACCTTATTCAATTCATTTAATAGCATTATTGTGCCACAAACAAGTCACTAATCATGTTTACAGTCAATACTTACGATAATATTAAGTTTTCTCTTGTTAAAACTACGCAAATATTGCTAATTGTCAAAACGTCACAATTAAATGAAGCAAATTCTACGCGAACGCTAGCGTTCGGCCGCCGAAAGACAGGTCTAGGGGTCCCCTTCGCGTAAGGCTAAAAGTTTTCGCGCGCAATCGAAAATCTAAGGATTCCATCTGTCATCGAGAGAACCGGAATCGCTTCATAAGAATAAACCGAGAAAAATCGTTAATTTGAATGTAAGGACGATTTTAGTGTCGTTAAGTAGAACGAGAATCGCCCTCCGAGGGCGATTCTCGTTCTTTTAGCCTTAAGCTAAATGATAGCATTCGTCAACGACTGCTATCGTTTGCGAAAGATAGCTGTCCGTCGCTTGCAACATCTTTTCTTAACTATTAAGCGATTCTCGTTCTTTTGATATCCTTACAAGTTCGATTTTGGAGAGACCTAGTAAAAAATCCTAAAGAAGCGTGGTTAAGAAATTGTTAAGAGATTATTGAAAACACAAATTGGTGAAATATAATTAAGTGACGCAAGGTTTCTAACTAAAACTTAAAAAAACAAATACTTTGTATTATAATGCATTTTAATAACTGCTTATTTTATTTATGAATGACATAAATAAGCCATTTATCGAAGATTTACGTTTTGTGAAAAGGTACTTACCTCGCTGGATAGTAATGACTTTTTTACAGATTCACCACTTCTAAAGTGACGTTTGCTGTCAAACTAACGCTGCCGAATGGCGGTAACTGTCACCCAAGTTGATTTAAGAATGAAAGGGATTCTTATTTCGTTGTGGTTAACTTCAAAACCCACAATTTCGAGCGCCAGCCAGAAACTTATTATTATTTATGTAGAAATCCTCAATGGTATGTGTAGTTTATTGTAAATTAAATCACTTATCTGGCTTTCGACATGTTACGTACTTTACAAACATCGCAATTACCTGATTCAATTCATTTAATAGCATTATTGTGCCACAAACAAGTCACTAATCATGTTTACAGTCAATACTTACGATAATATTAAGTTTTCTCTTATTAAAACTACGCAAATATTGCTAATTGTCAAAACGTCACAATTAAATGAAGCAAATTCCCCGCGAACGCTAGCGTTCGGCCGCCGAATGACAGGTCTAGGGGTACCCTTCGCGTAAGGCTAAAAATTTTGGCGCGCAATCGAAAATCTAAGGATTCCATCTGTCATCGAGAGAACCGGAATCGCTTCATAAGAATAAACCGAGAAAAATCGTTAATTTGAATGTAAGGACGATTTTAGTGTCGTTAAGTAGAACGAGAATCGCCCTCCGAGGGCGATTCTCGTTCTTTTAGCCTTAAGCTAAATGATAGCATTCGTCAACGACTGCTATCGTTTGCGAAAGATAGCTGTCCGTCGCTTGCAACATCTTTTCTTAACTATTAAGCGATTCTCGTTCTTTTGATATCCTTACAAGTTCGATTTTGGAGAGACCTAGTAAAAAATCCTAAAGAAGCGTGGTTAAGAAATTGTTAAGAGATTATTGAAAACACAAATTGGTGAAATATAATTAAGTGACGCAAGGTTTCTAACTAAAACTTAAAAAAACAAATACTTTGTATTATAATGCATTTTAATAACTGCTTATTTTATTTATGAATGACATAAATAAGCCATTTATCGAAGATTTACGTTTTGTGAAAAGGTACTTACCTCGCTGGATAGTAATGACTTTTTTACAGATTCACCACTTCTAAAGTGACGTTTGCTGTCAAACTAACGCTGCCGAATGGCGGTAACTGTCACCCAAGTTGATTTAAGAATGAAAGGGATTCTTATTTCGTTGTGGTTAACTTCAAAACCCACAATTTCGAGCGCCAGCCAGAAACTTATTATTATTTATGTAGAAATCCTCAATGGTATGTGTAGTTTATTGTAAATTAAATCACTTATCTGGCTTTCGACATGTTACGTACTTTACAAACATCGCAATTACCTGATTCAATTCATTTAATAGCATTATTGTGCCACAAACAAGTCACTAATCATGTTTACAGTCAATACTTACGATAATATTAAGTTTTCTCTTATTAAAACTACGCAAATATTGCTAATTGTCAAAACGTCACAATTAAATGAAGCAAATTCCCCGCGAACGCTAGCGTTCGGCCGCCGAATGACAGGTCTAGGGGTACCCTTCGCGTAAGGCTAAAAATTTTGGCGCGCAATCGAAAATCTAAGGATTCCATCTGTCATCGAGAGAACCGGAATCGCTTCATAAGAATAAACCGAGAAAAATCGTTAATTTGAATGTAAGGACGATTTTAGTGTCGTTAAGTAGAACGAGAATCGCCCTCCGAGGGCGATTCTCGTTCTTTTAGCCTTAAGCTAAATGATAGCATTCGTCAACGACTGCTATCGTTTGCGAAAGATAGCTGTCCGTCGCTTGCAACATCTTTTCTTAACTATTAAGCGATTCTCGTTCTTTTGATATCCTTACAAGTTCGATTTTGGAGAGACCTAGTAAAAAATCCTAAAGAAGCGTGGTTAAGAAATTGTTAAGAGATTATTGAAAACACAAATTGGTGAAATATAATTAAGTGACGCAAGGTTTCTAACTAAAACTTAAAAAAACAAATACTTTGTATTATAATGCATTTTAATAACTGCTTATTTTATTTATGAATGACATAAATAAGCCATTTATCGAAGATTTACGTTTTGTAAAAAGGTACCTACCTCGCTGGATAGTAATGACTTTTTTACAGATTCACCACTTCTAAAGTGACGTTTGGTGTCGAACTAACGTCGCTAACTGTCACCCAAGTTGATTTATGTTGTCAACGTTTTCGTGTTCGTTTGCTAATTAACTTGACAAAATTGTTTAAAATGAGGTAAGCAAAAGCTATATGTTGTAAGTAAAAGCATGATATCATTTAGATGCTTTTCACCCCAGACTGAAACGGAATTAACAACGTATTATGTCTGTGTACAATTGCATTTTTAGGTCAAAAAGTGAGACAGCTATTTTATTATTATCTTTCGTGTACATCATTGTGTTTGAAACCTAAGAATAGTGTGTAATAGTTACATGTCATCAATTGTCGTAAAATTCAATTTCAGTGTGCAGCAACAGAGTGGCACGGTCAAGACAATTCGATAAATGCTGCTGGCGGATCCATGACAGCCGAGCCAATCTTTTAAAATGGAGACGACATTTAAAACCTAGGAGATTAATTAAATAATGCTGCTCCACACAAGACTATAATCCAATGGCAAAAAGTAAGTTTATTTATCCACTTTGAATAGTGCCTGTTCGACAATGTGTAGTCAATTGAAGGACTAGATGTGCCCAAAGTCCTTCCCAATGACGATGTACGTAGTTTATTTATGTTTTATGGTGCTATATCATGTTTAACAAGTACACAACTGATATTGTGTGTCGAAATGCATAGCGGTTAAACACAAGATACCTTTGGCAGAGAGGATATGCCGAGTCAAAATACCTGATATGTGTATACACAAATTTATTTGTTAGTTTATATAATATGTTTTACTAAATAATCAAATTTCATAAGATACAATTTGATACGTTTATTTATTTCATAGAGATCTCTTCTTGCACGTGGATGTCGCTGATGAGAGTGATGAGCCTCCTGTACTTGTAGAGATGCTAGCGGTAGAGATGCAGTGGAGTGTTGGGTGAATACCCCGTGACAAGCCCACAGTAGACAGACCTCCCCCTCCCCAAGCCAGCCAAGGAGAAGACAGTCGATTCGTAGCAGGTAATTCTTTATACAAATAAAGTAGCTTCACGTCCATTTAATCTAAGTTCGCAGGAAAACCACAGGTTAGTTTTACCCTACTGATGACCGATCATTGCGATAGTAATACTGCTCAGTACGAGAGGAACGGCAGTTTTGGACATTTGGTTCACGCACTCGGTTGACCGGCCGGTGGTGCGATGCTACCATCCACAGGATTAGGCCTGAACGCCTCTAAGGCCGTATCCCGCCTAGGCAAATCGGGCGGTGATACGTGATGTGAGTTCCGCGAGTCGAAAGGCTCTCTAAACAATGTGACATCTATCAGACGGAGGCCCCCGTCCGCGGGGGCCTCCGTCGAAGCCCGACGAGGCGAGGCGAGCACTGCGCAACGTGGTTAAATGTCCCGGCGCGATGGCGCCCCGCCTCTGACCAAGCTTAAGTTCGACGTCGGAACTCGGAATCGTCCGCAGACGACCTTCGTACCTGGCAGGGTGTTGTGCCCGGTAGAGCAGCGTCATGCTGCGATCCGTTGAGACTCAGCCCTACGCCAAGAGATTCGTCCGATCGTCTCCACGGAGCGTCGCCCCCCCCATACTGCTGCTGTTTGCGGCCTAGCGCGAGCGAGCGTGTTATTTAAATTATATTTTATAATGTTCGTAAGATCAATTAAAAATTATTAGAGATATCAATTTAATAGTTATTAAATTTTTCAGACCGAAACGAGAGCAGAGCTGATGAGAAGCTGATGGATTAGCAGAACGGCGCTATGTTGGTGAAGAAAACTGGTTCATCGATTCTGCTTATCCTGCGTGGATTGTGCTACACGACGTATGAATTTATAATTCGGGTCGCTCATGCAGACTCATTCACATATTCTTTTTGTTTTTAAATCGAATATTATATATCAATATCTTTGAACTAAATATAATGTTTCCCGTTCTATGATTAAATTTATACGATGAGAATGCCAACATTTTTATAAATCCCAACCAGGAATTATTAGATTCCTGGTCAAATAAAATTTTACACGCAAAAAACTTCAATTATCTCAACCAAACGTATGTTGACAAATTTTCGTCAAACAAATGGTTGAGTATTGGAGAGTTGAGCGCAGAAATAGAAGGATTTATGCTTGCCATTCAGGATAGAGTCATTAATACTAAAAATTATAGAAAGCATATAATCAAAGATACAAATCAAATTGATGATTTGTGTAGAAAATGTTTGGCTTTTCCGGAAACTATAGAACATATTATATCGGGATGTTCTATATTAGCATAGTCCGAGTATACATTTAGGCACAATCAAGTTTTAAAAATAATTCACCAAAATTTGGTAATTAAACATACCTTGATTGACTGCCGTAATATAGTACCATATTATGAATACGAACCAAATTCATTTTTAGAAAACGAATTTTATAAAATATATTATGATAAAACTATACTAACAGACCGAGCGATTAGTCATAATAGACCCGATATAGTTTTACATGACAAAATTTAAAAAATAACTTATATCATTGATGTCGCTATACCAAATTCCTGTAATATTCAAAAATCTGTTAGCGAAAAAATAAGAAAATACACAGATTTAGGAAATTAAATAAAAAGAATTTGGCATTCTCAGACTATAAAAATATTACCATTCGTTATTTCGGCTACTGGCATTATACCTAGCTCTCTAATTCAAAATTTAGGCGTATTAGATCTTTCAAAAAAATTATATATAAAGATGCAAAAGTCTGTCATTTTGAATACATGTAGGATAACAAAAGATTTTTTTAATATTTATGTTGAGGGATCAGTAGGATTTATAGGCCCTGTTAGAAGTTCTACCGAGCCGAACCCTCTGATATGAAAATATCTGGAGACGGTGAATTATTTTCCCATTTGATCTCTTGTGAGTTGACGTGTTGTTCTTGTATTGTTTTGTATTTATTTTGCTTATATAATGCACTTACATAATGTTGATTGACTAGATGATCATTTGTGGAAAAGTGAGTGGAAGGGTTTAGTTTTTCCTATGGGGAAGATTTAACCCGGACAACAAAATCGGAAGCATATATAATTTGTTGTGTACTTGTTTTTGTTGAAAAATTATTTATAATTATGTGTTGTCAATAAAACGTTTATTATGTACTACATGTCATGAATTATTTTTCCCTATGAGCTATGAGTTTTCCTATTTCATGCCGGAGTTCCATAACACAAGGAACGCAGCTTCACCACTTTGCATTTACATCCAAGGTAACCAAGTTCGGATCACAAATCTGAAATGTTCATTTTTTATTATAATATGACTTTCTTGTGCATATGAAGATCTCACCATTTGCACGTTTAAGGAGCGATTCCCGTGATGATTGCAGTACATATATTCCTGTACTGCAGTACCAACGATAGCTATACGAGTGCAGTCAATTGCTACTATAGTACCAGGGAAAGGATCACCGGACTGCTCAAATATTTGTTTGGCTTTTTGCCTATCTGCAGCAGTCAAAGGAAATTTAACCCACGTCTGGAGTAGTGTGTCGTTGATAGCCGATGAAACATTTAATATGCATCGGCTAACCGACGACCGACAGACAGCCAAGCCCCACTCAGACAGTCCATGCTTTCTTCTCGGTTGTAAGATAGGGGATAACGAGTTCATTAGATATTCTGAATAAATTCAGGAACTCTGTTTGCCCCATTTCCATGGGATTTTGGGCGTCTCTTAAGATACGGAAAGGGATTCTTATTTCGTTGTGGTAAACTTCAAAACCCACAATTTCCAGCACCAGCCATTTTATCTGAAACTTATTATTATTTATGTAGAAATCCTCAATGGTATGTGTAGTTTATTGTAAATTAAATCACTTATCTGGCTTTCGACATGTTACGTACTTTACAAACATCGCAATTACCTTATTCAATTCATTTAATAGCATTATTGTGCCACAAACAAGTCACTAATCATGTTTACAGTCAATACTTACGATAATATTAAGTTTTCTCTTGTTAAAACTACGCAAATATTGCTAATTGTCAAAACGTCACAATTAAATGAAGCAAATTCTACGCGAACGCTAGCGTTCGGCCGCCGAAAGACAGGTCTAGGGGTCCCCTTCGCGTAAGGCTAAAAGTTTTCGCGCGCAATCGAAAATCTAAGGATTCCATCTGTCATCGAGAGAACCGGAATCGCTTCATAAGAATAAACCGAGAAAAATCGTTAATTTGAATGTAAGGACGATTTTAGTGTCGTTAAGTAGAACGAGAATCGCCCTCCGAGGGCGATTCTCGTTCTTTTAGCCTTAAGCTAAATGATAGCATTCGTCAACGACTGCTATCGTTTGCGAAAGATAGCTGTCCGTCGCTTGCAACATCTTTTCTTAACTATTAAGCGATTCTCGTTCTTTTGATATCCTTACAAGTTCGATTTTGGAGAGACCTAGTAAAAAATCCTAAAGAAGCGTGGTTAAGAAATTGTTAAGAGATTATTGAAAACACAAATTGGTGAAATATAATTAAGTGACGCAAGGTTTCTAACTAAAACTTAAAAAAACAAATACTTTGTATTATAATGCATTTTAATAACTGCTTATTTTATTTATGAATGACATAAATAAGCCATTTATCGAAGATTTACGTTTTGTGAAAAGGTACTTACCTCGCTGGATAGTAATGACTTTTTTACAGATTCACCACTTCTAAAGTGACGTTTGCTGTCAAACTAACGCTGCCGAATGGCGGTAACTGTCACCCAAGTTGATTTAAGAATGAAAGGGATTCTTATTTCGTTGTGGTTAACTTCAAAACCCACAATTTCGAGCGCCAGCCAGAAACTTATTATTATTTATGTAGAAATCCTCAATGGTATGTGTAGTTTATTGTAAATTAAATCACTTATCTGGCTTTCGACATGTTACGTACTTTACAAACATCGCAATTACCTGATTCAATTCATTTAATAGCATTATTGTGCCACAAACAAGTCACTAATCATGTTTACAGTCAATACTTACGATAATATTAAGTTTTCTCTTATTAAAACTACGCAAATATTGCTAATTGTCAAAACGTCACAATTAAATGAAGCAAATTCCCCGCGAACGCTAGCGTTCGGCCGCCGAATGACAGGTCTAGGGGTACCCTTCGCGTAAGGCTAAAAATTTTGGCGCGCAATCGAAAATCTAAGGATTCCATCTGTCATCGAGAGAACCGGAATCGCTTCATAAGAATAAACCGAGAAAAATCGTTAATTTGAATGTAAGGACGATTTTAGTGTCGTTAAGTAGAACGAGAATCGCCCTCCGAGGGCGATTCTCGTTCTTTTAGCCTTAAGCTAAATGATAGCATTCGTCAACGACTGCTATCGTTTGCGAAAGATAGCTGTCCGTCGCTTGCAACATCTTTTCTTAACTATTAAGCGATTCTCGTTCTTTTGATATCCTTACAAGTTCGATTTTGGAGAGACCTAGTAAAAAATCCTAAAGAAGCGTGGTTAAGAAATTGTTAAGAGATTATTGAAAACACAAATTGGTGAAATATAATTAAGTGACGCAAGGTTTCTAACTAAAACTTAAAAAAACAAATACTTTGTATTATAATGCATTTTAATAACTGCTTATTTTATTTATGAATGACATAAATAAGCCATTTATCGAAGATTTACGTTTTGTAAAAAGGTACCTACCTCGCTGGATAGTAATGACTTTTTTACAGATTCACCACTTCTAAAGTGACGTTTGGTGTCGAACTAACGTCGCTAACTGTCACCCAAGTTGATTTATGTTGTCAACGTTTTCGTGTTCGTTTGCTAATTAACTTGACAAAATTGTTTAAAATGAGGTAAGCAAAAGCTATATGTTGTAAGTAAAAGCATGATATCATTTAGATGCTTTTCACCCCAGACTGAAACGGAATTAACAACGTATTATGTCTGTGTACAATTGCATTTTTAGGTCAAAAAGTGAGACAGCTATTTTATTATTATCTTTCGTGTACATCATTGTGTTTGAAACCTAAGAATAGTGTGTAATAGTTACATGTCATCAATTGTCGTAAAATTCAATTTCAGTGTGCAGCAACAGAGTGGCACGGTCAAGACAATTCGATAAATGCTGCTGGCGGATCCATGACAGCCGAGCCAATCTTTTAAAATGGAGACGACATTTAAAACCTAGGAGATTAATTAAATAATGCTGCTCCACACAAGACTATAATCCAATGGCAAAAAGTAAGTTTATTTATCCACTTTGAATAGTGCCTGTTCGACAATGTGTAGTCAATTGAAGGACTAGATGTGCCCAAAGTCCTTCCCAATGACGATGTACGTAGTTTATTTATGTTTTATGGTGCTATATCATGTTTAACAAGTACACAACTGATATTGTGTGTCGAAATGCATAGCGGTTAAACACAAGATACCTTTGGCAGAGAGGATATGCCGAGTCAAAATACCTGATATGTGTATACACAAATTTATTTGTTAGTTTATATAATATGTTTTACTAAATAATCAAATTTCATAAGATACAATTTGATACGTTTATTTATTTCATAGAGATCTCTTCTTGCACGTGGATGTCGCTGATGAGAGTGATGAGCCTCCTGTACTTGTAGAGATGCTAGCGGTAGAGATGCAGTGGAGTGTTGGGTGAATACCCCGTGACAAGCCCACAGTAGACAGACCTCCCCCTCCCCAAGCCAGCCAAGGAGAAGACAGTCGATTCGTAGCAGGTAATTCTTTATACAAATAAAGTAGCTTCACGTCCATTTAATCTAAGTTCGCAGGAAAACCACAGGTTAGTTTTACCCTACTGATGACCGATCATTGCGATAGTAATACTGCTCAGTACGAGAGGAACGGCAGTTTTGGACATTTGGTTCACGCACTCGGTTGACCGGCCGGTGGTGCGATGCTACCATCCACAGGATTAGGCCTGAACGCCTCTAAGGCCGTATCCCGCCTAGGCAAATCGGGCGGTGATACGTGATGTGAGTTCCGCGAGTCGAAAGGCTCTCTAAACAATGTGACATCTATCAGACGGAGGCCCCCGTCCGCGGGGGCCTCCGTCGAAGCCCGACGAGGCGAGGCGAGCACTGCGCAACGTGGTTAAATGTCCCGGCGCGATGGCGCCCCGCCTCTGACCAAGCTTAAGTTCGACGTCGGAACTCGGAATCGTCCGCAGACGACCTTCGTACCTGGCAGGGTGTTGTGCCCGGTAGAGCAGCGTCATGCTGCGATCCGTTGAGACTCAGCCCTACGCCAAGAGATTCGTCCGATCGTCTCCACGGAGCGTCGCCCCCCCCATACTGCTGCTGTTTGCGGCCTAGCGCGAGCGAGCGTGTTATTTAAATTATATTTTATAATGTTCGTAAGATCAATTAAAAATTATTAGAGATATCAATTTAATAGTTATTAAATTTTTCAGACCGAAACGAGAGCAGAGCTGATGAGAAGCTGATGGATTAGCAGAACGGCGCTATGTTGGTGAAGAAAACTGGTTCATCGATTCTGCTTATCCTGCGTGGATTGTGCTACACGACGTATGAATTTATAATTCGGGTCGCTCATGCAGACTCATTCACATATTCTTTTTGTTTTTAAATCGAATATTATATATCAATATCTTTGAACTAAATATAATGTTTCCCGTTCTATGATTAAATTTATACGATGAGAATGCCAACATTTTTATAAATCCCAACCAGGAATTATTAGATTCCTGGTCAAATAAAATTTTACACGCAAAAAACTTCAATTATCTCAACCAAACGTATGTTGACAAATTTTCGTCAAACAAATGGTTGAGTATTGGAGAGTTGAGCGCAGAAATAGAAGGATTTATGCTTGCCATTCAGGATAGAGTCATTAATACTAAAAATTATAGAAAGCATATAATCAAAGATACAAATCAAATTGATGATTTGTGTAGAAAATGTTTGGCTTTTCCGGAAACTATAGAACATATTATATCGGGATGTTCTATATTAGCATAGTCCGAGTATACATTTAGGCACAATCAAGTTTTAAAAATAATTCACCAAAATTTGGTAATTAAACATACCTTGATTGACTGCCGTAATATAGTACCATATTATGAATACGAACCAAATTCATTTTTAGAAAACGAATTTTATAAAATATATTATGATAAAACTATACTAACAGACCGAGCGATTAGTCATAATAGACCCGATATAGTTTTACATGACAAAATTTAAAAAATAACTTATATCATTGATGTCGCTATACCAAATTCCTGTAATATTCAAAAATCTGTTAGCGAAAAAATAAGAAAATACACAGATTTAGGAAATTAAATAAAAAGAATTTGGCATTCTCAGACTATAAAAATATTACCATTCGTTATTTCGGCTACTGGCATTATACCTAGCTCTCTAATTCAAAATTTAGGCGTATTAGATCTTTCAAAAAAATTATATATAAAGATGCAAAAGTCTGTCATTTTGAATACATGTAGGATAACAAAAGATTTTTTTAATATTTATGTTGAGGGATCAGTAGGATTTATAGGCCCTGTTAGAAGTTCTACCGAGCCGAACCCTCTGATATGAAAATATCTGGAGACGGTGAATTATTTTCCCATTTGATCTCTTGTGAGTTGACGTGTTGTTCTTGTATTGTTTTGTATTTATTTTGCTTATATAATGCACTTACATAATGTTGATTGACTAGATGATCATTTGTGGAAAAGTGAGTGGAAGGGTTTAGTTTTTCCTATGGGGAAGATTTAACCCGGACAACAAAATCGGAAGCATATATAATTTGTTGTGTACTTGTTTTTGTTGAAAAATTATTTATAATTATGTGTTGTCAATAAAACGTTTATTATGTACTACATGTCATGAATTATTTTTCCCTATGAGCTATGAGTTTTCCTATTTCATGCCGGAGTTCCATAACACAAGGAACGCAGCTTCACCACTTTGCATTTACATCCAAGGTAACCAAGTTCGGATCACAAATCTGAAATGTTCATTTTTTATTATAATATGACTTTCTTGTGCATATGAAGATCTCACCATTTGCACGTTTAAGGAGCGATTCCCGTGATGATTGCAGTACATATATTCCTGTACTGCAGTACCAACGATAGCTATACGAGTGCAGTCAATTGCTACTATAGTACCAGGGAAAGGATCACCGGACTGCTCAAATATTTGTTTGGCTTTTTGCCTATCTGCAGCAGTCAAAGGAAATTTAACCCACGTCTGGAGTAGTGTGTCGTTGATAGCCGATGAAACATTTAATATGCATCGGCTAACCGACGACCGACAGACAGCCAAGCCCCACTCAGACAGTCCATGCTTTCTTCTCGGTTGTAAGATAGGGGATAACGAGTTCATTAGATATTCTGAATAAATTCAGGAACTCTGTTTGCCCCATTTCCATGGGATTTTGGGCGTCTCTTAAGATACGGAAAGGGATTCTTATTTCGTTGTGGTAAACTTCAAAACCCACAATTTCCAGCACCAGCCATTTTATCTGAAACTTATTATTATTTATGTAGAAATCCTCAATGGTATGTGTAGTTTATTGTAAATTAAATCACTTATCTGGCTTTCGACATGTTACGTACTTTACAAACATCGCAATTACCTTATTCAATTCATTTAATAGCATTATTGTGCCACAAACAAGTCACTAATCATGTTTACAGTCAATACTTACGATAATATTAAGTTTTCTCTTGTTAAAACTACGCAAATATTGCTAATTGTCAAAACGTCACAATTAAATGAAGCAAATTCTACGCGAACGCTAGCGTTCGGCCGCCGAAAGACAGGTCTAGGGGTCCCCTTCGCGTAAGGCTAAAAGTTTTCGCGCGCAATCGAAAATCTAAGGATTCCATCTGTCATCGAGAGAACCGGAATCGCTTCATAAGAATAAACCGAGAAAAATCGTTAATTTGAATGTAAGGACGATTTTAGTGTCGTTAAGTAGAACGAGAATCGCCCTCCGAGGGCGATTCTCGTTCTTTTAGCCTTAAGCTAAATGATAGCATTCGTCAACGACTGCTATCGTTTGCGAAAGATAGCTGTCCGTCGCTTGCAACATCTTTTCTTAACTATTAAGCGATTCTCGTTCTTTTGATATCCTTACAAGTTCGATTTTGGAGAGACCTAGTAAAAAATCCTAAAGAAGCGTGGTTAAGAAATTGTTAAGAGATTATTGAAAACACAAATTGGTGAAATATAATTAAGTGACGCAAGGTTTCTAACTAAAACTTAAAAAAACAAATACTTTGTATTATAATGCATTTTAATAACTGCTTATTTTATTTATGAATGACATAAATAAGCCATTTATCGAAGATTTACGTTTTGTGAAAAGGTACTTACCTCGCTGGATAGTAATGACTTTTTTACAGATTCACCACTTCTAAAGTGACGTTTGCTGTCAAACTAACGCTGCCGAATGGCGGTAACTGTCACCCAAGTTGATTTAAGAATGAAAGGGATTCTTATTTCGTTGTGGTTAACTTCAAAACCCACAATTTCGAGCGCCAGCCAGAAACTTATTATTATTTATGTAGAAATCCTCAATGGTATGTGTAGTTTATTGTAAATTAAATCACTTATCTGGCTTTCGACATGTTACGTACTTTACAAACATCGCAATTACCTGATTCAATTCATTTAATAGCATTATTGTGCCACAAACAAGTCACTAATCATGTTTACAGTCAATACTTACGATAATATTAAGTTTTCTCTTATTAAAACTACGCAAATATTGCTAATTGTCAAAACGTCACAATTAAATGAAGCAAATTCCCCGCGAACGCTAGCGTTCGGCCGCCGAATGACAGGTCTAGGGGTACCCTTCGCGTAAGGCTAAAAATTTTGGCGCGCAATCGAAAATCTAAGGATTCCATCTGTCATCGAGAGAACCGGAATCGCTTCATAAGAATAAACCGAGAAAAATCGTTAATTTGAATGTAAGGACGATTTTAGTGTCGTTAAGTAGAACGAGAATCGCCCTCCGAGGGCGATTCTCGTTCTTTTAGCCTTAAGCTAAATGATAGCATTCGTCAACGACTGCTATCGTTTGCGAAAGATAGCTGTCCGTCGCTTGCAACATCTTTTCTTAACTATTAAGCGATTCTCGTTCTTTTGATATCCTTACAAGTTCGATTTTGGAGAGACCTAGTAAAAAATCCTAAAGAAGCGTGGTTAAGAAATTGTTAAGAGATTATTGAAAACACAAATTGGTGAAATATAATTAAGTGACGCAAGGTTTCTAACTAAAACTTAAAAAAACAAATACTTTGTATTATAATGCATTTTAATAACTGCTTATTTTATTTATGAATGACATAAATAAGCCATTTATCGAAGATTTACGTTTTGTGAAAAGGTACTTACCTCGCTGGATAGTAATGACTTTTTTACAGATTCACCACTTCTAAAGTGACGTTTGCTGTCAAACTAACGCTGCCGAATGGCGGTAACTGTCACCCAAGTTGATTTAAGAATGAAAGGGATTCTTATTTCGTTGTGGTTAACTTCAAAACCCACAATTTCGAGCGCCAGCCAGAAACTTATTATTATTTATGTAGAAATCCTCAATGGTATGTGTAGTTTATTGTAAATTAAATCACTTATCTGGCTTTCGACATGTTACGTACTTTACAAACATCGCAATTACCTGATTCAATTCATTTAATAGCATTATTGTGCCACAAACAAGTCACTAATCATGTTTACAGTCAATACTTACGATAATATTAAGTTTTCTCTTATTAAAACTACGCAAATATTGCTAATTGTCAAAACGTCACAATTAAATGAAGCAAATTCCCCGCGAACGCTAGCGTTCGGCCGCCGAATGACAGGTCTAGGGGTACCCTTCGCGTAAGGCTAAAAATTTTGGCGCGCAATCGAAAATCTAAGGATTCCATCTGTCATCGAGAGAACCGGAATCGCTTCATAAGAATAAACCGAGAAAAATCGTTAATTTGAATGTAAGGACGATTTTAGTGTCGTTAAGTAGAACGAGAATCGCCCTCCGAGGGCGATTCTCGTTCTTTTAGCCTTAAGCTAAATGATAGCATTCGTCAACGACTGCTATCGTTTGCGAAAGATAGCTGTCCGTCGCTTGCAACATCTTTTCTTAACTATTAAGCGATTCTCGTTCTTTTGATATCCTTACAAGTTCGATTTTGGAGAGACCTAGTAAAAAATCCTAAAGAAGCGTGGTTAAGAAATTGTTAAGAGATTATTGAAAACACAAATTGGTGAAATATAATTAAGTGACGCAAGGTTTCTAACTAAAACTTAAAAAAACAAATACTTTGTATTATAATGCATTTTAATAACTGCTTATTTTATTTATGAATGACATAAATAAGCCATTTATCGAAGATTTACGTTTTGTAAAAAGGTACCTACCTCGCTGGATAGTAATGACTTTTTTACAGATTCACCACTTCTAAAGTGACGTTTGGTGTCGAACTAACGTCGCTAACTGTCACCCAAGTTGATTTATGTTGTCAACGTTTTCGTGTTCGTTTGCTAATTAACTTGACAAAATTGTTTAAAATGAGGTAAGCAAAAGCTATATGTTGTAAGTAAAAGCATGATATCATTTAGATGCTTTTCACCCCAGACTGAAACGGAATTAACAACGTATTATGTCTGTGTACAATTGCATTTTTAGGTCAAAAAGTGAGACAGCTATTTTATTATTATCTTTCGTGTACATCATTGTGTTTGAAACCTAAGAATAGTGTGTAATAGTTACATGTCATCAATTGTCGTAAAATTCAATTTCAGTGTGCAGCAACAGAGTGGCACGGTCAAGACAATTCGATAAATGCTGCTGGCGGATCCATGACAGCCGAGCCAATCTTTTAAAATGGAGACGACATTTAAAACCTAGGAGATTAATTAAATAATGCTGCTCCACACAAGACTATAATCCAATGGCAAAAAGTAAGTTTATTTATCCACTTTGAATAGTGCCTGTTCGACAATGTGTAGTCAATTGAAGGACTAGATGTGCCCAAAGTCCTTCCCAATGACGATGTACGTAGTTTATTTATGTTTTATGGTGCTATATCATGTTTAACAAGTACACAACTGATATTGTGTGTCGAAATGCATAGCGGTTAAACACAAGATACCTTTGGCAGAGAGGATATGCCGAGTCAAAATACCTGATATGTGTATACACAAATTTATTTGTTAGTTTATATAATATGTTTTACTAAATAATCAAATTTCATAAGATACAATTTGATACGTTTATTTATTTCATAGAGATCTCTTCTTGCACGTGGATGTCGCTGATGAGAGTGATGAGCCTCCTGTACTTGTAGAGATGCTAGCGGTAGAGATGCAGTGGAGTGTTGGGTGAATACCCCGTGACAAGCCCACAGTAGACAGACCTCCCCCTCCCCAAGCCAGCCAAGGAGAAGACAGTCGATTCGTAGCAGGTAATTCTTTATACAAATAAAGTAGCTTCACGTCCATTTAATCTAAGTTCGCAGGAAAACCACAGGTTAGTTTTACCCTACTGATGACCGATCATTGCGATAGTAATACTGCTCAGTACGAGAGGAACGGCAGTTTTGGACATTTGGTTCACGCACTCGGTTGACCGGCCGGTGGTGCGATGCTACCATCCACAGGATTAGGCCTGAACGCCTCTAAGGCCGTATCCCGCCTAGGCAAATCGGGCGGTGATACGTGATGTGAGTTCCGCGAGTCGAAAGGCTCTCTAAACAATGTGACATCTATCAGACGGAGGCCCCCGTCCGCGGGGGCCTCCGTCGAAGCCCGACGAGGCGAGGCGAGCACTGCGCAACGTGGTTAAATGTCCCGGCGCGATGGCGCCCCGCCTCTGACCAAGCTTAAGTTCGACGTCGGAACTCGGAATCGTCCGCAGACGACCTTCGTACCTGGCAGGGTGTTGTGCCCGGTAGAGCAGCGTCATGCTGCGATCCGTTGAGACTCAGCCCTACGCCAAGAGATTCGTCCGATCGTCTCCACGGAGCGTCGCCCCCCCCATACTGCTGCTGTTTGCGGCCTAGCGCGAGCGAGCGTGTTATTTAAATTATATTTTATAATGTTCGTAAGATCAATTAAAAATTATTAGAGATATCAATTTAATAGTTATTAAATTTTTCAGACCGAAACGAGAGCAGAGCTGATGAGAAGCTGATGGATTAGCAGAACGGCGCTATGTTGGTGAAGAAAACTGGTTCATCGATTCTGCTTATCCTGCGTGGATTGTGCTACACGACGTATGAATTTATAATTCGGGTCGCTCATGCAGACTCATTCACATATTCTTTTTGTTTTTAAATCGAATATTATATATCAATATCTTTGAACTAAATATAATGTTTCCCGTTCTATGATTAAATTTATACGATGAGAATGCCAACATTTTTATAAATCCCAACCAGGAATTATTAGATTCCTGGTCAAATAAAATTTTACACGCAAAAAACTTCAATTATCTCAACCAAACGTATGTTGACAAATTTTCGTCAAACAAATGGTTGAGTATTGGAGAGTTGAGCGCAGAAATAGAAGGATTTATGCTTGCCATTCAGGATAGAGTCATTAATACTAAAAATTATAGAAAGCATATAATCAAAGATACAAATCAAATTGATGATTTGTGTAGAAAATGTTTGGCTTTTCCGGAAACTATAGAACATATTATATCGGGATGTTCTATATTAGCATAGTCCGAGTATACATTTAGGCACAATCAAGTTTTAAAAATAATTCACCAAAATTTGGTAATTAAACATACCTTGATTGACTGCCGTAATATAGTACCATATTATGAATACGAACCAAATTCATTTTTAGAAAACGAATTTTATAAAATATATTATGATAAAACTATACTAACAGACCGAGCGATTAGTCATAATAGACCCGATATAGTTTTACATGACAAAATTTAAAAAATAACTTATATCATTGATGTCGCTATACCAAATTCCTGTAATATTCAAAAATCTGTTAGCGAAAAAATAAGAAAATACACAGATTTAGGAAATTAAATAAAAAGAATTTGGCATTCTCAGACTATAAAAATATTACCATTCGTTATTTCGGCTACTGGCATTATACCTAGCTCTCTAATTCAAAATTTAGGCGTATTAGATCTTTCAAAAAAATTATATATAAAGATGCAAAAGTCTGTCATTTTGAATACATGTAGGATAACAAAAGATTTTTTTAATATTTATGTTGAGGGATCAGTAGGATTTATAGGCCCTGTTAGAAGTTCTACCGAGCCGAACCCTCTGATATGAAAATATCTGGAGACGGTGAATTATTTTCCCATTTGATCTCTTGTGAGTTGACGTGTTGTTCTTGTATTGTTTTGTATTTATTTTGCTTATATAATGCACTTACATAATGTTGATTGACTAGATGATCATTTGTGGAAAAGTGAGTGGAAGGGTTTAGTTTTTCCTATGGGGAAGATTTAACCCGGACAACAAAATCGGAAGCATATATAATTTGTTGTGTACTTGTTTTTGTTGAAAAATTATTTATAATTATGTGTTGTCAATAAAACGTTTATTATGTACTACATGTCATGAATTATTTTTCCCTATGAGCTATGAGTTTTCCTATTTCATGCCGGAGTTCCATAACACAAGGAACGCAGCTTCACCACTTTGCATTTACATCCAAGGTAACCAAGTTCGGATCACAAATCTGAAATGTTCATTTTTTATTATAATATGACTTTCTTGTGCATATGAAGATCTCACCATTTGCACGTTTAAGGAGCGATTCCCGTGATGATTGCAGTACATATATTCCTGTACTGCAGTACCAACGATAGCTATACGAGTGCAGTCAATTGCTACTATAGTACCAGGGAAAGGATCACCGGACTGCTCAAATATTTGTTTGGCTTTTTGCCTATCTGCAGCAGTCAAAGGAAATTTAACCCACGTCTGGAGTAGTGTGTCGTTGATAGCCGATGAAACATTTAATATGCATCGGCTAACCGACGACCGACAGACAGCCAAGCCCCACTCAGACAGTCCATGCTTTCTTCTCGGTTGTAAGATAGGGGATAACGAGTTCATTAGATATTCTGAATAAATTCAGGAACTCTGTTTGCCCCATTTCCATGGGATTTTGGGCGTCTCTTAAGATACGGAAAGGGATTCTTATTTCGTTGTGGTAAACTTCAAAACCCACAATTTCCAGCACCAGCCATTTTATCTGAAACTTATTATTATTTATGTAGAAATCCTCAATGGTATGTGTAGTTTATTGTAAATTAAATCACTTATCTGGCTTTCGACATGTTACGTACTTTACAAACATCGCAATTACCTTATTCAATTCATTTAATAGCATTATTGTGCCACAAACAAGTCACTAATCATGTTTACAGTCAATACTTACGATAATATTAAGTTTTCTCTTGTTAAAACTACGCAAATATTGCTAATTGTCAAAACGTCACAATTAAATGAAGCAAATTCTACGCGAACGCTAGCGTTCGGCCGCCGAAAGACAGGTCTAGGGGTCCCCTTCGCGTAAGGCTAAAAGTTTTCGCGCGCAATCGAAAATCTAAGGATTCCATCTGTCATCGAGAGAACCGGAATCGCTTCATAAGAATAAACCGAGAAAAATCGTTAATTT
The DNA here is from genome assembly GCA_026573805.1 of Hesperophylax magnus. Lineage (NCBI taxonomy): Eukaryota > Metazoa > Arthropoda > Insecta > Trichoptera > Limnephilidae > Hesperophylax > Hesperophylax magnus. The sequence goes on from JAIUSX010000108.1 coordinate 5,158,128, forward strand.
GAATGTAAGGACGATTTTAGTGTCGTTAAGTAGAACGAGAATCGCCCTCCTGGGTGCAAAGCCAAGAGTATGGTGGTTCCATGGTGCGAAGCGACGCGACGTTTATCAATTACATTTAAATTTAGACTTCTGATTCTATTGGACAATGAATGATCTTTCAGTTTTTTTGTTTGTTTCATTCTTCAGCTTCATTTTACATCGATAAGAATATAAAGAATTATTCCAAACCTTTCCCGAACTGTCCAATTGTAAAACAACTATTGTTCCATACTACAAGCGTGTAAAATGAAAAACTGAGATAAGTTTATGTCACCTTCTCTTTAAAACACATAATATTCATCGTGCTGTCTCCCTCACGGCCATGACCCAAGCGTCGCTAAGCTTTCTTCAGTACCTATTTTTTACTATGAAGAAAGACATAGTGCAATCTCCTTTATTCTATGGTGCGCATAGGGACAGAAGATGTCAAAAGCCATGGACATTTTTTTAAATTGGCCCAGCGAATCGCATGTATTTGTGAATGAAATTTTCTATTGGAGACAATAGATGTCACTGCTCGTCACACGCTGCCGCCGCTCGCAGCTTTGCTATTTCAAGGTACATTTAAAATAAATTAGGAATAAGACCAGTTGTTTTGATGCATATAATTTATTGTCTTGTAATTTTGGGGGGTCTCCCGATCTCTCGATCTCCGGGGCCCCCACACAGCTGGTCCGCCACCGGGACCTGGACAAATCTCACCCAAGGAACCTGCTAAATCACCAAACGCAGCGAACCACTTGGGGTGACTTATGGCAGAGATGTTGGTTATCCAATGAATGGTTCCCGGAGGGGGGGGGGGGGGGGGGGAGTACATAATTTTCTCTCTAAATTGAGCTTGTTTGTTTCTTAAAAATGTTTCTGTATCGGAAAAAAGCAGTAATTTTAACACGATAATTGTCATTGAAAATATTGTGAATGTCAATGCACCTCAACTAGGTGCAAGGCGGTGCAATATATACTAGTGTTTCATTCAACAATTACTGCTTGTTACATTTTTCACCTGAAAACAACCAACTTTATTTTTATATGAGAAAGGCATTGTAAGTGCTAACTCTCTCACTAGATGGCGTCGAGACAAATTGTCTACATTTTTAGGCGAAATACTTGAACTTGTCAAATATTAATTATTATTTTTTGGTAAACTAATGTTTTTAAGACAAGATTTTTTTATGCATAGCACAAAGGGTAACAATTATTTTACAAGCAATAATTGTTCGCCTGAAACACTCATCCACATTGAAATATCTCCTGATAAAAGATACATGACGCCAACGGGACTCGAACCCGTGTCCCTTCGATTTCCGGTCGACAGCTCTGACCACTGAGCTATGGCGGCTTATCTCCTACCCGCGAAATTATTATAAAAAAAATAAATAAATAAATAATAATAATTAATATTTGACAAGTTCAAGTATTTCGCCTAAAAATGTAGACAATTTGTCTCGACGCCATCTAGTGAGAGAGTTAGCACTTACAATGCCTTTCTCGTATAAAAATAAAGTTGGTTGTTTTCAGGTGAAAAATGTAACAAGCAGTAATTGTTGAATAATAATAATAATATAATAATAAGGTGTTTATTCCGGTATGTGGGGAGGTTAGTGCAGTCCCACACATTCCATATAGAAATACAATAAAATATACATATAATCAAAAACAAAAAGATAGAACAGAAAAACAAAAAAAATAAAACAGAATAAAATAGAATAGAATAAAATGATAAAATAATAGAATAATAGAAAGTTGAAGCCTTTAGGGAGCCGTGACTATGAAACTAATGAAACACTAGTATATATTGAATAATTTCGCGGGTAGGAGATAAGCCGCCATAGCTCAGTGGTCAGAGCTGTCGACCGGAAATCGAAGGGACACGGGTTCGAGTCCCGTTGGCGTCATGTATCTTTTATCAGGAGATTTTTCAATGTGGATGAGTGTTTCAGGCGAACAATTATTGCTTGTAAAATAATTGTTACCCTTTGTGCTATCCATAAAAAAATCTTGTCTTAAAAACATTAGTTTACCAAAAAATAATAAGGTTTTAATTGTTTATTTAGTGTATTGGGGAAACGAACAGTTTTATAATTTTATATAAATAATTACATTTTACATGTTGCATTAACCAGTGAAGTTTCCACATAAAATTCACGTTACATACATAAAAATAAAAAAAATAACAGAAAAAACATAAAAACACGTTAATGAAAATAACTGATATATCTTAGATATCTTAAACACAACAGAGAGAGAGAGAGAGAGCGAACGTAATTAACAATTTGATTTAAATTTTTCCAATATGCATTTGGTAAGCTGAACTAAGGACAAATGGAAAATATCGGCGTCTGAAAACATATTATTGTATTTTGTGCATGTCCTTCTGAAAAATGAATGTTGTGTGTAGTTAGTTCTCGAGTGTGGGATGTGGAATAGTTGGTTTGACGGTGTGTTTCGAACTGGACAGTAGAAATGAACATTTTCCAGAAGGTAGTCTATGATACGTTTTCTTGTAATGTCTTATATCTGGTACGTATATTCAGTAATTACCAGGGGGCGTGTGTAGTGTATAGGTGTATATGTGTGAATGTGTGTTAATACATAAATAACAGTTTATAATATTATTGACATGATGCCACTTTTAAATTTGGGCAGTTTATCCGAACAAATGTCGATGATAGATTTTAGACAAATATTATTCAATGTATGAAGAGCACGGTTAATCGGGGAATTAGATGCTGTTTTGTAAATTTATAGCTTAAATTAATCTTTTACAGAATCATTGAATACCCAACATTTTAACGTGAACTTTGTCGCTTGTATTGAGTGCCATTTGGTATTTGTTATTCTTGGCACATTATTACTGTCCATATTATAAATTTCTTGATTATTTCTATGAATTATTTGGCTTAAGATGTTTTCCAAATGGCTACCAGTTCAACAAATCCCCAGTATCTCTTTCAGCTCCAAAGTGGTCGCCGGATGCGTCCCTTTTTCACGAAAATAACGAGTTTCTCAGGTAATTAGGTTTTAAAAAATGCCATCTGTATTCATTACACGGACTTATAAATCTCCACCTTTCTCGTACTGTTTGAAGCGTAATTTGCTTCATTTAAGCTTTAAGCCATGCGTATTCCCAGATTTACACATTTGTATCAGTTACATGTTGAATTATATACCACGGAATATCTTATTGTTATTTCGTTTTATTGTTAAATTATACTCTCAGTTCCGCATTATACTATCGACAATATATTGTCCGAAGGCTCTGAGCTTTCCAAGAAACTACTAGTGGGAACTGAAATATCTCCCATTAAAACAATTTCTTTTCCTCTTCATCATTTGCAACAAATGTCGGGATGAATTTTTTCAAGAGACTAACATTAGTGTCGTTTAAAGATTCACATGCCTTTGTCATCCTTGATCGAAATCTATCGTGGTCTGATTTTTATGTATCAAGATTTTAGTATGACAGCCTCCCTCGTTAAGAGGTAAGGCTCTCGACTAGCAAGCCGGAGATTTTGGGTTCAAATCTCACAATTAAACTTTTTTGATTAATTTTAGTTATTTCACAATTTATTAATTAAATATATAGTATACTTGAGGCACGTTTCAAAGAGGAAAACACTTTGTTTGAAATAGCTTTGGTGACCAGATTTGAATAGCCAGGTATTTCCCCACCTTCTCAATCTCCCCATCTTCTTCCCCTCCAAAAGGGATGCCAAAGTCTTATTAGATCCAGATGGTTGGGACTCTTTTCTGGTTACATGTTTCAATTCGTAAAATATCACATTGGGCAAAGCGGATAAAAACTTTAATTTAAATTTATTTATTATTATTATTTCTTCTTTCTATTCCTGCCACGCCCACTCCCTCCATTGAGGATGCCATAGTCCCACCGTCTCCGGACAGTTGAACCAATTGTGCAGTGTTCTCATAAAAAGAGGCATCTTGAACTTGACTGACACTAAATGGTTTCCCATGTAACCATTCTTGTATTTAGACAATATTTCAGTAGCAGTCGAGGTGGGGGCCAGTTCAAATATTTGGTCTTGTTAATGGCCGCCCCTTTGCTACGCCCCTGCCCTCCCGAAAGGTTGTTTAATTAGATCTTATTCACGAAGTTTGTGCGGTGTGCCCATGTTTCTTGCCCCGCACCCAGTGGCGCGGCGGTCAACCGGCCGTACCCGGACCGGATCGGGCTACTGGGTGGACTGGGGATACAGAACTTTTGTGAAAAGGGGTGTTAGAAACTAGAATATAGAGGATAAGGTGTGTGAGCTTATTTTCTCGTAGTGTATTTTTATAACCTTTTTCGTTTCACTAAATACTTACTTACCTCACAATGATGTCCCTGTCAAACGTTACTGTGAAGTAGTTGCTTACGCCTATTTATTGTTATGAACGAGAAAGAGACAATAAGTGTAAACTGTATAACTTATTTTAATTTGAAAAGATTTTGCAGTTAATCGAAAAGTTTTAGAGTGTTCATATTTTAAATTAAATAACGCAGACCCGTGCAAATTACGAGATACAACATTTAAAAAAAAGTATAAAAAAATAGAACTATTTTTACCATGCAGATATAAATTTTTTTTTTAATAAATCAAAAAAAAATGTTGCAGCTGAGAATCGAACGAGGAACGCAACTATGCTGACAATTTTACACAGGCGAACCGTGGCATAAATTCATTGTGTATATATGCAGCGACTAGAAATAATAATAAATAATAATGTATTGTTGAATGTTACGTACATCACAACCGACATAATTTTCACCATATTCTTTTATAACGTGGAATAACAATTTGAAACATGCTCTATGCAAGCAGTGTATCTGTTTTATGACTGACCTCTTTACATGAGTATTAATTTCTGGTCATTTTTCACCATAATGAAAACACATTTCATTAATAAAAACCATTTCGATTTGGGAGGCGGGTTTAGGTACCGCCGCTCCGGGAACCATTTATTGGATAACCAACATCTCTGCCATAGGTCACCCCAAGTGGTTCGCTTTAGCAGGGGTGCCTGTGTGAGGGTGAGGTATGTTCAGGATGCATCTACCCACCAGCTGCGTGACGTGCCAGATCGGGAGAGGCTGGTTTGGGGAAACCCTTTGACATCTCCAACTGGTCTCTCGACCCGTCACTCATAGATACAGTGACCCCTAGGTTCATCCCCAAACCTCACACCTTTTACCTTCTCAGAAGTTCTTCTGCTACCTTTCCTCAAAAAAGAACCTCCACACAGCATCCGAAAAGATGAGATAGGACCTGAAGAACATTATTTTCCAACTATGTGTAACCCTCACACCTTTTACCTTCCCCGAACTTCCTTTTTTTGCTTTAAAAAGACCCACCTTTCGGGTGGGTTCCGTTCAAAATCAAAACTTTTGATTTTAAACGGAATTCTAAACACACAGTATAAACTTTGTGCTGGTTTCTCATTGGAAACAGACCTTCACCTTTTTCATCACCGGGCTGTGGAATTATTGGGAACTCCCCAATAGGTAGCGATAGAGGCGTTCCATTACATTATCGGATAAACAAGGTCCAAGGTATCGATCTCGAATGTGTTCGGCCATTATCTAATTAAATTTCAAATATTCAAAGTATTCCAAACTAAATTTATTAATATTATTTGTTCTCGAATATTTTGCAAACGGATCAATTATTATTACATAACTTGTTTCAAAAACCTTTGCGAGAAATGTGTGGTTTTAGGTTCATACATTTCACATTTCAAAACTCAGTATTTCCGAAAAATTATGTTAACAAATAAAATATCATTAATGTTTCGAATTTCAGTTGTTAGTGCGTGGGTAAGTTTGTAATTAATGTGAAATATTTCTGCGTAATGAGTAACATTATTCAAAATTGGTACTATGTACTATATCACGTACTTTCAATTTGGGTCTGGGTACTGTCACTCCGGGAACCGTTTATTGGATAACTAAACCCCTCCCCTGTCACCTCAAGTGGTTTGCTAGTAGTTTGAGTGACTTAGCAGGAGTGCCCGGATTCATGGGGTGAGTATGCGTTTGCCCACCTACACCACCTGCGCGGAGGGACGGATCGGGGGAGACTGGTAGAGGGAGACCTTGTGATCTCTCCAGCTGAACTCTCTCGACCCCTAGCACCGCAGTGGGAGAGATGGATTGATACGTCCGTCACTTCAGGATACATTGACCCCCAGATTCCTATCCACCATTATTAAGTGAAGACTTTTTGAATGTCAAATGATTGAATTGATACAGTAATGATACGTTGCCGAGACAATGCACGTGGTTTCACTGAACTAGGTCCAGAGAACATACTTTATCATCCCATTCTATACTTTATCATACATATACTTTGAATGGGTGTCCTTTCAATAAGCGGCGCTACATTTTTTGTTCGAAAAGTATGAATAGAACGTGTCTTGTATGTTTTTAATGTCATTGGATGGATGTCGTATTTTTAAAGTTTTCTAACATTCGAATTATAAATTTCTTCTTTTCAAAGGCAGTGATCCTGAGGCAAATATGTTTTTATCAATTCTTTCAGCTTCACAAATCCTACAATTAAAATATCCCGTGATTTTTCACGGGTCTGCACAATAAATAAAAATAAAAACACTTTTACTGTTCACTGAATTAAGTAGTTATCTGGCATTATCTAAACATCGCAGTTTTTAGGATTCACTCACTTAAAATGGTCCAATGTATTATATTTAGATGAGACATGAAGCAAAGAAATAGGTTCCGCTTTTTTACCTCAAACTTCTAGGACCTGGGTTCTTACTTCCTGGGTTCTCATTGCCTCGCAAAACCTGGTCCGCCATCAATGGGTTAAGGTGTTCCCATAGCCGCTGTGCCCACATGATGCACAGATGGGGCCTTAAAGAGTCGGCGATGTGTGAATGTGGTGCGGTGTAGACCACCGAACATGTGGTCAACGAATGCCCGCTCCATTCATTCCCCGGCGGGATTGATGAGGTCCACATGGCGACGCCTGAGGTCCTAGACTTGCTCGCAGATGTCCTCCTCTGATCCCCCCACCATACGAAAGAAGAAGAAGACCTCCAACTGACCTCCAAATCTCCCAGTTTACGCGCACTGCTTACCGCTTTCTGATAATGAAACATGTTTCGATGAGATATTAGTACGCAGAAGTGCCTCTAATTGTAGCTTTATGACAGTGAAAGGAAATCGCTATGTATTTTAAGGGGAGGTTTGTATGAGTGGGGGAATGAGGGGGGGGAGGAGGTTAAACGTGTTCTACCTCCTCCTACTCTTCGACACAACGTTTCGGAAAACCTTATCAGTGATGATGGACCCTGTCAGGCTCTCCTAAACTAACTTACTAACTCTCACTAAACTAACGAACTAACATGATTAACAAGTAAAAAATATAGCAATTATATTTTTTACTTGTTAATCGAAACCATGATCGAAAAACTAACCAATACCGAAAGTATTTTTTTCCGACCGACGTGCTCTCATTTAATGAATGCATTCAAATGATTTTTCCCAATGGATGATTATTCAACATATTTGCAAGTGGATAAATGAGTTTCAATTCGTTTGGAATCACGAGCGATCGTATTTGAATCACTTTTATTTAAATCTTCGTGCACGAGTTTCAAAACAAATTGCCCTCATAAAATAAAGGTTTATAAACAAACAAAAAAAATCCAAGCGTTTTATACATGATAGTTATTCGGTTTTGTTTCTGGATTTTTTTTTCATTAAAACTTTTTTATGGTATTTTTTCAGCCATCGCGTCAATCTAACTACACAAGTCCTGGTATTGATCATATAGAGTTTTCCAATAAGAGGTGTTATTTTAATATTCAATCGTAAAATATCAATGGTTTCGTTGCTTTTGTGGCACGTAGCGCCGTATTGTTAAAAGTAAACGTTGTCCAGATTAATACCATCCACTTTCGGATATAAAAAATCATTAATCATCTCTCGATAGCGCAATCCATTCACCGTAACTGTTGATCCAGCCTCATTTTCGAAAAAGTAAGGTCCAGTGACTCCGCCAGACCATAAACCGCACCAAACAGTCACACGTTGAGGAAAGAAAGGCTTTTCAATAATAACTCTTGGGTTTTCCGAGCCCTAGATGCGACAATTTTGCTTGTTGACAAAGCCACCGAGGTGGAAATGGGTCTCATCACTAAAGATGATTTGCATTTGATTCACTCAAGTGAATTTTAATAATTTCAATGCGTTGTTGAAGCGTGCATCGTTCCATTTTTATTAATGGCGTAGTTTTTACTTGTCAAATGTCAAAAATGACAGCTTCAAAATTAACATCTACCGAAATAGCGGGCTATTCAAAATAACACCTCTTATTGGAAAACCCTGTACTAAAGACGAAACAGATTACCCCTTCAGAAATTTAGGTACCTTCAGTATCACCCTGGTGAAAGACCACAATTTGGAAACGAAACTTTGCTTGAAATGGCTCTTGCGGTATTTGGTGACCAGATATGAATAGACTGGTACTCCTTTTTCCTCTTTCTTATATTCATCTCCTCTTTACTAGACGGTGAAAAATGATTACTGCTGATGTATTAAAATCCTGTTAAGAAGGTCATAGCAGGCCATTTCCTAATAAACTATTAGTACTTTCATTACATATATTGAAACATATACGTGTCCATGCAGCTGCGTTTATTCTATTATTATATAATGACGAAATGCGAAAATAATAGAATTATTATAAAAACTGATAGTTTTTTAGGAAACCTGTCAATTCATTCATTAAAGGCCTGCAGTCCAGTTTTTTAATAGGAATACGAATATTTTTTTTTATTTTACGAATAACCTTCACTTTATTTATTGGGGATGCCAGGGTTTCTCCGTGTACCTTCAGTCTAACATCATACTCCAATTGGGGATGCCAGAGTTTCTCCGTGTACCTTCAGTCTAACATCATACACCAATTGGAGATGCCAGGGTTTCTCCGTGTACCTTCAGTCTAACATCATACTCCAATTGGGGATGCCAGAGTTTCTCCGTGTACCTTCAGTCTAACATCATACACCAATTGAGGATGCCAGAGTTTCTCCGTGTACCTACAGTCTAACATCATACTCCAATTGGGGATGCCAGAGTTTCTCCGTGTACCTTCAGTCTAACATCATACACCAATTGGAGATGCCAGGGTTTCTCCGTGTACCTTCAGCCTAACATCATACTCCAAGTGGGAATGCCAGGGTTTCTCCGTGTACCTTCAGTCTAACATCATACTCCAATTGGGAATGCCAGGCCATCCATTTTGATTTTCTCCTTTTTCCTTTTCTCTTTATCTCCTTTTCTAATTTTCTCCTTTTCTTCTTTTATCCTTTTCTCCTTTTCTCCTTTTCTCCTTTTCTCCTTTTCTCCTTTTCTCCTTTTCTCCTTTTCTCCTTTTCTCCTTTTCTCCTTTTCTCCTTTTCTCCTTTTCTCCTTTTCTCCTTTTCTCCTTTTCTCCCTTTCTTCTTTTCTTCTTTTCTCTTTTTCTCCTTTTCTCTTTTTCTTCTTTCCTATTTATGATGAGAAGAAGGAGGAATTATTTTCTCCTTTTCTCCTTTTCTTCTTTTCTCCCTTTCTTCTTTTCTTCTTTTCTTCTTTTCTCTTTTTCTCCTTTTCTTCTTTCCTATTTATGATGAGAAGAAGGAGGAATTCTAATGTTGTTAGGTTTTTCGTAACCCGGGAATATTTTTATTTCTAAAAAAGTCTCCTTTGTTTATTATAGTATCTTTAAAATTTACCTAAAATGTTTAAACAACACAACCAACAAATCTCATACCTACCATTCTCTAATCTGACATCTAACCGTTTCCAAACACGTGTTCCCTCCTAAACTATAATTTCCCTCAAATAACAACCCATCAATCAAATACAAATCATGCTTCTTTGATTATTGCAATATATGAAACGAAGCACATTAAAATATCGAGGAAATCACCTTCCCCAAAATCGAAGTGATATTATTATTGTGAACTCTGGCCCAGGCACGTGTGGCTGATCAGGAACCCAGCGGTCCCAACTGAAACTATTTAGTTGTCCTACTCGATTTAAGCTAACTGCCGGGGTAGGCTTTTAGTGACCTGAAGTCACTTAGTGTGTTTTAAACGTGGCCAGAGGGTAAACAATAATTATTTACGGTGTATTGGGGACAAAGAACGTTTTATTATTAGGACGTGGAGTTAACAGGCTAGATGTTGTGTTTTTGGATTATTTGCTTCGGTTGAGGTGGAAAATCCTGGAAATCATTATTAGTATAAGTGAGAACCTACGTAGTTATTGATTTTTTTTTACTATAAGGTTTATAAAAAAAAAAACTTAAAAACATTTTTTCTAAGAAAATGCCAAATATCCATACAGGATGTTCCAAAAAATAGTGTCAAGTGGAAGTCCAGAGGTAGAGCTTCCCTAGGGCTACCAAAATCACACCCCATGTATGTTCCACGATTTTTTGTACTTTTCAAGATATGATATAAACTTGACATACAAGAGATTATTGATCACAGAGACATACATTATTGAGATGCATGCTTGATTGCTTTTCTTATTAGGTGAATAGTACCTATGTCTCGTAGACACAAAACTAATTGTGGGCAGATCTGGTACCATTGCGCCATAAAAAAATGTTGACTCCCAAAGTGAGTTGAAATTCAAAACTTTTAAAATTTTCGATGACAATTTAAAAAAAATTCCGCAAAAACTTTTTTTTTAAACTTGCAGCTTTCATCATCTATTTACCCTATTTTTTAGTAGTGCCAATGTAGTATTCAAGGCTTTGTCGTACTGTGGACTATGAACTAACTTACTCTTTCAATTTATTCATAATAAATGATTTCTATCTCTAAACTCAGACAGTTAACAACAACGCAATACATTTTCATTAGAATCCATATGTAGGAGATAAGTGGAGCCCGCAAAAATACTGTAAATTTAACAGGACACCGGCACATGATGACATAGGCCCTGAGGGAAATTATTTTCTTCAGGGCCTCCTGTGTGGAGTTAATATTAAAAAAAAACATATGGACACCTTGATCCTAGAATTGTTCAGAGTCCAGCTTGTAATGGAAGCAGGAGCTTTATAGGACCAGAAGGAATGCAGTCAATAAAATAACGTATTACTTTACCCGAGAACTGCCTGATGAAGAATGACTGCTTACTTGTACCAGCTATTTCTCTATTTATTTGCCAAAAATTTACATTACCTACATGTTTTTAACAGGGATAATTATTTTAATGGCGGTGATCATCCTTATCTTCTCACGGGAATGCACGATAGAGCAAAATTGAACAAAGGATATTATTTTAAAATACGTGATAATACCAAATTGAAGATGAAGATGCGTAATAAGGATTGATGTTCAATAGGATATGACTGCATCATTTCAGTATACGGATATGATAAGGATTTTATCCAATATTATACTTAAATGATACAACATACATGGATTTTCACGTCCGATATACTATGTTAATGTTTGCACGTCTCCAATATTTTAAATTGAATAACTTCGGTTTGGTTAAAGAACGTTCGGTGTAATAATGATATTTTTTTAACTCGCATTTAAAACTATTTCAGGTTTACGGTATCCACGCTTTTTATTAATATAAAAATACATCTTTTCCTATGTTTGTTTTCCACGAAATACGCCTACGAAACCTTCTGTTAACCCTCCTACACACATTTTCTTGCCAGTACTGTATTTTTTCCTTCCAATAATATCTTTATAAAAACACACTCCCTCTGTTTACACCTACACATTCTTCACTTTAAATTGGAAATAATTTCTTTTACGAAAAATCTTTTTCCATTATTTTTAATCCAACACTTAAGACATAACTTCCCGAATGCAGTGGGATTGTAGTAAATATTGTGTGGCTGCGGAGGGAGGAAGTGAAGAAAATTTAAAATACAAGGAAGCAAAAGAGAATAAAAAAAGCAGAACAGAAAACAAGCAAGCACAAGAGAATATAAGAAAAGAACACGAACAGAAAAGAAGCTGGCAGAAGAGAACACAAGAGAATAACCGAAGAGAATTCAAGCCAGCAGAAGAGAACTCATGAAAATAGCAGAGGATAATAGAAAATAGAACAAGAGAATACAAAAAATAGTGGAACAGAAAACAAGCAAGCAGAACCAGAAGAGAAACAAGAAAATAAAATAAAAGAACACTAGAAAAAATAAGAATAGAATGCAAGAAAATAACCGAAGAAAATTCGAGCAAACATAAGGCAGTTCAAGAAAATAGTAGAAGAGAATTCAACAAAATAGCAGAAGAGAATAAAAAAAGCGAAAGAGAATTTGGGCAAGTATAATAGAATATAAAAAAAATGGCAGAAGAGAATACAATAAAATGGAAGAAGAGAATACAAGCCGATTTGAAATTTTCTTGTACCATTCATTTCGGACGTTCTAAAAACGTTTGTGACTTGAGGTGTCTAAATTTAAACGCAATATGTACGTCAGTTTAAAACCATTACTTTTCAAAGGTCAAAATTGCAAAGAGATTTAATCAGTCATTCCGTTGGCTGTCGTGAATTAATTGAAATAAGTAAAAATACTTGTTATTTCTTTAACCCATTAATCACCTCGCTGACAGTTGTGCGCACTCACACCACTATGAACATGCGCTACTGTGACTTGCTTAAGTATTTATGTGAAAAGGGTTACTAACACAGAATGGTGGACTCCAAGAAAGGCAATCGTAATCAGGAATAATATTTATGTTAAGTTAAAAATGATTTCATTGTTTTCAATTTCGACATTTCAAAAAATTGTAAAGGTGGAACTGACAAAATGACATCTTGTCTTAAATTGATATTTTTAATATCCATTGCCTGTACAAAATAATAGGGTGCTTAATTTCGTTATACAGGAGTTCTAAATGTTATTTCAATGAATGAAAGTGCTGAAATACTTCAAGTGTTTAATGAACAGGAAGCTTTATGCTGATTCGCTCATATTTGTTTACACAAAAACTTTCACAAAAACAGTAATTATGTTTTAATTTTCAACAAGTTAATACTTTCTTCTAATTTTATAATTCATATTTTTTTGAATACCAAATAAGAATCCAATCGAGCTTTTTTTTGTGGAAGTTTGTTTCAAGTATACACTATCCTATCCTATTTGCGAGCAAGTGTTTCCTAGTATTGGATGTAAAAGGTTTTCTTAATATTTTTTTTTTGTCCACGTAGATTTATATTTTTCTTGGTGGTAAAGATTTCTTGGATGCCAGGGCAACTATAATCTTCGAATAACATTTTGAAAGTCTCAATCCAGTTACCTCTTTTTCTTCTTTCTTTTAAGGTTGGTAATCTCTCCTGGAGTCCGTCTTCTTATTGCTGGTCTTTGAAAGCTCTTGGTATTTTTATAAAACGTATCTGCACTCTCTCTTTTAGATCTATATCTTTCGCAAAACATGGATTCCATATTTGGAAGCATATTCCTGGAGATGTTGTACAAACATAAAAATTATGTGAATAATGCCCAAGAGACTCAACTGCTCCCAATTGTCTGGAGCCAGTGAATCCACATTGGAGTGACGCTGTTGAATATATTGTGAAGCTGAAGAAAGAAGAGAGGGGAGGGTGATGGGAAGTGGAAGGTTGGGAAGTACGTAGCTATTCGGATCTTGTCACCAAACGCGGTAAAAGCCATTTCTAGCAAAGTTTCAATTTTGAATGTTGGTTTTACACTAGGGCGATACTGAGAGTATCTTCCACTCTGGAACGTGCCGCAAATATACTTTATATTAATTAAGATTACGATCTCCGATTGCTAGTTGACAGCATTATATCTTTCATCCACGGAGGCCGTCACTTTGCTCACTGCGAAAAATAAATATTTCCACTCTACAAATTTTATTGTTCTATGTGACGTTATTTAACAAAAGAAATGTTTTTTCAGTATTTTTACTGTTGTCCAGCATATCTAAAGATTCACCAAGTTATTGGAGGACAGACACCTCAGAAAACACAAAAAGAGGTTAGAATTTAAGGAAAAATGAGATATTCCGACATTGATTATATTAAAGGGATTGTATTGTATTTCAACAGTATAACTTGTCAGCGGAAACGTTTGATTGATAAAGGACTGTTTGTTGATTGGACCGACTTAAATATTTAATTGAACTGCTCGTTGCTTTGTACTTTAAGGTTCAAATTATGTCGACTGGACTGTCAGAATGTCTTTGAACCAATTAAGGCTCTTCGTAAATTTCAATTTGGGAGGCGGGTATGGGTACCGCCGCCCCGAGAACAGTATGGTGACTTAGCAGGGGTGCCCGGATTCATGAGGTGAGGTTTGTCTTGGTCTTACTGGCGGGTCGGATCGAGAGAGACTGGTTGAGGGAGAGCTTTGGACCTCTCGAGCAGGACTCTCGGCCAATTGCCTTGCACCGCAGTGGGTCACTCTTGGACATATTGACCTCAGATTCTCGACCACCCCTCTTATCACTTTCCTTCTCTGAACTTTCTATATTTTCTTTCCCTTAAAAAACCCTCCATTCAGCATTCCCAAAGATGACATAGGCCATGAAGGAGATTATTTTCCTCAGGGCCTCTGGTGTGGAAATAATGTAAAAAAATCTACGAAAATAGTTAACATAGCATACGAGTAACCAGTGGCGTGTAATGTGTATATAACAGGATTAACCAGAAACCATAGTATAATTATTACAATAACACATACTAGGGAATCTTGATCTAATAGTAGGAACATGAAAGTGAATCAAAATTAATATATCAGAGCTATCCAATTACTATTTAATTCAATTTAAAATTTTGTCAAAACGAACGAATAAGGATATGAACATTAAAATAAAAACCAGTATTCATTAAAACAGAAAAATACGTCCACCCTCTGAGATCAATTAAAAGATTCTGTCCAAATTGTCCAATTAAAGCTCGGTGATATCTTATCTAAATTCACACCAATCCGACAGCGACTGTCATATTCACTGGTTAAGAAAAATGTTTACAAATTAGTAATCATGCAGTAGGTAGAAGACTACGGAATAATAGTTAAAGCAAGTGTCTGATGCGATGTACGATGCGAATGAAGGGTATAAAAGGCTAGTTTGCGTGTACGAGAGCCTCCTCCATTCTTGACCGTCATACCAATTGTACTTTCAATATTATACTAATGCCGGGATCACACGAGGACAATACAGAATACAATACAATAGTGTCCTGTATAGAACGATTCGACCGTAGTTCAAACGCTGAACGCTGTCTAAATGAATACACGACGACCCTCGTTACGAGCGAGTGCGTGAAAAAATTATCTTTTCATCGGTCTTCTATACCAAGATGTATTGTAGTATTTACACGGCATTTTATAGTCGAAATACGATAAGTACGCGCGGAACGACTGGCATGACGACTACATGAGGACAACGCGGCGCGGTGGGAGGGTAAGACACTTTCCTGCGAAGATTTGCCGGTCTATATCTGGGACAGTGTCTTGGTTCATTGTTCTGTCTTCCAAACTACTGTTCACACTATGGGTCTGGAGCTGGGCCAAAATCGTATTGTACTATCCTCGTGTGATCGCTGCATTATTATCGAAGTCCATATTTTATTGTTTTTGTTTTCTACCTGTTTATTAATTGTTTGCCTAGCTTAAAGCTTCCAATAACAATTAACCTCATGAATAATGTATTATATAATATATACAAGCCTCATTGCTAATGCAAAGCAAACCGTCTGGTCCTTGGTTCCGGAATCGTAGTGGGCACCATCTAAAGCTCTCGCAGAAGGCCACGAGGAGATTGGAGGAACTTCCGGCCGCGGAAATTAACTATCTTCGCGGCGCTGCACTTCCGGACACCAATTCCCTAGTTTCCTGTCTGTGCCACTAAGCCACTTCATATCATAAGCCTCCCGGATTCTGAGCCAATTGGTGCTCGGGATAGTATGATATTTGGCCTCTTTTGAATCTGAAGACATATTATCGATGGAAAATATGTCTTCATTGAAAACTGACGCTATTTTTTACATTTAAACTTTGTGCTAATGTTTCTTTCGCAAACTGTATGATTAAATTATATAATAATAAGAGGAATGAGTTTATAAAGCTCAGGTTTGTAATTGTTCTCCTCAGGTGTGCGTGACACTAAGGACATGTCGTTACACAGAATTTTAACAATTAATTTTTTTTTGTTCTGTTTAAGGTTTGTTATTATCGAAGTACTGGGAATCAACCGGCCCATAGTGAAATAATAACAAAATTTGAATAGATCTTTCAAAGAACTTTAGTTTTAACATTGAAATTTGATGAATCCTTCAAATTCTCTGCAACAACACGTCCTAAGTAATTTATCATATAAGAATAATAACGTAGTAGAAAATATGAATAAGTATAACCAATAGTATGAAGAATGGAAACGAATGTGCCACTGAC
This sequence comes from Hesperophylax magnus, assembly GCA_026573805.1. Classification (NCBI taxonomy): domain Eukaryota; kingdom Metazoa; phylum Arthropoda; class Insecta; order Trichoptera; family Limnephilidae; genus Hesperophylax; species Hesperophylax magnus. The sequence goes on from JAIUSX010000108.1 coordinate 5,174,570, forward strand.
TTAGTACCTTTCTAGACCATTTAGCATAAGGCTTATACAGGATTTTCCAATAAGAGGTGTTATTTTGATATTTAATCGTAAAAGATCAATGGTTTCGTTGCTGGTGTGGCACGTAGCGCCGTATTGTTAAAAGTAAACGTTGTCCAGATCAATACCATTCAATTCCGGCCATAAAAAATCATTAATCATCTCTCGATAGCGCAATCCATTCACCGTAACTGTTGATCCAGCCTCATTTTCGAAAAAGTAAGGTCCAATGACTCCGCCGGACTATAAACCGCACCAAACAGTCAAACCTTGAAGATAGAGAAGCTTTTCAACAATAACTCTTGGGTTTTCCGATCCCCAGATGCGATAATTTTGCTTTTTGACGAAGCCACCGAGGTGGAAATGGGCCTTATCACTCAAGATGATTTGCATTTGATTCACTCAAGTGAATTTTAATAATTTAAATGCGTTGTTGAAGCGAGTATCGTTCCATTTTTATTAATAACGTAGTTTTTAATTGTCAAATGTTAAAAAAAATAAAAGCTTCAAAAGTAACAACTACCGAAATAGCGGGCTATTCAAAATAACACCTCTTATTGGAAAACCCTGTATTTGAATTCCGAATCATGCCCGCAAGGCGCTTCTTGTGTTATTCTACGGTATAGCCAGACTATTGTGTAGTATATGATACGTATCAGATCCTTTGCGAATAAAATAAAAGTTATTGACACAAAGAGCGGCAATTAAAAACTGACGGAACGACAACGCTTGGGGGCGGGACGGTAGATTTAGTAACAGTAATAATGACAGACCCACATGGCGGACCAATTTTACGTATTTACCTGAAAAGTAACCCTAAAAGTTGGAATTTCGAAAAAAGTCTTCTATGTTTTTTACTTGTACTATCACGTACAATCACCTCACGAAGTTAGTGCACTTTGCCCCTGGGCAATGTTCAATGAATGCTTTTTATTTATGTGCTTAATCTTAATCTATCTATATAAATAAAATGCAAATGTTCGTTTGTTCAAAATATTAAATCTCCGAAAGTTCTTCACCGATTGCTTTTAAATTTTTATACAACGTTGAATTCAAATACGACTGTCTTTTTATTTACCTATATTATACAAATGTCACCCGTCACAGATAAAAACATGCTTTTTTGTAAAAACAGCGCCATTACTGGATGTAAAAGCAACACGCGCTCTTGTTTCTCTATCTGCACAGACAAACTGATCAACAGCAACGCGTGGCTGGGTACAGCTAGTATAAAATATGTTTAAACAATATGAACTTCTTTGCTTTTATTTCTTTTTTTAGGAATGATACTGAAATGTTTTTAATATTTAACTTTTTATTTTACATTTATCTTCCTTGTCTCCTAACCCTATAAGGGGGTGGAATATCCCCTTGTCGCATGTAAGCACTTAGTATCCTGCACTGTTCATCATGCCATCTCTGAGGTAGCGGTATCAGTGAAAGGGAAGGTTCCATTCGATCCTGATCTCCAGTTTTCTTATGGTCCTGTCGGCTGGAGTGAGTTACATAGTCCCCAGGGTTCTTCAGAAGTCTCTTCTCAACTATCCACCCTATTCATAGGGGTCGCGTCTGGCCACTGTGCTGCCAGGGACTGTGTGAAGGGTTCGTAGGACCAGCATCCCATCCCGCTGTCTCTCGTCGGGACTGCTTATGGTGCGCCAGAAGCTAAAGCTGTTTTGTGTTGTTCGCTGCCATGGGAACGTGTTAAAATTTTATTTTCCTTCGTATATTATTATTTATAGATGTTGTCTCTAGATAGATAGAAACCGATAGAGGAACCTTCTGGTCCTTAAAACGGTTCGTGAAAGTGGTTGGTGCCCTTAACTGTTCATCAAAGAATTTCGATATTTGATCAATTTCAACTGAAGTGAGCTAACATTATTTAGATACTTCGTACCACTGGCTCCTGTCAGTTGGAAGAATTGTACGGTATTCATAAAAAAATAATAAACTGCTTGACCACATTTAAAAAAAAAACAATATTTTATATCAGTAAGTTTTCTCCGTGTGTGGGCGTGGCAACTATGATATTCCGTGATCTGCTAGCCAGGCGAAATTTGAAAATGATGCGGGAAAGACATACTAGCTACTAGCATGCGGGCACTGACATGCTGAAGACCGCTACTGGCATGCTATTGAGTGAGTTATTAGCATGTGTATCTGCGGCTTAACAGATAAGTTTAGTAAAAAGAAAACGAGTTTGTTGTTGTTCGGATAAAAGTTTCTTGTATTTTGCTAAAAAATTCTTGGAAATAAATAAAGGTAAGTTACTGATATTTGATACAGCTCTCTGTAAGGCAGGTATGCTCAATCGATACTCCAAAGGTGCGGGCTAATCGACATGATAACATCACTGTGAGTGATAAATGAGCTCGTCTGACCTCCGAATATAATATTGGAAAAGATATTTTCTTTTAATAACGCCAAATTAGCCGCGGGCTTCACTTTCTATATTTATAACACAGTGGTTATTTCTTGTTTACTAGGTAAAATTACGTAATTATTTTTTAATTAATAATATATTTTTTACTACATAAAATGCACTGAAAATGAGTGCTTTTTTAGATTTGAAAGAAAACTAATCAAAACGTTAAGGCTTTAGTTGTCTTTGGTGATAAGACCTGATAGCCAGCTACTTCTCAATCTTCATCTTGCCCCACAACATACTCCAATTGGGGATATAATAATCCTACAGGCTTCGAACAATTGGAACTCTTGTGCGACATATACACTAAAGAAAGTAAAAAATGTCCCCAATTTGCATAAGAACTTTATACTTTTAATTTGAATTAAAAATTTTAAATGAAAAACATTCCCGGATTACGAACAACCTGAACATATTGTAAAATCCCCTACTTGCATCACAGGAAAACGTTGCTTGTGTGGTGAAGGAGGACTTAGCCAGACTCTTAGGTGAGAATCAGACGCGATTGAAATATGTATTGTATTCAATGATATAATTTTAGCAAAAGTAAGCTAAAATTGAGCGTACTTTGAACATACGGACATCCCCACAAGATACTAATATCTGTTTTTCTTTTCAATGAACCTAAGTAAGATTAAATTTTCTTTACTTAAGGCGAATGTTGTATGCGAATCAGTTTGTGGTTTTATCGTGGACTGCATATATTATGTATTCGACACAACTATTGTTGAGCTGTGGTTAACAGTTAGAATTGGAAAAGGATTCTGACTTACCACTGGTCTTTTCAATCTATATTATGGCCTTGAAGGACACCGCTGATTATCACTGCACAAGCTTCAGTAATAGACTCGTATCAAATTCACCGAGGAAACACTGTACAGGATTTCTCAACGAACTGGTAATGTATAGTAATTAGTTGAAATGTTACTGATGTAGGCATGTAGGTACTCCACAATGTCAGACAGGGACAGGTAATTGGGTGGAGAAATACAGGAACATATGTTAAAGCGTGTAGTTGGGTCAACATTTGAAACAAATTCTATATTATTTTCTGAATATACATCGTCCGCCTATCTACGTCCAAAAGGTTTTATGTAATCTGGCGACATCAGTTTTCTGTAAAAAATTGTATATATTAAAGTTCTTTGGATAATCATTACTGAGATTAAATAGAATACTTGATTGAAATATCTATGATTATTATAATTAATAATAATAAATTTAGCTGGGTTTTATTTAGGTTAATTTGTTAGCCAAAATTAAACTCTCCAGAATATCAACAGTTTCAAATAAAATTAAGTTTGATTATAACAAGGCTTGCTAATAAACATAATTTACCGAGTATATTTACTTCAGAACAAATATTACGTGTAAACTTTAATAAGAACAGATTGTAGCTTTCATAGGTAAATTTAATAAGCGTTTAAAAAGAATAAGAAGACAACTGACGATGGATTGAAAGGGAGATATATAAAAACAAATGGTAAAGGGAACGACAAAAAACGATTATAATTAATAAGTTTATGCGATTGTTGTAAAAATATTTAATAAAACACGACTTGTTTAACATAGAGTGAAAATCTCTTGACGTCTGAGTTAAGTAGCTTTCAAAGAAACGCTGTGATTTTTTTCGTGCCTGTAGCATTATAACAGAAACAGATGTGTTTTAATATTTTTTACTTTGTGATTTTTTTCTTTCAAGAGAATTTTGTATAATTAATTTTTCGACTCTGCATCTGAATAGAGAAAACCTTAAAAAATAACTTTTTTAAAAGGTCTTAAAACAAAGGATGGGTTGTTTCATAGTATTTGAAGAAATCATCAAATTGCAAAGGTTATTTTAAAATTCTGATATTATATCATTATTGGCTAGTTGTTTCAGAAAACTGAAATAATAACAGAACTTAAATAGAACCTTCACAGAACTTGTAAATTATCTTTGAAATTTGATGAATTGTTCAAATTCTTCGAAACAACCAAGTGTTAAATTAAGTGTTCATGGGAAGTGTGTTATATGCCGGTAGAAATTTGGAATGCAGGGTCTTAAATTTGTAAAATATTGTTGTTAAGAACCCCAATTGTTCGCTACGTTTTGTGACTTATCAGGGGTGCAACGGTTCATCGGGTGAGGTGTGTTCAGGATGCACCTGTTCATCAGCTGTGTGGCGTGCCAGACCGGGAGAGGCTGATTTGGGGAGACCCTTTGACCCCTCCAACCGGTCTCTCTTGAATTATAGTCTTTCTCACCAGGGGGAGGGATAGATTGATACTGTCACTCCTGAAAACTTATTCCTTACCAGAACTTCCTCTACGATGATGAGGAAAATTATTTTCCCCAGAGCCTACTGTGTGGGGTTGAAATGAAAAAAAAAATATTATTTGCTGTTTTACTGATATTTTCTTATGTTAATGTTTCCAGCGGGTACTTAATTCAAGCTCTCTACTTTCGGAATAAGAAATTATAAGTCCACTTTTAATTTATTCAAGCATTTTAGTTTTTGATTTGTTCAACATAAAAACATTTTTACAATATATTATTTACAATTCGTACAATTTATAACGAAGAACGAAAAATCGTTCCGTAAATCTATTACATCAGAAATTCTCTCAGAATCGTAATGCGAGAAAAAATGAATAAATGCGTATTTGAAACATTGTTTGCACTCCTCAACGTAAATAACAAAACAGCGCTTAATTAAGATAATGAAAAACCGCTGTTTTTGGGACCCTGGGGGACCGAAGATATTCATTTGCCGAATTTACGGTTAAGCCGGGAACAGTATGGAACATGGAATACAGGAATGGAGGTCGGACTTTTGTTAGAGGTCGCTAGAACTTATAAAGTTCACAAGCTTACTTAAGAACCAATAAAAAAAATATAGATAAATTCTAAGGCTGAAAATTGATCTGTTAAAAATCTAGTCCGATTCCGTCACCATTTGCGAGTGGTGAATGTTGATAAGGAGAAGGAGAAGAGATACAGGATGGTTTGTCAGTAATACTCAGATCTGTTCAATAAACATGGCTAAAGCCACTCCAAGCGGAACACACGTTCACAGTTGATATTAGCTTCATGAGAACGGACCGTTTCGTATGTGGAACGAGCTACCGGCAGCTGTTTATCCTCCTTCGGTTCCATGACAACTCAGGATGGTGGCAATTCATATAAAGTCATTAAAAATTGGCCTGTAAACCTAACCTAACCTAACGTTAGCTATTTAATCTAATTTTTTTCACTGCTCTTAGGGGGCGATTCCGGTTCTACTTAAGGATAAATAATTATCCTTTACATTGAAACTAACGATTTTAGGGGCGATTTCAATTCTACTTAAAGATAAGGAATTGTCCTTAACCTTAAAATTAAGGACTTTCGAAATAGAAGCGTTTCATGATCTATTTAAAGATTAAGAATTGTCCATGATCTAAAACTTAACGACTTACAGGGCGATTCCGATACCAACTTATTGATAAAGAATCGTTCTTAACCTTAAATTAATGACGTTAGGGACGATTCCGCTTCCATTTAAGGATAAGGAATTGTTCTTCGCCTAAAAGCTAACGACTTTTTGGTAAATTGCGATTCCAGTTCAGATGACAAAGAAAAAAATGATGGTTTTAAGGTTAAGTACAATTATCGAAGGAAGCAAACACTTTGTGGCTTGACATTATTACACAAATGAAAGAATATCTTTGTTTTAAACCACTTTATTACATTTATATACGTCGACCGGTTTCGGTTGAACTCAACCTTCATCAGGACAGTACAAATATAAACTATTATATTATAACTATTATATTTGTACTGTCCTGATGAAGGTTGAGTTCAACCGAAACCGGTCGACGTATATAAATGTAATAAAGTGGTTTAAAACAAAGATATTCTTAAGTACAATTTGTTATCCTTAAGAGTGGTAATTCCGGAATCAGGGAATCAGCTGCCAGGGACGTAACCGCTCATTTGTCAATTGACGGAAGTCGTCAAATGAACCTTCATGAAATATCGATTTTTGAAATATGTCTTATATTGTAAAACAGAAATGGTTACAACTATGCGTTTTCCTTTCTTGTATTTCTTAAGGCCGTAGATACAGGCTCCAAGTCCCAGGAGACGAGAGAAGCGAAGGGTAAAGAGATCTAATTTATAATTTATTAATAATTTATATATGTAGGTACCATGTGCCTTCTGCTTTGGATTTGTTTGCGATTCCCCCGGGCCAGTTTTTACATGATGGCAATCTTTTTTTATGTGCCGACACGTAAAGTATTTCACTTTATTTCCCGTTAACATTGTACGAAAGCCTAAAACGTTTTACAATCTTATCCACAGAGCCAAAAACATAGTGGTAAGACACCAAAAACTCTCGAATGGTGAGCTCTTATGAAGGGAAATTTGAACAACTTTGGCTGTCTAGACACTGAGATCTAGTGTTTATAACATACATGATAATTTTTATTTCTTGTTTTTATTTTTATTTATTTTTTTTTTTTTTTTATATATATTCATTGAATATATAAAAAAAATAAAATGGAGTTCTACAAATTAAACTTAATAACAATAAATTTATTTCTTGTGTTTTGCATTTATGAATTTAAAAGAGAATTATTTTAGAATGGAGCTTTTTAATTGTAATGGTTGTTGAAAATTTCGTCAGTACTAGTTCTTACAGGTACTTTCATAATAATTTTTAGTATACCTTTTTGGATTTTAATTAGTGATTTTAGGTTTTTGTCACTTGTACTGCCCTGCCCGATAATACCGTATTCTAATTGTATCGAACATCAAATTACAACTAGATTAAAACTTGTTACCAGCCAACTTGGTCACTTACGTACGGTGAACACCTGCGAATTTGATGACCCCTTTTTCAAAATCATAATATTTACCAGTTGAAAAATGGGGCTCTATATGGTGCGTCTCCGTGTGCCAACCCTTATAATCCAATGACCATGCCGCCGCTGAATTCCTGCTGGCTACCGACTGAACTAGCCACAGATGCTGACAATCTAAAGGCTAGCCAATCCCTGCTGCTGCCGATTGCTAGTCACTGATGCTGACAACCTGGAGGCTGGCCAATTCCTCCTGGCTACCGACTGAACTAGCCACAGATGCTGACAACCTAAAGGCTGACGAATTCCTGCTGGCTACCGACTGAATTAGCCAATGATGCTGACAACCTAAAGGCTTGCCAATTCCTGCTGCTGGCCACCGCTGTTGATCACCTTTAGTCTTTAGACTGGCTAATTCCTGCTGGCTACCGATTGAACTGGCCACTGCTGCAGCTGTCGCCTGCGCCATTTGCTGTATCGTATGGCGCGATGATGCACAATGTGCTCCAATCTGTAATTATCGCTGAAAGAATTCCGATTGTCTCAGTTTCTATCTATATATAAAAGCCCAGTTGTATTGAAATACATATAACTATTTCTTGTGAATTGGGTTGGCTGTAAGAAATAGGAATTACCTATAAGCTACACCCCTTTGTACGTTCTGTATACCAGTAGAATACATCTAATTAAAATGTGAATTTTGATTTGAATAGTCTTTATTTTATGATGGTTTGGATAGAACACCTTACGGTGTTTTACTTAAATCATTACCAGGTTGAGGGCTGATGTGTGCCGGTGCTTATTATTAACAGTATTTTCTTGTACAGGCAAACACGTACCGTACACTAATAGTGATTGGCAAAGAGCATCGTAGTTCTTGATTAAGTTTTTTTTACCGAGGACATTCCTGATGGTTTTGTAAAAATAACCTAGTTTGTTCAGTCCATTTAAAATAATATATTATAAAGCTCTCAAAGGCTACTTTTTAAAATAGCGCTTCAAAATAGTTGTACTCGTTATCATTATTTATTTGAAATGCGTATTTTTTATGTTCAAATGTTTGACAGATGCGGATTGTAACGGACGTAGTTGATCACATTATTCAAATTTTATAAAATCTGTTTTACATTTATAAAATGTGCCTACCCCACGCCACTGGCGAAATCATCACTCCCCGCCACTGGCCATTTTGTTCCCGGCCGCTTGAAAAACTTTGTCTACGAACGGCATCGATACCGCGTCGCCGGCTAACCTGCCGCGTGGATCGATGTCCAGCATTTTTTCTATGTAAAATTTACTAGGAAAAATCAATTTTTAAATATTGCAAATGTTTATATTTTACTTGTTCATCCCCTCGGCGGTAGTCAAATAAACACTATTTTCAATATACTACCGCTGAGGAGATTTTAAAAAAGCTGTTTTTCACACATATGTATAACCATTTTTTGAACAATATTTTTTACCTTTTTTGCGTGTACAAAAATCCAGGAACCTCGTAGCATAGTGAATCTTATCTCTTTCTGAGCGCTATGTTACGGGGGACCCGGGAAAAACTTAACATGTTTTACAAATTTGATCGCTTTGAGATCATATTTACACATTTATTTACAAACATTTCTTATTTTTTATCGTATCTTGACAAACAAAAAATCTAGTTGTCAAGATACACATTCTTATAACTACTATGCATTTAAACTATGTAATTGTTATTCATGTAAGCGTTCAAAATCTTTTCTAACTCGCAAATTTAAGCGACTACTTTCGCCAGTGCTGCTGGCAAAATGAATATGCGACATTTTGCCGGGGCATATAAACACATATCTGGCGCGGGTACAATCCCCCACCACTTTTGGACTCAAAGCCCAATGTCGGGTGCGAGTCATGCTTATTGAATATAAGCAGCCAAATAATAAAATAAAATTAGTTCATCTTTACCACCGAAACCAAGCGTTTTATTATCTACAAGTGACTCCTGCCCAACATCTGCCTCACCTCGCCAAGTCTTCTGCTCCAAGATCTTCTGGTGTTACCTCTTCAAGACAAGCCGGCCCTCCTCTGGAAAACCGCCAACACCAGAAGCGAGCAGAGACGACAGCACACCCAGTACCCAACATTCACCAAGCACTGGGTGCGGGAGGCAGATTTATCATCAATATCAACTACAATCATCATCATCGGCCGTAAAGGAGCATTCTCATCGGTTGAAGACACGGTTTGGACCCGGCGCCTAAATCTACAGTCTTGTGCGGACTCCCGTCCAGTACACGGATAGATCGAAAGATAAACTTCTTTTTGTGAAATTATTTTTGTGTTCCTGAGGAAAATATGAAATATTAAAATATATTATAAATAATTTCAGCTTCACTGATCGAACAATTTTAAAGTCTCCTGAATTTTACGGGTCTGCACTTGTACATAATAAAATCGTTAAAGTACAAAAATAACATCTATTTTGAATTTTTAATACGTGATTAAAAGAAAAACAAAATTGAGAATTTTTAATTATCTCATTTACAAAATGAATCCTGCGTTTAATATTGTATTCTGATACAAATTATTCTATAATGTTTTGCGTCTACGCCCAAATAATATAAATTAAATTGATATTGGATCAGAAAAGCTTGCTCTGTTGTTAAGTAATTGGACTAATTTAAATTGCGGTTCTTATCATTTCAAATCAGAAATAATACATTCATGTAGAATTTTTTATGTAGTTCTTGTTTATTGACATTTAAACACTAATACAGTATTAATTTAAACGTATTTAAAATAAATGATTACCTGAATTTTAAATGATATTAAATATATATCATTCAATTTCAGATTTATTTTAAACTAAAAATATGAGTAAGAGCATTTGTCATTTAAAAATATATTTAAAAAATGGCAATTGTTGATTTTAAATAACAAAATCTTTTAAATATTAATTAACACAATCGAATCAAGGTTGTAAGATGTACATCATAAGACATCTAAATAACGAATAATAATTTTTTTTTTTTTTTTTTTTAGGAATTAGGTATTGCCGTGAAAATATATTTCAGAGATTGCTATATAAAAGAAAAAAGGGTTATTAATAATATTTAATTGACTGATAAAACTATAATCGATAATCGAATTGTTTAAAATTAATTAAAAACAAATTTAATAATATAATTATTAATTTCTTCAAGTATTTTTAGGTTTTTGTTACAGCTGTTTCGGCTTTCCAGGCCATTTTCAAACTGAAATAATTTTTCCTTAAAAGCCGAAACAGCTGTAACAATAACAAAAACCTAAAAATACTTGCAGAACTTAATAATTATCTTATTAAATGAGATTTTAATTAAATAAAAAAATATTAAATGGAGTTGAACAAAAAAAATGTTTGAATATAGTTTTTAATTTGATAATAGATAATACAGGGTTTTCCAATAAAAGGTGTTATTTTGAATAGCCCGCTATTTCAGTAGATGTTACTTTTTGATAAGTAGAAACTACGCCATTAATAAAAATGGAACGATACACGCTTCAGCAACGCATTGAAATTAATAAAATTCTCTTGAGTGAATCAAATGCAAATCATCTTCAGTGATGAGGCCCATTTCCACCTCGGTGGTTTCGTCAACAAGCAAAATTGTCGCATCTGAGGCTCGGAAAACCCGAGAGTTATTGTTGAAAAGCCTCTCTATCCTCAACGTGTGACTGTTTGGTGCGGTTTATGGTCCGGCGGAGTCATTGGACCTTACTTTTTCGAAAATGAGGCTGGAGCAACAGTTACGGTGAATGGGTTGCGCTATCGAGAGATGATTAATGATTTTTTTATGACCAGAATTGGATGGAATTGATCTAGACAACGTTTACTTTCAACAAGACGGCGCTACGTGCCACACAAGCAACGAAATTATTGATCTTTTACGATTGAATATCAAAATAATACCTCTTATTGGAAAACCCTGTAGTGTAAAAGATATTAGATAATAGTATAATTATTTTTATTTTAATAAAAAAACATTGTTTTTTATTACAGTAACTAATTCTTCAACGTTCATCGTTATTTTTATTTTCATATTTTTGTATTCTTAATAATAATCATTATATGTTTATCCTGACGAAGAAACCATTGGTTTCAAAACATGTCAATTATTTGGATTAAATAGTGGTGCAGTGTGGTAAATAAAAATATTAAGTTTATGTAAGGAAATCGATCGTGTAAGGACTTTTGACTTTTTATAGATCAACAAACGGATACTCACATTTATGCATTTTGAATGTTTGGACTTTTTTTTCGGAGTTCTGTGAAAAGGAAATCTTTTTCTTGCTACATACCGAGAACCACTACATCGCTTGTCAAGTGTTCTGTCCAGGAAACTTCTAAGAGCTTTCTCCCAAAGGATCACGTTACAATGTCTTGAAATCCTTGTAGATTTCAGTGTTCAAGCTTTTACTTTGAATGGTAGAACGTAGTGAGGAGTGAAAATTGTACTGTATTGCACAATAGCGATATATATCTTCTAATCATTGTGGAACAATGTGGTAAAATCTAAAATTCAGTCATGATAAAAATAAGATGGACGACTTGGAAGTGATTTTTTGTAGCATTACCGAACTCGTCACGCACTGCTAACACAACAAAAGCAACTTTCACATAGCGTCATAACTGAAAACAATGACGCCGTTACTGAATGGAAAAATGCCGCAATCATTCCAAACTTTGGTTATTGACATCTGCCGTTATCGATTATTATATCATAATTAGCTTAACATATAATATAATCGGTAAAAAATCGTCCATTGATGGCAAAAATTTTCAATTTGGGAGGTGGGATTGAGTACCGCCGCCCCGGGAACCATTTGGATATATAATGGATAATCAACAAAGACCTCCGCCATAAGTCACCCTAAGTGGTTCGCTACGGCCGGTGATTTAGCAGGGGTGCCCGAGTTCTAGGACTCGGGTCTAGTTCTAGGGTCTCTCGACCCCTACTTTATACCTGTACTTTTTCTACCTAATCCTTATACCTTTTACCTTCCCAGAACATCCTCTCCTTAAATATCAATATATGACATAGGCCCTGAGTGGAATTATTTTCCTCAGGGCCTCCTGTGTGGGGTGAATGTAAAAAAAAAATACACTGGCACATATTATCTAATGCACGGTTTTTCGTTATCAAGCGTCAAATTCAAACGAGTTCGTTTGCAACATAAATTTAATACATTATTTTGGACATCCGCTGATGATTTTTCGTCGAAAAATCGTTCAATTACCCGTGACATTCTGAATATATGCCAAAACTATATTTCTTCAAGTTTAAACCTGTCTCGTTTCACCAAAGGTCACTAATGTTGAATTCCGTCCAAAAATGTTTTTCGACGTGCAGACAAGACTTTCTAGGAAGCGGATTCGATAAACTTCCAATATTTTAATCAATATCAACTGTCAAATGTCATGGGCGATTTGTCGTAGTGCTAGCAAGTGCCAAAAAAAATGTTGATAAAAAACTATGTCATGTCAACGTTGAATATTTATGCAGTAACCCAGGAATCGATAAACCGCATTATATAAAAGGTGAGTAAAATAGAATTGGAAAAAAAGTTTTCTTAATTGTTTTTTGTCAAAAAAATGTATTTAATAGAAGAAAATCTTGATAACATCATTGTCAGAGTCTTAAATCGCCCACAAAGGCATGTTATCATTTGGCAGGTGGTTGTTTCGATTACTTGAAAAGCGTTCGTCCGTCCAAACGCGAACATGAATTGTATTGTGCGACGGCAGGTGAAACATCAACAAGTACGTGTTATTGTTTCGCCTTCGTGGAAGCCGGATGGATCTATGTTTGAAGTTAATTCTTAGTTTCGAGTTGATCAGTGTACACTTATACAACGTAGGACCAGTAGCTGTTGGTGGCGGAAAAAAGAACAAATGACATTGAAGAAGAAGATACATAATAATAACAAATCTAAAGGAAAAATCGATCTCGAAAAAAGGAAGCATGACGCACAACAGGAACAGAAAATTAAAAAGATAACGGTCACAACTAGGAATCGAAACCAGGATCTCTGTCTTTCTGGGACAGCGTCTTAACCATTCGATCATTATCAAATGTCATATTTGTCGATAACATATTTAAAATTCAGAATTATTAACAATATTATATTTCAACTAAATTTTCCCATATTTTTGGCAGCTCCTTTTTAAATGATTTCAAAGTTATAATGAAATGGTAATCTAGATAGGATCTCGGATAAACAAATAGATTTTTATTTATAGTAAATACCTATTAATCTTTTCTAAGAGTCTAAATGAATATTCAATTATACAGTTTTTGAAGGTACCCATCAATGTAATATATCATTGAAGAATATAAAAAAAAACACTTAATTAAAATTGACTTGTTGTCAATTTGTACTCTTCGAGACACTGAGGCGGCTGCCGCTGACTCAGCACATTCCACATTCCATACATCAAATAAAATAACGTATGTTTTTTGATACAGAATTTTAATGTGTACTGATAGGCGTAATTTTATGTATGAAAGCTTCCCATGTGAGAAAGCTACAAAGTTGTTGGTCCCGCCTCATGCTAGAAACGTAATAACTTCTCAAACCGCTGCCCAACTTGGTGGCGATATAGGTCCCCTGTCTTTACTCTGTGCAGACAGGGAGTTCTTGTGAAGTGTTACATAAAACAATGACCACAACGAGGACATTTGTTTTATGTCTTGCTTTAGAATAGACACGTGAAATAGAAATAGCAAATATTTTCTAGATATTAATACATGTTTTAGCATTCGAATCGATAGTTATATAGAAATTTGCTTTACATTAAGATATAGGACACATTTTTATTTTTGTTTATTCTTTGCTCTGTAACTCCAACAAGTCACGAGCAGCCACTGCATAGAATTACAGTGTAGATGCTAGGAGAAACATATCTTTACTCTCGTCGTAGCTGTAAATAGATACATCTTGCGAGCATGTTGCTATTTGAAGCATCTCTTTACAACTTCGTTCAAACCAACGACCCTTTGATTCAGTACCCTAGACTTGAAAACAGTCAAATATTTCAGTTCACCACCTTGAAATAGCTGCTAGTTAAAAGTCAAAGGTATTCTAATTAGTTCTTAAGAAGTTTTAAATCACCTTAACCTACACATTTATACAACTCTACGCCACACAAATGTATAACGTACCTAATCCAAGTTAATCCTAACTAATATTAGTTTATTTGTTTGGTTGTTTGTCATTTCACGTCGCAACGGAGCGATCGATTGACGTGATTTTTTTGCATAGGGATAGTTGGAGAACTGGGAAGTGGCATAGGAAAAACATTTCATTACTGTGGGAAATTTATTTGTACGGCAATTTTTCCCTTATACCACGCTAGAATAAAAACAGTACTTAACCATTGAAATTTTTTATGTTAAGCGGTTTGAAATTTTAAAACTATAAAGTTAGCGGTAAGCACAAAGTTTTATATCTTTATTATTTGATTTGATAGACGAAAACTTAGTATCTTCCTAAGGAATTTGTTTGGAAACATCCAATATTTTATTAATACGTTCATCAGAAATAATTAAAATAAACCCCAAGGAAAAATCGATTTTCTAGGCCTGCTAGACCAATGAATGTCGACCGTCGGTCCGTCCATTACACCGGGCCGCACGCCGAATATTGTTTTAACACGACTTCATCACTTATGTCGTTAAGATTCCCACTTTATTTCAGAGATTTGATAGGGAAAATTCGACTGCAGGTCTGTTCAATACACCAGAGCCGCGCGTCGCATATTTTTGTGCATGGCTTCTTCACTTACGTCGTTAAGATTCCGACTTTATTATTATTAGTAGTAGTCTTAATTATATGAGGATGTCTATGGCGTATTTTTTTTCTCTCCTACACTGACTGACGGCGTATGTCGCCATTACATTAGATTGAAATTATAATTTCATAACGAAGATGAGAGGAATTTCTGTATTTAAAATTGCGGAGAATGGCTAGATTTTTGGTTCTCGAAACACGCCCACGTCGCAGTTATTCTGTATTATTATTTAATCACATCACTAACTTGATACTGAATTCATTATTTAAATGAAATACGTACAGAAGACGGCAATGTTTAAAAAAACTGTAAATTACACATTCAAAATAAGAGCCAGCAGCCATATTCAATCTGCTTTCGTACATGCGCACGCGCAGACCCGTAACCCGTCTCTCTTTCAAAATATCGTAACATCAAAGTATTAATTACTCTCGAGTGCCACAAATTAACTTTATTTTTGTGTGGAATTACACAACGTATTTATGAAACAAATCAAATTTCATTGCGCACGCAGGGTTTCGAACTCGTGACCAGTGGCGGTTTTGTCACGTAACGTACATTATAATCTACGCGTTCATAGATGGTGTTAATTTAATTATTTAATTAATATACACTGTTTGCAAGATACGCTTTGAAATATTATGACGAGTTACTTGCGCCCTTATATACGCATTATGTACATGAATAAATAATTTTGTCCGTATACGAACTCAATTCCTTAAAAAAAGGCATACAATTACAATATTTTATTGGTGATTTAATCCACAATTGTATTTTCATGCCTTCCTTGAAAGAATTGAAATTTTAAACAGACAAAACTATTTATTCATATTGCAAACAAATCGTCTTTACATTTTAAAGCATAACTTGCAAGTGTTTTTCGTTAGTTAATTAAATTTACGTCATATTTAAACGCATGATTATACATTACATTCTCCCTTATGTGCATTTTCTAAACGAATCCCGTGTGTGCCTTTCAAAATCAGAGACGATGGTACTTTTTGTTCTAAGAAAAAGTTCATACAAAACATAATCGTTGCGCTTGAGCGGTAAACCGTATGAGTGTGCAAACCTTGGGAATGTGTTTTCTGCACGGGTGAGCAGCGACTTTATGCAAATTACTATTTTTCAAGAAATAATGTATTTTTTCTGTAATTAAAGTTTTTATCAAATTAAGTTGATTACTGAAGACGTCACATTTTAATTTAAAAAAATGAACAGTTTCTTGCATTGAGATTTTTAATAAAAAAACCTTTTTATAACCTAAGACACCTTATTAATTAGCCACATATTCTTCAATGAACTGCCAAATTGTATTTTGTTGCTAGATCACTAATCTATGGTGCAGAGATATTGTAAAATTCATTTAGATCTAGGGAAAAACAAATATAACTAATAGTCCTGTGAACATTGGTTTAAATGTTCCAACAAGGCACACTAATGCAAATAACTCACCAATTACTAAATCAATCTCTGCTTATACCCACCACGAACAATTATTACACTTAGGATGGGTTGCTTCAAAGAATTTGAACGATTCATCAAATTTCAAATTTACTTTTCAAGATTTGTGAAAGTTCTATTTAAGATCTGTTATTATATCATTATGGGACGGTTGCTTCACTATTGTTAATATGCGAATAACAAATTCTAAATAAACACGACGATTTCACATTTGAAAAAAGAATCTTTATTGAAACATTAAAAAGGCCACCATCTTGAAACGGAAAGGGAAAGTACAACGGAAGTACTAACAGATGAAATAAAAAATGGTCGAGTTAAAATAAGACAATCGTGGAAAAGAACAACAGAAGATTTATTGATGAGTGATATTTTTCTACCTTTTTTTCCATAATTAAAAAGGCTACGAACCGCCATTGCCTGTGGCCTCTGGATTTGTAATTAAGGATCTTAACCACTCGACTACAGAGGTCGTCAAAGAAGAAGGAGTCCTTCTTGAGACTAGACCACCTCAAAATTAATCAAAAAATCTATTGTTTCAAAATATTAATTGTCTTATTATTTACTCAAGAGATTTTGGTATTTTCAAAGGCTGTAAATTTAAATTGCGAACATTTTCCACACAATGACAAGGGAGACAAATAAAACGAGAAAAAACTTCTGAATCAAGAGTTGATTATGTAAATTTGGCTCTGTTTTGTCTTCTGTCATCTTATTTGGAAAATAGGAGTGGGAAGGCAATTTCCAACGCACGAGCTCAGTAAGACATGCTTATTTTTAAAGCTTTGAACAGAATAAACACGAAAGAATTCTTCCTTTACTTTACCAAGTCTGATGTTATTACTTATTACCTGTAATAAATGGCTTTAGACTTCCTATGTTCCTATTTACTTACTTACATATATAGCTAGTAAATAATTCTGTTGGTAAATACGAAATAAATGACATGATATTGAGGCACTTTCTGTTTTGTTGTCGACCCAAAGATTGCTTATTATTTGTTGTCTTTTATATATAATACCTTTCAAGAATTCTTTAATTTTCTTTTCATGTCTAATTTCCTCAAACCAGCATTGTGGTAAATATGATATTAATCTTGCTTCAATGCCACGACACGACGATAGTCGGAATTATTGCTTATGATCACGTAATACTGAATGCTGTATAAATGAGATCCTTCAAGCGTATGTGTGGTAAAACCACGCATGATCGAATGCAAAGCTGATCTAAGCATAATAAGTAAGATTAAGAAAGGGATGCTTCAATAGTTTGGGCATGTAGAGCGAATGAACGAAGAAAGGAGTGGAAAGACAATATATAACGCAAATGTGAATTGTAGAAGAAGTCGGAATCAAATACTTTAGTCCGGCCATGTCAAGAGTCAAAATTATAGAAGAGTATGTATGAGACGATGTATGAATGTGAATGAGTTGAGGAATGTGTGCCAATACCGAGTTGTTTGGCGGTCCGTCATCTCTGCCTACCCCAGCGGAGAAAAGTCTTCATGGTTAGTTAGTTAATTATTACATTTATAATTATTGAATTAAAAAACGATCTAAAACCGCACATTTCGAAAAGGTTCCAACTGGCTACAACGTCATTATGGCATAGAAACAGCTAATATCCAAGGTTATCGTATTATCCAAGGTTGATATTTTATTATTATTTATGGCCTCAAGTGAAATTTGAAAACGTGACGTCATCATTCTTGTGCGAACTATGGTCGAGGCATCATCGGTTCATTTTACGAAATAACACGGCAGAATGTTGACTTGTGCTATGAAAACTTGTAAAAATAGATGTGAAAAAGAGAATAAACCCAATTGTCGTATTACATTCCATATACAAGCATTATTTTACTTTATTTTAAGCATATTCACATCGTATAATATGAATCAGTTGTTACTATCACATCGAGAAACGTCTGGACGCGAAACACAAAGCTGGTTGGTTGCTGGGAAGTAAATTATGAACATTTATAAAAGTGTCTTAACTAAATACTTAAACGAAATATTCGACTCTGAAAATAGATCCGAATTTTTTTGCCGAATTTGGACTTCGCAAATTTGTTCATAACGTGGCGAGTAATTTGCGCTCCCATGTAAAAATGTCTATTCATTCAAAAGCAGATTTTACTTTTAAGAAGTAAATGGTGATATTATAATGCGAGATGCCTATTTACTGTCAGATTGATTTATTGACGAATCACAGTCAGCTTCACTCCCTTTGTTCTTCAACAATTGATTTTACCCCTCGCCATTATCTTCTCGTCTATTAATTCCTATGTCTGTGTGGACGACCTTTTTTTACAAAACCTGTATTATCTTCTATATTAAATTGAATAAATTAACACCGCTCACGAGGCAACTGCCGGTGGCAAACTGGTTGTCGAGCTTCTCTCACGGCGCAACTCGAGTTTACGATTTCACAAATTATCTAAGCTTGTTTAACCATAGAAGAACACTTCAGCTGACATCTGTCAGAATTGCGTAAAAAATGTCTGCAGAATCAAGTGATGATGAAGCCGCCATTATTATTTTGTTTTCTTGCACAGTAAGGAAGTCTATAGTCGTAAATACACGGGAATTTTTCGACTTACTGAACAATTTAATAATTTTCCTACTCGGATATATCGTAATCTGACAGCTCTTGAGGTAAGGATAACTCTCAAATTTCATGAACACTGACAACTGATAGATCAGCAACTGAACAGCGAAGGCGATTTGCGAGTGACTGATTGTGTCACCGTTAAAAACTGGTTGCGCCGTGTGCGGACCACCATTGAAATACACAGGATAGCAACTTGAGTTGCTTACTGCTTTTTGTCAGTTGCCCCGTGAGCGGATGGACTAACAGTTGTAGCCAAGGTTACGCCCAAATTGAAGTTAGATAAGAATTTTAAAACTGCGTTTGTACCTTGGTTTCCACCGACTATTTGAAACTTTTTGTTACGCATGAATTTCTTGGAGAGAAGTAAATTTATTTATTAATGGACATCGTCCAAATTACAAAATAATAACACGAATACAGTAAAATGAAAAATACAAGAGTAGACAAAGCTACAAGAAAGCAAAGACATATGGCAGATATAATATAACAAAATAAAGTGACAACTCTAATCAAGTCAAGACTACGCCGTGGGTCAGGACCACAGGACACTTATAATATTCCGTCACTTGTTTAGCGACTGGCAAAAATCATTCAGACTTATCCCAAAAAAGTTAAGGTTTTGACTTGAGTTGACCAGTCTACACATTCTGGACAAAGGTGAATAATATCCATAATTTGAATGATGGTTGAGGAAGAGCAGTTCATTATTTTTGAGTCTGTGCGAGGGGATATTGAAGAGAATGAGTTGCAGTAGAGTAGGTGAATCAATAATACCATTTATAATTTTGAAGAAGTAAATGAGGTCATTTCTTTCCCGACGGACTTCCAAAGGAGAGAGGTTTAGAGTTAGTTCAATTTCATCATATGAGTATTTGCCTTTTTCTAATCCTAGCCTCCTAGCAATCCCTCTTAAGAACCGATGTTGAACAGATTCAATGCGTCGAATGTGGACAGCATAAAAAGGAGACCAGATGACACAAGCATATTCAAGATGGGGGCGAACCAAGGAGCAGTAAAGAGTTCTAAGGGTATTTACGTTTTTGAAGTCCGAAGTGATTCTAATTTGCACAAGTTGGCAAGTACTTTTTTATTTACATCAATTCTAACATAATATTATTTTTTGAAGGTCAAAACAAAATGCAATAAATATAAGTATTGACCATATTTTGTCGTTTTTAAATAACCGATTAATTGGCTATAAGACTTTGTGCGACCCTGTTCATATAATAATATAAGGTAGGTAATTGTTACCCACATTTACGTTTCTTAATTAAATTTCAACATAATTATTTCAGGGTGATTATTTGCCTACCCCTATTGTATCCGTTCATATTAGGAGAAGATTAAAACAAACTATACACTATTATTCCGCCCTAGGAAGTAACATGGGCATGAACACTTTAAACTGCGAAGGAAAGTAAAATATCCTTCACAGTAAACTCATATTAGGTATGGACTACTAAGGGTGTATAATTATATTTTATTAAACGTACAGAAGAGTGGAGTATAAGCTTATAGAAGTAGGAACAATGAAATAGAACAAAATGGATTGGCATTTGTGGTAAGAGAATGTCGTGCGGGATATTTTTCCAAAAAAAATTGCAGAGATGAATATATTTTATAAATTTCAAGGAATAAAAACTCACATGTAACACGATACCACAAATATAAAAACAACAAAAAGCATTCAAAGCTAAAACAAAGACAAGTATTTGCATACGTAATATCATAAAAGTGAATACCTACATACGTTGATAAACGGATAAAGCTTAGATCTTTGGCATGTTTAGTTTCCATGTATATTTTTATAAATAATTCAAAAACACTTAAGTTTTTAGAAGCTGGAAAAAGGTAAGATGGAAAGGTCTGAAGTTAAGTGCTTAATTTATTAATAAGGACGGGTTATTTCACAGAATTTGAACAATTCATCAAATTTCAAATTTAATTATCAAGTACTGTAAAGGTTATAATATTGTTTCATTATTTCGAATTCAAAAAAATTTCTACGTTTTATAAATTTTAAATTAAATATCCCTGTCGAAGAATTAAAATACAATTTCTTATTAAATACTCTAAAAATACATACATTAGAAGATAGACGTAAAATAAACGATTTAACGATCTTATTCAAAATACTTAACTCTAAATTCGACTGTTGTGAACTCCTGCAACTTATAAACACACATACACCCACAGTAACAACACGACAAAATACAATATTCTACAGCAGCACACATAAGCGTAACTACATTGCCCACTCTCCGATACAACGACTTCACACCATGGGAAATCATTACTTGGGTGATGTTGACATATTCAATACCAACTTTGCAAGTTTTGTGGATAATTTAAAACATTTATTTCAACAATACTCTTAAACACATCATGTAAACCTACAAATAGCTCTAATTTTCTGTTTTTGTTTCTTGTGTTTGTATGACTTGTTGCATAGCTTTTATCAAATGTAATTTTATTCTGATTTTTTATGTTTCAAAGTATCTTTCAAATTAAAATTATACTACCAACCATGTAATAGCCCCTGGGCATTAAATAAATAAATAAAAATTATTGCCTAGTTATTTTATAAAACTGAAATGATAACAGAACTTGACTAGAAATTTCACAGAAAATTATAAATTCGCTTTGTAATTCAAATGGTTGTTTCCAGAATTTTAACAATTCATTAAATTTCAAAGTTAATTTTCATGTTCTGCAAAATTCAAGTTCCATTATTTTATCATTATGGGCCAGTTGTTTCACATAATCGAAATTATAACAGAACCTTTACAGAATTTGAAAATTAACTTAATTTGATGAATTGTTCAAGTTTTGTGCAACAACTGGCACAAGGTTTTGGAGATTTTAAATTTCTTTATGCCCAAGGCAGATCCTTAAACAAATTTCAGGGCTTTAATTTGCATGTTGATTACGGTGACCGGATAAATCATCACAATGATAATTCATCACATCTTTAAAAAGTTATATAAAGTCATGGAAAGTGATGAAACAAAGACTTTATTAACTAGGTTAAGTAACTTAGGTTAGGTTAGGTTAATTTTTTTTTTCATCGTTTCTAATGACTTTATATCACTTTTTAAAAGTTTGTTCAATTGTCACTGTGTTGAGTTATCATGGAACCGTTGATTACCTTACCTTATTCGTGTCTCATAAGTCAATCGATTACCAAATAAATGATAATTACTTACGAGGCTGCAAGGGATCAATATAAAATTCTAATAGAGTCTGCTCTACTCTGATTTATTTCAATGCGTGTAAAGCATAATGGTTATTTGAGGGTAGATGAGGAACTAGAATAACTAGATGAACCCTCACGCACGGATTAACCAAGGGTGTGAATTAAGACGGGAGAAGAACGCACAAAGCAAATTTGAGGCAGGATGAACGTGATTCTCTGACCAAATCTCCTCAAAATATTACGTCGAATTTACAAGCCCTGTTCAGTTCCGCTTCTTGTTATATTCTTGTCACAGATATTATCTTTGCATTCTTAACCATAAAGCGGAAAATGTGTTTGTTTGTATGAAATAAAACTGCTCGATGTGTGGTCTCTGGTGTCTAGAATTTTTCCGTTATTTTTGATCTTTCAAATACACGCCGTTTCTCCGCACGGATAGGCAGTGGATGATATGCTACACAATTTTATTTCGACCGTCTTTCTCGGGGTGACCGGAAAACCCAACAAAATATTGACCGGTTGGTGGCTGAGTTGACATTGCGTTTGGCTCCCACCCAGGCGTAGTGTGTTTAATTCCTCGGCTGGCGAAGTCCTCCATCGAAACACAAGCAACGTTTTCCGCTTACTGTGGTGGTAGAAGGAGGTTTTAAAATACTGTCAGGTTATTCGTAACTCGGGAATGTTTGTTTTTCATTTAAAAAAAAAAGTTTAACATGCCTTTAAAAAGTGTAATAAAGTCTCAAACAAAAACTAAGTTAAATGAAGGTTAGGTTCATAGGTTAGTTTTTTCATTGCTTTTAACGAATTTTTATCACTTTTTAGAGGTATCTTGAACTATCTTTGTGTTGAGTTATCTTAGAATCCCTTCTGGGGCACCCCCGCTTCCCTACACTCCTTTCTTCGTTGATTCGCTCTGCATATTTAATCTATCTAAGCACCCCTTTGTTTTTTTTTGTTTTACACTAACCCCTATACAGGAAGCCCTGAGGAAAATAATTTCCCGTATTTTTCATGGTGTTATAAAAATTGTACAATTTTTTTAGTACGATTGAAGGGTTAGAAGTTATACCTACCTGAAGGCATACTTTATGACAATAGAAAATTCCGAAATAATATCTTCTGTTAAAATAATGCATTTTGGTTTCGTTTGAATTAATCAGTAACTGTTATTAATAAATCAAAAGCACTCTGCAGGACTTTGCGTGTGACAGTTGTATAAATCAAAATCAAATTTTCCTACCGCAAAACCGAATGCATTGAACTGCTGTTTGGTTTTATACTGGACCAAAATCATTCACAAAGTTATTGAAAATGGTAATAATAATTTAATGCTATTTTGAATTGTAGAACGATATTTTATAAAGGAGTGGCCCTATTCTGGCAAAAAAAATTACAAAGATATTAGTCTGTGTAAATCGTAGATAGTAGAAAAATCCATTGGTAGAGTGCGATTTGAATGTGTTTGGTGATGCGTTTTGCAGGGTTTGACAGTTGATACCTCTACCAGTTGATCCCCTAAATAATTATTTGTTTCTCTACGTCCTTATCAGTAAAGAAGTTTCTAGAGAGGATAGACGGCCTTATAGCAAAAGTCGATATACTTATATCTGCAGGCATCTTAAGCGGAAAACCGCGGTTATTTTATTGAGGTTTTTTTTATGTTACGTTATAATCACGCCAATAAGTAGATCTAAGTATGATCAGTAGTTTGTAATTGTCTATAAGCTAGGCTTCCAATAAGCTCTCTTGTGTGAGTATTAGAAGTTTATCGTGGAAATTCAATTTATATAAAAATATTCAGCATTACTAAAGAAAAACCACTTTACATTCGTTAAACTGTATTTTTGTTATGCAGTGTATAAAGAATGTTGAAGTTAAAATCCAGTTAATCAGTTATAATCAGTTATGCGTACAATAAAAGATGTTGACGTAGGTATAACTTTGACTTTATTATGATCGGTAGTGTTGTAGTATTGTATGTACGATTCACGTAGGTCACATCACAGTGGGATGTGAATCTGTGCTCACTGATGTCTTGTCAAATCTTAGTTTACCTTGTTGGCAGACAGTTAAAGAATAACGTAGTATGGTTGGGTGGGGCAGCGCAAATGAAAATATTCTAAATTCACTAATTAAATCCATAATGAAAATTATACTAAAAGCCCCCATAAGAACTAGCACTGAAGAAATCTTCAACAGTCTTAATTTAACCTCATATAAATTATTCAACTCTATTCTAAAACAATACTACATCGCATTCATAAATACAAAACACAAGAAATAATAACTAACATGTAGGTATATTAGAAACACTTTATCTGAGGGTCAAACACATATCCAACAAGTTACTACGAATACAACGCTTCGATAGTCACAATACAAAAAGCTTCTTATTCTAAACTCTACAACAAAATACTACTCTCATTAAAACATTACAACAATATTATAGTATTTAGCAATCAATTAAAAACCAGGATACGAAGCATAGAGAAATCTGGTATAGAAAATATATACTGACATCGAATACACAATAAAACCCAATCACTAAACTGCACTAAAAAATACTACATAATTACTATTAATAATTCTTAAAAAAAACACTACATAATATAATGAAATCCCCAGCACGGGAGATCACAGTGAGGATATCATTTTCTACTTGTTACAAAAAAAAATTAGTAAAACGTTTGTTATTATTTACAATATTATATTGGGTTATTTTAGTTACAAAACGAATCACGTATCCATTGGATATTAATCCTGAAAGCACGGAAAACACCTGTAAAAAGAACGAATCCTGGATAAAAGCACAACATAGGTGAAGTTCTTTCACAAATCTCATAAGCTGTTTCTCTTAAAAACACCGACCAAACAATAGATACGTTTTCATTTTTTCCAAGAAATAAGCAAAGATGCTTATAATATAAGATTCAGCTCAAATTATTTTCTTTACAAAAGGAGACCAAATCTAATAATTTCGACATAAATTTTTTAACAGTTAGATTGGTAGAATTGAAGGTGGGATATACCTGTCAATTCTAGCTCTAATTACTAAACATAGGTAAAACAACGTTTTGTTTCCGATCTACTTAGTCCACCATCCGGTGTTTCTTTCATCGCGAAATGAGATTTAAATAAACTAACCCATAAATAATAAGCAATAATTATTAGCCTTAAACACCCATACAAAATTTCCGGAGAAAAAATAAATGCCGCCGTCGGGAAATGAACCCGCAGCATTCTGACTACCGCTTAGCTGCATTACCAATTAAGCTAAGCTGGAACCAAACCCGCCAAATAATTCAAAATGTAATAATATTTTTCATTCAACTATTATTGATTATTCGATTTTTTAAATTTGTATGGGGGTTTCAGGCTAATAATTATTGCTTAAGATAATTTGCTACCCTTTGTGCTATGCATAAAAACCTTGTATCTGATAGTATTATTACGCCAGCGTCTGGACGATCTAGGCCCTCTGATTGGTCGAATTAAAATTGTCTGTTTCGGGTAAATTCAGCTAACTTGAAAATTAAGACACGATTTCATACTAAAATAGGATTGCCTCATAATAATACGAGATTTCTTCAAAAGCATCGTTTCTGCTCATATATTTTTTGGATAATATCGAAGAAAATATGTTTTAGAAAGTTCATAATCCATTGGATTAATTACATTACAATGAAAATTATCCACAGTTACGTGATTATGTTTGACGTTTATAAAAAATCACGCGTTCCTTATTCAATATGGCGGATACGCACGGCTATAGATGGCCGACAGAGCGCACCTCTGGCGGTTTAAAAACGAACCAAATGAATGGCGCGAATATTTAAATATGCAGCTCACAATATTTGACTACTTACGATTAACGAGCATTTAATAAGAAGATTTCTTCTGGAAGCTTATCACTTTGTAATGGCATTTTTCATTATTATTTATATTTTTTTTGCTTATTAATTATATCTGATTTTATATTGACATGTTTTCTAATTTGTAAAATTTCAAAATTATTTATTTGCGATGCTTTATATCCTGAGTGAAGTATTTTAAGACCTGAATTTTTATCGAAAGTGTGATCATTATTCAAAAGATGATTTGCAAACTCAAATTCACTATTTCCATTTAGAGCCCTGCGATATTCTTTAGTTCTGACTTCAAAGTTTCTATTGGTTCTACCTTTGTAAAAGAAATTACAATCATCCCAATTGAGTTTTTAAACTCCTGATTTTTTGTTTGAATTTTGCTATCTTTATTATTAAGAATATATTTCTTCATTGTTATTAGTGTAAAACGCCAGTTGAATAGTACCAGAATTGTTTTTATATATAATTTTAGAAGTATCGTTATCCACAAGCAGAATTCTACGCCATTGTTTATTTCTATCTTTAGAAAGACCGTTTGAAGAGAATATGTTTAATTTTTTTATTTAGTATTTCAACTATCAATTTATTAGAATAACCGTTATTAAATGCTATTTGTCTTATGAATATATTGTTTTATGGTTATATTCTATTTGTTTTTTTCAGGTCTTAAAATACTTCACTATAAATAAATTTGAAATTTTAGAAATTAGGAAACATGTTAATATAAAAGCAGATATAATTAACAAGAATTTTTTTATAAACTCTCTTTTAAATATTTTCCCACTTAACAGGTCTTTCCTGTCTAACGATATTGTAATTCCTAATTATTATAAACCCAGCTTACTCTTACCCCTCCCCCCTCCTTCCACTTCTTCTTTCCCAATTGCAATCTATATTTACTTTTTGACTTCGGTGTATACACAATAAAATGTAAACATAATATTTATTTATTTATTGGACAATTTGCATAGCGCCGCTTTTCTGAGATATCACCTCAGGGGCGCTATATTGTAATAATCTACCTTTATATATAGATTTTTACTCTCCCGATGAAGGTGTATATATAATCTAACTTTAAACTTTATTAGATACAGTAACAGTTGTAGGTAAAGAATTACCAAATGATTTCCGAAAATGATTACCCTCCTTTTATTCATAAACACGGGTACAATTAATCAATATGTAATAATCTATTATTTAAGTCAATAAATATTAATTGTTATAACTATCTTTAATTGTGACAAACTAAACGATATTGATTAAACTTATAGACATTGACAGTTGTAACACATATTTAAGCACTGCAAGTCTCCTATGAGCTAATTATATTAGGTACGATAACAGTTAATATCAGTTGTAGACATGTAGTCAATAATATTGTTTCATTTGAAATAATCCATCACAAATACGTAAAATTTCATTTATTCAAACAACTGTCATTCTTATTATGCGTAAATTTAGCAAGTTATTATTAATTAACTCCTTCCTGTTCCGTGTTTTAATAATATATATACTCACCCTCTCTCTGTGAATGTTCTAATATCTATCTATTTTTTTTTTATTTTTTTTTTTTTTTTTTTTTTTATTTAGTAAAAGATTATACATTTAAATACATTATTTAAGAAATGTTTTGACTGCCCAACTAGGAGGATTCCCGTTTTAGGACAGTCAAATTAGTATGAGTATTAACATTTTGATAAGTTGTTTGATAAGTATAGTATTACAATAATAATGAAATAATAGGTATTTGTACTTTTAACTGGTGCCTAAGCCTACTAACATGTTTGTATAAATATGAATAACAAAGAGAAGAAATACCATAAAATAAAATATTACATTAAACATAAGATTAACTGCTGCTTGGGTAGCATTCTAATTTAAAAGTATTAGGTAAGTACATATATACATATAATGATAAAGATTATAACATAAACGTATCTTTTACTGTTTTGTTGGAGTTTTTGTTGTTGTTTTTGGTTTGTGTTTGATTTCATTTTTTGTGTAGTAAAAGTTCACTCTCCTTTCTACCTAATTGATGAAACCAATTAGTGGTCAATTTATGAAGAATAGCTGTGTTTTCCTTTTTCCAAGCATCGGGCATGAAGTTGTATAGTTTTGGACCTAAGAATGAGAAGTGTCTTTGAGCGAGAGATGTTTTAGTTGTGAGTGGTACAATTGGATTTCTCCGTGAGTGGCGGGTGTCGTGAGAGTGGTTAATAGATGGGTAGAGGTGGCGTTTTTGATGGGTGTTTAAAATTAATTTTCTCATGTATAGTTGTCTAACATCCAGAACTCGGAATTCTTCAAATAGTGCATCGCTATGATATCTAAATGGTTTTTTGAGGATTACCCTTAGTAGTGATTTTTGAGCTTTTGCTAATTTGTCCAAAACAGTTTTTGCACACCCACCCCAACCTAAGGATGCATAGTCTAGAAGTGACCCACACATAGCATCATAGATGAGTTTCAATTCTTTTTTACGTAAGATATTTCTGATTGTCATAAACATGTACGTAAGCTTTCTAACCTTTGTGGCAACTAGATCTATTTGTCCGTCCCATCTAAGATATTTGTCTAATATAACACCAAGGTATTTTATACTGTCTACGCATTCCAATTTATAGCAATTACAGTTAGTGGAGTCAATGCATTTATGTATAAAAATATTATGTGCTTCCTCGGGTTGGCCCGCTTCTGTCGCACTAAATCGTATAAATTTAGTTTTTTCCGAATTGAGTGTCAGCAGATTATAGTCTAACCAAAGTTTTAGCTGTTTTAATCCACTTTCTGCTTTGCAGTGTACATCATTCCATGTTTTTCCTTCAAATATTAGGACAGTATCATCTGCAAATGTTATAATATGATTGGAAAAATTGCTGTTACACAGATCATTGATATAAATACTGAACAAAATAGGTCCTAAGGTACTCCCTTGGGGTACACCAAATTCTACAAGGGCTGGATCGCTAACATTATCATTAATTTTAACTTGTTGGTATCTGTTAGTTAAGTAACTATCCATCCATTTGTATAGCAGTCCCTGAACACCTATAGCCTTTAGTTTTTTTAGAAGTATTTTATGCGAGATGGTATCAAAAGCTTTGGCAAGATCTAAAAAGAGAGCGATGGATTTATTACCCCGGTCAATATTATTGGAAATAATATCCGCCAGCTTAGCAATAGCATTTTCTGTTCCTAGACCTGGACGAAAGCCGAACTGGTTATTAGATAAGATTTTATGTCTTTCAAGATAGAGGGTGAGACGATTTTTTACGATTTTCTCGATAATTTTTGAGAATGAGTTGAGTAGAGATATTGGCCGATAATTATGTATATCCGATTTGTTTCCATTTTTATGAATCAATATAACAACTGATTGTTTTAAGTGGTTTGGGAATGTGCCTGTCTTGAAACTAAGATTACAAATGTATGCAATGGGACTCGCTATAAGTGGTTTCAATACTTTCAGCAGATTTGAGGAAATTTTGTCTGGCCCACAAGCATTCGATGGCTTCAGCTCATCTATCATTTTCATGACTTCATTAATCGTTGTTTGAATCTCGTCTGTTTTAAGATTAAGATCAGTTGAAGGTATGTTGGCTAGTTCAGATTCAGTTTTCTTACATTTTTCAAGGATTTTATTTGCGAGAGAGGCTCCTACTGAAGTGAAATATTGATTAGCAAAATTAGCCATCAATTTGGGGTTAGTAGTATTTGTGTTTTTCATATCAAATGATTGTATGAAAGACGATTTGCTGTTTTTTGTTTTGGTAATTTGACGAAATATTTCCCAGAAACGTTTTGGAGTTATGGTGTTTTCGTATATATGTTTTTTGTAGAAATTTTCTTTAGTGGAAATAATTAGTTTTTTACATATGTTTCTATATTTCTTATATTGTTCTTGAACTAGAATATTATCTGGTTGTCTTTTTGCATTTTTATGCATTTGATTACGTCTGTGGATGGATTTGACTAGGCCAGGGGTGATCCATGGCATGAGTTTAAATTGTTTGTTCGGTATAACTTTATTAGTAGTGTGATTAGATATGTAGTATTGTAATTTAGTGATAAATTGCTGCATTGCTTGCTCAGTGTCAGTCTGGTTTATTACGTTTTGCCACTTTTCTGTTGTCAGCTCCTCAATTAGTGCGTGATAATTTATTTTAGAAATATGTTTGTTTTTAGGAGGAGAGGAAGGTTTATTTCTTAGGCCGAGCGCTGTGGTATAATGATCTGAAATTGTTGTGTGTATAACAAATGAGTCTGCGAAATCAATGTTTTTAATGTTGATGTGATCCAAGCATGATTTACTTGCACCTTGTACTCGAGTGGGGGTGTCAATTATCGGAGTAAAAGCATTTTCAGTGAGAAAACATAAATAATCATCGGATTGGCGATGATTGTCAAGAATAGTATTAATATTCAAGTCTCCAATGATTATTTGGTGTTCTGGGTTTTCTGTGTTGTTAATGATAGAGTGGAGTGAATTTAAAAATGAATCGATGTTGTGAAATGATGGTGATCTATAGATTGTAAAAATGCATAGGTTTTTGTTAAGCACGATTTTTAGACAATTTGCTTGTGTTAAGATGAGTTCATCAACTTGCGTCTGTATACCGTCCCTGACATAGATTACTATACCACTAGCTTTATTTATTATACTGGTTGTGTGGTACTCAGTATAATTTTGTATGTTTTTGGCAGTGAAGTATTTATTAATCCAGCACTCAGTTAGAACTAGCAAATCGAATTTGAAATTGAGTTGGTCAAGAAATACGAGAAAGTCATCAATGTTGGTAATACTTCTAATGTTTTGGTGAATAATTTTCAGACCGTACGATTCCCAACAATATTTATTCATGTCTTCGGGATTATCAATCACATTTTTGTTACATGTGAGTATGGTTTCTTCGATGATATCAAAAGATACTTTAATCATTTATATTTTCATTTTTAAAGTTATTTAAGTATACCCACAATGATAAGATTTGGGAACGTACAGATGTGTGTGTGGTGTTTGAGTAAAATAATGTGTGTATGCTTGTATTAGTGAGTCATAGTGTGAGAAGAATATTTTCCGAGGTAATGTGGATAGCTCGTGATTCTGTTGTTTGGCGTACGTAGACCCGTCCCGCTTTCACCCATACGTAAGCTAGCTTTTTTTCCGTAGCCGTCTTCTTCGCCAGGTAAAGTAAGCGTTTATTTGTTGTTGTTAAGTGTTCTGATATATAGACTGGCGTACGTGGTCCGGAGAGGCCTATGGAGCTCGTGTTAAGTTTGTCTTCCTTTGTTGTGGCGTTCAAATTGTATCTTTTTACACAACTTAAGAATTCATCTCTTAAGTGAATTTCTTTGAAACGTACAATTATAGGCCGGATTTTTGTTGGGGTTGGCCTACCAGGAGCTCTAAAGGTTCTCTCGATATCATTTTTAGTAGTGGTTGTGCGTATTTCTTGACTTATGTTGAAAAGAATGTTATGTAAATTTTCTCCTTCAGCCTCCGATATTCCTCTTATTTCGGCAACGAAATTTTTTTGTTGGCGTTCTTGATCGTCGAGTTTGAACTCGAGCATTGTTACTTTTGCTTCGAGTTCCATATTTTTCTTTTCGACGGAATCTATGGTTTTCATTTTATGCATTACTTTTTTCAATTCGTCCTCAAATCCCTCCATTTTTGAGTTGAAAAAGGTCATCGAATTCTTGAATTCTTTGAATTCATCATATAAAACTGTCACTTTTGATTGGATGCTCTTGAACTCTTGGAGTTCCACCTTGATTTGGCGGAGTTCCTCCATTAGAAGAGTTTCCCCTGGGGTTAGTCCTGGTTTGCTGACGTTGGCAGGAGGAGCTGCGTGCTCTTTGCTCGATGTGGAAGTTGAACGCGCTGTTCGACGAGGTTCCGTCTTACATCCACTGCATTTGGTGTTGGCGCGTTTTTCTTGGGAGAGCTTCCGGTATTGACCCTCAGTAATGCCGCCGCAGGCGAAGTGAAGACTCTCTTCGCAGGAAGAGCACCAAAACATTGACTCCTTTGTGATTATTGGTTCTGGACACTTGCTGCAGGTGAAGTTCTCCATATTTATTTTTTGTGTCGATAGGTGTTAATTAATTAAATGTAACTGTTGTTAATATCACTTAAAATGGGCGAAGCCCAACCAAGAGCCACCCGCAGGGCCTAGCAGAAAAAAACCCAGAGCGAAAAAAAAAGCGGGTTTTTAACTGCTTATTATAATTAGTTTATCAATAAAATATATTGTTGATATTATCAGTATTTAAATGGTCAGCAAAATTTTGATGTTTTGAACAACTCAGAAAATATTTCAAACGATATTATCAAAAGGATATTGGCATTATATAATAGGTACCTTCAGACAATTTTTGAGAAGACGCTGAACACAAAAAGGTAACGGAGAAGAAAAATGATCAAATGACAAAATCTGAAATTACTGATGTAAAAAATAAATTTTATCTGGGTCAGTTTCCCATCAAAGATGAAAATTTCAAACTCAAAAACTTTCTGTGACTGAAGGCGAAGCTTAATGCTAAATCACTATTTTGATTAATCTTTATAACGAATTGGTGTACATAACAAATACAAAAAAAAATATGCTTTAGATAAATTGAAGGGTTTCCTATCGCTTCGCTTGAGTAGAATACAAATAAAAAAATAAATGACGCAATAAAAAATATAAATGTAATATACTAAAAAAAATATTTTTCTAATAGAAATGTATGAACGCGTAAAGGAAACAACTTTAATAAAAATCTATTGCTAAGATTATCTGTTACAGTTTCACTTGGTTAACTTTTTTGCTTTCTTATAATATTATTTACAAAATAAATAAAAACAAGTTTTTTGCTTGAAATCGAACGTTTCTATACTCTGTTTGTCAAGCGATTTTAATGCCTATTACCTCCAATACAAGGTATACCAAGAATATACAGATTTTTGGCTTGTACCTTCCTCTAAAGATGACATATTCAATGCAGGTGAACTTTCAAGATAAAATTCGCCATTGAAAAGTATTTACTGATCCAATTATAGCCGAAAAATTCATTATATTATTATTATAATTATAATTAAGTGAAATATCAGTAATTAAATGTGAAGCTAAAAATATGTCTAAACTAATGGCCTCAGGATCATTGCCATTCAAAAGACAACCAGAAATTTACCTTTCAAATGAAAACGGTTAGTAAACATAAAAAATTATAATATATTGAGAATAATAAAAAAAATAAATTATTATTAATTATAAAAAAATAAATAAATTAGTAAATTGACCTACCCAGTCAGACTCGAGAATAATTCTCCACTAACAGGGAATTGTAATTAGTTAATTAAGATTGTTATGTATTATTTTGTTATATTGTATCTTCTATTATTAAAAAAAATAATAATAAAATAAAAAACAGTTACTAACAAAAATGCTAATAAATAACAGAATTATTTAAAAGTTTATGGAAAAGTGGTTCATGGCGGTCTCCCGCCTCCAGAGGACCATCAAGGGCATTGACATAAATACAAAGACGAGTTTTGTTCCTACTAATCGAACAAACAATTTAGCGCGTTCCTGTTCCTAGATGCAAAGCGAATAACGAAACGCATAAGAAAATAATGTTCATTAAACTTGCGTGATTAAATGAAATAGCTACATATATAACTGCCCTATTCACGTCAGGGGTTTAAAAATAATTAATAACCAACGCAAGGTTTCGCAGCACAGAATAATTTATCAATGTCGTGGTATGCACATTACAAGTAGGTACTGTGTAATGTCTGCAGCCCATTCCAGATTAATGCTCTGAGCTGCATCGATGTTAGGTACCGGCGCAAGAAGTGCAGTTCCCAGAAGCAGATTATACCAGATTCAGGCTCTACTTCATTAATTAAAGCGCACTCAACACTTTGGGGAGATTACCCATCCCCATTCTTCTTACTGGGGAAAACATATCAACATCATTAGATAATATAATATCATCAATAATTCTAATTTCGGTTGTATTCACGTTCAATGAACTCAAACCTCCTTTCGAAATTTCATCATTGGAACTGATTGTGTGAATTCCGACAAGCAATAAAGATGGCACCTACCTATGATAAGGAAATTATTTTATTATGACTATAAAAACAAAAACACTACATTTGATGTGTGTAATTCCTTTGTTTAAATTTTGGACAGATTTCGAAAGGTTAATTTCTGTTCATTTCTACTAATAATAATTGGATAACTTTTATAGCGCCGTTTTAGTGAAAAATCACCTCAAGGACACTCTAGGCGTGGCATATACTTTCAGTATCGCCACGGCGAAAGATCCCCATTCAGGATTGCTGTTTGAAATGGCTCTAGTCGAGTTTGGTGACCAGATCAGAATTGCCAGGTAATTCCCCACATTCCTCTTCCCAATCTCCTACTCCTCCCTACTACCTTCAGCCTCACAACATACCCTAAATATTAGGGATGCCATGGTCTTACTTACGCCCAACCGTCAGTTAGGACTCGCATAAATTTGATTTACAAAAGATTGTTATTTGATAAAACCCAAAAGGCTTATATTTGAATTTTTTAAATGAATGGCAAACACTCTCCGGATAAAAATAATCAAATAATATTTGAATTCTACCACCATAATTATCAATGAAAAATGTTGCTTTTGCAATGATCAATAACTTATGTTAACTTTTCTAAAAGTGATCGAACCCACGACTTCTGGTTATATTTTGTTAAATATTTGATTTGTAACAAGGTGCGTAGATCCTTTTACTTATTTTATATGAATGGTTTCGGTGTGTGGAACCTTCAGATTTACGCATTAACCATTGTGCATTGGTTGTATTGCCAACCCTGGATTTTTTGGGACACATCGGTGGCCGTACCTGCGATCGAATCACAAAACCTGATGAGTTCAAATACGTGATGTCGAAGGAAATTTCCCTAGTTATAAGGAAGAAAAAAAATGTTGTCAAAAGGGAAATCAGCACAAATCTAGGAAAATTACGAACTCAGTCAAAACATTTTTTTTTACATAGGTCAATATTACTTGAATTGCTAATAAATATGTTTGTATTATATTTTTTAACACAAAATAATAAAATTTAATTTGTTATGGGTATCTAGTACCTACCTAGAGTAGCGACTACCTAGAGTACAGAATAATAGAAGAGTATGTATGATACGATGTATGAATGTGAATGAGGCAAGGAGTGTGTGGCAAGACCGAGTTGTTTGGCGGTCCGTCCTCTCTGCCTACCCCTGCGGGAAAATGGCGTCATAGTTAGTTAGTTAGTTAGTACCTACCTACTTCAAAAGAAATATTTTTTTCATGAATCCGACAGCATATTTTTAGGACTCCGGGTAATTTAAATAATGTTTATGTAAATCAAAAAGTGTTTTTTAACAATGACAACACAAAATGAAATGATGTTTTGAGGAGATATTTACAATATTATTCTATTAACCTGTCTGTACTTTTTATGTTTAATTTTATGAAAAACTCATTGTAATGCAGCAAGTTATTTATTTAAAAGCCATTAACATAGGTATAAAAGTTACTATACTATAAAGTAAATATTATTGACATGTCATATAGCATGTAATGGGAAAAACTCATTGTAATGCAGCAAGTTATTTATTTCAAATCCTTTAACATAGGTATAAAAGTCACTATACTCTGAAGTAAATATTATTGACATGTCATATAGCATGTAATGGGAAAAACTCATTGTAATGCAGCAAGTTATTTATTTAAAATCCTTTAACATAGGTTTAAAAGCCACTATACTCTGAAGTAAATATTATTGACGGCCGGCGTGGTCTAGTGGTATACGCTTTTGACTACAGATCCGAAGGTCGCGGGTTCGAACCCGGCGTGCGCAAATAAATTTTATTTGATTAATTTGTGTTATTTCACAATTAATTAATTTAAAATAATATATAGTATATTTGCGGCACGTTCCAGAGTGGAAAATACTCTCAGTATCGCCCTGGTGTAAGACCACCATTCAGAATTGAAACGTTGCTTGAAATGGCTTAAGCCGTGTTTGGTGACCAGATCTGAATAGCCAGGTACTTCCCCACCTTCCTCTTCCCCATCTCCCTCCCCTCCCCAATACCCTCAGCCTCACAACATACCCCAATTGGGGATGCCATAGTCTCACTGGCTCCAGACGGGAGCAGTTGGGACTCTTGTGCGGTATTACTGTAAAAAAAAAAAAATATATAGCATATAATGGGGAAAAACTCATTGTAATGCAGGAAGTTATTTATTTAAAATCCTTTAACATAGGTATAAAAGTCACTATATTCTGAAATAAATATTATTGACATGTCATATAGCATGTAATGGGAAAAACTCATTGTAATGCAGCAAGTTATTTATTTAAAATCCTTTAACTTAGGTATAAAAGTAACTATACTCTGAAGTAAATATTATTGACATGTCATATAGCATGTAATGGGAAAAACTCATTGTAATGCAGCAAGTTATTTATTTAAAATCCTTTAACATACGTATAAAAGTCACTATACTCTGGAGTAAATATTATTGACATGTCATATAGCATGTAATGGGAAAAACTCATTGTAATGCAGCAAGTTATTTATTTAAAATCCTTTAACATAGGTATAAAAGTCACTATACTCTGGAGTAAATATTATTGACATGTCATATCCCATGTAATGGGAAAAACTCATTGTAATGCAGCAAGTTATTTATTTTAAATCCATTAACATAGGTATAAAAGTCACTATACTCTGAAGTAAATATTATTGACATGTCATTTAGCATGTAATGGGAAAAATTCATTGTAATGCAGCAAGTTATTTATTTAAAATCCTTTAACATAGGTATAAAAGTAACTACACTCTGAAGCAAATATTATTGACATGTCATATAGCATGTAATGGGAAAAACTCATTGTAATGCAGCAAGTTATTTATTTAAAATCCTTTAACATAGATATAAAAGTCAGTTTACTCTGAAGTTAATATTATTGACATGTCATATCCCATGTAATGGGAAAAACTCATTGTAATACAGCAAGTTATTTATTTAAACACCAATAACATAGGTATAAAAGTCACTATACTCTGAAGTAAATATTATTGACATGTCATATAGCATGTAATGGGAAAAACTCATTGTAATGCAGCAAGTTATTTATTTAAAATCCATTAACATAGGTATAAAAGTCACTATACTCTGAAGTAAATATTATTGACATGTCATATAGCATGTAATGGGAAAAACTCATTGTAATGCAGCAAGTTATTTATTTAAAATCCTTTATCTTAGGTATAAAAGTAACTATACTCTGAAGTAAATATTATTGACATGTCATATAGCATGTAATGGGAAAAACTCATTGTAATGCAGCAAGTTATTTATTTAAAATCCTTTAACATACGTATAAAAGTCACTATACTCTGGAGTAAATATTATTGACATGTCATATAGCATGTAATGGGAAAAACTCATTGTAATGCAGCAAGTTATTTATTTAAAATCCTTTAACTTAGGTATAAAAGTAACTATACTCTGAAGTAAATATTATTGACATGTCATATAGCATGTAATAGGAAAAACTTATTGTAATGCAGCAAGTTATTTATGTAAAATCCTTTAACATACGTATAAAAGTCACTATACTCTGGAGTAAATATTATTGACATGTCATACAGCATGTAATGGGAAACACTCATTGTAATGCAGCAAGTTATTTATTTAAAATCCTTTAACATAGGTATAAAAGTCACTATACTCTGAAGTAAATATTATTGACATGTCAAATAGCATGTAATGGGAAAAACGCATTGTAATGCAGCAAGTTATTTATTTAAAATCCTTTAACATAGGGATAAAAGTCACTATTTGACACCATTTCACAATTTGGTAGGCGGGAATGGGTACCGCCGCCCTGGGAACCATTTATTGGATGACCAACACCTCTACCACAGGTCACCCTAAGTGGTTCGCTACGTTTGGTGACTTAGCAGGGGTGCCCGGGTTCATGGGTTAAGGTTTGCCCA
The DNA here is from genome assembly GCA_026573805.1 of Hesperophylax magnus. Taxonomy (NCBI): domain Eukaryota; kingdom Metazoa; phylum Arthropoda; class Insecta; order Trichoptera; family Limnephilidae; genus Hesperophylax; species Hesperophylax magnus. The sequence continues at coordinate 5,212,812 of JAIUSX010000108.1, forward strand.
GGTCTTGGTGGCGGGTGCGTCGGCCCACCTTCTGCGTGGCGGGCCGGTTGGAAGATGCTGGTTGAAGGAGACCCTTTACAACCGGTTACCGCTGTCCGGGCCGCTCGATAGTACAGGGGCCCGACCCTCAGGCTCACGACTAAGGGTGGGCTGCCCCATCAGCGAGTGAAAAAACCCCGCCACTGCTGTTGTGCCGGTTCGTGACCGGAGGGGACCCAGCAGCAGCGTTTGGGGCGCATTGGATGCCCTCTCCAGCCGGACTCTCTCAGCCTATCGCCTAGCACCGCAGTGGGTGGGCTGAAACCAAAAGCTCATCACTCCTGGACAGCCTGAACCCCAGATTCCTACCCATCCCTCATACCTTTCCTTTCCAGACCATTCCTTTCACCTCCTACCCTTACAAAAAAAAAAAACTTAAAATTCTTGAACATACAACACAACAATTTTAACATCGTTACAGCGGCGAGTAGCAGGCATCCCCGGTGCGGGCCAAAACTGTTGGTTAATTTTGCCAACATTCGCGGCCTGCACACAAATTTAAATTCCGTTCATCACCATCTTTTGTCCCAACGTCCCAACCTTCTTTTCCTATCCGAAACTCAGATAGCCGACTCGCCAGACTCCTCCTATCTGGACTGCCCGGGCTTTACCCTCGCAAGCAAATTCCGACTCAAAGGAGGAGTCTGCCTCTATAGTCGAGCTGACGTCAACTGTGTACGACTATTGAGTCTGGAAAACTCCAGATTCGACGTAATGTGGGTGCGCGTCAATCTTGCCAGTACGGCAAGATTCTACGCATGTCTATACCGCTCACCGAACCATAGCGAATCAGACACTTCCGAACTCTTCAAACATTTGAGCGATACTATTGATGATCTCTTGCTCCGCTACCCTTCGGCCGAGTTTGTTGTTCTGGGGGACTTCAATGTTCATAACGAACCATGGTTGAAGTTCTCAGGCCCAACGGCTCGGCTGGCCGACAGGCGGAATCCTTTGCCATTTGCTACGGATTAGAGCAATTGGTTCAGGAGCCTACAAGGGTTCCTGATGTCCAGACTCACCGCTCCAATCTGTTAGACCTATTCTTAACTACTGTGCCACACTGTTATAAGATTGACGTCACAGCGCCTCTGGGATCATCTGACCACTGCCTAGTGACGACATCAATCCCCGTTAGCCTCAGACCAACCAATGAGAGGCTGAGGAGAAAAGTGTGGCACTATAAGTCAGCAGATTGGTTCGGTATGCGGGCCCATTTCAACGCTTTTCCGTGGTCAGCTGTTTGTTTTCGGACTTCGGACCCTTCAAGATGTGCCCAGGAGATTGGTGAAGTCATCAAATCGGCGATGGATGGCTTCATACAATCGACTACTAAAGAAACTGGTGTGGGCTTAAAGCCGTGGTTCAGTCGACAATGCTCCGAAGCAGTTCGACGAAAAAACGCGGCTTACCGAGCCTACAACACATCTCGAACGCCCGAAAGCAGATCAGCATACAACAAATCGGCAAAGGAATGCAAGAGAATCATTAATAGACCAAAATTCGAACACGACCTGCAGATCAGCAAAAAGCTGGCTGCCTACCCGCATGGCAGCAGAGCATTCTGGTCGCTTGCGGGCTCAATAGGTCGGAATTTTTGCAAACCTCTTACCAGACCTGACGGCTCACTAGCAAACACCGCCACCGAAAAGGCTAACCTATTAGGGAAAATGTTTGCGGAAAACTCGACCCTCGACGACGGAGGTGCTGTTCCGCCGTCGGTTCCTCACTGCGGCTTCTATATGAAAAAGCTGAGGATCCGGCATCGGGATGTACTCCACGTCATACGGGGGCTCGATGTTAACAAAGCTAGTGGACCTGATGGAATACCTGCCCTGGTATTGCATTGGTGTGCTGCGGAAATAGTTCCAGTTTTGACAAAGCTCTTAAAAATGTCCCTGAAGTATGGCACTGTGCCCTCTGGTTGGAAAAAAGCGGTCATTCACCCTATTCGCAAGAAAGGTGACCGCTCCAACCCGGCCAACTACCGCCCCATAGCAATCACATCAGTTCTGTCCAAAGTGATGGAACGTGTGATCAACGACAAACTGCTCACATACCTCGAGAAGAACAAAATTATCAACGACCGTCAATACGGATTCCGGCGGAACCGCTCGTGCGGTGATCTTCTCGCGTATGTGACGCATGTTTGGGGGCGGTGCTTGGAACGTCACGGTGAGACCCAAACGGTCGCACTAGACATATCCAAGGCCTTTGACCGGGTCTGGCACCGAGAACTTGTCAACAAATTGCATTCTTACGGACTTCTCGCATCCCTGTGTACGTGGATTGCTGACTTTTTGAGGGATAGGTCGATTCAGGCGGTTGCTGACGGTTTCACCTCTTCCTCGCACTCCATAAATGCTGGCGTCCCACAGGGATCGGTTCTGTCTCCGACTTTGTTTTTGTTGCACATCAATGACCTTTTGACATGTGCACCGATTCATTGTTACGCGGATGACAGTACAGTTCATGATTGCTTTTTGTTTGACAAGCCCTCAAAGGGCACACAAACTCCAGAGGCTAGGAGGGCTTTGAAGCAGAGAATGGACGGTTATCTCGAGAGTATTTCCTCCTGGGGTAAAAATAATCTCGTCGAATTTAATGTTTCAAAGAGACAATCCTGTCTGATTACGTCTAAAAGGGATCCAAATGATAATCTAGTCTCCTTCAAGGGAAGCAATCTTCCGAACAGGCCTTCCATTGATATGCTTGGTATAACTATAAGTGACCAGCTCAGGTACGGGGGCTCCATCGAAGCCAGAGTAAAGTTGGCCTCTCAGAAGCTGGGCGTACTGTACAGGGCCCGCAGATACTTTAATAATACACAACTGCCGACCCTGTACCAATCGCAAGTGCGCCCTACTGTCGAATTTGGCAGCCATCTCTGGTCCGGAGCCCCTAAATACCTGAAAAAAACCATAGACTCTGTGCAAAAACGGGCGGTCCGTTTGATAGATTCCCCAATCTTAACAAACGGACTGCAATCTTTAGAGCACAGGCGTCAGGTAGGTATGCTCTCCTTGTTCTATCGGTATTACAATGGAAGATGCTCTGAGGAACTAGCGTCATTGATCCCTTCGGCACCGGTGCGTAGTCGGGATACACGCCAAAAGCGTGCACAACATTTGTACACAGTTGACACTTGTCACATGAGAACGGGTCGCTTCTACGATTCGTTCTTAAGTTCAACAGCTCGGCTGTGGAACGAACTGCCGGCCTCTGTGTTTCCTCCCTCCTACAACATGGGACTCTTCAAGACCCATGTTCACTCCTTCCTCTCCACAAAAAGACCCTCCACACAGCTTCTTCAAAGATGACATAGGCCCTGAGGGAAATTATTTTCTTCAGGTCCTCCTGTGTGGAGAAAAAAAAAAAAAAACTATACTCTGGAGTAAATATTATTGACATGTCATATAGCATGTAATGGGAAAAACTCATTGTAATGCAGCAAGTTATTTATTTAAACACCATTAACATAGGTATAAAAGTCACTATACTCTGAAGTAAATATTTAATTAAATTTTTTTAATGATTTATTTATTCTCTTGTTTTTTTACATTTGTATTTTACAGTGTCTCACAAAACTGAGTAGTATTCAGTTTGATTTTAAGAAATCTCTCATTTTTACAACATTTCAATATGCAAAGGTGTTATCATTAATTTTTTTCTAACTAATTTAATTTAAATTTCTAAATTATATTAAAATATCTTCAATTGCAACGAAAATAAATGTAAAATATCTGTTAAAAATTTATTCTTATCCCGAATAAACCAAAGTACATGTATTATGGGGTAACGTCTGTTGTAATTTTAAATAAAATGCTGTAGCAGTACTGTATAATTATTAAACACATAACGTGTTGGTAAAGTATTGAAACCTAAAACAAATTTCTCAGTTAAATTAAACATGTACATCTATAAACGAACAATATTAAAAACTGTTGTTTTCCAAATAAAAAATGTTATGGTGATTTAATTAAAACTATCATAAAATAGAGTTAGTGACATAGTATGCTTAGTTTCCATTTTTTGATTCTTGCATAGGTACGTAAAAAATATTTTTTTATTCATCTTTTATATGATAACAGACTTCCTACATCATTCAATATTATTTTTAATCTTAAGTTATTAGAACAATATTAGAAAACTACTTATTTAATGTTATATATTTAAGTTAAGAAAGTGAAATGTAAATTTCTTTTAACTTAAAAATTTCTTTTAACTTAATAAATTTCTTTTAACTTAATAAATAAATAAAATAAAGTATTTATTTCCTAATCTATGCAGGCGATATATTTTGTTCTGCATTAGTGGCAGTATTGTTACAATAATATGGCGAAATGAGTCGAGTTGGTCTACTAGTTACACGATAATCTATCGGCGATTGATTGATTGACTAGATTGACAAGGCCATTCTAGAACTAAGAAGAAGATAATTTGTTTGGATTCAAGTCGAAACGAGTTGCTGCGGAAAAGCTGTCATCGACTACGCGTCAATCGGTATCATACCATACCATATTTAAGCAAGCTCCTTTTTGCCAATTACCAATTTAGGATGCAATTTTATTGAATTTAATTCTTAAATGCGTAACTCTTACTTTAAAAAACATTATTTTTTATTTTACAATTCAATTTTATTAATTGTTGCCACCTGATACCGCGGTAACAATTCACTGAGTTTCCGCCGTGCCACGGAGTTCACATCATTACTCCTTACTTATCAAATAAAACTAATTAAATAAACAGTTAACAAATATTTTCGAGGATTAAATGCTAAAACTCACATCCATGTAGCCAAATAACCCATCAAAACACTTATATTTAAATTCTCCTTTATTGCGGCTTTGTCGAAGGTTTTATCCAAAAAGTTCCTTCCCATTTCCCGATAAGGGATTGGTTGTGATTTTTGCGGAGAGAAATAATAAAATATCCAAAGGCTTAGAGAAAGTTTCCCCTATTTGGGGAATATTAATTGTTGAGTAACTAAAGAATTCCAGCCAACAAAAGTTTAAAGAGCTCCACAAGGATTTCTGTAATTAAAAGGTGGGTAAATATACTACTGAATATTAAAGTCGCTGGAGATGTTCAGTTTTCAGTTTATAAAATAACTTGTTTGTGTTTCGAAGGGCTATATTAGATTGTTAGTGAAAGGGCAAAGTGATAAGGGTTTATGGATAAATCTAAAATGGTTGGTTACCTACCTACATCATTAAAATATTTTATTTTCTTATGTGTAGTAGGTCCCTAACTACTTATCACTACTATGGCTCGGTATATCAGTTGAATACGGTGTCTATGATATTAATAGATGAACGTGTTTCCTTTTTCTTCGTAAAACCAAACTACGGTTTTCGTGACTGATATATCTGTGCTGTCTAATATCCATTTTTTTTTATTTGCTTTGCTGGAGTTAGTGCACTATTCATGAAATTGTGACAAACAAACCGATGAAAACAAACTGTATTGACGTTGAAAAATTCCTCTTCTAATACCTTACCAGACTATTTTTCTAGTTAGATTGATTATCAAATAAATATCTACTACTCTGGAACTTGTCGAAAATATACTATAAATATATTATTTTATGTTCCATGGTGGTTCGTGGTCCTTTTCAATGGGGGTTCAGAAAATCAAGATAAGTTATTATATTGGTGTACATGTTTCTTCAAATTTTACGGATTCTCCTAATTTAATTCAATCCTTTATCACAGCAATCCGTATTTTGATGTAAACAACAATATATTTTGCCATTGTACAATATTAGGGATAATTGCGGCAAAATCATTAAATACAACAAATTTTTTGTCGAAGACTGAAACCAAACTAGAGAAAGTGCAACACAATGTTGCATTAGTAGTTACTTTAAATAATTAAGACAAAATCTGTTTTACTATTAGGTTTACAAATGCTTATTATTATGTTTCAGCGCTTAGTTCGTCTAAACAACGCAACGGATTTTGATAGAGTTTTCACTATCATTAAGATAATTTCTTTCGGAAGGTTTATGTATATAAAACATACATATTATCTTTATAGAAATTAGAGAAAAGTCAATCGACGCCAGGTAGACATCAGCTAGTTTACTGAAAACTTGCATCTGAGAAAAATAGGCACAAAAGAAGCTTTGGCATGTACAATACTATGTATATAATATACATTATATACATAGCAACTTAGATCAAGGGTACAAATGCATAGCGATATATCTAGATTTAGCTAAAGCCTTTGACTGAATCTAAACTACATTTTTGACAAAAAAAAACAATTTTTGTTATTTGTTTTTGGGGGTTTATGCCGTGTTGCGGCATAACTCCTAACTAACTTACTTAGGAGTTATGCCGCAACACTAACTAACTCCTTCTTTAGCCAACGTTTCGGACAGCATTGCAGTGTCCATCATCAGGGCAGATGTGTTATTTGAGGTTGTGGTGAAATGTGAGCTTATGTATGAGGTTGTGATACCGTGTTGCCAGCTCCAACCCTCTGAGCTAACATTAACGTATCATTTTTTTAATTTTTAATTTTTATTTAAAGTGGTTTTCTTCGTTGAGCTCTGGTGTAGGCGTCAATTACCGGATACCAAGAACTATTGAGCTTAGCTCCATCGTCTTAAAAAAAAACAAATTTCAACATACGCAAAATATCAACAACAGACCAGTTAGACAAGCGTGCGAAGAAAACATAAAACTCCGACGGTATATACAAGCTTTGGACAAAGACACTATCAATATCATGTTATAAAAGCATTCAAAAGTCTAACACTTGAAAATAAAATCGAGGAAAACAAAAATAAGTTCAGACACAAAATTACAAAATGGATGAAAGAACAAAAAAGATAATATTACAAAAATTTCATAACATAAAATAATAAAACATACACGTAACACACAAAACCAATATGAAACACGCATCTTTAATTTTATTTTATTTTACCATAATTTTTTATCTATATTTTTTCACTTTACTCTTACTTTATTCACTTTAGAGAAAAACGTCAGTCTCATGTTTAAATTTCATAAAAATTAGTTAATTTAACATTTATTATTTGAGAAATAACAATTCACCTGCCGAAAGCCGGCTTATCTCTTTAGGTTTATCCTCTTCTAAGGGTGATCTATTTTTTTGTGTAAGCAAAGACACTTTTCGATGATATTGGAATTCTAACGGTCATCTTTCTTTCTTTAGTGACGATAATTGTCAATGTAATGGTTAATGTTTCTTGCTCTTTCTATGGCTATTTGTGTGATGACCATTTTTATCAGATCATTCTTTTGTAATACTAGCGCAAACGCAAGTAAAAAATCGCGGGATATTATAATTGTAGGATTTGTGAAGTTGAAAGTATTTTTATAAAAAAAATATTTGAGTTTCAAAAAAGTACCTCTTTTAAGTTAGTTAATCTTAAAAACATTACAATGACATTAAAATACAAGACAAGTTATATTTATTCTAATCCAACAAAAAATGTAGAACTGCTTACTGAAAGAACAGCCATTAAAATAATATTTGTGTACGAATGAAATAGCTCTATGAACGGCCCGCTAAAGTATGTTCTCTGGACCTAGTTCAGTGAAACTTTGTGCTTTTTCTCAGTATATTCACTTAAGGCGATGCCATGCGTAGTAATGCAAAATCATGTGTTTTTGGTTTGAAAATTTGGTCGCCTAAAAATGTTTCAGATGCTTTAATTAAATACTGCGAGTAGAATACATCTTGGCCTTTGAAATAATCGAGTATTTTTTATAGACGTCTTTTTACAAGCCCAGAAAAAATAATGTAAAGGCCTGTGAAAACTGCTTTAAAGTTCAAAAACTCCTACTTACGAACCCATTTTCGATTATGATTTTATTGTATAATGTGAAAAATTAAGTTATTTATAAAATGATCGAAAAAAAGTTAAATATTTATGCCACAAAATAAAATAAAAGACACTTTTTGGCCATGTTTTTTTCTTGCATAAATCAAAACAGGCGGATTGTGTTAAGCGGGAATTTAAACCTTATCGCTATCTACGTAAGGGTTGTTATTGATAGCGGCTCAATTTATAACATTACACGACGTAGTGCATCGCTTTAAGTAATTCATACAAGCATTTAAACAATATTAACGCGCATTTAAAATAAAGTTTATTATAGTTTTAAAATAGGTAGTTTTGTTACCTACTTTATCGCTTGTCTGACATGATTTATACTAATCAGTTTCAATTTTGAAAATTAAAAAGAACTCGAATAATTTTACTTATTACGTTGGAATAAATTTTAAATCCGCACCCATACACCGACAACCGATATAAGTATATATAATGTATGTATATAGCTCCAAAAAGGTATGATTTTAAACATTATAATGACATGTTTTACTAAATTGAAGATTAAAATAAATTATATAATTTTTGTATATCAAAGCATGAATGCTGTAGAAGTGAGGTCCCTGATACGTATGTGTGGTAAATGTAATGTTCGTGTGAGAAATAGAGCGAATGAACGATGAAATGAGTGTAAGGAGATTATATGATATAAACGTGAATGGTAGAAGAAGTCGGAGACGCCCAAGGAAGACATGGCACGATCAAGTGAATCAGATACTTGAGTCGGGCCATGTCAAGAGTCAGAATAATAGAATAGTATGTATGAGACGATAGATGAATGTGAATGAGGCAAGAAGTGTGTGCCAAGACCGAGTTCAAAGGTTCATATTTTATGGGTAGTAAGTACTTGAAAAATATGGTAGTTTATGAAAAAAATTGAATTCGGAGCAGTCTCCGAAGACTTCAGATATAATCGTTCAGCCTTGAAGTAAGTTGCGGTTGCCGGCAGCCGCAACTAAAAAGTCTCTCGTGTGCGCGCCTCCATTGCAACTCCATATACCGTAATGGATGTTTATGCCCACCACTGTTGCAATGCAACATCCTCCGCAACTGAAGCCTCTTGTCTGTGGGGGCTCTAAAAAAATACACAAAAGATATTAATTTACAATTAATATGCATGTAATTCATATTTAAAATCAAAATAATTCTGGGTAAATAAAATATTGGGTTAAATCTAATACACAATATAATTTATTAAGAACCTCTTAAAATTATTCGTAATCCGGTTAAACCCGGAATCGCAGGCCCTTAACGAATGAATTGATAGGTTTCCTGATAAACTTTTAGTAAAATACCAATGAATTGTCATGATGCAACACGTGTTCTTAAAAATCCCGATATTTTCACTTTTCGTCATTAAATAATCGTAATATCAAGTTAAAGGCAAGTACAATTCTGTTTTTAACCGGACTACTAATAATTTGAAGAGATTATTAATAAATTAGCTATCCGTGTAATAAATTCATGAAAATTGATACTAAAATTCTGATTGAAAATGGAATCATAAATTGAAATGTTCTGTTTCGTCAACGGTTTTGCGTCCGGCATTTAGTGCCTCGGATTAAACAATTTTAATTTCGATATTCGAACTTACGTATAGCGGAATCGTCCGATAAGCAATAAAACTGATATTGCGCACAGGAAAAAAAAACATTTAGCCTTCCTTTTTTTATCTACAATGTTAAAATGTTTTTTTTTATTGTAACGCCAAACAAAAGACAAAGGAAAGGTATTTAACAGAATTTTAAACAATTTATCAATTTCAAAGTTCATTTTCATGAACTGTGAAAGTCCTATTCAAGTTCGGTTACTATCCGAGTTTTGCGAAACAACTGGCCCATGATGAAATAATAATTAAGAATTTAAATAGTGTTGTGTTCCTACAAACAGGTCTCCAACTCGTCTTGGAAGGAGTTTATAAATAATTGGTTCTTTTAGATTAATCAGGGATTTATTATTATTCTGCGTGTTATAATGGTGACTCGATAGTCGACCTAACTAGAAGCTGGCTAATTGGAATCTGAAACAGTAAGTTTCTCTGAGAGCCTTACCACTGGCCCTGGCGACTACTGGCCACTGGCTCCATCTTGCGGACTTCCACGCAAGCTCTATGCACTGCCATCTGTGCGTGCATCTATGAAGCTCTTACTTTCCAACAAATAGAACGTTCACAGAACTTGAATTTTAATGAATTGTTCTCTGCGAAACTATTGGTTGGGCGACAGTTAGTCTGGTATTCCTTAAGAGAAATGTTTTCTGGGAAGAAAAGGAACAATACTGATTTTTAACATGTAAATACCATAAATACATTTAAGTTCCAATTGCTTGGAATCAGTGGGAACATGGCATCCTCAAATATTTAGCCTGCATAAGGAGATAGAGTTGAGGATGGTTAGGAAGTACCTATCTGGCTATTCAGATCTGGTAACCAAACATGGCTAAACGTTGTTCTAGCAACGTTTCTATTCTGAAGAGTGGCACCATATGTGGAATGTTGCACATAAAATTACGTCATGTAACATTTCGTCTAACACACTAGCGGAAAATGAGATGAAACCATGCTAATTATTCAATACGACTTGCTTTGGAAGAACATAGCACGTCCAAACGTTAGGCAGTCGCTCAGAAAATGGAAAGATCCTGACTTTCAAATTCGGGTAGTTTCACTTTATAACCCTTTCCAAAATTATGAACATTGCAGTGTGGGAATAATTTTGTTTGATTTACGTTTTTTACTTCGAATACCAATGCATTATTATTATGCTTTTTAAAATTTTATAATTTTTTTCTTAACTCCACACAGGAGGCCCTGAGAAAAATAATTTCCCTTTGTGCCTATCTTTGGGAATGCTTGTGTAGGGATAAGGCAAGGGGTAAAACTTTCGTACATATATATTTTTAAATAATTATTTTATGTGAATACAGCACAGGAGTTGCTCCCAATCGTTTGAAGCTAGTGAGACTATGATATCTTCAATGGTTGTGAGGCTGAAGGTAGAGCTGAGGGGAAGAGGAAGACAGGGGAGTACCTGGCTATTCATATATAGTCATCAAAAACGACTAAAGCCATTTCAAGCAACGTTTCAATACTGAAGGGTGGTCTTACACAAGGTTGAAAAGATACATAATTTTTTAAATAAGTAAATTGTGAAATAAAACAAATTATTAAAATAATTTTTTTTTCGCACTTCGGGATTTGAACCCGCGACCTCCAGCTTGCTAGTCGAGAGCCTCACCCCTTGACCACGGAGGCGGAAGTATTGTACTAACACTCCCCTAGTCTATTTGCTTGTCAAACCTTTTTTTTACTTTCGTTTAGTAATTGTTGTCTGTTATAATAGCGTTTGAATCGATGTAACGATTTTTCACATTTGCATTAGCAAATTATTCGTTATTTCATATTTTGCAACCACTTTTCTAATCTTATTTTTTTCTTATTTTTTTCGCTTTTGGTAAATATTAAATATTTATGGACATAGCAGAAATCTTACGATGTAGCGGAGTTCTCGAATCTAAGTGAGTTATGGAGATTTGAAATATTAATATCTTTATTGCTTTGCTGTGACGATTGTAAAAATAAATCGTAAGCTATAATCAGGACGATTTTTTGTTTCAATAAACATGGTAGTTATAATAATTAATAGATTAGCTGTAGAAATGACTATCTAAAAAATACTATCTTGAAATTACCATCTTGAAATTACCATCTCAAAATTACCAACATAAAAATGCGTAATAGAAATTTCTATCTAAAAATGAGTAATTATTAAAAATACTTAAATTGTTAACTACTATAGCAAAAAAATTCGTGATTGATATGGTATGTGAATGACTGTAAAAATGCATTTACGTTATGTTTATTTATAACCCAATTAGAATAAGCTATGAGGAGATGTTCAAGACAGTGATTTAATGTTAATTTATTAAAAATAATGTTAAAGTTATTGTGTTAAAATTGAATTATTCACAGTTGTCGTGAATGAGTAGTAGTGGACTAAACCAAAAACAACATGACAGGCGGCGTTTTGTATTTCAGATTGCAGTGCAATAATAAAACATTTCGAAACTTGCTAGGTACGCCGTTCACGGATGAACTGCATTTCGACGTCGGTCGGCAGTGACGGACTGGCGATTATTCTCTTTTGGTATATTTAATAATAAAACTAAGCAGATTATTAATTGAAGTATATTATTGGCGTGTCCGTGTGGCCTACGAAAGTTTTCATTGCTCCCTTCCACTTTTCACTCGTCCACTGATCCATCCTACTACCGATCCACTTATCCACCCATCCATCCATCCACCCATCCATCCATCCACCCATCAATCCATCCATTAATTTATCCACCCTTCTACCCATTCACCCATCCATCCATCCATTCATCTGCCCATTCACCCATCCATCCACCCTTCCACTCATCCATCCATCTATCCATCTACTCTTCCACTCATCTACACATCCATTCTTCTATCCACCCATTCATTCTTCCATCCGTCCACCTTTCCCATCATTCACCCATCTATCCATCCATTCATCCATCCACCCTTTTCACTTATCCACCTATCAATCCATCTATCCATCTACTCTTCCACTTATCCACCCATCCATTATTCTATCCACCCATTCATCCTTCCATCCATTCATTCATCCATCTAACCTTCTACTCATCCACCCATCTATCCATTCATTCATCCATCCACCCTTTCCACTTATCCACCCATCAATCTATCTAACTATGTGCTGTTCGACTAATTCATTAGTCCATCCACCCATTCATTCTCCAATCCATTCATTCATCCACCCTTCCTCTCATCCACCCATCTATCCATCTACTCTTCCACTCATCTACCCATCCATTCTTCCATCCACCCATTCATCCTTCCATCCATTCATTCATCCATCCACCCTTTTCACTTATCCACCCATCAATCCATCTATCCATCTACTCTTTCACTTATCCACCCATCCATTATTCTATCCACCCATTCATCCTTTCATCCATCTAACCTTCTACTCATCCACCCATCTATCCATCCATTCATCCATCCACCCTTTCCACTTAACCACCCATCCACCCATCTATCCATCTGCTCTTCCACTCATTTATTATTTCATTCACCCATTCATTCTCCCATCCATTCATTCAACCATCGACCGTTTCCACTTATCCACCTATCTATCCATCCATCCATTAAGTACATTTAAGACCCTTAGAAGCTGTACATTTCATGGCCATCAAAATTTAGTAGGCAATTTGATTTGCCAGTTCTGCCCTGGGGTATGTAGGACGGGTGGTGGATTGTTCGGCTTTGCATTTATTATCAAAATGTCCGCCGGACCGGATATAATCAGTCAGCCATTTGTTGCCTCTACGGAAACGGTTCTGAATTCAAACCAGCAAACATATAATGAATAGCATTATTATTATAAATCAACCCCGGAGTTGGAAGGACTAAATGTGGTGCTCTATGTTGTAAACTAATTTGGACATTGAGTTTGATTTACCAAATACACGGAAATCATTAATTACAACATTTTAACCATACGAGTACCAGTACCAAGACCTTTTTTAGAATTCATGTTAAACGAAAAACCGAAAACTTGACACTTACATTATGTTACAATATGATGAGCTTCATACCGACAACTACCACAACAAAGATAAAGTGTATGAAATCAATTAACCCCAAGTTTTTATTGACTTACTTGCAAGTTGGGAGCGGCTCACGTGCGTTGTGTGGCCCGTCTGTAACTACGAAGCTGTGAAAAATATATTAAAAACAAACAATTCACTAATTGTATAATGAAATTACTTTCAGTATCTCACTGGTAAATAATGTTGCCTCAAATGGCTTTAGCCGTGTTTGGTAACCAGATCTAAATAGCCTGGAATTTAACCTTTTTCTTTTCAATCCCCTTCCCTTCTCCACTCCTTTTACCCTCAAAACATACTCCAATTGCTATGCCATAGTCCTACTGACTCCGTAAGTATTCAAGTAAAAAAAAATCATAGAATACTACTGAGTTTATTAAGACAGTTATGAGAAATCTATAAATGTAATTAAATAAATATTTATTTTTTTATTTATTTATTTATTCGAGACACAAACAGGATATTTATAAAAACATTAATTATGGATTACAAAATAAAGAAAATACAATTATAAATATCCCTAGACTAATGTGTCTGCAGCAATCACATTTGCACATTCACATAAGTAAACATGTAAAACAATTACAGTATTTATATAAAAACTTAAAACTTAATTACAAAGATTGAAGCACATAATAAGGAGAAAAATTTAAAGAGTACACATTAAAAAAATTCTAAACCACTAAACAATTTTTTTTCTTTATTTTTTTTTCTTTTTATTAATATTATTATTTTTTTCTTTATCTAAGTACAGAAATCGTGGAGATATTTCTTGAAACAAGTTATATTATTTGAAAAAATATCTACGACAGTGTGTGTTTTAGCAAGATCATTGTATGATCGAGACATTCTAGACATAGGATTAAAATATCCAGTGTTATTGGCAAAGATTTCGGTCCAAAATATGTTCATATTTCTGGTATATTTGGGCCTGGCGTAAAAATTGATTTGATTGACTAAGTTACTATTTACACGATTATTCACAATTTTGTAAAACATTAAGAGGTCATTTATATTTCGTCTTTTAACTAAACTCTCTAGTTTGAAATATGTAAGTCTTTGTTCATACCCATTTAGAAGATGGTAGACACCTGATCGATAGGACAAAATCCGTGTAAATTTTCTTTGGACAGATTCAAGTCTGGATACCTGTGAAATGTAATGTGGATTCCAGACTGTTGACCCGTACTCAAGAACACTACGGATTAACGAATTGAATAGAATTATTAGGCTATTAGAGTTCTTGAACAGTTGTGATGTTTTGAATATCCACATAAATAAACGATAAATAATAAACGAACGTGCTCCAAAAAATTTTTTATGGCAGCTAACAGATAAGACTTATTGACAGGCGGGCTTGAAGTGCATATGATTCCCACGGGAAGGGAGAGATCGGAGGGGCAGTCAGTTCTTGGACGTGGGTACGTTGGCAGCTCCAAGAAATGAATACAAATCAGAAGTGTTGTGTGAAATTACAGTTGATTAGTGAATTCAAATAGTGTTAGAAAGCTTTGTTGTATATTGAATTAAAGTGAAATATTATTGAACCGGTGGTTGTGTAAAGTGAAGGTGGTTGGATTCAGTGAGAAAACAATTAATAGTAGTGACAATAATAACAATTGGATAATTTGTAGAGCGCCGTTTTGTGAAAAATCACCCCAGGGGCGCTAAGGGTTGGGCGATCGCGATTATAATATAAAATGTGTTAAATTAAACGTGATTTCGTAAATGTGTAGTTCAAACTAAATTACTTGTCTTAAAAACATGAAAATAATAATAATAATGATTGCGTCTTAAAACAAAGTGAACGTATATAAAGGCAGCAAGTTTTAATCGGTCTAGGGAGGAATTGATTTGGCGAGATCTATCCACGGAGACCGAAAACCAGAGGATCAAACAAATTATAAACTCGGGTTCGAATCCCAACAGAGATTAGGGAGGTACAATTGTATTTACAGAATTATTTAATTACCCTTTTATAAGCGTAGGGAGGGGACCAACCTTGAACAAGTTGCAAGGATTTCGCTGAAATGAGGAAAGAAGCCGATAGGGGAGAGATCGAAAATTAAAGTGATTTAGCTATATAGTGTAACCAGGTAAGCTTCACGCTGAGAATGAGAGATGACTAACTGGGTGAGTTTTTATATTATTTATTAAATTTCAGAGGACCTTTTTAAAAGACGGATACAACCGAGGTACAGGAACTAAGTTTACGACACCTGTAGCCCAAATAATGTTTCAGAAATGGAATGTGTCAATCAGACTATCTATCAGCTGAAAAGGGGAGACGGGCCAATGACCCTTTCATATGTAGGACAAGGCGCAGGTACAGTCAGTCAAAGGGGAAGTTTTGCTAGCGTATGACCGCCCGAATAGAAAGCGTTCGGATGCAACCAGACGGAACAAAATGAAAACTTTTCTTCTGTTTTTTTGACTTTCTAATTTAATACTTTTCATCTATTGTTTGACTTTCTAAGTTACGAATTGGGATGCACAAAAACAAATCTAGAGGCAAAAGAGGGAGATGGTAATCTCCGAAATAAAACTACCAACCGAACAACTTTTCTCAACAGGTACCTTTCGAGAGGTAGGCAGCCTCTTTAAATTTAATGCAAAAATCAAACCAATTATCCGTTTATACCTACTTGAGAGGATAGGTATTCAGTAGAAGTTACCCATACCTAATACACGAGGGTGCTAGTAACCTCATAAAATAAATACTGGAACCAAATATTAAAATACAGACAGTCCTCATCCTAAATTTGGCATTTCGAGTAGACCTTACATATATCTCACATGATAATTGGCTGAATGGGTAGGCACACAACCTATCGCTAAAGGCAGGCTAAATGCCGACAAGATCGTCGTGTGTTATCTATGTTATTGACCTAGAAAGGGATGTAAATCCCCGACGACGAGGGAGTTACAACGTTTTCTAGAGGTGGCACGTAACTTAGGACCTTACGTGTCACATTTTCGCGACTAGATTCGTGACAAGGGATGTCATGGTTTTCCCCTTCTACACTCAGTAAAGTAGTTTTTCCTGGAGGTGTATGAGATTGGGGCAATTCTGAAATTGGTGATGAGACCTGGTTTTCTTTATTCTGGCGTGACGGTTGCCGATTTGGAACAAGGGGAGACCCGGCCGGTTGCGATATCCAGACACGCAGATATCGATCGCCTTGCTCAAATTATCATCCATCGGTTTTATTTGGTAAAGAGGAGGAGTCAATCTTAGCTTGATCAAATTCATTTTCTTTCCTCTCCTTCCCTTCCTAAAATATATACATGGATGGCGCCGACAACTAACACCATAAATTTATCGTATGTTTATCACACACATAAAATCTAACACTTTATTATACTCACATAACCATATGACAGGTAGAATCACGTAGTTAGTTGGGGAGCAGGCGACTTAGAAGATAAGGTTTATGAAATGATTTTAAAACACAGCGGTAATGGATTCAACTCACTCTATCTCAAAAGAACCGAGGGATACCACACATACATAGATAACTAGGTTTCTAAACCGAGAAACAAAAAACCAACACAACGTTCGGTGAAGCCTTTTTATACTGAACCGTCACGTGAAATGAGTACGTTCAAGGTCGTACGTCACGTAGACAAACTAGGATGTACACACTTGAAGGGGTGTGTAATAAAGAGAGAGGCAAGGGCTTGAAAGACGGCAGGGAGAACCTTCCTACCCCGGATATATACATAACCAAAGCCTTATGGAAAAGTTACCTATGGGACTTAAAGAAAATTTATCGTAGAAAGAAGAGAAGGAAAAAGTTTGAAGTAGAAAGGGCACATCATTACACAGTTTAGTTGATCTTACAATAAAACCTAGTACTTTATTTGATTTATTTACAATGTATTCTATGTGTTGGTTGAACGTTAGTTTGTTGTCGAATATAATTCCTAAATCTTTGATCGATTCAACTGTTTCCAGATTGTGACCACATATGCTATATGAGTATAGAGTTTTGTTGGTGTTCTTGGTGAAATTTATAACTTTACACTTAGCTATATTCAATTCCATTTCATTGTCAATACACCAGGCAGATAATGTGTTAAGGTCTTGTTGTAAGAGTTCACAATCTTCCATAGATTTAATTGCTTTATATATCTTGAGGTCGTCAGCGTATAGAGAAAAAATTACAGTGGAGTTTACATGTAAGGTCGTTAATGAAGATTAAGAAAAGCAAGGGTCCAAGGTGTGATCCTTGTGGAACGCCCGACGTGACTAATATTGGGGAAGAGTTAAAACCGTTAACAGTAACTAATTGACTTCTATTTGATAAATATCATTCTAACCAACGAAGCAGATTTCCGGGTATGCCGATTTTATCCAGTTTATTCATTAAGATAGGGTGACTAACTTTGTCGAAAGCCTTACTGAAATCGGTGTATACGGCATCTACTTGTGTTTTTTTATTCATTGATTTACACAGAAAGTCCATATACTCGATTAAATTAGTGTTTGTGGATCGTTTAGCTACAAAGCCATGTTGGAAAGGGCTAAGTATGTGTGTTACATGATTAAATATGTCTTTATATACAATGGACTCAAATATTTTGCCAAAACAAGATAAAAGGCTGATAGGACGGTAGTTCATTACATCGTTTTTACTGCCAGACTTATGGATCGTAATGACGTGGGCAACTTTCCACAGATCTGGAAATACCCCTTCGTTCAGACTTTTGACGAATAATTTGTGTAAAGGTGCTGCAAGTTGATCTGCACAATTTCGAATGAATAGTGGAGGAATACCATCTGGACCGGAACCCTTATTGATATCGAGAGTGTTCAACTTCACCTTGACCTCGTCTAAGGTTATTTTGATATGAGATAGTGGATAATTATAGAGTGGGAAAGAAAGTTAAGAGTCACTTTTAGAATTAGATGGTGAGCTAAATACAGAAGAAAAGTAAGTAGAAAAGAGTTCGCATGTTTCTTTGCCATTTGTTGCTGATTTGTCGTGGAGATGCATGATTTTTGGGAGAGAATTAGAAACTCTTTTCGATTTAATGAGGGTTGACAGATTTTTGATACTGTTAGGGGGAGAATTTTCTATTGAATCTACATAGGCTTTAAGGCAGGAACGTATGGATAATTTTACTCTAGCCCTCAAGATGGAAAAACTGTCATAGTCACATTGATTTTTGTATTTTTTACATTTTTTTCTAAACTTTTCTTTTTCTCTGAGTTGGTGGATCAAAGCACTGCTGAACCAAATTGGAAACCTTTTGTTGCTGATTCTTAAGCGCGGAGTGTGTTTTTCAATTGATAGCCATAATAGGTTATAAAAATGTAGTAGGGAGTCATTACAATTCAGAGTATTAAGATCGTTCCATTTATTTAGTGATAGCATTTCGTTGCATTTAGTGTAGTCCGTTTTTTGAAGTTATATTTGATGTGATCTGGGTTGGTGGGTAGGGGTCTGTATTTAGACATTAGAAACTCGAATTCAATGGGAGGATGATAGGAGTCAACTTTAGATAGCACATGTGAAGCAATTTGAATTTCAAGGTGATGGTTGGAAAACACTAAATCTAAAATTCGATCTATATTATTAGAGACGTGATTGAACTGATTAAGTCCAGTCAAATTTTGAAAGTCTATTAGGGATATTGATTTTTGGCTATTATATATGACTGGTCTGGTGTGAATTTCATTGACATTTAGTGGGCATTGAATAGATGGTACATTAAAATCACCCATTATTATTGTTACATCCTCTGATGATAAATTATTATATGTTGTTTGACACTTTTCGAAAAAATCTGTGAGATTTTCGATTGGTATATCTGGAGGCAAATACGCCAAACATAAGTTGATGGTTTGCCTAGATGTTTCATGCAATTTAAATTTAATCCATAAATCTTCTGTAAATTTTGAGTTGTGTGTTGGGACTGTGATAGATGTCATTTCTTTTTTTATGGCTATTAGAACTCCACCACCTGATTTTTTAAAAGAACTCGATGTGTCCCTATCTCGTCTGTAAATATTATATCGATCATCTACTATTTCATGGTCATAGATTGAGGAGTGTTTCTGTAAGACAAATTAAATCATAATTGCAACTGAGCACTTCGCAGTGCAAATCATTTAGTTTGCTTTTCAAACCACGAACATTTTGATAGTAAAATGTTATTGCCGTTTTGCTAGAATGCATTTTGAAAGTATATATTAAGCATTATTAAATATGTCTTTTTGTAAAATTGATGTGAAAATAATTTATGTGTTATTAAGTAATTATGCTTTGAAAAGGGGCAATTTTGAACATGAGAATTTTTTGTTTGTTTGTGGTAAGTGATTTTGTCTATGGTATCAGATATTGACAGAACTAGGTTAAGAAGTTCATTAATGATTAGGTTAATTGATTGTAAACATAACATTTGTGTCGTAATTACACAATTACTTGCAATGGTGTGTAATAGTTTTTTGTACTTAGCAGGTTGTAATAATTCATGAGAGTAGTGACAGATCGTGTGAATCGTGTTTTTTAGTGACTCTGTACAGTAATTAAATAATCTTAGATTTATATATTTCCTAAAGGGCCGGTTGATCTGGTAGAGTGTGCATCTTGTGGTGACTTCAATGTTGATAGCCTGTTGACATCCTCTTGGTCAGCAATTAGGATTATGGGGGTTGAATCGCTTATACGAGTAAATATTTTGCAGTTTCTTACCCAACAATAGCGAATTTTACCGGCTATTTTTATGTCGCGACATTGTTTCAGCAGATTTTGGTTTTTTGGGGTTAGATGGTCGTTGATGTATATTTTACCGGCACCAGGGAGCTGTAATTCAGAAGCGAGCATCCCTTTCCTCTTCCTTATTGCAGCTATAAGTTCATCCTTGAGGTACCTGCGTGTTAATTTGACGACAATGTTCCTTGGTTTACCATTATTTGCATCATGATTTTTTCTGGGAGCAATTCTGCTGGCGAAATCCACTTCTTGTCGGGTGATATTGCAACCAGCGGTAGCACTAATTTTGGAGAGAATGTCGTACAAATTTTCATTTTTGGTTTCGGGGATCCCACTTATAATGACATTATTTGAACGATAAAATTGGTCGTTGCTTTCAATTTGTTTTTCCAAATGGAACACTTTCTTTTTAAGCTCGTTAATTTCCTCCTTGAATTCATTTTTTATGACTTCGACTATAGTGTTTTTAAATTCCTTAAAGGTTTTCTCTAGGAAATGAATTTTGAAGTCTTCAAACTTGTTGTCCAGTAATTGCAGAAGTTCCGGATTGCTGGCAGGCTTAGAGTTTGATCGCGTTGTCATTATTATATAATGTAATATTTTTTTTTAAATTATAACTTATTAAAATGATCGCAATTTATTATTTTATTAAAAATATATATTGGAAGAGCAAAGTTTGACAGCAGTTCCAAGCAATGTTATTGTTGTAATGATGTAAATAAAATAGAAATATAGAAAATAGAAATTATATTATGCATTAAGAATTGAATTTCGATTTTGTTCAATGAATGAATTAATAAATAAATGAAATGGAAACTTGGACCCACTTCTCGACATCCGATCAATCAGAAACAAGGCAGATAGACTAGTTGTGGATGAAAATGCATTCTATCAACTTTTGGTAGCACTCATGCACACGCACACGCATTTCTCTGAACTTGGATGACATTATAAACATTTAAAGCATTAAATATAAGAAATAAATCTCGTTAGTCTTCAATTATGATTTGGTTTGAGTTTATAACAAAAGTTCACTCATTTTAGTCAGTCCTTGGGAATAAAGGTTCAATCCTCAGTTAAACCATTTTAGTCAGTTCTTGGGGATGAAGGTTCAATCCTCAGATAAACCATTTTAGTCAGTTCTTGGGGATAAAGGTTCAATCCTCAGTTAAACCATTTTATTCAGTTCTTGAGGATAAAGGTTCAATCCTCAGTCAAACCATTTTAGTCAGTCCTTGGGAATAACGGTTCAATCCTCATTTAAACCATTTTAGTCAGTCCTTGGGAATAAAGGTTCAATCCTCAGTCAAACCATTTTTTTTAACCTTTAAAAGACTTCTCAGAAAATAATCACAAAATATATATGTAAAAAGTGTATGTAGTGTAATAAAAATAGACGTATTACAGTAAAAAAAACTGTTTTTTTTTCGTTCTTGCACATATTCACTAACAATCCATTTTGTTACTGTGAATATTATGAACTTTGTCAGAGCTTTCAATCCTGTGATTGTTTCGCTGTAATCCCCGTGGTGGGTAACGCTTTGTTGGGTTAGTTTAGTATTTTTGTAACGACCTGTGGCAACTCGGCTACTGACTGAATTTACATGAATTATTATTGTTATATTGCTTTGAAGTAAACTAACTAACGAACTAACCATAACGCCGTTTCCCCGCAGGGGTAGAGAAGACGGACCGCCAAACAACTCGGTCTTGGCACACACTCCTTGCCTCATTCACATTCCTACATGTCATCGTCTCATACATACTATTCAGTTTTTCCAACTTGTGCCATGGGCATCCTTTACCCTAACACTCCTTTCTTCGTTTGCTCTAAATGAACAAATCATCTAAGCGTACCCTTTTTAATCTTACTCACTTTGCGAATCTCCACTTTCTCACATGATCATTAGGGGTTTTACCATGCATACTCCAAAGGGATCTTATTTCCACTCATTCTGCTTCAGAATCAGTCTAATTTCCTCCTTCCTCTACCAATTCCATGCCTCACTGCCATAAATAAGGGTATGTACCAGCACTACATTGTGGACTGCTAGCTTCGCTTCTTTGGACAATTTTTTGTTTGTGCCAACCGCGTTCAGTCTTCCATTAGTGAAGTTTCTTGCATTTACCCTACTCCCAATATTTTTACTAGCCTTCCTATCCATCTACTATCTATCTACTACGATTTAATTCCCAAATAAACTACTCCTAGTATTATCTTTCACAACTATATTGCACGCCGCTTTCGTAGTCACTTTGAAGAATTTGAAAAAAATAATAATAGATAGCGATGCTTATGGAATCTGGATAATAACAAACGTTGAAAAATACTTTATGTTATAATTCAATAAAGCCGTTTGAAAAGTTTGCTTTGATGTCAGTCTTTAAAACACAATAAAACATTGAATTAACAATTTTGTTCGACATTCATGGATCGAAAAACAAAACAACGTAGTTACTTTGAGCCTTGAAATAAGTATAATAATGGGTTTTCCAATTAGAGGTGTTATTTTGATATTCAATCTTAAAAAATCAATGGTTTCGTTGCTTGTGTGGCACGTAGCACCGTTTTGTTGAAAGTAAACGTTGTCTAGATCAATACCATCCAATTCCGGCCACAAAAGATCATTAATCATCTCTCGATAGCGCAATCCATTCACCGTAACTGTTGCTCCAGATTCATTTTCAAAAAAGTAAGGTCTAATGACTCCGCCGGACCATAAACCGCACCAAACAGTCACACGTTGAAGATAGAGAGGCTTTTCAACAATAATTCTTGGGTTTTCCGAGCCCCAGATGCGACAATTTTGCTTGTTGATGAAGCCACCGAGGTGGAAATGGGCCTCATCACTGAAGATGATTTGTATTTGATTCACTCAAGTGAATTTTAATAATTTCAGTGCGTTGTTGAAGCGTGTATCGTTCCACTTTTATTAATTGCTTAGTTTTCAAATGTCGAATGTCAAAAAATAACAGCCTCAAAAGTAACATCACCGAAATAACGGGCTATTCAAAATAACACCTCTTATTGGAAATCCCTGTACATTTTTTTGCAGTCTGTGACTTGGTGTTATTATTAAGCAAAAAAATGTGTCACTTTGAAGAACCAAATTGCAAAGTATTTTTGTGGATTAAGAATATGATAAATGATAAGGGACGCTTGGTTGCTTTTGGCACGTAGAGCGGTAGTATGTAGCATGAAGAGCAGATGATCATCAGCAAAAAAAGTGAAATTAGGTATGTCGTGGAAGTTAATGGTAGAAGAGAAACCTGGACAAACCTTATCCTATGAACCCGGGCACCCCCGCTTTTAATTGAACAGATTTTCAACTTAATTACAATTATTATTTCGGTTACAGCTATAATCATTATAACTAGCAGTTAAAAACCCGCTCCGCGGGTTTTTGCTGCTAGGCCCTGCGGGCGGCACTTAGTTGGGCTTCGCCCAGTTTACTAACAACAGTTACATTTAATAAGTAGATATTAGATCAATCCGAGCGCGGACAATGAGAGGAACACCCTTCACCCCAACATAAATCTCGTCAATGAGAAAAATGTTTCCTCTCCCATACCACCGAAATGATTTCATTTTTAAATCGAAGTTAAATTGAAAAAAAAAAAAAAAAAAATATATATATATATATAAATATTGAAGACAATATTAGTGATTTCTAAATTTCGTTTAGAAATCACTAATATTGTCTTCAATATTTAAATATTACAATTTGAGGTTTTACTCAATAAAGTTATTCCGAAAAATAAATATATATATATATATATATATATATATAATATATGTAATTCGGAAATAAAAAATATCAACATATTACAATATTAAATATAACTTTGCTGAAATAATAAACTCTTACCAAAAGATTGTCAAAGTAAATAATTTTTTTTTTAAATATAAAGGATTATTTTATTGGGATAATTCCTAAAAATCTACATATTTGGGTGAAATAGTATTACGTTCTTACCAAAAGATTGTCAAAGTAAATACTCATACAACAAAACTCTCTTAAAAATTTTTCAAAGAAAAAATTCTTAGGCAGAAAAACCTTACATGTGGGATAAATTGACCTGAAAAACCTAACTATTGTAAGCAAGTACCTACAATTTATTATACTTTTATTTTTTACAATTTACAACTTAATATTATATACTTTCATTAGGAAAAAATCTCTTTATAAACAATATTGTCCGTATACCAATCAGTCAGAATTTGCCCTTGTCTGGAACCGTCAATAATCTGTATAAATAACGATGACTGCGTTCGTACTCTGGAACAGGCAACGTACAACTGTCCATGAGAAAATACTGGTTCAGGAAGTAACAGTCCAACCCGTTCAAAAGTTTGTCCTTGAGATTTATTAATGGTCATTGCATAAGCTAATTTAACTGGAAACTGTTTCCTGCACATATTGAATTGTATTGTAACATCAGACAAAGTGTTTAAGTAAATTCTAGGAATGAAATGTACTGTACCTTTTCTGTTCCCCGTAATGATTTCGGCTTGAATTAAGTTACAGCTGAAATTTTTAATAACCATTCTTGTTCCATTGCAAAGGCCATCACCAACAGATAAATTTCTAAGTAACATAATGATGGCACCAATTTTAAGATTTAATATGTGTGGTGGGAAGCCATTTGGGTTTATAGAATTTAAATATTCAACAGGAAAGTTAGCCTGCTCGTTATAATCTAAATTTCCTTCTTCATTAATGATGGTATCAACAGAATGAAAAGTCTTCATTTGTCCTTCTAATCGCTGAAGTACATCCTCATTGATTGCACAAACATGACTATTTTTGGGGCACAAAATGGTACGTTGACTCATCACTAAGGCATCAGCAGTGGTATGTGTCTTACCATATTGAATAATATCTTGGCAAATATTTACATTGGGAATAAGCACAGAGGACTCTAATGTTCCTTCTACGGGAGGAAGTTTTCCATCTCCCAAGTCCAAAAGCCATTTAGAAAATATGTTTTCACTTTCTAAAGCTCTGACATTTGTTTTTAATTGAAAAGTTTTGAAATGGTACCAAAGTATGCTGCTTTTTATGCAAGCGGCAATTAATTGTCCCCGTGAAGCACGTCGACACACTGGAAGGATCTGACGAAAGTCTCCGCCCAAAACAATAACTTTGTTACCAAAGACAGAATCACTTCCCATGATATCACGTATAGTACGCTCAATTACTTCTAAAGCTACACCTGGAGCCATTGGTGCTTCATCCCATATTATAATATCTGCTTCTGTTATAATTTTCCGGTTCTTTGATGTGACCTTACATGTTGTATTGTCCTGTAAACTGAGGGGTAAATTAAAAGCAGTATGACACGTTACCCCACCTGGAAGCAAGATAGCTGCAATGCCTGTCCAAGCGACTGATAAAACTTTTTTACCTTTTCCTCTTAGAGTGTGAATTAAAGTTTCGTAAAGGTATGTTTTCCCTGTTCCTCCTGGGCCATCAATGAAGAAACATTTATTGTCATCATTTTCATCTGAAAAAAACTTATTCAAAATAGAATTATATGCTTGAAGTTGTTCGTCATTGAGTTTGGCAGCCATCAATTCACCTAAAGTGTTTTCAGAAATTACATTAAAATCAGTCACTTGTCCAAAACTGCAACTTTCATCAGGTTCAGGTAAGCCCTGCATTCTGCAAGATGAATTCTCCTTCATAAGCATATCCTGTATGTTTAAAAGACAAAGATTAATAGCTGTTTCTTCAGCAACACCATGATGAAAAAAATCTTCAGACATACATTTGTTGAAATCATTCCACAGCTGCAACGGGTCCGAAGGGATACATTGTATTAAAATTAAAACAAATAGATGTCGAAGAGTTTTAGGCATCAAATACAATGAAGCCTCCGTCATGCACTGCGTCCATTCTCCTATGTCATCAATGAGCTTCAGTTCACGCGCCGCATCACGAAAAGTAGCTAGTAAATTACCATCAACAGTTCGCAAAGATTCAAAGGATGTAGCTCCAGCCACCTTTATAAGAATCAGCCGTAAATGATACAGTTCTATATTTCTAGGAGAAATTGAAGGTATTCGTCCAATGATTTTGCCACCTCCCCGCTGTCGTCTCGTCCACTTTTTACCAGCTGAAAAGACATAATTATTTGGTACATCTTGATACAGAATAGAGCGTCCCTCAATATCTTGAAGATTCAATTGGAACCACGCTGTTAAAGAGGTGTTCCTTGTAGATGCTTCCCTGAGAGCCTGTTCCTCCCGCCCCTCTACAAAATACACAGATTGGCTGTCGGGTAAATGTAAAGCCAGAAGTAAAATTGAGTGAGATTGATCATGTATAGGATTTTCCATAATTTTCCAGACAGCTTCAGGGGCACTTACATATCGACAATTGATATATTGCTTAATTTCATCATATTGAATAACCGCACTCTCCAAATTTCCAGCTTCTTGTCTTATTTCGATTCTAGCACAATCAAAACCTTTAGATATATATTTATGAATATATTTAATACTGGCCACTGAGGAACAAATTTCAACATTAATATGAGCATCATATTTTTTGCTAAGGTATGCGTTATATGGAACAACAAATCGATTGTCGATACGTATATCCCGAACAACGTGATTTTCAGAAAAATTATCACGTCTCCTGTACTCTGGGTAGCCTGCGGAATTATTATCAGTAGAATCTTTAAATGATTTGGGGAATTTTTTAGAGCACTTACCGTTTACCATGCAGACTGACCTTGGATTAAGTACGCCACATGGTCCATGAATGTTATTTTTTAAAATAATATGGTACAAAGCCGAATTCTTCGGATGGGGTAGTTCTGCAGATACGGCATTATCAATATCAGAAGCTGTATACAACTTATCTTGGCTGCAAAGTGTAAACACGCCATGTAGATGAGGGAGTCCTCTTTTTTGCTGTTCAATTGTATAAACCCAACAAATTACCTTTCCAAAAACATGTTTCTCAGTCATATCATGAATAAATTCCTTGACTTTTAGATGGAAAACCTTGGCTACTATATCAGGCCTGTCCGCGGCCGATTGATAATGTTCCAATTCGGTTTGTATTTCTGGCCATTTGGGATTGCATGTAAACGTTATGAATAGATCAGGACGACCAAATTTACGTACCATTGCCATTGAATCTTGATAAAGTTTATTCATATGGCGTGGTCCACCAGTAAATGAAGATGGAAGAATGACTATATTACCTGCACGTACTCCTCTATCAGTGGCTAAATTTCTTACATGGTCTTGCAAACCTTGGTAGCATTCCACTCTGAGTTGTCGTTGGTTTTTCCTTATGTAATCTAGGCGACCAGATTCATAAATAATGTAAGCATGAATTAAATACTGTTGAAAAAGTTTACCCGCATAATGGATTGGATTAAATATGTTTCTTCGCACTGCTAATTTACTTGCATAAAACTGCATGGCAGTTACAGTATGACGTTGAGCAGTACAGAAATCAGCATGATGCTGAAAGCCTGGGGTCCAACCACATTCACCTGATGGAAATAGTAGTGGGAAAACCATAGGATCTAAATGCTTTGATAAAGTTGCCACCCTTTGAAGTCCTTCAACATTTTTAGGATAAACAGCGATATCTATACCCGATGGTAAATTCCCGTCTCTGTCTGCTACATATACCATGGCGATATCGTGAGAACTGGTTGGAGCATTGTACCTCCGTTGGTCATCAGCTGATGAACGTGTAAATAATAGACGTATATCTCTCACCTGCCCACCGTCAGCCGCAATGCGTAATTCTTCTTCCTCGACAGCTTCTTTTAGTTTCTTATACTGATGAGCATAAGGGCTTATTTGGCGTATTTCGCTATCAATTATTTGCATTATATTTTGATAGCAATCGGCATTAGATGGATGACTCATACGCACTCTAACAGCCTCATCAGGATCATATACATAAAGCTGAGCATAGGAAGGTATTTCACCTTCAACATGTATACTTCTGGAAGTCAAATGATAAACCTCACCAGAAATTTTTAAACAATATGGACCATTACCTGGGATATTAGCTATTTGCGCTCCAAATGAGGCAAATCCATTAGCACTGTTATATTGACGAATAAAATTCCTAAAGTTTTTCGATTGACTACAATCTCCTGTCAATAATGCGTTAAGTGCTGGAGGATAAGCTAAAATTTGTGGTATTATTTTTCCATTATGACAGCAAGAATGTAACAGTTTACCTTTTTCAACTTCAAAATGAAGCGCCTTGCAATGCTCGATTGTACATTCTTTTGACATGACGCCGAAATAATTCTGTTCTGGAAGCACATAATTTGGATTATTGATTAAAGCACACTTCAAGAATACATTACATCTATTTGCTGTGGAAAACCGCCTTCTGGAATTATTGTGTTCAATTTGATTATCAGTCATATATTCTATTCGTCTTCTGGCACTTCGATCGCTCGGTAAACGTCCCTCTCTCATTCGAACATTCCGAAATTCGGCCAATTCTGGTAAAATATTGTCCACATTCCTTTTAGCCATAGTTATTAAATTGAAATAATAATCTGAAAACAAAATATTTATTTTTAGTGACTCACAGGAACTTTTTAAAACAAATTTCTAGGTTAGCACGTCAATAATTATGTAATTACCTAGATATTAAACATGATAGCGCATGGGGTCGGTGTTGTAATATCAAAAAATAATTAATTACGTAAAGTATCGAGTGGAGCTGGTTATTTTTGCAGCCGGCTTTAAATGGTGGTAATGGTGGATTTATAATTATATTTATTATTTATAATTATAATATATCTCACATTAACATACATTGCTTGATACTAACTGGCTATAAAAGTTTTTTACAATGATTGGAAATCCATATACGCTGGCAACACTGGACAATCTGTCTTTCGCGTGAATATGGCGTGAATAATGATAAACGTCAAATTTTAATACGTAATTGTGGATAATTTTTACTGTAATGTAATGAATCCAATGGATTGTCAACTTTCTAAAACATATTTTCTTCGATATTATCCAAAAATTATATGAGCATCGTGTCATTTTCAAATCGTGCCTTAATTTTCAAGTTAGCGGAATTTAACTGAAACAGACAATTTAAATTTGACCAATCAGAGGGCCTACACCGTCCAGACGCTAGAGTATTAATAATATCAGATATTGTATTGTATCAATCATTGTGGATGTTTTTTTTTAATTTCAATTCATTCGCTCGTCGATGAAATGTGGGTGGGTGAATTATGAAAGCTCGCACTCGGAGAAAATATCGTTTCGATTGTGGAAAATTCATTATGGCGGCGGCGGCGCATACCTTTCATCCAAAGTCTATTAATTTCTAATTGATTTCGAGTTAGTCGCACGGACAACACGAGCAAAGCCAGCACTTTGCAAATAACCAGGGCTGTCAGCATTCATATTTCATAGTACCTACCAGTCTTAACAAAAAACATGAAATACCCTTAGATGAATTAAAAGAGATCAAAGGTTACTGAGACAAACCCCGTGGTATCAAGTGGTTTTGGTTTATGTACAAAATGGTGAAAATTACTACCTACATTCAACAGAACAATTACAAGTCTTCCCTAGGATGTAGTGAGTGTTTCATAAGAACTGTCAATATTAGTGAATGTTGTTTGGCTAAAAGAAATAGTGGAGATGAATAGAAGGACAATCTCTTTGCTTGCACTTGGTCTGCTCCTCAAATGTATTCGGTAAACTTTAGCCAATTCAAGAAATGACATAATTGCCAGTCTTGCTTTTTATCCGGAGGCGCTGGTAGGTATTTAACCAGAGCGGCATTGATAAGTCAGTCATTAGGGTAACAAAGTTCATTCACAAGGGTGGATCTGATAGAAAGTTTCTGGGATGGGACATAAACATAGGTCCTTTACAAGGTGGCATTTAGAGGTCAGTAATTTCATTGGTACTTAGATCATTCATCAGGATGTCAATGATAGGTCGTTCACCAGGGTGGATGCGAGAGTTCAGTTACAGGGATGGAATTGAATGATCACTTACTAGGGTGCAACTTAGAGACTATTAAACTATGTAATTCGGAGATGTCAGTTACTCAGATGATACAGATAGGTCAGTTACTAGGGTGGGTCTGAGAGGTCATTTACTAGGGTGGATCAAATATAGTTCGTATATATTCAAAGCCAATCCGAATCCTAGAGTTGATTGAACAGGTGATACCGACAGATAGACAGAATAAGTAATTTAGCTAGAAGCTAAAAGTATTAATAAAAAATATTTGCTTCAAACTTAAAAAATTACTACATCCGTCGAAAATCTAAATAAAACGAATACAATCGTCAAACATAGAATTATTAATAAATTAAATTTAAAATAAAATAGTTTTGTTATCCACTGTATCGCTTGTCCGAATTGTTCCCACAGTCAGTTGCGATTTCGGAATAAATTCAAAGCAAATCCAAGTTCTAGAGTTCATTGAACCGGAGTGTTTATTATCAATTGGAAAGGACCAACCCTGGCTTGAAAGCATCAAATAGAATTTTAATCATTTACCCAAATCAATTTTTCAATTAACCGCAGGATGAGAGGACTCCGTCCCACGTAAAGTGTACTTTAACAATTGGAAACAAATCAGGCTCAGTTGAGTGAAGCCTTTTCGTTTACGTTGTTGTTGAACGGAACTAAAAACTTTTCATATTATCCGAAATTGTGACCGTTTGGGGGTTTTGCAAAATTAATGTCTTAATTATAAAGTAAGCTGTTTTGATTGGGTATGAACGATATTTCGGTTTCCGTGTTTTGTTAATTGGAAAATAATTTCAGTTTTACTTCGTTGAAATACCACCTCAAGGCAGATTTTTTAAGAAGGTTTGATGAATCTGGCTTTTGAAATACCACCGTTCTTGACATGCCATTTTCTGTGCTTGGTGACTAGATCTGAATATCCAGTTACTTCCCCACCTTCCTCCCCGTTTCCCTACTACCTTCAGCCTCACAACATACCCCAATTGGGAATGCTATAGTCTCACTGGCTCCAGACGGTTGGAAGCAGTGTCTAAGACAACTTAATTCATCTAAGCTATACCTTATCACTCAGACTAAAACTTATAACTTACAGCTAAGATTTATTACTAATTGTTTACAACTTAAATTTATAACTGGTGACTGGGTTTATCGGGTGAGGTGCGTTCAGGATGCGCGTGCCCACCAGCTGCGTGACGTGCCAGATCGGGAGAGGCTGGTTTCTGGAGATCCTTTGATCTCTCCAACTGGTCTCTCGACCCATCACCTTGCGCCGCAGTGGGAGGGATATATTCATAAGTCCGTCACTCTTTGAAACGCTGATCCCTAGATTCCTACCCAACCCTCATACCTTTTACCTTCACAGAACTTTCTCTCCTTCCTTTCCGTAAGAAAAACCATTCACACAGCATACAAAAAGATGACATAGGCCCTGAAGGAAAATATTTTCCTCAGGGCTTCCTGTGTGGGGTTAATGTAAAAAAATGATTAATTGCGTAAATACCTGAGAATCGCTTATATTGGTTTCAATCAAAGATATTAGAAGAACGAGATATGCTATGTTGGCCGCCGGACCGTAGGCGGAGTACTACCTAATTAGGGTACTTTGAACGGTATTGGGACGTATACGCACATAAATCTGTTCTATGTATTAGTGCGGATACCTTAGCGTAAGCGAAGGTGTGCAGTAGTATTGGTGAACAAAACCGGCGACACTGGGCAAAACAATTCCACACAGTATGAACTGCTCATAGCACATCTCGTTCTTCTAATATCTTTGGTTTCAATGATTAAATATTTCATTTATTATGTAAGGTCTTAGACAAGACGCATTACGTATCTCTGAAAAATTTCCAAACATGTTTTAATATACAGGGTGTATCGGCACTAACCCGACAAACTTTAACCAGCTATTCCTTAGCACATTTGGAGTAAAACATGTTATGGGCAATTTGCTGTCCGGTAGCATTTTTTTTTTCAATTAAAAACAAAAAAAATAAAAATTTCCACACTACATCACTGTCATTGGCATTGCTTTTCGTGTTCAACAGCTGTTATAAGCAAGTATGTCGAAAAGCGTCTTCGCTCTTTCGCACACACTAAATAATAATAGTTAAAAATGAGACGAATGGTGCCGTGCCATTTCGTTGTGATTGTAAAAGTGCGCCAATATAGGTACACACGTGCATTATTCAACGGAATTCGAATAAAATATTGCCAAATGGGTTTTCAAACTTTGACAAAGGATAAAACAGTGGTGACATGTGGTGAAAATATGAATAATAATTTTTTTATTAAAAAAAAAAACGTTACCGGACAGCAAAGTGCACATAAGATTTTTTCCTCCAAATATGCTAAGAAATAAATAGCTGGTTAAAGTTTGTCGGGTACGTGCCGATACACATTGTATGTTTTAAACAACCTCTGAACTTTTCATCTTTTATATTGTTTACATGGGTAAGTTAAAATTAATAACCTGGATACAGAGATGGAATAAACCTATAGTTGCGACATGTGGACGTGACGACGTGCTCATCTACCCGAAATAACTTTAATTCAGAAGAACGGACTCCATCAAACATGTAATTTTTAATTTTCAAATTTCTTCCTTGGAGATATTCAATTTCAATGGCCTATCTGGGGCTTGGGTAACTAGCACGGTCAATCGATACATACTCGTATTTTATCAATAATGTCGGTAACTTGTCATCGATCCTAATCATGACTGCAGTTCGCCAACGAATAAACAACAGTTAACAACGACAAAGTATTCTTATTTTATTTGACGTGAACTGTTATTGTTAACTGTATAATCACTGTTAACTGTTATAAAAACAAATAATATTGTGAAAAATACCTAGAACTGTTAACCATTGTTAAAAATAAAACAATTACTATCGTACATTATGATCATGAGCATTATAATAATTAGTAAGTATTTTTATATTAGATATATACTATTAAGTAAATATTATGTATTACGCATCAAGATATCAAGTTGAGATTTAAATATATTATTATACGCAAATACATAGGAAAAGTGAGAGATTTCTTACAATCAAACTGATTGATCAGTTTTGTAGGATTTAAGTAAGATAAAATATTGGACAAATAAAAAAAAATGAATAAACACATTGAAAAAAAAAATTGTAAGTTAGCGATCTGCTCGGGAATTAACTAACTAACCGAAACAAAAATAAATTGCAATCAATAACTTCAATTTCAAAATATAATCTTCTGACAAAGACGTATGTTTTTGTCTGTGATAAAACTTTATATTGCCATTTTTTTCATTCAGTAATTAGGATATATTTTTTGTTTGGCAATAAATCATTCCTTTATTTGCTATCTAACTTAACTGGCAAAAAATATTGGCGGCTCGAACTTCTTAGCGAGTATTTTAAAAGAGAAATAGAATAAAGTTGTTTTCTGGGCGAGTGTTAATAAAAAAGTTTACCTCGAAGTTCTCAACCTGTCCGTGGAATGATGCATCGGTCTGAATGTGTATCATTGGGTATTGTACCTATATCTCGAGATATCTGTTATTCGGTTTTGACGTCAAAGGTCTGTCTTGATAACATGTATACAGTATACACGGTGTCTGGAAAATTTTATTTATTACTTTATGTCCGGGTTAAAACAGGAAAAACTAAGCCCTTCCACACACTTTTCCATAAATGATCATCTAGTCAATCCGCATTATGCAAGTGCATTGTATAAGCATAATAAATACAAAACAATACAAGAACAACACGTCTACTCACCAGAGATGAATTTTTTTTATTTTTTTATAATTCGACGTTATATCCGGGTTAAATCTTCCCCACAGGAAAAACTAAACCCTTCTACACAATTTTCCACAAATAATCATCTAGTCAATCCACATTACGCAAGTGTATTATATAAGCATAATAAATACAAAACAATACAAGAACATCACGTCAACTCACCAGAGATCAAATGGGAAAATAATTCACTGACTCCAGATATTTTCATATCACTGGGTTCGGCTCGGTAGAACTTCTAATTAGACTTATAAATCCTACTGATCCCTCAATATAAATATTTAAAAAATCTTTCGTAATCCTACATGTATTTAAAATGACTGATTTTTGCATTTTTATGTATAAATTCTTTGACATATCTAATACGCCTAAATTTTGAATGAGAGAGCTAGGTATAATGCCAGTAGCCGAAATAACAAATGGTAATATTTTTGTAGTCTGAGAATGCCAAATTTTTTTAATCTCATTTCCTAAATATGTGTATTTTCTTATTTTTTCATTAGCAGATTTTTGAATATTACAGGAATTTGGAATAGCGACATCAATGATATAAGTTATTTTTTTTTTAATTTTGTCATGTAAAACTATTTCGGGTCTCTTATGATTAATCGTTCGGTCTGTTAATTTAATTTATTTTGTGTCTGTTATTTCATTAAATTTTTTTTAAAATTAATTATTTTACTATTTTTTTTTTCATTTTATATTATTTTATAACATAAGCTCCACACAGGAGGTCCTGAGGAAAAAAAATGCCTCAGGGCCTATGCCATATTTAGGGAAGCTGTGAGGATGGTTTTTTAGGGAAAATAAAGAGATAATGTCGAGGTAGAGTCCGGATGGAGAGATCAAAAAGTCTCCCCGAAGCAAACGCATCCACCGCCAAGACCTATACAAACTTCACCCCATGAACCCGGGCACCCCAGCTAAGTCGCCAAAAGTAGCGAACCACTTGGGGTGACCCACGGAGGAAGGAAGAGTTTATGATAGGAGTTTTGTATCTTATCCAATGAGTGGTTCTCGTGGCAGCAGTACCCATACCCGCCTTCCAGATTGAAAACTAGTGGTACAAATGGGAAATAAGTTAATCTACGTCAGATAGAGAACCATTGTGCAGAAACGGGCGGACCGTTTATATCTACCGGTCCGCACAATCCACAAGTGGATTGCATAGATCACAGGCGTCCTGACTTGTCTTGTATGCTGTCCTTGTTCTACCGGTATTACAATGGAAGATTCTCCGAGGAACTAGCGTCATT
The DNA here is from genome assembly GCA_026573805.1 of Hesperophylax magnus. Taxonomy (NCBI): domain Eukaryota; kingdom Metazoa; phylum Arthropoda; class Insecta; order Trichoptera; family Limnephilidae; genus Hesperophylax; species Hesperophylax magnus. The sequence continues at coordinate 5,248,139 of JAIUSX010000108.1, forward strand.
GATCCCTTAAGCACCGGTGCATACTCGGGAAACACGCACATATGTACACCGTTGACATTTGTCAGATGAGAATATGTAGTTTCTAAGACTCGTTCTTGAGTTCAACAGCTCGACTTTGGAACGGTTTGCCGGCCTATGTGTTTCCTCTCTCCTACAACATGAGTCTCTTAAAGACCCATGTTCTCTCCGTCCTCTCGTCAAAAAGATCCTCCGCTGGGACTGTGGGAAAATATTATATTCAGGGCCTCCTGTGTGGAGTTAATGTTAAAAAAAAACAAAAAACTTTTTTACGGATTTCAACAAATTTTTAATCACAATAAAGAGTGGTTAACGACGGATTTTAACTAAAATTAAAACTTCGGACTTAATTTATCCGAAAACGAAAACAGAAATAATATGCAAATTTTTTGTAATACTAGAGATTCGGTTCGAGAGGTTTTATTGCTTTTGAAAAAACAAATGGTACAGAAGAATTGTGTTAAGAATTGATATTTTACTACTCAAGCTATGACAAGTTCAAGATATTACACATCAGAACAGATGTTCTAGTATAACAAAGCCTGACAAGAGGTATGTAATTAATTACTTTTTAAATAATCTAAAACTTTTTTGTGTACTTATTTTAGAAAATCTATAATTGAGTCTGTGTTACAAAAATTAAAACAATTAAGCAACAAAATATGATACGTTCCTTTATTTCTAATATACACACGCACACACGTAAAAATTTAAAAAAAAGTTTCCTAAACCATATTTTTGGTATCCTATATTATTTCTCTCAAGAAAACACGTTTATAATATAAAATACCATCGCTAGAATGTTGACTAACACTTTCCAACTAGAAATTCAATTTCAAAATCTTCAGCAACGTTGTTGACAGCCGCTACTTCTTAGGGAACATTCATTTTCACCGCATCTTATGAAACACTCCCAAACCAACTACCCCGTATCCAACTTTCTAACTACAAACAACTTTAATTAATCCTAAGAATATGCAAGCGGATGCAGACATTTTCTTTATTTAATACAAACGTTACAAATACACCATAGACAATAATTTATTTTCACACTACACAAGCATAGTTGTAATGTCTTTTGATTACGACTAGTATTCAGATTCCATGTTTATGTGAATTATAGGAAACTTCAAAGATTTATAGACGGTTCGTCTAGATTAGAAGCTTGCTTATTTACGAAAAGAATCACAAAAATAATGTTACTGACGTCTCTTACTGTTAAGTCTCTTAGTTATTCTAGCGAGAGCGATTCCGTAATGTAATCACCTATTTACGATCGGCTAGGTTTGGGATCAACTCAGAACCATTGAGATTCTGCCATTGCTTGCCGCACACTAGCTCTACGTGTTATAAAACGCAATTACTAATTTCACCCACACATTACAATAATCAAATGTAAAAAATAACATTTAACGATGGCATTTGATTGTAAAATGATGACAGAGATTAAGATTAAATAAGTACAAGAAGGGTCGGTGGCCCAATTGACATCGCACTTGGGTCCCACTCAGGCGTAGTGTGTTCAATTCCTCGGCTGGCTAAGTCCTCCATCACAAAAGTTACACATAGCGACGACCCTCTCCTTTCAGAGGATAGACACCATCCAGCCCTGAAATTCGAAATATCCTCCGCGATTCAATCAAAAATTAAAAACAACAAAGAGCGTAGGCGAAATTTCAGGAAAGCTGATTACACGCAAATTAATAATGACATTGACTGTATTGATTTGAAGTCTGAAATCGCAAATTTATCAGCAGAAGAAGCAGTAGACCAATTCTATGTAATAATAAACAATGTAATTGATAAGTTTATTCCATTACTGGCACGACGAAATGAAAAATTTCCCATATGGTTTACCCCCGAACTTATTAGGCTATCACGGAAAAAGGACAAAGTCTGGCTCAAATGGAAGACATACAAAGGTCTTTCTGACTATCGTGAATTTTCCTTCTTACGTGCAACATACAAGAAGTTGTCTAGTGAATCTCGAAAGATATTTTTCGACAACGTCAAAAGTTCATTGCAAAACAATATCAAAAGTTTTTGGTCATACATATCCTCATTAAAATCGTCCGACAGATATCCTGCTGCTATGTCCTTTGACGGACGTGAATCTAATAATGCCCAGGAAATCTGTAATATGTTCTCTGAATTCTTCAAGTCAACATTTGAACCCTCCTCCGTCAATGACACAATAGACATTGATCAACTTGAATCAGTTCACGACTCAGGACTTGCGCATATTCACACGATTAAACTAACGAAACAAGAAGTGAAATCAAGTTTAAAGTCGCTAGACATAAACAAAGGTGCGGTTCACGATGGAATTCCGGCGTTTTTCCTTAGATCTGCTGCGTCGCCACTATGTGTGCCGCTTACCATAATATTCAATAAATGTCTGAGTGATGGGGTTTTCCCTGGCAGGTGGAAGCTGGCCTACATCATACCGGTCCACAAGGGTGATTCGCGTCAACGAGTGGAAAACTACAGGCCAATATCCATTCTCTCGGCGATCCCTAAACTGTTGGAAAGACTTGTCCATAATAATATATATCCCCAGCTTGCTGCCAAAATTACAGACCAACAACACGGGTTTGTCAAAGGCAAATCTACCGTGAGTAATTTACTTATTTACTCTAATTTTTTGTTTACTAGCATGGATCGAGGCCATCAGGTAGATGCAATTTACTGCGATTTCAAAAAGGCTTTTGACAAGGTTGATCACCTTATTCTTATTAAAAAAATTATGTATAACGGAATTAGGGGAAACTTATTACGTTGGTTCATCTCATATTTAGCAAAAAGACAGCAAGCTGTATTGTTACGAGGACATACTTCCGTATGGGAACCAGTTACTTCTGGCGTACCACAGGGATCAATCCTAGGACCGCTTTTATTTATACTTTTTATTAATACAGTTTCTGAATGTTTCATGCATTGTTTATTTTTCTTGTACGCCGATGATATAAAAATATTTGCCGTTGTTAGGAATTTAAATGATTGTCTGCTCATCCAACGAGACTTAGTAAGGTTCGAAGCGTTTTGCAATGAAAACAAAATTTACCTAAGTTACAACAAATGTAAACAAATAAGCTTCACTAAAAATCATAACGCTATTATACACAATTATTATATAGGCAACTATTCACTAGATCGTGTATACTGTATAAGGGATCTTGGCGTACTTTTTGATTCCAAACTTCATTTCGATGCGCACATTAAAAAACATTGTGAATAAAGCTTACTGCATGCTAGGCTTTGTTATCAGAAACAGCCGCGTATTTCGAAAGCCTGAAACCTACCTTCTGCTTTACTATACGCTGGTCCGTTCTCAACTTGAATACTGCACCTCCATATGGACTCCACTTTACGATATCTATAAAGAAAATATTGAAAGTATCCAGAAGAAATTTCTGCGTTACCTCAACCACAGAATGAGCGCACCTAAACGGGGATACACAAATATGATCTCGAAATATAACGTCTCCACTCTTACTAACCTACGAACTTACCTTGACCTAATGACCTTGTACAAAATCTGTAACAACTTTATCGACTGTCCTGGCTTACTCAATCTAAAAACTTTAAAATACCACTCAGAACGACGAGGCTTAACGACTTATTCCATATTGGCCGGACGCGCACAAATGCTGGTGTCAGAGATCCAATCAGAAGAATGTGCGAATTGTATAATAAAAACCAAAACCTGAAGGATTCCGACATATTTTTTGATACATATAGTACTTTTGGTAGGAAATTGAAGTCTGTTTTACTATAAAAAAAAGAAAATGTGTACTTACGTCATTCACTATACTCTTTATAGTACTTTTTTATGATTTATCTCTAAACTTGTATAAAAAATATTTGTACACTTTTATTTGATACTGAGCATTATCCATATACAAAATAGTTTTACCTTATTTACATGTAAAAAATATTTAAAATTGTTATCTACCAGTCAATCAGTGAGAAATAGTTAGGATGCAGGCGAATTCTCAAGTTATTGTTTTACAAAATTATCTTTTAATTACTGTCTGTATCTGTGTTTTCTCCTTAAATAAATAAAATAAGAATAAACACAAGCAACATTTTCAGCTTACTGTGGTGGTAGTAGGAGAATTTCAAATATTGTCAGGTTATTCGTAACCCGGGAATATTTGTCTTTCTTTTAAAAAAAAATTAATTTAATAAAAATAATCTAAAAGTAGTAGATACAAGTACGTACACAATATAATATACAAGTAAAAGTACACTTAGGTTAAATTCGTACGAGCACGGTAGTTCACACCTTGCCTTGGAACGACTATTACAGTGTAATCGATAACTTTACACTATTGGAACGATAGGCATAATTACCGATGATTGTATTCAGATTTCCCGAGCACGTCGCACATTTGATATACAGACCAATGTTGATAACGCAAGAAATCAGGATTCAATATACTTTGCCAACACTGGTATATCTCTCTATGAATTGACATTTTTCAGATGGCTACGTAAAAGTTTAAAATACAAATAAATTGACGATTTCGAAATGAAAAATTTATTTGAATATACATTGACAGTCTGCATGTACTTTTGTCACTAAAAAGGGATTTAATTAGTTCATGTGGTCATTAGTCATAATTAATAACTTTGTTCTTTCGAGTTGGAACAGAATCAATTGATCGTGTCTTTGGTGAATTAATTAAGTCAATTTCTTTCAGTTCAAAGAGCTTAGTTAGTTCACCCCCATTCATTAATAACCCAGTTATTTCGTATAAAGAACGGCACTATTCAAACAGTTGTGCATATTGACAGCTTATTCGCTCATATTGCAGGCTGCGCTAAAAGTAGTGGCTTTTGTCACCAGACTGTCGGAATCATATTCTGACAATGCTCGCAAATATCGCTAACTAACCATGGATGACGGGTTTCATCAATATTGTTTTGATATACGCCTTCATCGATCGTCCATGCTAGGCTTCCAGGTCATGTTTCCACTCACTGAGCGATGCGTTCGTCACACTCCCCACTCTAATTAAAGCAATAATATTGCTTTAAGAATTATTCTTTTCTCACGTCTTTTTTTACAGTGCAAGAAGGTTCATAAATTGATAAGAAATTAATTAAGAAAATAATAAAGGTGTTCGCACAAATCACTCTGAGACATAGTCCGCTTCGTTGTCCATAACTTGGACTGTAATTACTAGCTCTTAAGCATTTTAACACAAAATTATTTTTGATTTACAGAGTCCTTTTTCATTCAAATTTTATCGTCTCAGGGAAACGAAAAGGGGCGCGCCCCACCCATAAATCTAAACCGAAGCCTTAACTGCCGTTAATTTGTGATTACAGCCTTTTTAACTTAAACAAATGGATATTTCTGAAAGCTAAAAATGATCGGTGGACAAGTGTTTCAGATAAATAATGCTGCTCTTTTAATGACGTTGTTGAGGGATGACTAGGTAATAATTGATAAGAAGAACGTCTTAATCTAGTTAATTGATGTTAAGTACAAGATCACTCATATTTTTCTAAATTATCCCACCTCGGATGGGAGAGAGGGCACTCCAAGAAGAAAAACAATATCATTTCGGTTGGGTGTACATAGATTCTAAAATTCATAAATGAATTTATGCTGTCGTTCTTAACATATTTGGTGGTCTAATGTCAGTTGTTCTCGCTGGTAAGCGGGATTTGATTCTCGTCGATCGTCCCTTTTAGGTGAGCAGCGTCGTCGCCCTGATCCACGCCTCCCCCGAAAAAAAACTGTCCTGGGAAAACCTATCGAACGGAAAAACGGCTTACCGCATTTTTTAACTGGTAAAAGGAAAGACGCTTGAAAAAACGAAATTTATCAAGACTTTACTTCACAAGATTTACCTTATAAAATTTAAACAAAAGAAATACACATTTCAAATACAATATTTAGAATTAAAATAATTTTTTTCTAAGAAAATTTTATATAATTGTAGGTAAATAATTAAAGTACAAAAAGGGTTAAAGAAATCTAGTTAAAAAATATTATGTTATAGGTAGGCATTTTATGAATTTTTGAAAATGATAGTTAAATTCAAAGCAAATCTGAGTTTAAGAGTTCATTGATCTAGAGCTACAGATAGGTACATTTTTGAAGATCACTAATTTTATGAGAGTATTTGTATTGTTCAGTTTAGTTGCAGAGCAAGATCACTACGTTCTGTATAATTATTGATAGTGATGTATTAAAAATAATATTTAAAAAAAAATTCCACAAAACAAACGTATTTAATAATAATAATATATATAATTAGTTAAAACGTATCTAAGATAATGTAAAAAGGTAGTAATAAAACATGATATCATGTATATATTTGGAGAAGCAATTGTCAATTATGGAAAATAACTCACTTTCAAAAGTGACAATTTCTTCTCCAAATATATTCACAATATCGACGCAGGAACGGCAAAGGGGCGTAAGCGACAATTTTTCAAAATTGAGTTTTTCACAAAGTTTTGTTTAGAATTTTGGTCTGATCAAAACTGTATATTTAACTCATTTTTGACTAAATTGTCTCTTACGCCTTTTCGCCTTTCCGGCTTCGACATCATGTTTTATTATTACTTACATAATTTTAGTTAAGTTTTAACAACTTACTTCGTATGGCATTTACAAAACTCGTTATCCATTATTTTTTTTTACTTTCTCACTGCAATATACTTACTACTTACTTACTTACTTTGTATATAAACCTATCATATTATTAATTACTTATAAATAACTACACTAACGTACTGTACACTCGTCTTCCAACCACAAGCTAATACTTAAATAATATTTTATACATATTTTCCTTGTTTCTTAAAGAAAAAAATAATTTATTACAAATAAAATTGCATTTTACCTTGTAGTATATATACACTGTGTGAATAAAAATCTCCTTGAACGTTGTTTACCAAAGTGGGAAATGAGATAAAATCAATCTGTGAATTTCTTTTTGATTCTAAGTCCATGGTCTCGAAACGTAACACGGCACTGCTAACAAAATAGATCTTCCCCAAGACACTTTGAAATTGCATCAACTGATGTAAGGAAGAAAGCAGAAGCTGGTAGAAATGCAAGGAAAATCCGATACCTTTGAAGATTACGCTGAGATATTTTCCTCGAAAGACTTTTGTATGGACAAAGGAAATAAAAATAAAACACATCACTAAGAAAATGATATGTTATGTTTTGAGTAGTATGTATTATTTTACAGCTGTAACGCGTTGAAAGTTGAAACCTAATTGTTCTGTGAACATTAGACCTCCCGTTCAAAAAGTGAATTTCTAGTTTTCTCTTCTTTTAAATCAAAACCAAAATATCCTTTGAAATCATAAGATTTTTAAGTATGTACACAAATACTTACATACTTATTTGTAAACCATAAATATTTTACGTAACATCAAATAAGGAATTAAACTTTTTTTTTGTACACAATTTAGTATCTCACAATTATTCTTAAATTTAACTTTCTTCAGGCAGGTAGGTAAAATAATATTTAAAAAAAACCGGTTTACATTTAAAAAATAATCTATTCTGAACAATTAAAACGGCAACCCACTTGAAACGAAAGCGGAACTTACAAAAAAATTATAGACACACAAAAATCACAAATTTTGCCAATTGGATAATTTGTATATGGCCGTTTTTGTGAAAAACCATCTCAAAAACGCTGTAAAAATACGACTTGGCTTAAAATAAGCTCTGTCTAATGATGCACAAACAAAACATACTATCATGCTAGGTACATGGTAGAGGATCTAGTTTATTGACTTACCTATTTACAATAAATTGCAAATGTTATTTTATAAAATAAAGCTTTATCGGCTAGTCAAAAAAGAGAAGAAAATTATTCAGGGATTGTATTTTTTCTCAACGGTTTCGGAATTTCGCGTAACTCAAATAGGCCAGTCGATCTGCCGCGAAGTGTATAAATCGAAGCCTTAATTCCAGGCCCGATAAGTAACCGAAGAATTCATTCAGGACTGAGGAAGAATTATGTTCTCTGGGGTGGTTCGCGGCTGGTTGATGCGTCGGATTTTTCATTCGCCTAAATGGGGAGGAGATTTTTAGGTTGTTTTAATGGATCCACTCTTGCGGCGGGTATGATGATGGTAGTTTATACTGTTCTTTTATAGTATTGAACGTGCTAAAAAAAGTCTTTCAAATACCGGGATGAAAACAGTCGACAATGAAAACTTTAGCCATATATACTTGGTGTCTGGCAATTAGTGGTACAAGCGGGCAACCGGTGAATCTGTATCTCATTTGGAGTTGATTTTATATTACAATTTTTTTTATTTGAGCTTTCGTTTTCGAGTAAACAGAGAAAATTTTCCAGCTTCCCTTTTATACCACTGGTTTATGGTTACAGCGCATTTAATTAATTTTAGTTTTCTTAGATTTTCTGTGTGGTATAAGAGGGAAAATGAGAAACGTCAATGATACTAATTTTAGCTATTTACGTTATTATTAACATGATAAGTGAAATATCCAATTATTGATGACAATATTAGCGTTTCCTTAACGAAAATTTGAAATAGACAATCAGAAAAAGATACGGTTACATGTACGACTCAAACCCAGAACCCTTGCCTTGCCAGGGCACCAAGGGTCCTGGGTTCGAGTCTTAGATGTGACAGTATCTTTTACTGTTTTTTTTTCATATTTTTGTTTAGGAATCGCTAATATTGTCTTCAATAATTAAATATTTCAATTTGAGGTTTTACTCACTAAATTATTCTAATAAAAAAGTGAAATATCCATTTGGTATAGTGGTTGTTCAAAATTATGGTTGCAACCGCATAAATCGCATTACAAAGAAACTCAAAAAGGTCATGTACCTACTACTTTGGAAACATACGCACTATAACGAAATAAAAATGATCTATATAAAATCTGCTATACTCTTTGCCAATCACATATAAAATATGGGATTATTGGATGGGGATCTGTACGACATCTAAATATGGTTAACTAAACATGAAGACGAGGAAATCATTAAAATCATGAAGTAACACTAACACAACTGACAGTCGACAACACGAAATTTATTTTATTTTAGTAACTTTTTATTTTGTGGAAATCAACATACATGAAGATGAGTAAAACATGATACAATTCCCAAACAACATCCTACAGCCCGTCTTGGAACAGCATCACATAGTGAGGAGGATATGATGCAACACCCATTCAACATCCTACAGTCCGCATTGGTACAGGAACACATAGTGAAGAGGATATGATGCAACACCCATTCAACATCCTACAGTCCGCATTGGAACAGGAACACATAGTGAAGAGGATATGATGCAACACCCATTCAACATCCTACAATCCGCATTGGAACAGGAACACATAGTGAGGAGGATATGATGCAACACCCATTCAACATCCTACAGTCCGCATTGGAACAGGAACACATAGTGAGGAGGATATGATGCAACACCCATTCAACATCCTACAATCCGCATTGGAACAGGAACACATAGTGAGGAGGATATGATGCAACACCCATTCAACATCCTACAATCCGCATTGGAACAGGAACACATAGTGAGGAGGATATGATGCAACACCCATTCAACATCCTACAATCCGCATTGGAACAGGAACACATAGTGAGGAGGATATGATGCAACACCCATTCAACATCCTACAATCCGCATTGAAACAGGAACACAAAGTGAGGAGGATATGATGCAACACCCATTCAACATCCTACAGTCCGCATTGAAACAGGAACACAAAGTGAGGAGGATATGATGCAACACCCATTCAACATCCTACAGTCCGCATTGGAACAGGAACACATAGTGAGGAGGATATTATGCAACACCCATTCAACATCCTACAGTCCGCATTGAAACAGGAACACAAAGTGAGGAGGATATGATGCAACACCCATTCAACATCCTACAGTCCGCATTGAAACAGGAACACAAAGTGAGGAGGATATGATGCAACACCCATTCAACATCCTACAGTCCGCATTGGAACAGGAACACATAGTGAGGAGGATATTATGCAACACCCATTCAACATCCTACAGTCCGCATTGAAACAGGAACACAAAGTGAGGAGGATATGATGCAACACCCATTCAACATCCTACAGTCCGCATTGAAACAGGAACACAAAGTGAGGAGGATATGATGCAACACCCATTCAACATCCTACAGTCCGCATTGGAACAGGAACACATAGTGAGGAGGATATTATGCAACACCCATTCAACATCCTACAGTCCGCATTGAAACAGGAACACAAAGTGAGGAGGATATGATGCAACACCCATTCAACATCCTACATTCCGCATTGGAACAGGAACACATAGTGAGGAGGATATGATGCAACACCCATTCAACATCCTACAGTCCGCATTGAAACAGGAACACAAAGTGAGGAGGATATGATGCAACACCCATTCAACATCCTACATTCCGCATTGGAACAGGAACACATAGTGAGGAGGATATGATGCAACACCCATTCAACATCCTACAGTCCGCATTGGAACAGGAACACATAGTGAAGAGGATATAATGCAACACCCATACAGCATCGTACAGTCCGCATTGGAACAGGAACACATAGTGAGGAGGACTGTGATTAAACCAATTTACTCTGAATTTATGAAATAAAAAATAAAATTAAATTTAAAAAAAATAATATCAATCTTCATGTAGATATGTAATTGAGTTTCACTTAACGATATTTTAGGATTTAATTGCAAGATCAGTGAATGCAAAATCGACCTTTATTTATTTATATTTAGGAAAGCTGTTTGCCAAATTTCAAACGATGGATTTTTTTTGCTTGCATTTAATAGTTTCGAAAAACATGTTTTTGACGAAAATCTTTAATTTTTACATTTCATAAAGATTTAGGTAATTTAAACTTTTGGATTGCATTTTAACGGAAATGTCGGCAATTTCCATAGATTCTGTCGAGCTTCCGTCTCCATTGAAAATCGGACCCATAATGATTCCCGATTTAGATTAACCTCTCGCAAGAGTGGAAGAAAATGAGGTCCATTCCATTCGGCAGCAAGTAGTATGCCAGTACCTACTTTTGCCAGTACCTACCTTTGCCAGTACCTTCCTATAAAAGTTCCTACCTATGCCAGAGGGAAATTGGTCACGTGATCAAATATACGTCTACCCTTTCCCCCGGCTAAAGAACCGGGTAACTGGAATATTATCAAGACTCTTACGTTGTTAGGGTAGGTTTTCAACTGATTTCTAAGAAAATTATTAATCAACTTCCTTTCAGTTCTAGAACAGCATTACTTGGTTTTTTTGTTAATGTTCCAAGAAATATTGATGACAAGAATATATTTTCTCTTTTGTGCTTCAGATATAATTAGGAACTTGAGTATAAAATATAATGACTTAAAATAATCGTTTAGAACAAAAGCTGATTCTTATTATATTAATTTATATTCTTGCTGACGTATACCCGACGTTGCTCGGGGTTATGAATGGTTTGGAATAAAATTGAGGTTGTGAAATCTATAATACCTTTAAACTGGGTTTAGTTTTATGGTGGAAAGAATATTATTGGTAATAAAAAAATTACAGGTTTTTTTAAAAATACTTGTTTCACTTGATCACGCTTTGTCTTCCTCCGGCGTCCTCGATTTCTTCTACCATTCACTTCAACATAATATATTCTTCTTAATTTCCTTTCTTCGTTCATCACATACGCTATACTTTACCACACAAGTATTTAATTCACTCGATCGTGCCATTTCTACATTTTTTTTTCACCCATGTTAATGATATCGTCAATAAAGAATTCTACTTTTATCTTATAAGTATGGGTATAATCCGTACAACATCACTTCTAGCGAAGAATTGCTTGAAGGTTAGGTCTAGAAAGAGGCTTGCCTTTTCAAAATTATGGACAGTATTATTGATCAACCGTCTTTTTACAACTCATCCAGTTTTAATATCCTTTCCCGTAAACCCATAAATAATGAATTATTGTTCCTCAATAGGCACTCTACTGATTATGGATACCAATCTCCTTTATTCAGAGACTTTCAACTTAGGTCGAAGTATTGTTTTTTTTTGCTGTAGGTCTAAATGATTTTTTCAGTCGTTGCGAATATATTCATAATTTTTTAAATTTTATAAGATTCAAAGCAGCCATTGTTTTACTGGTAGGTATGTCAATGGAAGGTGATCAGAGTAACTTGCATCAGTGATCCCTTCGGCACAGGTGCACAGTCTGAAAACACGCACAAACGCGCGTTTAACATCTGAACGTGTCTTTTCAAGACCCATGTTCACTCCGTACTCTTCTCCAAAAGACTCTGATTACAGCATCTCCAAAGATAACCCGAGAGACATAACTTTCCTCGAGGCCTCCTGTGTGTAGTAAATGTTAAAAAAACCTTGGAGTCGAACAAACTTTGTTCACGGTTCAGACATTCAGTCGACATTATCTTCTTTATGCACATTTTTGTCTTAATTTGTGTAATTGCTGTTCATGTTTACCTGTGTGATCTTCTTTCGCTGAAATCTTTGTTTTTTTTCATTCGTTCACAAAATATATTGTTAATGGGCAATTTGTTCGTAAAATCTCTGTATGATTCTCAAGTATGCATGAAAAACAATTGGACCAAATTGAATTAAATTTCAAAGTTTGTTCTTATTAGTGTCAGGAGTCTTTAGAAAGTGGTATGAATTCTTAAAGCATTATCTCTGTATTGAAATGAGATACTTAGTCCAATCTAAATCGATGTAATGTAGTTTTTTTCACAGTAACAATATGAAATACACTTGTGATTGGTAGAAAAATCAGGAACGTCCGAGAAAGACAAGGCACGATCAAATAAATTAAATACTTATGTGTGGTAATTTGTGACGCGTGTGATGAACTAAGAAAGGGGTGTAAGGAGAATGTATAACGTGGAGGTGAATGGTAGAAGATGTTAAGGACGCCCGCGGAGAACATGATACGATCAAGTGCAAAAAGATAACATACTTTGTATAGCAAGCAATCCATTGGTTACGAGGGTGGCATTGTATATAATTTCCTTCCAGATAACATTAAACAAAAAAAGCGTAGGTAAATTTAAATTTCAATCAACAAAACTGTTAGGTTGTTATTGTTATGTGTAATGTAATTAAAAAATGTATTTATTTTAGTTATTTCTAGTTAAATACGTGAAAGCTTAATTTTCTTTTATCTGGAATAGAAACTTTAAAAAAAGTGAAACAAATTCTTTAAAAAAAGTCAACTTTTCAAATATTTACGATAATCTTATTTTCACCTTGAAAATACACCATCACTCTAGAATTCAAAACTTAAAAACTTTACTCAGCTGGTAATAAATAAATTTCAAAGATAAATTTAAAAAAATAATTTGCATAAAAATCCATTCTAGTAGTATCCAGCTTCTATTCTTAAACATTTGACTCTTTTACTTGTGTACCATCCGATGTCATTCTTCCGCTTTCAGTCTGGTCCTTTGTCCAGGACAACTGAAGCAGAATAGAGTTTTTCCATCCAATCCATTTCTTCTGCTCTATTTGACTCTCTACCATTTGTGACTTGACACCATTTCCTTATCCTACTTTTCACATATTGCTTCTTCAAACAAATAAATAAAACTCACACAAACAAAAATTAATTAAACTCATCTCAGAATCGTAATTGAATTGACTCATCTCCATATTAAACTTAAAATTTGAATATGATTTAAATGTGGAGATTTAAGGAAAGGACGAATAAAAACCCTATTAACTTTCAATCATTACGTAACCACTCGGGAAAATTAAAATCGTTATTTGCCAGTCAAAAAAGAGACCATGGAAAAATCGTTACAGACAAAATTTTCTTAAGTGGGATTCTATTTGTGACCAAAATATTTTTTATATTTTTATTTTTTGGAATGACTTAGTGAGTAAAACCCTACAATTGTTTAGTCATTGAAAACAATATTAGCGATTCCCAAACAAAAGTTTGAAACAGAAAATTTAGAAAAAGGTACGGCTGAACCTAGGAATTGGACCCAGGACTTTAAGGCCGGCTAAGGTTAATTTATCTTTTTTGGTCATATGAGCAGGTACTTTGTGATGTGACATTATAATAACACCACTTTTATTTCTTATACTTTATGCCCACCGCGTTTCGCTACTACCGTAGCTTCTTCTTCTACAAGCAACATGTGTTATCAATGTTGCAAAAAATTGGACTGAGTTCCAGTGGAGGAGGTAATAGGAGTTGGTTAGGGGATTGGTAAGAGAGTGGTATTTGTCTGAGTTCTAGTAGAGGAGGTAATAGAAGTGGGTAAGGGAATTGGTAAGATAGTGGTATTTGTCTTTTTTATTTATTTTTTTTATTATCAATATAAAGTTTTTTTACAGGTTTTTTTTTCGATGTCTGTCTCACTAGGATAAACCTGTGTCGAGACAGACATATTTAATACATAAATTAATGTTCACATATAATATTTCATTACATTAAATGACATTGTGAAAATGATAAAAAATAATAATAATAAATGATAAATTGGTTAATCAGCATCTAGTTGGAGTACCTACGTACTTATGAGGGGATTTTTATAAAATTTTTGATCTTGGATCTGTCTTGGCTGATGATCCAAGACTTTATGTCTGTTTAATATTTCAAAAAAAAATTCGTTCAGTCTAATGGCTAGTGAGAGAGCATTATATAGTCTTGTTGCAAAATATCTAAAATTTCTCTGGCCAAAAGTTGTTTTAGAGAAAGGGATTTGTAAGAAATTATGCCCATTGGTTTTAGTATCACGAGCAGTTTGGATATTGTCAAAAGTAGTTTTGTGTTTGAAGAGGTATGCTAGTATGTTTTTTGCATAAAGTTGCCTAATGTCCATAACACAGATTTTCCTAAACATTTCATCCGAACTGCTTGCGATTGGTAGTTTGAGGATAATCTTTTTTATAAGTTTCTGAGCTTGGATCAATGGCGGCAGCGTTTGCTTCTCCCCATGCTATAATACCATACTCTATTAAAGATTGACAAAGTGCATAGTAGATTGTTTTGATCTGGCTTAGGTTGAGAAAGTTGCGAGTTTGTCTAACAAAGTAAATGAGTTTTCTAAGTTTGTTTGCTGTAGTGGTTATATGTTGTTTCCACTTCAAATTGCTGTCAAAAATAATACCTAATTATATAATTTTAGTTACCTGTTCTAAATAAGGGCAATCACTCTGAGTTCCAGCGAAGGAGGTAATAGGAGTGGGTTAGTGAATTGGTAAGAGAGTGGTATTTGTCTGAGTTCCAGTGGAGAAGGTAATAGGAGTGGGTAAGGGGATTGGTAAGAGAGTGGTATTTGTCTGAATTCCAGTGGAGGAGGTAATAGGAGTGGGTAAGGGGATTGGTAAGAGAGTGGTATTTGTCTGAATTCCAGTGGAGGAGGTAATAGGAGTGGGTTAGTGGATTGGTGAGAGAGTGGTATTTGTCTGAGTTCCAGTAGAGGAGATAATAGGAGTGGGTAAGGGGATTGGTAAGAGAGTGGTATTTGTCTGAATTCCAGTGGAGGAGGTAATAGGAGTGGGTAAGGGGATTGGTAAGAGAGTGGTATTTGTCTGAAATCCAGTGGAGGAAGTACTAGAAGTGGGTAAGTGATTGGCAAGAGAGTGGTATTTGTCAATGGGGAAAAACCAAACAAGTATTGGGCTTTTATTCAGGTTGATTTATTTGTCGACTTTGCTATAAATGTTTTTTGCTTTCGGTAACTCTAGTACCTCCAAGTTATCTAGTCTGATCCTTTTTCCATTTTTATGAAGTTACCTGACCCCTATGTTTTTATTAAATTTTAGATCTGTTTCAATGAGATGGTTCGCAAATTCGGAGAAACCATTACTATTTAGGCATCTAAGGTGTTCTTCGACCCGGATTTTAACAGTACGAGACGATGTTTAATTTGGATGGCGGGTTTGGGTGAATGAACCATTTATTGGATAACCAACACCGTAGGTCTCTCCAAGCGGTTCGCTACATTTGGTAATTTAGCAGGGGTGTCCGGGTTCATCGGGTGATGTGTGTACACGATGCGCCTGTCCACCAGCTGCGTGGCATGACAGATCTGGAGAGGCTGGTTTGGGACACTTTGACTTCTTCTACTGATCTCTAGACCCATCGCCTTATGCCGCAGCGAGAGGGGTATATTAATTCGTCCGTCGCTGATCCCTAGATTCCTACCCACTCCTCATACTGTTTTCCTTCCCGGAAATTTCTCTCCTTCCTTTCCCTAAAAAGACCCTCCATACAGCTTACAAAAAGATGACATAGGCCGTGAGGAAAATAATTTTCCTCACGGCTTCTTGTGTGGGGTGAATGTACAAAAAAATGATTAATTCCGTAAATACCTGAAAATTGTTAATATTGTCTTCAATGATAAAATATTTCATTTATTATATTAGGTTTTAGACAAGACGCATTATGTAACTATGAAGAATTTCCAAACATGTTTTAATATACGTTTTAAACATCCTCTGAACTTTTCATCTTTTGTATTGTGTACATTACAAAGATCCATTTACACTTTCCGCTGCGAGGAAACAAAGAACAATGCAGAATAAACAGGAATAAAGGAACACCCCTGTTATTGCAGCGTGCCGGCTAATTAATCCTTAAGGCTGCTAAGTGCGGGATCATAATTCTAATTTGGATACGACAAATGTAACCTCACCTTTATGCTATTACTAAAGCCATACCTGTTTTATTTTTCTAGTTAAATTAACATATTATTATCCTTGCTTTGCTTTGTGAGAATTTTTGAATTTAATTTAATTTCGTGGTTCTTTCACATGAAATCTGAAAACCTACATAATTAAATATGTAATTAAAGATTGCCTCAATTAAAATACATGGATTATGTTATTTACGCGTTTTGTATTTTGACAATTTGTAATGTCGTGGTCTGAAGTGTTGGATTCGGATAATCAATGGATGCATCCCTTGTGGTTTTATTTGTAAGCTTTCAACGTTGATTTCAAATGAAATAACACCAAATTATTATGCGTCGATGTAAATTAGGAACGGTATTTATTCTGCCAATAAATATTTAGCATTTAATTGTCCAGTGAATTGAACCATAATTTAGAATTCTGTTTGGTTCATTGGTGATGAAATAATAACTACTTATTTATGTAATATACTAGACGGAAAAGTTAAGTTCAATATATTCATACAGTTTTAGTTTATCACTATTTATCAGTTTATGAACAATATTGCGAAAAATTAGGAGAGAGAGTAATGTATGTAGAATTATGGGAAAAAGTATTGTAGGTCATAATGTAGTAATATGAGTATATTGTATAAATATCCATTGACTGCATTGTTTCGCCCAAATATCCATCTCTCAATAGTATAAAACAAATTTGCCATCCGCGTCTGTATGTTTGTGCGCTTAGTTCTTCTAAGCTACGCAACGGATTTAGATAGGGTTTTCACTATCATTTAGAGAATTTCTTCTGAAAGGTTTATATATATAATCCATGCATATTATATTTATAAAAAGTAGAGAATAGTCGATGTTTAGTAATAAAGTCTTTAAAAAAATATTTTCAAGCGCTTACATTGCTAACGCTGGCTAAACTCTGAGAGATACATCAAAATAATGTACTACGGTATTGTATATCTTAAAACGGCCTACAGAAAATTCTGCATTGGTATTTGCCTATCTTCTAAGCATAACTCCCAGCAACGCCAGGTACACGTCAACTAGTATGTATATATAACATTCTTCTGCAAAACATACACAACCAATTATCAGACACACTCACTATCCAATAGGATGCACTTTAAGCGCACTTGAAGTGAAATGACACTAAACTGCGCTGTATAAATGCCATGTTATTATTACTATGCACGATCTGGGCAAAATGTTTGGGGGTACTATTAATATATTTATTGACTCCATTTATATAATTAAAGGGAAGCTACAAGCCAAACATGTGTATATTCTTGGTACACCTTATATTGTAGGTAATAGGCATTAAAATCGCTTGACAAACGGAGCATAGGTTTTTATTTATTTTGTAAATAATTTTATAAATAAAGCAAAAAAGTTAATCAATTGAAACTGTCACAGATAATCTTAGTTAAAAAACTTTATTTAGTTATTCATACATTTCAATTGAAAAAAAAAATTTAGTACATTTACATTTATATTTTTTATTGAGTAATTAATTTTTTTATTTGTATTCTACTCAAGCAAAACGATAGAAAAACCTTCAATTTATCTAAAGCATATTTTTTGGTATTCACAATGTAAACCAATTTGTTATAAAGATTAATCAAAATAGTGATTTGGCATTAAGCTTCGCCATAAGCGTAATCTGTACCAACACTTTGTTGAACCCTACAAATTACAGTAGCATTGGTTATGTAGTTTTAGTGATTTGTCTTATATGTAGTTTTATATTATTTTATGTTGCTGTTACATGTTTTACTAATATTGTTTAACATCCAGTTTATCAGTTTACGGTTATATCATCCTTTAAATTTTATTGTATAATTTTCGATAGCTCACTAGATATATTCTGTTTTTAAAATCCATGTAAAAGCCCGGCTGCACGTAAAACCAAAAAAATTATCACCCTGATCAGTGGTGCTATTGAAAAACATGTTTATAAGGCTTAAAATTTTATACTATCAAAATTATGATTTTGCGACCTTTACCTGGTATTTACGCATTGCAGCAAAGAACGCAACAATGTGAAAAATACTTAAATTGTGATGGTTAAGGCGGAAACGCTTGACAGAGACATGGCGTGATCAAGTGAATCAAACATTTGAATCAAATTTTGTCAGTAGTTGGAATAACCAGAGCTTATATGAGACGATGTGTGAATGTGACTGAAGCAATTTATCTTATCTTACGTTGCTTTATCTTCTCTGCCTACTTTATGCGGTTAAATGGCGTTTTGGTTAATTAGCGGTCTCTTAATTGTGGGATAAACAATAAACAATGACAAAAAGACTAGATCGAAAAAATCATAGAAATTCAATTTTATGCAATATTTAAAATAGATAATATTTCCTGTAGATTGCACGATTACACAGACAAAATTTACTAATATAAAATATTGCTAATTTATTAAGAATCTCTTCGAATTATTCGTAATCCGTTAAAAAACAGGACTGCAGGCCCTTAACGAATGAATACATAGGTTTTCTGTAATACTTTTAGTTAAAAAAAATGTAGGTATTATCGCGATGTCAAAACATGTGTTCATAAAAATCATTGTATTTTTGCATATGGTTCAAATATATACCATTTTACATTTACCCTGATAATATTAAGGGTAAATGCAGGTGCATGAACACGTGTTCCTATATATTAGGAATATACTAAAATTTTAACAGGAAACGGCCTGCAATCCCGTTTTTAACCGTATTTTAATAAATCGGCAATACTCACTTTTCTCCGCGTGTACTTTTTTACTTTGTTTTTGATTTTGTGTGATTCTCCGAGGAGACGCTTTTATAATTTAGTTTGATATCTGTTAACTCTCTTACAAAATATCTATTTCGTAGGCTTATAGCACTAAAATGATAGAAATAACCCAGCTTCCCTGCGGCTTGAATATCCAAAAGCCACCAATATTATAAGGTATTTTGTATTAGGTACATTTGCGGAATATTCGATCGGATTATTATTATTGTTTGGGATAACCAAGACGAAAACTCATCCCGACTTCCAAAGACACGAACGAGAAAAACACCTGCCGAATACTAATGGACCACGAAACATCTTAGGAAGCTGTTTCATAGCGACTTATCCTTTATTATCTAATATTATATGAAATTGTGCCGTCAGCTAAAGATATAAATGTATAAAATATCATATTTTACTACCCACTCGCAGTTCTGTTTCACTAGTTTTGTTCCTCTCGAATTTACAAAAGTTGAAAACCATAATTTCCGACTTGTAGTAATATGAAAACAATAATGTAACGTTGATCTATTCTATCGCACCGGTACCTACAGCCGATAAAATTTTATTTTATTTATTTAATATCAACGGTAAAAATAATAAATATTCCATTTCTAAATAGTATAAAATAAAGTCGCTATCCGCTTCTGTCTGTTTGTGCGCTTAGTTCTTCCAAACTACGCAACGGATTTTGATAGGGTTTTCACACAATTTAGTGTATTTCTTCCGGAAGGTTCATATATATAATATATGTACATTGTACTTTTAGAAAGTTAAGAAAAGTGTAATATGTTTTGTAATCAAGTCGTAAAATAAAATTATTTTTGGCGCTTACATTGCTAACGCTTGCTAAACCTTATGATGTACCTTAAAATAATATACTACGGAATTGTATATCTAGAAAAGGCCTACAGAAAAGTCCGAGATGGTATATGTTTATCTCCTAAGGATAATCCCCAGCAACGCCGGATACACGTCAGTAAATAATAAATTATATAGAATGACATCAGAAAGTTTAAAATGAACAGAAACTCTAGAGAGATTTAACAGTAAGAGATACAAGTACACAAAATATAAATTAATCTTATGTTAAATTAATATTGAATAAAAATATATGCTAATATAGCCTTCTTGTATCTACATTCCGTGCAGTTAAATAGATCCGCCACGTCTGCGTAACTATTCCTAACTTCATGTAATCTAAGTATAAGCGAGTGTTAGATATGCTTAGTTCTGGATTGTTATATTAAGACATGATTTCGGAACGTGTTGCTCTCATTGGTATATGATATTCAATGAGGTAAAGACTGCCGCACTGTCTATACCACCCTTTACAATTTTCAACAATAATATTATGTCGGATTAATTTTAACGTGTTTTCATTATGTTAAGAAATATTATGATTATTTGGGTATTATTGCAAATCGGATACTCTCCGAACTTGAGGTCTGAGGGGTTAACGGTGATGACAAATAATTCCTATAAACATAATGTAACTTATCCAATATAGTTTTGTTTCATTACTTCTCATGACTTTATATCACTAAGTTGTCCAGTTACCCCTTATCTGTACCCGTTCCATGCAGAGATCAATCTGCCAATTGTGATGGTCTCAGCCCGTTCAGTGCTTTACACCAATGTAAGCCATGACGCAGAAGACAATTGATATGAAGATATCTGGTTGCATCATAATGTATGAGGTGAGCTGTTGTATCGATCACCCTCTGTAGTCTGTTCAAATGTAAATTATGTAGACAAGTATTATATTATAAACCAGAGGATCCCAAACTTTTTTGCCCCGTAGACCACTTGCCAAATTTTTTTTTTCCGTAGACCCCCTGCCTGCCGAATATTGAATTTTCCTAAAACTATTATCGTCCCATGTGATTATCGTTTATTTTTTCGCAAAAAGATTCCCTTCCCTTGCCTGTCCAACAACCGGGTGGCGGTAAAGTTCATCTGTATTTGCATTGTGCAGACAGGGGCGCCTTTGTGAAGTATTACACCAAATCAAAATGAAACAGGATAAGCAACGGGAATTTTTTTCTGTAGCTGGTCTTACAGAACTGCCCCTTAAGTTCTTTGTCAGTGCTTATTCCGGTCATTTCTTCTTGTCACATGATTTCCGATTCTTTGAAGTTCCATTTCCATAGTCAAAATGTCGTCAAACTTAGTTTTTAAATATGTGTGAAGTACATTTAAATGTTGATAAACGTTACCTTGGACGTTTTTCAAAAACAATTTGGGGATCTAGGAAAATTCGCGGCTTCCGATGTGCAATGTTTTGCTTCAATATATTAATTCTGACGAGAAAAGGAACGTATATCTCTGTTTATATACCTCAATAAACAACTTTACGAAATATAAAAATCAAATAAGTAATTTCTCATTCTATTATTAGTATCACGTAAACTGAGTTATTTGTGTTAGGTGTATTGTGTCATTTACGAAACTCCAAAATGTTGACTTGAGGTAAATGAGGGTCGGCTCGTATGTACCCCCATTTGAATCTTGTGGACCCCTAAATTTTTTTCTCGCTGACATGGACCCCCTGCAAGCCGATATCTATACTTGGGGGTCCATATAGACCACTTTGGGATCCTCTGTTATAAACTATTGCAGTGATCCAGTCTGGAGATTACATACTAGAGTATTAGTTGAAACAGCTGGTGAACATAATATTGGTTTGCTTTCAGTACTGAATAATTCGTCATAAAATGGTTTATTGTCGATTATTTTATGTAATTTTATGTTAATCCTCTAAGGACAATTTAAAATAGATTCACTGTTTTTGTACATATCTCCTAATGAACTGAGGCTAGACTAGGAATTCGCGACAGAAATACGATTTAAAAAAAGAAGCACAAAAGAAGCAAAGAAGCACTCTGTGCACTCTAGACTAGATGGTACCTTGCACGAGTCTATCGCTATCCTTTTCATTTTCAAGAACAAATAGCATGCGCACTCTCTTTGTTTTAATGGACGGACAGCTGCTATGCTTTGTCCTCTTCTATCGCATGGGATGGTTGGTTGGGACCTCTCAGTCGCACACGAGAATTCCCGGCTAGTTTTCAAAAAGTTTTAGTTTTCAAAATTCGACAACCGGAATTCGGGACTGATTTTTAGCAGGCAACCTTATACCATCGTGTTCATAATGAAATAATCTTTAATTTCATATAATTTTTATTCAATAATCAGACCGGTGCAAAATGCTTTTTCGATTTACCTGTTTATACATGGCAACCTGAGAGTTGTGACCGGAAAAGAGTAGGCAACCTAACGTTTGCATATTCTATGGGTTTCATACTTTCGATTGTTATAGAATTTTTATAATAATCAAACCGGTGCAATGTTTAAAATTTTTTTTTAAAATTATTAATTAATCATACCCTGGACTAAAATTAGCTAGGCAACCGATATGCAATATATTTATTGACATATTAAATTTAATATAAAATACGTTTCATCAAATAAACATCTCGGTGATGGACGTTCTTTAAGGGATCTTAGACTATTAGCAAGATGTTTTGATGCTAATATTTGTACTGTACAAATTCTAGTTTTAAATCATTTTTACAGTTGTATTATGAAATAATTAGTCGCCTGAAATATCAATATAAATTGAAAATATCTCCCGAGTAAAAATAAATGCCGCCAACAAGAATTGAACCCGCACCTTCTGACGTCCGGTCAGGTGCTCTGAACCACTGAGCTATGTCGGTTTATTACCATCCCGCCAAATAATTCAATATGTACTAGTACCTCAATCAACAATTACTGCTTATTTTATTTTTTCATCTGTAAACAAATAACTTTATTTTTGTAGGAAAGGCTTTGTTAGTGCTGAATTTCACACTAGGTTGGTGAAATATTTTGAGTTTTCAAATATTATTATTTTTTTAATGATAAATAAAAAATAATAAAGTGGTATTATGGTTTATCAAGTTAATGATTTTATTTAAATTAGCTCCACACAGGCGGCCCCAATGAAAAGAGAAATCTATGCAATCTCTGGGGATGCTGTGTGGTGGGTCTTTTTAGGGAAAGGAGGGAGAGTAAATTCTGGGAAGGGAATTATTTAAAAAAAGTTTGGCGGATAGGTAGGAGTCTGGGGGTCAATATCCAGGAGTGACGGACATATGAATCCATCCCTCCCACTGCAGTGCAAGGCAATGGATCGAGAGAGTCCGGCTGAAGATGTCAAAAGGTCTTTCATAACCAGTCTTTCCCGATCCGGGCAAAAAAAGACCTAGACAAATCTCACCAAATGATCCCGGGCTCCCCTGCCAAGTCGCCAAACGTAGCAAACCACTTAGGGTGACTTATGGAAGGGGTGTTGGTTATTCAATAAATTATTCCCGGGACGGTGGTACCGATACCCGCCACCCAAAAAATGAATAATAAGATTAGGGATTTGTTTAGACAGAAAGTTATTGATTTAGAAAATTGTATTATCAATCAAAATGAATCATATCAAGAGCCGGATCAACAACATAAGATAATGTAATGACGTGATAGACCAGATGAAAGTCAATAGTACGTAATTAACACTGAATGTAGGTAGACCATTTAAAGCTGATTGAACGAATGCGGTTTTAAACCAAGTGCTATTCAGAGGTATTGAGGTTTCCACTTTTGTGAGATCGTCTGCGTTAAAGTAATATAATAACTGTATGTTAACATGCCTATGGGCTGGTATATTGTGATTTGGAAAGGGTATCTGCAAGCGCGTCATCGAAAGGATCTTCCAATTTAAGGGCCCGCTTTCCGCGTAAAGAATTTAGATTTGGCAACACCCACAAAATTTAGTGTTAAAAGAATCCGACAGAGGTGTCTGAATTCGTATTAGGAATAATTTTGGGGATTATGAAATTAAATTACCGACATCTATTGCAATTTTAGAAAAACAGAACCATTTTTAGTTAGCACCGACCTTAGAGTAATAATGCACCGACCAAATGAGAAGGAAGTCGAAATGAAGATGGTTCTCAAAATATGGGTTTTATTACGGATTTAATTAATTATTATTTTTTTTAATTTTACAAAAAACATTTACGAAAGTTATTTGTATAGGTATAAAAATTACTTTACTTTACTGAAATACTATTCTCACTTTTATAAAAGTAATTTATAACTTTTATAAAATCAATAAATATATTTTTACATCAATAAGGTTTTAAACTTTTTTACTCGAAAACTATCTTAAAACGTTGGAATTCCAAAAAAAGTTTTTTTTTCTTTTTTACTTGTACTATCAATTAGAATCACCTCCCGAAGTTTGTGCACTTTACCCCCGACATCTTGTATAATATGCGCAATATAATATTTATACACGTGTAATATCTACTTTTGTACATTTATATAAATTATATACACGTTTACATTTTTATGCTCATCAAATTTATTATATTATAAAGATAGATAGAAAGATCCTTAGTGCTTCCTGAGGACTTACAAATCAGAAGACTTTTTTGTAATTATTTATTTTTTTTTATATTTACTCCACACAGGAGGCCCTGAAGAAAATAATTTCCCTCAGGGCCTATGTCATCTTTGGGGATGCTGTGTGGAGGGTCTTTTTGTGGAGAGGAAGGAGTGAACATGGGTCTTGAAGAGTCCCATGTTGTAGGAGGGAGGAAACACAGAGGCCGGCAGTTCGTTCCACAGCCGAGCTGTTGAACTTAAGAACGAATCGTAGAAGCGACCCGTTCTCATGTGACAAGTGTCAACTGTGTACAAATGTTGGGCGCGCGTTTGGCGTGTATCCCGACTACGCACCGGCGCCGAAGGGATCAATGACGCTAGTTCCTCAGAGCATCTTCCATTGTAATACCGATAGAACAAGGACAGCATACCTACCCGACGTCTGTGCTCTAAAGATTGCAGTCCGTTTGTTAAGATTGGGGAATCTATCAAACGGACCGCCCGTTTCTGCACAGAGTCAAGGGTTTTTTTCAGGTATTTTGGGGCTCCAGACCAGAGATGGCTGCCAAATTCGACAGTAGGGCGCACTTGCGATTTGTACAGGGTGAGCAGTTGTGTACTATTAAAGTATCTGCGGGCCCTGTACAGTACGCCCAGCTTCTGAGAGGCCAACTTTACTCTGGCTTCGATGGAGCCCCCGTACCTGAGCTGGTCACTTATAGTTACACCAAGCATATCAATGGAAGGCCTGTTCGGAAGATTGCTTCCGTTGAAGGAGACTAGATTATCATTTGGATCCCTTTTAGACGTAATCAGACAGGATTGGGTCTTTGAAACATTAAATTCGACGAGATTATTTTTACCCCAGGAGGAAATACTCTCGAGATAACCGTCCATTCTCTGCTTCAAAGCCCTCCGAGCCGTTGGAGTTTGTGTGCCCTTTGGGGGCTTGTCAAACAAAAAGCTATCATGAACTGTACTGTCATCCGCGTAACAATGAATCGGTGCACATGTCAAAAGGTCATTGATGTGCAACAAAAACAAAGTCGGAGACAGAACCGATCCCTGCGGGACGCCAGCATTTATGGAGTGCGAGGAAGAGGTGAAACCGTCAGCAACCGCCTGAATCGACCTATCCCTTAAAAAGTCAGCAATCCACGTACACAGGGATGCGGGAAGTCCGTAAGAATGCAATTTGTTGACAAGTCCTCGGTGCCAGACCCGGTCAAAGGCCTTGGATATGTCTAGTGCGACCGTTTGGGTCTCACCGTGACGTTCCAGGCACCGCCCCCAAACATGCGTCACATACGCGAGAAGATCACCGCACGAGCGGTTCCGCCGGAATCCGTATTGACGGTCGTTGATAATTTTGTTCTTCTCGAGGTATGTGAGCAGTTTGTCGTTGATCACACGTTCCATCACTTTGGACAGAACTGATGTGATCGCTATGGGGCGGTAGTTGGCCGGGTTGGAGCGGTCACCTTTCTTGGGAATAGGGTGAATTACCGCTTTTTTCCAACCAGAGGGCACAGTGCCACACTTCAGGGACATTTTGAAGAGCTTTGTCAAAACTGGAACTATTTCCGCAGCACACCTCTGCAATACCAAGGCAGGTATTCCATCAGGTCCACTAGCTTTGTTAACATCGAGCCCCCGTATGACGTGGAGTACATCCCGATGCCGGATCCTCAGCTTTTTCATATAGAAGCCGCAGTGAGGAACCGACGGCGGAACAGCACCCCCGTCGTCGAGGGTCGAGTTTTCCGCAAACATTTTCCCTAAAAGGTTTGCCTTTTCGGTGGCGGTGTTTGCTAGTGAGCCGTCAGGTCTGGTAAGAGGTGGCAAACTGGGTTTGCAAAAATTTCGACCTATTGAGCCCGCAAGCGACCAGAATGCTCTGCTGCCATGCGGGCAGGCAGCCAGCTTTTTGCTGATCTGCAGGTCGTGTTCGAATTTTGATCTATTGATGATTCTCTTGCATTCCTTTGCCGATTTGTTGTATGCTGATCTGCTTTCGGGCGTTTATTCATTTAAACAATTCAATAATTATAAAGAGTAATAAAACATGTAAGCAACATAAAATTACATTCTAAAATGTGAAAGGGGCTCTATTTATTTACATTTTTATGAAATTACTACTTTTAATAGTTTTAAGCTTTCAGTGAACTTTCAATTTTATTTTTAACTTCTCTAAATATTATTTGTTTAAATCGTCAAATATAATTTAATCACAAACACAAGATTCACTCAAAATGAAAGATTGGTGGTTCTGAAATGTTCCCATAAATACGGTGAAAGAACCCTAAACTATAAACTTATTACCCTAAACATGCTTCGAGCGAAATGCGGATCTGGAAACCTTATCGTCAATCTGAGCAAAACATACCATGAACGTCAATATAGCAACAGCCTTTGTTCTGCTGCAGTTTCATTAAATGCCGAGAGATCCGTTTACAGTCTCCAAAAAGCAATACTGGGGCACAACCCTAGAAGCAAAGCTAAATGATTGGAATACAGAAAGATAAAAACACACCATTGTCAAAAATATCTTGGCCGTAAATGATTAAATAAAATTAGATTTATTCAGGAAGGCAAGCTATCGATCAAATGATTTGCGAATTCGGAAAAACCGTTATTATTGAGGTTTTATTGATGTTTTGTTTCTCCCGATTTATTCGTATAACCCATTAGTCTACATAATTATCTAGCGGGTTTTCCATTACTTGTGCACTTATGTTAATGTATTTTATGACCGTCTTTGTGTTGCTTATATTTGTATCATGTTGTCTCCCTCTATATTTTGTTATATATATGCACACATTATGTACTTCTTGTTTAGTATTAATTTGTACCCTGATGATGCTTAAGTAAAGCGAAACCGGTCGGTTCTTAAATTAATAAATATCGTGGTTTTAAAACAAAAAAGTATTTTATTTTATTAAATTATATTCCCCACAGTTTCAGAACTTTCAATAGCTTCTTTCGCTCGCATGTTCATTATTATTCTGAATTCCACGTTCGAGTATTGTTATTTGAAACAGATGGCCCGTATATTATTATTACATATTATATTATATTTCGGACATCGTTGCATTGTGAATTAATAAGAACTTGCCCTGTAATTTCTAATGTTTTGGAATTAGTTTTATTTCCCAAAGTACGTATTCTGAAAAAAATAAAATAAAATTTTTTATAACTTTTTACTACACAATACATAAATAAAAATAATAATTATTTTTTATAATAAATTATCGTTTATCGTATTCTGAAAAAAATAAAATAATAATTTTTATAACTTTTTACTACACAATACATAAATAAAAATATGAATTATTAATTTTTATAGTAAATTATCGTTTATAATAAATATAAGCTTATAAATCAAAAATTGTATTTTTTTCTTCTCACCTATTAGATAGGATATAATTTTATGAGATATCATTTTTTCTTTGAAATACGGGATATCTTTCGTGTATTTCCCATCTTTGAAAAAACAATATTTATTAACTCATAAACTTTACACGCGTAAAAATTATCTTTATAGATTCAAATATTTGCACGTAATCGCACGTCTGTAGATCATAGAACGTTGAACGACATGTCTGCCCCCAAAGCCCTCGAGTTGGCGAATGAACTTTTCAAAGAAGATAGGTTAATCTTCAAGTCGGAGCGAGCGCGCTATAATAAATATGATTTAAAAGCAATAGGCGTAAGCGACAGTTGTGAAAATGTTTAATAAATCACGGCGTATTTCAAAAATAGCAAAAATCACTTTTGGGGTCTATTGAGTAGCATTAAAAGAAGCATTGTGATTTTTTTCATACATATAACTTGTAAAATAACAGAAATAAACGTGTTAATAATATTTTTCGGAGCATACTTTGCGATTTATTTCTATCGAGGGAATTTCAAATAATTACCGTTTCGGCTTTTGGAACAAATAGATACTATCTTAAAGAATAACATATATTTTTTTAAGAGCTTAAAAACTTCAAAATTTTAAGGAAAGTATGTCGGAAATTGGATGAAATTCGAATAGTGGGCCCTTAACCCATCTTCCTTAATCTTCCAAATCCTTTTTCACGATATTTATTTATTTATACTGGGTTTTTATAGACGATCTCACTTACGTGAGAACAATTCAGTTAAATCACATATAGGGTTCATTAGTTTTAATAAATCTAAATTAATATTTAAATATAAAACAAGTAAAAATAAAAATACAAAATTACATGAAAGACAAATAGTACAAAAAAGTAAAAGACAAAAGAAAGACAAATAGAGACGCAAGAAATACATAATATAATCAACGCAACATATTTTTCAGCAAAAGCAGAACAATTTTTCTTAATCCATATAAATTTTCGACGAGAATGTCTACTTCAGCACACTCTTTCTTATTATATATAGTCGATACATTTGGGTACAATTTTATTTTTAAATTATCTAATAATAAGGACCACACTGGTACTTTACCCGTGTTGAGGTCCCAATATTACAGTTTAAAAAAATACAAAAACTAAAATAATAAAGGCGATTAGAAAATAATTATTAGAAAGAAAAGACACCAAGCTTTAATGAATTCTTGAAGTTAACCACAGGATAACAAAAAATGTTCACCTTTATGAAACCAAAGTTCCTCCCGAAATTTGAGAACAGTTTATGAAATTTTGTGAATTTTTTATAAAGTATTTTTATGTAAAACCACAAAAAAATGAGTTGGCAGTAATGTTTATAATATACCTGTCTAGTAAAATTTGTATGTTTTGTTCGGCGTTGAGACGAAAAAAAGGTAAAACTTTTTATGTTTGATTTAAAATGTTTAATGCTTTAAAAATTTTGTGTTTATTTTTAATAATAATATTTGAAAACGTATTAATTTTATTTTATCGCCTTTGAAAAATAGTTTTTAATATTCGGATACGTTCAGAAATACTCCATTTATTTGGATTTTATTGAGAAGCGGAAATACACACAAATTCTCCGACTTTCTGACGCATCTAAATATAACAGTAAATATGGTAGAGGCTATAAGGGTTAAGGTGGTTTAACCAGCGGACGAGAATTCAAATTTCGTTAAAAGACGGTTTCGCGATCGGACGTTTTTTTAGACCGAGACAGAATTACCGAATTCATTCCGCTGCAAGCCGTCCACTCGCGCGGCTGTGAAAACTACAGCATGGTTCCGATGAAATAACAATTATTGTTGTTAAATTCTTGGTTGTAGCTTTCTTCCTAATAAGTAGTTACATATTTGTAAATTATACGTCGGAGTGCGTAAACATAAATAAATACAAATGCAGTTTGTTGACATGGTAGATATAAAATATGTAGGTAAATGAATATACATTTAAAAAAAATTTCAAATATTTGTTTAATTTGTTTTTTTTTTTTTAATATTTTACACGAGTTTTCCAAAGGTGAGTAAAAATCTTTTGTTTTACTTATTTATTCGTTTGTCCGAAAGGTATTACCGGTAAGTTTTATTTCTAATACTTATCTTTAAAGTATTACTTGATTTGATATGTATGACATTGAAAAGAGGGTTTATTCCTTACAACTGAAGTAATACATATATTAAAACTAGGTTTTATTTCCAACTATATTCTACGGTACCTACCTGCATATGTAGTTATGTGATTGCATAAAATTGTATCGCTTTCATGTATTTGTTTTCATGATTAACGGGGCGACCTGACTCGTCTAATTTTCGAAATGTAATTAAATTCACGAGTAAATTTCGATTGAAACATTATAGGTTAGTATGTCAAAAATAACCTTTTTTTTTCCTAAAACAAGAAGATCAATTCACAATATGACATTATGAAACTGACAAAAAGTAACACAAAAAATATTAAATATGTTGAATTATACCAATGTAATAGTGAATTGGACAATAAAAGAGAAATTATGAACAAAAAAATGATTTGAATCGCACATCACGAATCGAAATTCATTTGGTTCGTGTCACTTTTTGACTACCAATCACAAACAGTTTCACGTACTTTGGCATAAGTTTTAACATTTATACATGAAAAAACGATGGCAGACATAAACTCCTGTCCATAGTTGATTCTTTTCCCTGGAAATTAAACAACACAAAATTATCGCCAAATGTTATAAAAAATATGTGCTTATTCTGACTGATTCTTTCGAATGACTCTGTACCATTTAAGTACGTACAATGTACACGGATAATTAAATATCACTAACCTTTATTTTTTCTGAAAATATATCTCCCACGTACGTTTTTGATGTCGTAATTTGTGCTATCTAATAAAACTTTTTTTCGAGGGTATTTTCCTCCTCATTTTTAAGCGAGGAATTTCTTTAAAATTTTATCAAGTAGACTGGCGTGGAATAGACGTCCGCTCGCCGCTCTGTCGCAGCGGGGAATGATAAAATTTCGGCTTGCGCCGGGGTAATAACAAACAACAAACGCGAATCGAAATTAATTACTATTATATATATTAAGAATATATTTTTTGGTCATAAATTATTTCTAATGTTTCAATAATGTCTTGGTAAATTATTTTTCTAAAAAAATCTGAACTATACCAATTTGTAAGACCATAAATAAATAGTCCAATTGAGGGATTTTCGTCACAAAACGCGTGCTCGGATTTATTTATTAGTAATTTTATTTGAAATAAAAACAAAATTCTTATACATACATATGATAGATAATTTATTGATTGTTTATACTGTATTATTATATGATTTGAAATATTTGTTGTATAATACAACTTCACATTTGAAAATGCAACAAATCTGCGCATCGTCCAACGGTAACACTTTATTATGATATGAAAATAATATTATTTTTCAAAATTTTACATCTTACTTTACAAGATAAAATAACGATCTTTCGAAATCAATTTGTGTTTTTTTCAAGAAAAGTGTCCATACGTCTAAAAGTGGCCTCAAAAATGCCAAATTTCAGGTCAAGTCTACCTATTTCGCCTTAAGATATTATTAGGAAATTTGTGGGATATTACGTTTTTGTTCCTTAATTAATATGTTTATTGTTTCCCTTATTTTTTTGGTTTACAGTCTAAGATTATTAAATGCTTAGTATTTATGGTGTCTTTGTCTAAAGCTTATGCCTGTCGCCGGAGTACGCGTCCGCTTGTCTAACTGGTATTTTGATGGTAGTTCGCGGTCTTTGAAATTTAGTTTTTTGGTCGAAACTTTAGTTGTTTTTTGTGTACACTCATTGGCGTATATCTGTTGAATATGCATGGTCCGTGTATGTTTCTTATGTATCAAGTTTAAAATAGTTTTCAATTTCAATTCTATTCGAATTTTATATATTTAAAGTAAACCAAATACATACAACATTTCAAACATTATTTTCGGTTCTACCGAATTTCGACACATTCCAACTGTACCTATTTGATTCACTTGTTCCTTCTAACGTCTTTGACTTCTCCTTCCATTAATATCTACAATAACTATGAAAACGGATTATATTGTTGCAAAACCACATAAAGATCAGAAATTTTATAATCGTAAATTTTATTTTCGTAAGTGATGTCTCCTTCTACCATCTCCGTCTAGCATTTCTCAAATGATATGTAAAACCTATAAATTCTTGGGTGACTACAATTTTCTTGTAAAACTAGAAAAAACTTTGAACATTTTTTATCCCATTTAAAGGGTTGTGTCTATTTATGCCCTGACCAAAAATGGATTACCTTCAAAGTTTTCACTTCCAAAGTTTCAGTATGCTAGTTTGTTGTTTGTGTGTGTCCAATGTCCGGGTAGTGTGTGCTTCGTCCCTTTGCCCTACCCCTAACTCAGATAGTGGACGGCCTGGGGGTGTCAGCAGCGCAAACAACAAGGGTTTCCAAAGAGATCAAGATGTTTGAAACATTTACAGGGCTCTGACCAGTGGTAAAAAAAGTGTTTTATAAGTGTTATAATATTAAGTTCGCAGCAAGGTTTATCAATTCTATTAGTTGTTAAATAATAATGTTATTTAATCAGAAAATACCCCATAATTTCATTAATCGTAAATAACCTTGGAAAATTCGAATAAATTTTTTTGTTTTTTTTTTTTATAAATGTTGAAAAGAATGTGATCATATTGGGGTAACGCGTTCTGAGTTCACATTGCACATGGTTTTGTTTGCATTTTATATTACGTAAAGTATTTTTAAAGTTAGTTTTTGTAAGTATGCTAAAATATTACAAGAGGAAAATTATACAGCAATTTCTAGAAGAAAAACATAACATAGCACACTCACTGACCAATAGGATGCATGATCTGGGCAACAAGTATGGGGGTGCTATAGATTTATTTATTGACTCCATTTATAGAATTAAGCATAATCTATACAAACACTTTGTCGAATCCTACAAATTAAAGTAGCGTTGGTAAATTAGTTTTAATGTTTTGTCTTATATGTAGTGTTGTTGTAATTTTTTTTTTACTTTTTGTTATTCTTAAATTTTACTAATATTGCTTCATATTTAATTTTTTTTATTATTTTTTAATATTTTCTCATTTTACTTGGTAATCACAATTTTACAATTGTGTATTTTTACAATGGATTACATCTATTTACTGTCAGTATCTCCTGTATAATACAGATATTCTCCTATGTATACTGCATCATGTATCACTTCTATGTAAAAGTCTTTTTAGGCGTATACATAAATAGCGTTAATCTTTGTTAGGTTTAAACATTGTGTCTATATTCTTCCTACCCGTATCCATAATCCATATCCTAATACATATTTTTTTAAGTCGGTTATCTTTTAATGGTTTTTATTATAAGAGGGAGGATATTAAATAATTTTATAGAGAATTATTACAATTTTCTTCGTCCAAAAGTCATTTTAGTTGTAGTTTGGTTGAATGTATGTTGTATTGAGGATCTTGTGAATCGACCCAAGTTTGTATGTGAAAAGTTATCCAGGATTTTTAATGCGTAAACTAAAATATCTTGAATTGAATAAATTCTGAGAATTAAAAACATGACATGTGTGGGTTCTGATGGGGACTCTAAGTATAATTTTCAAAATTGCTTATTGAAAAGTGCTTAGAAATTTACTATTTTAATGCAACCTTAAAATTTAAATTTATGTTTGTACAATACAATTGATCATCAAATCAGAAGTAGGTGTCAGAAAAAATACACTGAGATTTTGTTGCAATTGGGAACTTCTGCTGTCTGAGCGAGTGCTATAACCTCTGAGCTATCCCGCCGTCAGATCAATGATCTAGATGAGAGAGAGAGAGAATGATTCTACTCAAAATATATCATGGTGTATACGAGATCTGGAACCATTTGTTTTACTGACTTTCCCGTTTCCAAAGATAGGTAATGTATTTAGTATCTTCTAGATATGTTTTCCAGGAAGTCCCAAACCCAGTATATTATTATGTCTATTACCTATACGTAATGCAAATTGATGATTTTAATTAGCACCATTTTTGTTTAATATCATCTTCAAGGAACCTAGGTATTAATGTCCTCAAATGATTTATGCATTGTAAATTTTTTTTATTTCGTTGAATTGGTCTGACTGCGAATTATATTGTGGTTGATTTACGCCCACAAGAACTAGCTTTATAGTTCGGACTTTAAGAAATGTTTCAACTGCCACTCGACACAATCATAGAAAAGAACACAGAGACAACAAGGGTGCCATCATATTATAGCATTTCACTGGAAAGTTTTGGATTACTGAATTCATCGCTTATCAATCATTGATTTGTATTTTTAAATGTGAAAACTGCACAAGAACCTCAACTGCTCCCAACCGCCTGGAGCCAGTTAGACTACGGCATCCTTAATTGAGGTTTTATGGTGAGGTTGAAGGAGATGGGGAAGAGAACGGTGGGGAAGTATCTGGCTATTCAGGTCTGGTTACCAAACACGGTTTAAGCTATTTCGATGTTTCAATTCTAAACTATGGTCTTACACCAGGGCGATACTAAGAGTTTGTTCCACTCTGGAATGTGCCGCAAATATACTTTATATTATTCAAAAAATACATTTTTACATTCAATTAAACAAAGTCAATTTTAGGTATGTAAGATTAATTTTGTGGTTTTTTTAAATTCCTTGTTTATTTTTTTTTGATAAAGTTTACACATAAATTTGGACCAACAATAAAAAATAAAGATTAAAATTTCTAGTAAAGAATTCGTAAGAACAAATTAATTAATTTACAATCTCTTAAGGGGCTTTTACGTAAGAATAGTTTATAAAATTATAATCAATTACAATTTCAGTATTAAAGGCTTTAAAAACTTCATACATAACTGCACCAGCAAAAATATTTTATTTTTATTAAGTGATAAATTGAAGATGTCCCCTAAAGAATCCATTTTATTACCCTCCATTAATATTCTAGTCTGGGAGTACATATTATGGTATTCAGTCCAGAATTTAAGCACTGAAAAAAAAAACGAATTCTAGTAATCTGGTATTGGTGGAATAAAACCTAAAAGTAACGGAATGGAAAGTATAAAAATGATAATTTAATTATTTCTTCTAATGCTGTCTTACGTAAAGTCACAAGGAGGAAATCCGTAATTGGTTTTATTTTGGCTATTTTACTTATGTACAATCTGTAAAAATGTAACTGTTGATTTCCCAAAAATGAATAAATAAATAAAAATAAATAAATAAAAAACATGTACAACTTTTGGCGAAAATGTCCAAAAGATCCTTCAAGTTATAAATATCTATTTAAATACGTAATGTAACAATTCATATGGCAGGATGGGTTTCATCCCAATATGGACATCATATTGATTAATTTAAAAATATGCTAGATTGTGACCCTCAACCTTGGGTGAAAACTGTAGATATATTACATGTTAAATTCAGTGAATTAATTATTTTATTTTGTTGATAATCCATTTAAAGATTATTTCGCAGTTGAAATAAATAGGGAAAATAAGGAGAAGAGCAAGAAGAAGGTTGGAAAGTACCAATATTAACAATGACTAAAAAAAAATTGATTCTGAATTTAGGCAAATTTCGCTTGAGAATGCTCTTCCTCTTTTCATTTTCTTTCTATCTTCCACACCTTTTCCAGATTCAAAATATGCCATCCTTTTATCTCCCACACTTCTTGCCGATTCACAATCTGTCATCCTTTTATCTCCCACACTTCTTACAGTTTCATAATATGTCATCCTCCTATCTCCTACACTACTTCTAGTTTCATAATATGTAATGTAAAAATTATGATAAACAACTCCAATTTTATGATTCTATTGACTACGATATTAGCAAGGGTAGGTTCTCGTGCCATTAGGAATCATTTTTTGTATTCTTGTTAATGTTCAAATAACTAAAACCAGGTATCTCCTTGTGCATTTTAAACCATTGTAAAAGGTATAACAGTTTGTATAACCTACATCTTATGATGTAGCCACGTGTGAAACATAATTCCCCTAAACCGACCTTCGTAGATAATACAAAGGTCCAGTATTTCAAAAGGATATTCCGGTGGAAGAATATTGAATGACACATAACGTAGATTAATTGGATGATAGCTTACGTTTTAAATGGAGTATCTAATATTGATGTTGATGAACACAGAAAAAAATACACTAGTGTCAAAATAAACATCCTCTTTCCAAGTTGACAATATATGAAGTAAATTTTTAAGCACTGACGAAACATTGTATTAATTTAATAAGTAACCTTCGTTCAATGGGAAAACATAAAGGATTTAAAGATTTTAAGTTCTCTATGATTTGAGATTTTCACGGCCAAAAGCATTATAGAGATTTATTTTTGGGGTATTATTCCGTGTTGCGCTACCTCTTTCTTTAGCCAACGTTTCGGACAGCATTACAGTGTCCATCATAAGGGCACATCACACACACTGTAATATTGTCGATACATCTGCCTGTCCACTATGATTTTAAGTTCTCGTCAAAATTGGACAAATTAATAAAGTTAGTCAGAAAACAATAGAAAACATAATAGAGAAAATGTTGGTAAAATTAAAAACCAAATAAAATTCAAATTGCTTTATACTGGGTTGGTAAGAAGTAATTTGGAGTACAACTCAACAATCTGGGCTCCATTTTATAAGACTCATCAGCAAAAAATCGAAAGAGTACAACATAAATTTCTAAGGTTTATTAATTACAAACTTGGAATACCAATCGAAGAACTTAATTATACATATCTAATGGAATTACTAAACCTAAGCGATTTAACTACAAGTCGCACAGTGAGTGACTTAGTTTGCCTTTCCAATATATCTAATGGCAACCTGGACGCCCTCGATTTAACGAGCTTAATTAATTTGCGTATACCTACCCGTGATACCCGTTTAAATGCTCTATATTTTGTTACCAAATCTGCCAATAATTACTTCGTAAACTCTCCAATTCAAAGGCTTCATACACTTGGAAACAAATATAGTTCAATCGATGTCTATCATTTCCAATCGGTTTCCAAATTTAAAACCAAAATATTAGAAGTTTTAAAATAAAACAATAAACATCTAGCTATTGCACCCCTTATTGAATTATTTCCTCAAGATTGACAAAACAGGCTTATACCTACAAACTATCATGTTTAGATTTGCTTTTTGCTTGGTTTTATATGTCTAATGATGAATGTTATATTATTGCTTTACTATTCTTTATTTATAATCTGCACAATATTTTTTTTTATATAAACTATGTAAAATGGCTGACCGATCGCCCTCGATTGAGCAGGCCACTACAACCAGTCAAACGCAGTATATTTGTTAACAATACTGCCAATAATAATTATTTCGTTAGCTTTCTTACTCAAAGGCCTCATACACTTTGTGCCGTATTGTATCATGTTACTGCTGCCACTACCTAGCATTTACATATAAATTTTACATTTCTTATTAACTAATTTAAGTCCGTATAACTTAGGAGTAGGAATATTCTTATTTTGGTACTATTTACTTGCTGTTATAATATGTCAAATGGATATGGTTATATGTATTTTTACTATTAATTTTGTGAACTTGCAATCTTCAGAATATTATTTTTTTTATTAACTATGTATGTAAAAGCCCAATGGGCGTATAAATAAATAAATAAATAAATAAATAACACCAACGATAAAAAAAATAAAAAAAAAAAAATTATGATACAGATTTTTTAAAATAGTTTATGAATCAAACTATGCAATACTTTCATCAGCCTGGAGTACCCCAGGGGTCCGATCTGGGCCCACCACTCTTCATCATAAACGATGTCGCTAAAATAATCGACAAATTTGGCCATCTATCCCACTGACATGCTGATGATCAGGAAGTTCACTTTTACTGCTTACCTTGGAAGTCACCTTGAAGTGTTTTCCCACAAAAGCGGTGCCATTTCTCGATTTTTGTTTATTTATTAGCTAAATAAACGGCCTCAGCAAAGATGATTATGAAAATGACTTAAAAAGCAAAAAAATATCGCTTTTAACAATACGGCTTAAGTTACCAGATCTAAAAAGCATTACTCGTATTATTTGGTTAAAAATGAATACTGAAAACACTTTCCAGGAAGCATTTATGGGGAAATTTCCAGGAAGCATTTATGGGGAAACGGTGCGAAGAAAGACCAACTCCCGAGGGTACTGAGACGCCTGATCGACCCTGTGAGATCCATTCAGGAATAATGAAAGAATAAAAATAGGGAAGATAAATGATAAAGCGAAGAAGATAACATTGGCTTTTAATGTAATTACAAAAAAGGTAATATTTTAAAAGTAGATTTTCCTTTTAATATAGTCCACGCATTTGAAGTTGTTGGTTCGATTCTCGCTACAGCGCAAATCATATTTTGATGTTTGGGTACAAAAATGTTATTCGCTAAGTTTATTTATCTATTAAAAATGGTTTGTAAATGGTTTTAAAAAAAACTTTACATATTATTTTAAAATACCATACAGATAAAAAATATATTCGAAAGTGATATTTTTTATAA
Organism: Hesperophylax magnus; assembly: GCA_026573805.1. Classification (NCBI taxonomy): domain Eukaryota; kingdom Metazoa; phylum Arthropoda; class Insecta; order Trichoptera; family Limnephilidae; genus Hesperophylax; species Hesperophylax magnus. The sequence continues at coordinate 5,286,959 of JAIUSX010000108.1, forward strand.
AAAGTGTTAATTAACATTTTTAATAAAAGCTTTCAAGCGATTTAAAATATATGCATCAATAATTTGCCCAGTAAGGGTAGTGAAATGATAAATTTATTGATTTTCAGGAATATTCTAGTAATGTAAGTTCTGGCACAGTGAAATTTAAATAGATTTTTCAAAATTTATATATGTAGAGACAAATATTATCGAAACGTAAAATCATTTCCATCATGAGCTATGTAGCTTTGAGAAATCAAAATCAATTTATATATTTGTTCCATCATTACTTCTCGACTAACTACATAGGGACTGTAAAACTTTTAGTAAGGTATGAAAAAGCAGAACTATCATAAAACAGAATTTAAAAAATCAGTTTCGAAATTATTTTTCACTAAACCGCGCCGTACTGATAAATCAAATATTCAAAATATTTTTAAATAAAAAATAACGGAAGTGGTGTAAAAAATTGAAGTATTAGTACCTTTTTTATCTGTTTTACTCAAAATTAAGGTCATATTTTCCCCCGTAAAAAATATGGGCTCGAAGTGATTACGTACATACCTCAGCAATAGAGACATAAAACAATATAATATTTTTTATAACCCATTAATTCAACAAAATAAATTATTTTTACTGCTGAAAGAACAGCTTTGTCTCTCATTTTATGACCGGGTAAAAAAGTAAAGAGTCATTTTCATTGATACAAAATAAGTCAGATTGGTATCGCACATTTTCTAAAATATTTTTTTTCCCTTTGGAAGTACCATTTTTCTAATAATAAGAATATAAATTACTAATCTTCGCTCAATATCTTAAGATTATAATGAATAACAAGTTTTTAATAAGGATAATGTCGTTCAATTACAAGTAAAATTTAGATTCACAGTTGCAAAGTTTATTGTAAGAAACTTCAATTATTTATACGATTCGTGTTGATTACAAGATATTTTATTTACGTAAAGATTTTGCACAAAAACGGCGCTATATAAATCATCCAAATATTATCATTATTACCTCGAAACAGTTATAATATATACAAATAGTTACAATATATAAACAGTTAAATATGGTTATAAGTGTTTTATTATCTTTTTTTGTAACAAATGGATATAATGATATCCTCACTGGGCACGATCGGCTAAGGTTCGGGTCTCTCAAAAGGAACCATTGGGAACCTGGCGTGCGCACGCATCATTTGCTGTACAAGCAGTGCCACCTATGATTAATTGCTAAAACTATCTTTACAATATTACCGACACTACAATAAGGTATTTAGTGAATATGAATAATTAATAATCAAAACACGAAAATCGCTAGAAAATATATTTATTTAAAATGGGATTAACTCATTGAAACAAAATTGTAATATTTAATTATAAAAATGTGAAACCGGAGAAAACAGAAGAAAATATGAAATAAAACACAGAAAAAAAAGGTACGGTTGCGATTATGTTACTGATATCTGATAAACAGGAATTTCCCCACCTTTAGACGATAACGGGAGCAGTTCGAACTCCTGTGCGGTACTCGCATGAAACCAAAGAAATGAAAGACTAAAATAATAAATAAAAGTACATTCTTCCACTTCGAAAGAATGACAAAACTCGAAAACATAGAAATCTTCATCCTTCTTTATTACCACTCCCTAACTTTAAATAATACCAATCTCAAACTTTTCCTCAGCCCTCTGTTTTTCTGATTTTTCTTCCAAAACTTAATCCATCAAACCTCTGCTTTTGATTAGTGCATTTTAAAAATGGAACACATTCAAATTTGACGGGAATCTCGCAAGAGAGAACCCCAAAATCCTTGCATATTACAGCATTACACGCAGGAAAATGTAGCAAAAACATTTTAATAAATTACACATAAAGTGCCTTGCAATGATACAGAAGGCATATTTACAAAGCCCATAAAATTTTCGTCCATGCTGATGACTGTAATGTAATAGCTTTTGTTAGTGCACAGTCAAGTACACAGCCACAGTAATTTCACTCGTATTGACGACTATTATATTAGAATATCTTTTATTTGTGCGAAATCATGTACACAGCCTAAACCATTTCAATTGCATTGACAAGTATATAGATATAAGTAATAAATTAGCTTTTGTTTGCAAACCTTATCTAACCTAATATATTTATAGACTGCATGAGACTTTTAATAATTAGTCAATAGACTAAAATGGGATAGGCTTTGTGAATGATTTTGAACTAACAATAGCTACCCTATTACCACAGTCGTCACCGTGACTGAAATAGTATGGGTTTTTTAAACACGGTTTCTGGAATATTGATATGATAAAGGCATTTATATTACAATGAAATTATATCTGATATTAATTATTTGTGTAATCTTAATTTTGTTAACATTAATTTATTAAATGTACCACGAAATACATAACTGACTTTTCGAACCAAAGACCTACTTGCTGTATAAATAAGCCAACCTCAATAAATGATTCCTACGAAGCGTTAGATATTTGGTAATGAAAATCTAAAAGTGCATATAAATCCCATTATATATCATACAAATTAAAAAGGTTAGAGGTTAATAGAAATAGAAAAATAGAATCATATAAATAAGTCGTCTCAATGTGTCGTAACATACAGTTTGATAATATCCTTGAACGCCGAAACAAATGTCACAATAATTAAAACTGAAAACTTGCAGAACTTAATAATGGCGTTACTTTAGAATCAATAGATTATGAATTTTTATTATATTCATTGAAATTATTGACAGATTTAATTTTTTTGATTCTATATTTTTGTGTAAAAATGTATATAATACATTACTTTCATTTCTCCGCCATTAGATCAAGGTTTCATAGTATGTATTATTATGACGATTATACAAGGGTTTCAGGCTAAAATTCGGTTATAAATAGATTAAACACCATTGGCAACTCTTGTGCTACGTCAGCTGATGTTTTTAATATGCCTCTATTGAAGTATAAAGCTAAAATAAGTAAACATTTAAGCTGCTTATTTTAACGAGGTCACTGCATAACACTTTTTTTTGCTTTCGTTTCTTGTTCATTAACTTTGTAGTAAGGTATAATCTTTTTTCGTTTGTATTTCTTCTTTCTTCTTTCTTCTTTCTTCTTTCTTCTTTCTTCTTTCTTCTTTCTTCTTTCTTCTTTCTTCTTCCTTCTTTCTTCTTTCTTCTTTCTTCTTTCTTCTTTCTTCTTTGTTCTTTCTTCTTTGTTCTTTCTTCTTTCTTCTTTCTTCTTTCTTCTTTCTTCTTTCTTCTTTCTTCTTTCTTCTTTCTTCTTTCTTCTTTCTTCTTTCTTCTTTCTTCTTTCTTCTTTCTTCTTTCTTCTTTCTTCTCTCTTCTCTCTTCTCTCTTCTCTCTTCTCTCTTCTCTCTTCTCTCTTCTCTCTTCTCTCTTCTCTCTTCTCTCTTCTCTCTTCTCTCTTCTCTCTTCTCTCTTCTCTCTTCTCTCTTCTCTCTTCTCTCTTCTTTCTTCTTTCTTCTTTCTTCTTTCTTCTTTCTTCTTTCTTCTTTGTTCTTTCTTCTTTCTTCTTTCTTCTTTCTTCTTTGTTCTTTCTTCTTTCTTCTTTCTTCTTTCTTCTTTCTTCTTTCTTCTTTCTTCTTTCTTCTTTCTTCTTTCTTCTTTCTTCTTTCTTCTTTCTTCTTTCTTCTTTCTTCTTTGTTCTTTCTTCTTTCTTCTTTCTTCTTCTTCTTTCTTTCTTCTTTCTTCTTTCTTCTTTCTTCTTTCTTCTTTCTTCTTTCTTCTTTCTTCTTTCTTCTTTCTTCTTTTTCTTTCTTCTTTCTTCTTTCTTCTTTCTTCTTTCTTCTTTCTTCTTTCTTCTTTCTTCTTTCTTCTTTCTTCTTTCTTCTTTCTTCTTTCTTCTTTCTTCTTTCTTCTTTCTTCTTTCTTCTTTCTTCTTTCTTTCTTTTCTTCTTTCTTCTTTCTTCTTTCTTCTTTCTTCTTTCTTCTTTCTTCTTTCTTCTTTCTTCTTTCTTCTTTCTTCTTTCTTCTTTCTTATTTCTTCTTTCTTCTTTCTTCTTTCTTCTTTCTTCTTTCTTCTTTCTTCTTTCTTCTCTCTTCTCTCTTCTCTCTTCTCTCTTCTCTCTTCTCTCTTCTCTCTTCTCTCTTCTCTCTTCTCTCTTCTCTCTTCTCTCTTCTCTCTTCTTTCTTCTTTCTTCTTTCTTCTTTCTTCTTTCTTCTTTCTTCTTTCTTCTTTCTTATTTCTTCTTTCTTCTTTCTTCTTTCTTCTTTCTTCTTTCTTCTTTCTTCTTTCTTCTTTCTTCTTTCTTCTTTCTTCTTTCTTCTTTCTTCTTTCTTCTTTCTTCTCTTCTCTCTTCTCTCTTCTCTCTTCTTTCTTCTTTCTTCTTTCTTCTTTCTTCTTTCTTCTTTCTTCTTTCTTCTTTCTTCTTTCTTCTTTCTTCTTTCTTCTTTCTTCATTCTTCTTTCTTTGTACTATGACTGTCAATAACTATGGTGTATGTAAATGGCACTTGTGCCATTAATTCTAAATGAATATTTAAATTTTTAAAAATCTGTTTACAAAAAGTTTTTTGAATAAAAAAGTAAAGTAGGTACGTTATTCTCCGAAGAGCAAACATGTGATATATATTTAGGTAAAATATGAATATATTTGAAGAGGAATAAAATCCGCATAAGAATTATTTATAATTGGTGAAAATTATTTCTTCCTTCATTGGAACGAGTTTTGGCGTATTGTGCTAAGTTTGCAAAAAACGTTTCGAGCGATCGCTGGTCATACTCGTAATGTGGCATATTTGTACAACCTAAAAATGTGGGGTTAACGGTGAAATCTAGGTGGATTCATTGGATTTAAGCCGTAGTAAGCAGGTCAAAGGTTTCATTGTAAATGTTTGAAGGAATGATTTTATTTAAATAATATGGTAACCAATCACTCGAGTGGCTAAGAGCGCTTGAGGGGATATGATACTCGTATTAATATAATGAACTCAGTCACGTGGAATTTATATAAACTAGTGGAATGCTTCGCTATTATTAATGTATTTCTCAGGCGTCTCCGACTTCTTCCACCATTCACTACTGTATACCAAAATGATTCTATTAAAAAAGTACATTACATGGACTTTAATTCGACTCCTTATCTCATTCCGGTGCAGAGATATTGCGTTAAGTATTCCTCGGGTGTCCACGACTTCTCCTACCATTCAAACTACTATCTAAACACTTCTGGCACCAATAAGAACAATTTTTAAAGTTTTCATCTCATTCGATCGAATACTTTTCGAGTTTTACGAGCACAAATGATATATATGTTCATACAAAAGTGTTAAAATTGATGACATCCAGAATTTTTATATCAATGGCACGATATTGTTTTGGCTTTAAACCACTTTCTGAAGAAAAAGAAAGGAAGTATTTTAATATTTGATACAGTTATATAATAGTCTTGCCAACGAGAGACAATCTGCGGAAAACATAAAATTATAGACAAAACTCTCATGTAATGTAGTATTTTCCGATTCAAGCATAATATAAATAAGGATATTTTCGTTGCAAAAATATTCTTAATGCTTAAAAAAATGTTTTAATGGTCTTACTTCATGTTTCGTTGTTAGGACTATAGTATAGTCCGTTCTCCAGGACCCCATTACGATGCTCGTTTTTATGACGCCAGTCGTTTGTTTGTTACTAGCCAATTCATTTTGAGCAGACTATAAAAAGTGATCGCTATTAAGAGCTAACGCTTTAACGGTGGAACTTTATTTATTAGATTATTTCAACGCACATTAAATTTACCATAAAAAGAAGAAAAAAATGCAAACAATTAATCCTGCCAAAATTAAAAACACTTAAAATACGAAACATAATTTTTCAAGTTACACCGAGAAAAATGTTTACAGCTGATTTATTGATATACTGTTGAAATATTGACAGCAATTTTTTAAAAAATTTTTGTAGAAATTAACAAGGAAATCACGATCTACACCTATACCAAAACCTACAGTCCGCCTCGGAACAGGAATACCTAGTGAGGAGGACTGCGAATAATATACTTAACTTTGTAATTAAAATTGTCGTTAATAAAAAAAAAAAAAAAAATTCATTTGCTGATAAAATATGAGTTCATTCAAAATATATCGGAACACATGTTCATGCAGGTGTCTTTTCCTGATAAATATTATGACAAAATTAGTATTTTTATGAACATAACAAATTCGCTTTTTACTGATTAATCAATTCATTCATTAAAGGTCAGCAGTCACGCTTTTAACAGGACTAAGAATATTTTAACAATTTTTTTAATAAATCAGAAATATTTTATATCAGAAAGTTTTCTCCCACATGGATTAAGATACTGGGAGAGAGTGGAAGATACTTTTAGTATCGCCCTGGCAAGAGACCATCACGATTAATGGGGATTGAAATGGTATAGTAATGTTTAGTGATACCGCATCAAATTCAAATACTTAAGTGGGTTTTTAAGTTGAGAAAACTATCAGCAAACTAACAGAAGAACCTTTTTTGTATTCGTGGATGGGTGAAAATTTTCTTTTTATGTTTTTTCAAAAAAATATTGTATTCTCTAACTCCATGAAAGACCACTTAACCCTTTCAATACCAGAGTTCTTCCTCAGTAACATTAAGAAGAAAATATATCTCTTGATTTTGTAAAACAAATCGCTCCGTATTTTTCGTATTGCTTCTGAAGGATATTCATAAATATATATATATGGCATCTCTATTTTCTCCTACATTGCAATATTTATTTCAGCAACAAATACCTTGAACACAATGAAAAATTCAGTTTCGATTGTTTTACTTACTGTTTTACTTGAGTCAGGCCATGTCAAGAGTCAGAATAATAGAAAAGTATGTATGAGACGATGTATGAATGTGAATGAGGCAAGAAGTGTGTGCCAAGACCGAGTTGTTTGGCGGTCCGTCCTCTCTGCCTACCCCTGCGGAAAAACGGCGTGATGGTTAGTTAGTCAGTTACTTAAACTGGGATATGGGATCCCTTATTATTTTTTGTAATAGTGTCTTTATATTTATGCATGTTAAACTGTAAATATATATAAAAAAAAAAAAAAAATTAAATAGTTTCTGTGATAATTTTTTTATATTGATAGTAAAATATAACCCTTTTACGCCTAAAAATATTATTATTTTTTAATAATAAAATAATGTTTATAAAACAAGGTTTTTTATGCATAGCACAAATAATTACTCATTTCAATGTCAATAATGACTTATTTATACTCGAGAGATATTTTCAATGTGTATGGATGTTTCAAGCGAGTAATTATTGCTTATAATAATTTGTTAACCTAAAAATAATAAATATAGATTCAAAAAAAAAATTACAATTAGAAAAAAATATATTTGCATACACCCAAATCTTTCCATTAATTATTATTTATGGTGTTGACAAGCATTAAATATTTATTATTCATAGAGACACAATTGCGGAACTGAAAGGGTTAAATGGCCTAAAATATGATATAGGTATTACAATATTTTCAAAATGCAAAGTACGACTATTTGCCGATGATACACTTATATATATAATTGGAGAAATCTATGAAGAACTAATACATATTTTAAATAATTAACTAGATAATGTATCAAGATGGCTAAAAATAAATAAGCTTAAATTAAATACAAAAAAAAAACAAAATGTATGGTAATTGGTTATAAGAAGACATCCAGTGAAAACAAAATCAAAATTGATGGTGAAATTATTGAAAATGTTACCGATATAAAATACTTAGGTGTTATAATAGATTCCAAACTCAACTTTAACAAACATGCGGAATATACCCAAAAGAAAATTGGAAAAAAGATATCTTTTTTGGGAAGAATTCGCCAAAAACTGTCCGAAAAAACTGCAATCACCATTTATAACTCCATTATTGCTCCACATTTTAATTACTGATCAACTATCCTTTTTCTGTGTAACGACCGAGAGCAAAATAAATTTCAAATTCTCCAAAATAGGGCAATGAGAACAATACTCAGACGAAATAGATATTCAAAAGTAAATAAAATGTTAAACGAACTAAATTGGCTAACGGTGAAACAGATGTTGACCTTGAATACGATGATATTTTTACACAAAATAGTAAACAACCTGCTACCCAAATATTTTTCGAATAAAATTGTATACAACAAGGACATACACAAACATAAAACTAGGACGTGCAATGAAATCAGGCTACCAAAGAAGGACAAAGTGAATACCCAGAATAGTATATTTTATAAAGGGATGAAATACTATAACGCGCTGCCGGAAAACCTTAAGTCTGCCCCAATTGAAAAGTTTAACATGTTGTGTAGGAGCCACATCAAGAAAGAAAAAAAAATAGTATATTTAAATGTAATAATAAATTAGTCATTTGTAATCTTAAATGTACAAATTACTAAAATAAAATCAATAAATAAAATATGTCCTGATCATATTATATCGAGATGTTTATTGACTTACCTGTACCAGGTGTCTGGGGGTAAAGTGAACTAACTTAGGGAGGTAAATAAATATAATAGTTTTCATGTAAAATAGATGAATAGTTAGTATGACCAAAAAAAATTGTAAAAAAACTTTTTTTATCTTTATTACTTCTACCATAACGCAGAATCAAATCTCAAAAAAAGTAATTGTACTTTACCTCCTTACACCCTGAATTATTTTTATTGTTGGAACCTAATAGGTAAAATGTAAAAGCAATACCTTATAATGTTAAATCGTTCCTGTATAAAACGTATTTAACGCCGACCTTAAGAAAATCAGAGAAAAACTAATTGAAAGTGGATACGTACCTGAAGGTATTTGAAAATAATTGAAGGTACGAGTATTATATATTAGTATCTACGAAATACATAATGTATCTACCTACTCCAAAATAGGTACATGTGATTAGATACAGAAAAGTAAATGTAAGTAATCACAGAATCATCCGAGAGTATTATTATCTAAATGACAGTACAGTTTAGAATTGTTGTAAACGGAAGTGGCGCCCTCCGTTATTTTAAAAAACAACCGTTGAAATTTTAAAACCATGGTAGTGGATTTTATCTGTTGGTCTAAAATAATAATATTTGTCAATGAAGCAAGAGCGTGTGCCAAGACAATGATTAATTTGTTAAGCACTTTTATTCTGGACCAAGGTACCTACAAGGTAAATTGATACACTGACAATTTTTTTTTGCAGATCGATTTAATTATTAACACACTAATTAATTATTTAATTATTATGTAGCCACTTTTGAAAGTATTGTGAATTATCAAGACACAGAAACTGGATTTTTAAAATTTTTTTGGAATAATTTTTCGTTTAATAACTTTTGAAGATTATATTCATCAATGTAATATATAATTGTTTGTCGATCTCATATTTCAAATTCAGAATTGACAATATTATGTTCAACTATTTTTTACCCATTTTTTACGCAGCTATGTTTTTGAATGATTATAAAGTTCTAAATAATTAATTAAGTTCCCATGGCTTAGTGGTTAGAGGTGTTGTCCCGGTAAGACAAAGATCCTGGATTAAATCCCAGTTGAGACCGTTACCCTATGATTTTTCTTGTTCTTGTTCTTTTCTGTTTCATGTTTCGTTTAGATGTATTAGTATTATCTTCTTCTTCTTAAACGAAATTTTAATATTTTTTACTATTCATTTAAAAATATTTCTTATTTACGTAGTTTGAATATAAATAGTCCTACACGCCAAGAATTAACCTGTCTTGTGAATGACATTTTTCAAAGGTGATTTGTAACGGAATTTCAAAATAAAGTTGAAAGATCCATGGCTCATATCAACAGCTCGGATGTGGAACAATTTGCCGGCCTCTGTGTTTCCTCCCTCTTGCAAGATGGGTCTCTTCAAGCGACATATTCACTCCTTCCCCTTCTAGAGAATTCCCTACACATCATCTCCTTCTCCTTTAATAATTCTAAAGTGTTTGCTCCGAAATTCACCATTAAGAATTCATTCGCTTTGATTGATGAACTGAAAAATCTACATATTCCGAATAATTCAAAATTAGTCTCATTTGATGTTGTTAACTTATTTCCAAATATTCCCGTAGATGAAAGTAAAAGCATATTGTTCAAATTATTACAAAATTCTAAACTACCAAATAATTTCTCTAAGGAACTTTCTCACCTATTTAATCTTTGTCTAAGCCAAAATTATTTCCAATACAATGAACTTTTTTATCAACAAACAGATGGCCTGGCGATGGGAGCTCCGACTTCTCCCCTCATCGCCGACATATTTATGGACAATCTAGAGAATAACATTTTTAACTGTAAATCTCCATTATTAAAGAATGTGTTATTGTGGAAGAGATATGTCGATGATGTTTTCTGTATTTGGACAACTACTGAGCGCCAACTTGATTCCTTCCTAATACTAATAAACTCTTTTCATACAAAAATTAAATTCACAATAGAAATAGGAACTAATTCTAGCTTAAACTTTTTAGATCTTACCCTATCAATCATTAACAATAAAATAGAATTCAAAATCTATCGTAAACCCACTTACACTGATACAACTATTAATAATTCATCTAACCATCCCATCTCCCACAAACATTTTGCTTTCCATTCCATGATCCATAGATTAGTTACCGTCCCGTTATCCAATTTCAACTTCTTATTAGAATTAGCGACGATTAAACAAATCGCGATTAATAATGGCTATAATGCAAATATAGTCAATAACATCCTAAATAAGAAATTAAAAAGATTATCGACAAGTAAATTTCTATTTAACAGCTCTCCTCATAATAATAATATATCAACTAATAATAATCAAACTCGACAATGGCGTAGAATTTTGAACATCAATAATTTCTCTCAAAAAGGCATAAAAAACCTCCCACCAGATATCAAACCAGCTTTTTACACTAACAATAGTATAGGTAAATTTTGATGAACGTTAAGGACAAAGAAAATCAGTTAAATCACTCAGGTATTTACTCACTGAAATGTAGTGACTGTCCCGCGTTTTACATAGGCAAAACAGCGCGTAATATCAACACGCGTGTCAAAGAACACCTAAGATTCTTAAACAGTAATGGGTTCTCCGAATTTGCAAATCATCTCATAGCAACCAACCACACGTTTGACAAAAATACTGGCGTCAGTCTATTACATAACAACGGAATAGGTCTTAGGCTGGATAACTTAGAGGCGCTAGAGTTAAGGAAAGCCAAAAACGTCAATAGCAAAGTCATCAACAACCAAATAAACCTAAATAAAAGTCCTATACTCAGATTGTTCCCTATTGACAAAGAGCACTCGCCTCTCAATTTCCCACCTACCCCTACCTCTTCCACTGTAGCTCCGACTGTCCACTCACCGTGATATCAACACATGTTAATTTAGATTTTAGATGTTTAGTATTATACTGCCCTGATGAAGCTACGGTTGTAGCGAAACCCGGTCGGCATTAAGTATTTACCTATAAGTGATGTTTACAAAGTTATTGTTTAATTTTAAATGATAATAATATAATTATGCCGCTCCAACCGAATATTAACAAGTATTGACAGATATGTAAACTGATTTCTGTTTTAGAGTACAGATTTTCAACCCTATACGTAACTGTACTAGGGTCGGCATCGCATAACCTTAACCGAGTAACCGGACCCTCGACAGCTCGGAAGTGAGTAGCGGGGCACACTGCATGAAATTAAGCCCCCGTCCCCGGTGAATGCAGTAAATAAGACCACACAATACTTCATCATGCTACCAGAACCAGCTAACAGCCCCTGCAGCCGCCGGAGATGCACTTGTGTGCAGTCGGCGGGAGACGGCGCACGGTGCACTGTGCACTGTGCACTACGTCTAACCCCTGTGATATACCGGGAAGAGGTCAACCGGAAAGGTGGACTCTAGTAGTTCGATCATAGATATAATATATTCTATTTAGTTCTGCACGGAAATAATACCCAAAGTAGTTTGGCATTATAAATGAAGTAGTGCAGATCTCATTGAATTATAATATATATAGGTTTTTATACTTACATATTGCTATAGCTAACTTCTTCAGGAGTACAATAATATGTGCATAGAATATAAAATAATAAACCAAGTTTTTATCGATACAAGCAGATAAAAGCACACACGGAGAAAAATGAGTATTGGTAATTTATTAATAATCTCCTAAAATTATCGGTTCAAAACGAGATTGCAGGCCGTTTCCTGATAAAGCTTAGTAAATTCCCAATAAATCGGAACACGTGTTAATGCACCTGTATTTGCTTTGATAATATACAATGGCGAGATGTGAAAATATTTGTATTTTTATGAACACGTGTTCCGAAATCGTGATAATACATTCGTATTTTAAAAAATGTTTATTTTAGAAAACCTATCAATTTATTCGTTAATGGCCTGTAATCCTTTTTTTTAATAAATCAGCAATCCACATCATATTCGAATTTGATTTTGTGGTAAGTATACTTTTTAGATTTTTCCTTTCGTTTAAAATTATATAGAGTCTGAAGTTTGACTTTTAATGGTCAAATTTAAACATTTTTTTCAATAAGTATTTTTTTTAGATTTTCTTAGAAAGAAAAATATTTTTTTTGGTTTTTGTCAAACGATCTTTAAGTGTGGGTAATGTCAGTTTTGGTTTGTGATATGTGATTTCTAACTGCTTTACTGGCTTCGCAAAAAATGTTAATACATCGAAAAAAAATTACAGGTGTTCTTGAAACTAAGAAAATCATTTTAACTTTAGAATCTCTCCTTGCACAAGTTTCCTTCAAAGTGTCCACTTTCAGCGGAGCGCACCGTAAAATGTTTAATCTGAAGGCATAAGTAGCTGATGCCGTCATAAACTAGTCGTGGATGGGCACTATGGGCATGCAGAGAGGGACGAGCTTCTACAAATTTACGACCACGTGATGCGGCGGAGCAAATAACGTAGATGGGAGAAATTTTACTTTCAATGAAGTTTGTTAAATTACGAATTTTGTAATAAATTTTGCATAGCACAAAGGATAGTAAATTATTGAAAGCAATAATTAGTCGCTTGCAATATCAATACAAATTGAAAATATCAGAAGGCGTGGGTTCAATTCCCGTGTTGATTGAAGTACTAGTACATATTGAATTATTTGGCGTGTTGGAAATAAGCCGACGTGGCTCAGTGGTCCAGAGCATCTGACCGGATATCAGAAGGCGCGGGTTCAATTCCCGTCGGCGGCATTTATTTTTTAAGGTTCATTATGGTTCATTCGTTAAGGTTCATTATGGTTCATTCGTTAAGGTTCATTCATGCATTCGTTAAGGTTCATTATGGTTCATATCGTTAAGGTTCATTATGCATTCTCACCTTTTGCTTCTATCTATGGTACTATCCAGTTGAATCGAAAAATTCTACTTTATCACGATCTTATACCTAAGGCCCAGTATATTTTTATTATTATTTTATTTTATTTTATTTGGAAAACTAACAGTTATAATTATTACAAGGTATGGTGTAGTAAGTGTTAATTATTTAACCAATAATAGGTTTTCACTTAGGTATTTTAATTATTTAGTGAACATTATATAGTATTTACGTAAGAAAAAAAAGTTACATTAGCATATAGGGATGGGATGGCGGAAGGGAGGGGTATGGGATGGATCTAGTCTGTGTAATGTGTAGCATGTACGTATGTGTATTAATAAAAAATAATAATGATAATATAATTATTTATTGATTTTAGATTTGAAATTGTGGGGTGCTGAATTAAATAAGTCTAATTCACTGTATGAAGTATTAAAATTGTATGAAGCACGGTGAATAAAAGCATTTTGTTTTGAGTTAGTGTTACATTGAGGGATGTTTAGTGTGTGATTTTGTCTGGTTTGTCTGATGGGTACTCTTAATTGAATTCTTTCTAGTAATTCCGGGCAATCTATCACAGAGGTAGTAATTTTTTGTAAAAATAGTACGTCTGCGGAGTTTCTACGACTTTCCAGTGACGAAATCCTGAAAAACGCTGCTGACTCCTCGTGACTCAGATGATTTTAAGCTCGGCTTGGTTGGAATGTCAAGCTTAGCGTGGTTTGGAACATAATCCGTTTTTAGGTCGTAAACCTAGATATAAGTAATATTACACGTATTGTCAATGATTTTAACAGAGGTATGTGATAATTTTTTAAATTTTCTATTTAAACACTGTTCAACGCATTCAGTATTCAGCTTGTATATGTGTGAGAAATGATGTCACTAACGAACTTGCTCGATGGAATCCAATATAATGACGCCTGTAGAATCATATTTCGTTACGGAAGATACAGCAGCGCATCGACAATGTTCACAGAATTAAGACTAAATAGATTTGCCGGCCTGATGAGACACCGGGTCACTGGAGCCAGTATGCGGCTAATGGCCTCCGCCAACACGGTGGTGACCGCAGCCTAACAGCACCAAGCGCCACTCCTGAGTGAGCGCAGGAGGGCGATTCTCGTTCTTTTAGCCTTATGCTAAATGATAGCATTCGTCAACGACTGCTATCGTTTGCGAAAGCTAGCAGTCCGTCGCTTGTAACATCTTTTCTTAACTATTAAGCGATTCTCGTTCTTCTGATAGCCTTACAAGTTCGATTTTGGAGAGACCTAGTAAAAAATCCTAAAGAAGCGTGGTTAAGAGCATCTACGAAATTGTTAAGAGATTATTGAAAACACAAATTGGTGAAATATAATTAAGTGACGCAAGGTTTCTAACTAAAACTTAAAAAAACAATTACTTTATATTATAATTCATTTTAATAACTGCTTATTTCATTTATGAATGACATAAATAAGACATTTATCGAAGATTCACGTTTTGTGAAAAGGTACTTACCTCGCTGGATAGTAATGACTTTGTTACAGATTCACCACTTCTAAAGTGACGTTTGCTGTCGATTCTAATGCCGCTAACTGTCACCCAATTAACTTGACAAAATTGTTTAAAATGAGGTAAGCAAATGCTGAAAAAGTGAGACAGTTATTGTATTATTATCCTTCTTCTACATCATTGTTTTTAAAACCTAAGAATAGTGTGTAACTTATTGTTATTTATGTAGAAATCCTCAATGGTATATGTAGTTTATTGTAAATTAAATCACTTTTATCTGGCTTTCGACAAACTTTACAAACATCGCAATTATGTTATTCAATTCATTTAATAGCATCATTGTGCCACAAACAAGTCACTAATCATGTTTACAGTCAATACTAACGATAATATTAAGTTTTCTCTTGTTAAAAGTACGCAAATATTGCTAATTGTCAAAACGTCACACTTAAATGAAGCAAATTCTCCGCAAATGCTAGCGTTCGGCCGCCGAAAGACAGGTCGAGGGATACCCTTCGCGGAAGGCTATGAGTATTGGCGCGCAATCGAAAATCTAAGGATTCCATCTGTCATCGAGAGAACCGGAATCGCTTCATACGAATAATCCGAGAAAAATCGTTAATTTGAATGAAAGGACGATTTTAGTGTCGTTAAGTAGAACGAGAATCGCCTTCCAGGGGCCCAAGCTCACTTAAGACCACGCCCTACATAAAAGTCCTTAATTGTATTTAAAAAATATATATATTTGTGCCTTTTTATTTATTTAATTTTATTTTTTCATTTTCGGGAAATCGACAGTTTACATTTAATCAGTTTGTATATAAGTATTGTATAGCTAAAATAAAACCAATTATGGATTTCGTCCTCGTTATTTTACCTCTACTGAAACAGCATAATATGGAATAAGTAGGAATATGAATTAAAAAAATTATACATAACAAAAGATTATATAAAACGAAAAATTTACAAAACAATACATTTATAGCCATGGAGAAAGGTTGTAGATATAAATCAAATCATAATAGAGATTTAAACAATAGAGACATAAACATTATTCACAAACCATCAGAGTAATATTCTTTTATGGACCTCTTGTATATGTTAAGTTCGCAACTGAAAATATCAACCTTGGATAATACGCTATTGTAATTATTGCATAGTCTGTTCAGGCAAGAATTATGCTTAGAGTTCGTTTTGCTTTGATCAACCCTGAGCAGGACACAAGAGCGTGTTGAACGCGCAGGTACATTGAATGGAATCTTGTTTAGCAACTCTGGGCATTGAATTTTATTATTTTTTTTAATGATAAACTAACGTTTATAAAACAAGGTTTTATGCATAGCATAAAGGATAACAAATAATTATACTCAATAAATAATAATTTCCCGTTGGCGGCATTTATTTTGACTCGGGAGATGTTTTCAATTTGTATTAGTATTTCGGATGACTAATTATTGCTTATAATTATTTGAATTTTATTGTTAACTAATTTATACATATCTATGGTACAATCAATGTATATATCTATATGGGACATGTGAGATTGCATTTGCAAATCCTGAAATAAAAATGATTATTATTATTTCAAATCACTGTCTACGTGAGTAGTATATCTATGCTCTCTACTGTCATCGGGAGATCTAAAGCTTTCAAAATGTCAAATGTTTTAAGCGGGTTTAATTTGGGAGTTGATTGTTTGATAAAGTTCCCCACTTCGATCAGCATGGTGCTATATGCGAGGATAATAATATTAAATAGTATTTGTTTTTTATTTTTTTTATTTTATTTTTTTATAATTTTTTTTTATATATTCAATAATATTTGTTATTGGGTTTATAAAAACAGTTTATTTTTAAACAAGTTTTGCTGTGTAATTATTATTACGCGTGACAGCTGTTTCGCCCTCTGAAGGCATTATCAAACTGAAACAGCTGTCACGCGTAATAATAATTACACAGCAGAACTTGTTTAAAAATAAACTGTTTTTATAAACCCAATAACAAATATTATTGAATATATAACAAATAAAAAAAATAAAATGGAGTTCTACAAATAAAACTTAATAACAATAAAAAAAGTATTTGTTTTGATGGAGTCAATGCAATAATCATAAAATTATGACGAACAAATCCAATTGTAATATACGAATACCTTACTATACTATTTGTCTATTTAAGATTGATTATCAATTAATAACATCAATATCCCTCACCGTTCGATGAATATAATAGTCCACACTGATAAAATCAGGCCGTTTACTTGAATTTCGGTGAGATAAAAGTACGTAATTACTCATGTAAACGTCATATTTGACATTTGTTACTGGACCAATGCAGCCCGCATAAATTTTGAGCGAGAAATGTCACACGTAGCGAGTATTTGGACCGACTGATTTACCGGGCCTAAATAATGAATTGATTGACTTTGACCTAGTAGGCTGCATGTTCGATTACAGCCGCAGCACAAAACTATGATGATCAAAGTATAATGGTCTAACTACTAAATGCATCATGGCTTGGTATATTTCAGCATGTCGCTCGCCATACTCTACCAATGCGAATATATAGCGAGCAATATGCCGAAATAGGTGAAGCCACGAAAATACAGCGCGCATAGAGCGTGGTCTGTCACAAGCTTATTGGTCCAATCTCGACTTTCTTAAAGTAAAGTATTTTGGAGATCATGTCTAAAGTCTAATTTTACGTGTATAAAACAGTTATATATCAATCAAATTGGCTCTACATTGAACTCTGTGGCGTTACATACTGAAAAATTTTTTGGCCAAAGAAACTATTTACATCAGATTCCACTTATTTAATATTCTTCCAGATTATATTAAGTCTTCCAATTCCTTGGTTAGATTTAAAAAAGATTGTTAAGATGTTTGTCTTGACAAAGGATTGCCATACTATTTTTTTCATCATAATCCTTCCTTGATATGTGAGTTCCATTTGCTAAAAATAGAATGTCACCCTAGTTTTTACAGTTGCTTCTTTCTTCTTGGGAATAATCATTTATTTATGGTTCAAATATTATTACAATGAACTCTAAAAAAACATAGTAAATCAAAAGGAATTTAGACCAAAATTTCTTTAAACATTTTTAACTCCAAATAATTTTATGAATCACTGGTTAAAGTAAGTTACGTCACTTAACAACCTGTAAATTTTTAAAAATTACTTTTTCAATTTTTCTGTGATTTACCAAAAATCACAAATTAGTCAATTTCAGAAACTTTTTTCAAATTGTTTTTTTTGTTCGCCATACAAATATTTTCATTTTTGAAAACAAACAATACAAATTTATTTATTATTAATTCGTGTTCTCAATCATAAGGTTGTACACCAATACATATTACGAAGAAGATTACAAATTTGAGGTACATTTAAGTATAAAATGTCATGTGGTAGTTTTACAACTTTGTGACATATTGCAAAAGATAGTAGCTGAACAGTCTGTAAAATGTTAAAAATGTCAGTATTCAATGCAGCATCGTTAAGCAGCTGAGTCGCTCTGTTGATTGGCGCGTTCTGATAGGCAGAAGTCCTCGCTTTTCGTATAAAAAAGTGCATCTTATCTCCCACGAGTATACTTGTTAGGCACATATATAAGTTAACCTCTTTCAAAAAAAGCGAATCAAGTATAGTTCCAGAGATTAATGAGTTGGAATTATTTTTTGCGTAAAGTTATTATTTTCGTTCTTCCGAGCATTTCTGTTAAGAATAACGATGCATACAGTAATGGATAGTACTGTATATATTTTTTCTTATAAAGGTCACGCATAAACCTCTTTTGTACTGTTTCTACTTCTAAAAAATGGTTTCGTTCAGAAGGGGCCCAAATAATGGAGCCATATTACAGGATACTGCGAACAAGGGCTACACATGTTCTCCGTATTGCCACACGGTTCTGCAGTTTTAATTAAATTCTGTTAAAAACGTGATGGCACGCCGTTTCCCAATAAATATCAATAAATTAAGAATATATCGGAACACGTGTTCTTGCAGCTGCGCTTATCTTAGTAAATATATCGACGAAATGCGAAAATATTATAATTTTTATGAACACGTGTTCTGACATCCTCGTAACACTGATAGTTTTTTAGGAAATATGTCAATTCATTCGTTACAATACTAAAAATAAAATAAATAAATAAAAATGATAACAATTTGCAGGCTTTTTAAGACAGTTAAAATACAGTTAAATTAATATAAAAACTTTAGCAGACTTAAGGCCAAGCGATGACCAGTGTTTTTTGATATAGTGTCCTCTGCGTGCAGCTTTATCTTTTATAAGCATAAACTTTTTAATATAAGTGTGTTTGTCGGAAGTGACTTGCCAGGTAAGTATTTTTTGGTATCTTTTATAAATAACAAATGTAGATCCTAGGAAATAAATTGTACAGCACCCTTGAGGTGATTTTTCACAAAAACGGCGCTCTACAAATTATCCAATTATTATTATTGTTACAGGCCGGCAGTTCCGTTTTTAACAGAAGCACGAATAATTTGACCAGATTTTCAATAAATTAGCAATATTTTATTAAGTAAGTCTTCTCCGTGAATTTTGTTAGTAAATGTTAATTCCTTTAGCAAATGAATCATAGGAACCTACTCGTAATACGTATAAATTAATTGGTACGCAGATGTAGCGGATCTGTTTATTCTGATCGCAGAAGCTAGATACAAGAAGGCTTTACAATCATATCCTCTGAATCATTATTAATTAAACCTTAGTCTACACATACTTGTTTATAATATTTTGTAAGTACTTCTATCTCTTTCTAGAGCTTGTATTAATTTTATACTTTCTGACGTCATTTTATGACCAAATACCACAGTTAATTGTTATTTTTGTTTCAATCATTACTAGTGTTTGATAATGCTTGTTTTCTGTGACATGTTATTGTGTATGGTATATGTATACCGTTAATATTAAAAAATAAAATTATAACGTCATAAATTATAACGTCTTAAACTGCTAGAATCGCTACATGGACCATGACAATATTACATTACCAACTTCTGTATTCGGTCTTTTTCTGTACATAAACATAACTTGTGAGTAGTTAAGTTTTCACCTGCTTGATAACTATCAATATCACACTGTTATTGTTGAATGTTAAGAAGATAAAGCTTTTCCAAACAAACAAAGGAAAATCCTAAGTCCCGAAGAAGAATAAGACGTAAGAAGGAAGGGAAATATTTAATTCATTTAAAGAAGAATTACTTCTCGCTTAAGAGAAAGTGCTCCTCTTATTGCGCGGGAAAGTACGAAAACGCGTTTTACGAGTCGTAAAAATGGCTATGAAAAAAAATTCAACTCACGATAGTAAAATTTCACTGTGTTCTTATATGGCCACTTGCAAGGGAAGAGTGTGGTTGGGTGGCACGGGAGCGCCGGAAAACACTACGGTTGCTGAGGACCACCCTAATGCCTGGAATAGGGGAGGCAAACTGGCAGTTCGAGAGCGGAACTGGAAGTGTCAACGCATACCTAAATTAACAAAAAAGTAAACCTTATCTAACATATCTTTGCGAGTGAGAATATTTATCATTTATCTACGGAAATTCATTATTATGAAACACACATTAAATGGCTACTTCAAAGCTTTGTTTGACTGAGGATCTAATCTTCCTCCCAAGAGACTGGAGTCAACCACCATAGCAACTGATCCGAATCTCAATTGAGTATACCGACATTAATTTAGTATGTTTTCTGCTATATCATCCAATTTCAGAGAAATGCGTATGTGTCCACATGTTTATGCGTGAGTGCTACCAAAAGTTTAGAAAATGCATTGTCATCGATAACGAGTCTATCTGCCGAGTTTCAGTTCGATAGGATATCAGAAGTGGGTTAGTTTAAACTTTTAAGATTCAACTCTATTCGCATATTCATTTAAAAAGACAAAAGTGAAATTCAAATAGATATATTTAAAAAATCTATTGTTTGTATTTTGGTAAAACCCTTCAAGCTGCATTTTTCGGGAATATTACTTTTCAGTGATTTCATATAGAATGTTGGTAATATGTCCGACATTGTGAAGTATTTTTCGTGATTGAAGCATTTTTTAAACAAAAACCCAAATTTATGTGAATAATTTTTTAGGTCGTTTGGAGAAAAAAGTACATAAAATTTCTCAATCCTCAAATATCTCATAATTATATACAGAATTGCAATATTTCACATTTTGAAAAACAAATAACCACTTTCATATAAAACTTCAATTTAAAAAAATAGGTGTACGAATTTGACAATATCTGTTTTTGTCGTCTACTGTAAAGTTTTAATTTTGTTGGTTGAAGGGTTTTGCCAAACCACAGTCGATATACAGGATGTCCGGTGGTAAAATATGCTAACTTCGGGAGGTGATTCTTCACGATGATAGAAATAAAAAGATAAATAAGTTTTTTCGAAAATCAAACAATTTAACTTTTTTACCTAAAAACGTTACATTTCAAAAAAAAGTTATTATTTTTTTTAACTTATATTTCTTGCAGAATCATCCCAGAAGTTAGCGCTCTTTACCCTAGGAAACCCTATTTAACCAGCCAGAACAGTCCAGCAATCAAAAAATTCTCCAACCGTTTTCGATCTCTAAACTCATACATTTAAATTTCTATTCTGACAATTTTTTAAATTTATTTTCTTAGGTATGTAAATTATAATATCGATTTCCAAAATAAGAGTTTTTCATTTTGTAAATATCCAGAATAATAGTTCAACAATCAATTACAACTCTCCGAACGTTGTCAATCTCTGGCTCAGTACTTACCTTAAGGTCGTACATTAAAATTTCTATTCCGACAAAATGGTGTTAAAGTTGCCATATGGCGCCACTAACTGTGAAATATATGACGTTTGTGTGTTACGCGAAAACTTTTTTACATGTTTTTTTGTTTGTTTGTTACTCAGTTTTATTGCCGTTGCCACCGAAGCGGAGAGCTCCGGCACCGGTCCGTTTCAAAATTCCCGGCAATAATTCTGCCGCCATTTTTATCAAATTGAAACTTACAACAAGCGTACTTTCTGGAATTTTCCAAAATGGAGCCGTTCTGGAAATAAATACGCATTTAACTGGCAACTTTTGTCCCAAAAGTTGAAAGCGACAAAATTAATTCAACAACAAAGGCTTACGGAAGACACTTTAGTGCCGAGACCACTGATCATAAAATCAATAGAAGTGAAAGAAAACCTATTTTTGACCCGAGAGATAACTATTAAAATTGTCATGCTAGGGATTTTCTACGTAAGGCAACCAGGGTGTCTAGCACAGTGAAATCGATAACTTTACAATATCGGATTGATAAGCGTAACTCCCGATGATTTTATTCCGATTTCTCGAGCACGGTCCCACTGTCGATATCCAGACTGATCTTGATAACGCAAGAAATCAGAATTCGATATACGCTGACAATACTGGCGCATTTCTACATGAATTGACATTCCTAAACATCAGAACATAAAAACTTAAAATCAAACGTAAAAATAGTAACAAATTGAAATATAAACATTATCAATTAATGTTGCAACACTGGCGTATCTCTCTATTAATTGACATTCTTAAATTTCAGATGTCTACGTAAAAGTTTAAAATACTAATAAATTGACAATATCGAAAAAAAATATTAATTTGAATATTCATTGACAGTCTGCATGTACTTTTTGACACTACAAAGGGAGTAAATAAGTTCATAAGGTCGCTAGTAATAAATAACAAATTTGTTTCTTGAACCTGGAGCAGAATCAATTGGGCGCGTTTTAAATTAATTTAATTAATTAAGTCTTCTTATTATCCAAAAAGTGCATATTGACAAAATGCTTATCTGACACCTTAGAGGCCGCGCTAAAAGTAGCTGCTTTTGTCTACCGACTGTATAATCATATCCTGTCCGTGCTGGCAAATAACACTAACTGACGTTATTGAAATAGGGATTTATCGATCGTCCATGCTAGACCTAATGGATACATCGATGATTATTTACAGAATGATGATTTACAGAAGGCATTGAAGAAATTTTTATTTTAGGCTTCTCATTGACGGCGAATGATTCTAATTTTGAATTAAGTTTTACTAACATTTATGTTGACCGTCTCCGGTGCTTTACGGCAAAATCTTACATCTTACAATGCCTTTAACTACTCGGCCATTAAGAACTAATTATTTTATGACATTTTTGTCGATCTCATATTTCAAATACAGAATTACAAATATTATCTTCAACTAATTTTTCCATATTTTAGGCTGCTATCTTTTTGAATGATTACAAAGATCTAAAGAATTTATTTTTAATCTAGATAGTGTCTCGGATAAACATATCATAAAAATAATTGATTTTAAAATGAAAGTGGTTTATTTATTGTTATAAAGTTTAATTTGTAGAACTCCATTTTAATTTTTTTATATATTCAATAATATTGTTATTGGGTTTATAAAAACAGTTTATTTTTTAAACAAGTTCTGCTGTGTAATTATTATTACGCGTGACAGCTGTTTCGCTTGAATATATATATAAAAAAAATAAATGAAAGTGGTTATTTGTTTTTCAAAATGTTGATGTAAAATATTGCATTTCTGTCTGTTCTATAATTATGAGATATTTGATGATTGAGTAATTTCATCTCTAGTTTTATTGAAACGACAAAAAATAATATTAGCAAAAAATTTTTTTTTTTTAAATGTCTTAATCGTGAAAAATACTTCATCATGTTGTACATATTACTAACATTATATGTGAAATCACTGAAAAGTAACATTACTCGAAAATGTAGCTTGAAGGATTTTACCAAAACACAGACGATAGATTTTTAAATAAATGTATTTGAATATACTCTCGTTTTCTTGTTTGAATGTGGGAATGAAGTTGAATTTTAGAAGTGCAAATTAACCCACTTACTGACATCCCATTCAGCTGAAACTCCAGCAGATAGACTTGTTGTCGATTAAAATGCATTCTATGGTATTCGTGGTAGCAATCACGCATAAACATATGGACGTATAGGCATTTTTCTGAAATTGGATGATTTTATAGAAGATAATATACTAAATAAATGTCGGTTCTACTCAATTGGAATTTGGCTCAGCTGTTAGCGCGGTTGACTCCAGTCTCTGGGGAGGAAGATTCAATCCTCAGTCAAACAAAACTTTGAAGTAGCGATTTAACTATGTGTTTTCCTGGTAAGTCAGAGATTCTGGGTTCGATTCTTGTATAAATACTGATATAATTTATATAGCACCATTTCTCTGAAAAATCACATAAGACCTTTTGAATGCTAGACGTAATTGATTACTGTTTAAGATACTTTTTCAATATTCGAAAATTTTTGAATTGATTGTATCTTAAATTGATTGAAATTGTAATGAAAATTTGTATTAAAATTGCACTTCTATTAATTTATTCAGTGGCCGGAATGTAATTCGGTCATACCAGCAATCTCAGATTGGCTAAGATAATAATATTAAAACCATCAGAAACTTTGCGAGAGTTTTTAATTTTTATAATTTGGATTATCTACGCAACGTTTCGCCATTTTTTCATGTTTAAATTGTTTTTGAAATGTGTTTTCTTTATAGGTCTCTTCAGGATAAAAGTTAGGTATTTTGCATTGTTCCACTATCTGTTTCAATGGATATTATAAAGAGGAAGTATTCAAGTTAAACCTTTCGGGGTGTGAACTTGTAAATTGTACGAATTGTAATAACTAGATAATTTGTATTTTTTTCTTTTTCAAGTGCTCTCTCCCATCATTTTGGTTATAATTCCTCAAAATTAGCTTAAAATTTATTATTACTTTTCGGCCATGTTTACAACAATAAATTAAAATAATCATAGTTAACCTCTCGGGAATTTTTGTGCCTTTTAGTACACAGTACACCGATAGCAGTAGTAGAGTATTTTTGTGCATTCTACGGCACAAATCAAGAAGGAAAAAAGTCGTTCGTTTTCCTTTTGTATTGATGTATGATTTCAGATGTGTGTTAGAAAGAGGCAACACCACGCTTTGTATTTGCATTTAAAAGTTAACGATAGACACTTCTAAAATATTATAATGTTTTATAAAAAGTCATCGACTGCCATTGCATGCATGTTTCAAAAAATATGTGATTTTTTTTAGTTATTGTGTTTATGCGAAACGGTAAAAAGTAAAGCGAAAATAATATTTATAATATGTTCATAATTAAATATGTTTTTAGTGAGCGACAAATTAGTCTTAAAAAATTCCACTATTTTTGAAATCAAAATTTCATATTTTTAAGTGCACAAATGTTCGTTGTATTATTAAAAATGTAAGGACTCTTTATCTGCTTTCAAAAACCATGTTTCAGATACTTTCAAAAATAGCGAATCTATTTGAAAATTAAGGTCAACCGGGAATATTTCTAAATTAGTCATATTCTGAAAAATCATTTAAAGTTACTTGACGACGAAATCTCAAATACCCGAGGGGTTAAATACTTAAATTATGTAAACGTGATGTGTTAGAACGCCAAAGAACATCTTATTTTTAACTATAGGTTTATTTGACCATCTGTTCACATGACATTAAATTAGACATACCAAAAACACCCCATCGTTTGGGTCTGACATCCTGAATTTATAAATCAATGCATTTATTTTCAGCTAGTTGCATGTCTTCCATCGTGAGCTACAGAAGTAATTTTAGTCAAGTCAACAAGGGAAACAGGTCCTGCTAAAAAATGACGCCTAATTTCGAGACCAGCCTGGCGGTAATAATAAAAAAAAGGTTTTTTCAACGGTGAAATTTCCTTTTTTGAACACAAATCGTTACCGTATCGGCTTTCCGATAATTTATTTAACAAACCGAACACTTTGGCGTTTCTGTAATTTAAAACTTTTTTTAATTTCAAAGTATTTCGGAAAATACGTAACTTGTATTTCAGCACCTCTCTTTTTTTTCAAAATAAATGTATTAATTAATTAATTAAAAATCCGTATTAGGAATAACATCTAAGTACAGAAAAATTAAATAAAAAAGGACGTGTTTGAATGTAGTTATTTGTGCACACCGATGATATTGAAAGTTTGAGAAAGTTTTTCGCACTAGTTTGGAATAACCGTTCGCAGTCCCCTCATACCCCGAAAATGTCGAAAGATACAGAGTGCATAAACGGAGAAAAAGGTATTGAAAATTTATTAAGCATCTATTCAAATTATTGGAATTCCGGTTAAAAACGGGTGACGAAATGCGAAAATATTAGGATTTTTATGAACACGTGTTCCGACATCGTGATAATTTAATCATATTTTACTAAAAATCAGTTGTTTCTCCGTGTAGCGACGTTTATCAATAATAATTGTTTTATAATACTAGGTGAAGTCCCCGGCGTTGCTTCGTACTAAGGTACTTATAGAAGAGAAATCGTTTAAGCTTAGATTCATGATTTAGGTATATTTACATTTTATAATGTCCACATTAATGTATATGTTTTGGTTTTTCTTTCATTTCTTTTATTTTATAGATTTTTAAATATTACAATTTTCAACTACCACACAAGGTTAATCCCTGTGTTATGGTAGTCATACAAATTATACAATGTGACATTTTTTTATTAAAAAGTGTTAAAGTAATATAAAAGTGAAGATACAATACATATTTTTTTAAATTAATTTTTTGAATAGTGTTAGAAATTCTTTAAAGAATTCTCACCCCCTTTCGTCTATTTTACTTTCCATGTATTTTTAGATTACTGTTAATTGAGTTAACTGTAAGAAATAAGATATAAATAAAAGCTGTAATCATTGTACCTTATGTTTTATGTGTACAGTAAAGATGTTTTGAATTTGCATCCAAACGTCAAGCGTTAAAAAGCTAAGTAATCATTATTTTTTATTCACCGAGTACACCACATACAACCAAGGTTCTCCTTAAAATGATTTACCTGTTAAAATATCCCATGTTTACCATGAATTTCACAAAAGTTTTTACACACGTAGCTTTATATTTAATTTCTGCTTCTGTGGAGTTGCAATTAAACAAAAGTTGGCGTAGTGCTTTTATCACGTGTATTATATTTATTCAGTCCAAACATGTGCTTAACGCATAGCTTTGCCATTCCAGTTAATGTGTACAATTTGAGATGGTGCAGGTTTATGAATTGTGGTCTGCAGCTAAAAGGCATGATTCCTGCAGCAAATACATACCGCAAATTTCATCAGCAAATGCAACAGACAGACATACTTCTGAATGGCAACAAAAGATGGACAAAATGAAATTTCAACAGTTAACAATATTATAGTAAGATTAGTGTTTTAAAAAACATAATTTAAATAAAAAATAATAAAATTATTAGTTTAGCAAGGCCATTTTCAAACTGTGCTCATCTGACGTTTAGACGACTTATTTATATGATTATATTTTACCCCCCCCCAATTTAAAATTTATGACATGTATTTATTACTGGTTTAACCGATTTACTGATAAAATAACTGTGACAATAGATAACTTATTCTGTGGGGTATTTTAAAGTCTGTTTTCCCCACATTAATGTAATGTTCATAATTGTTTAATGATGACGTGTTTGCTATTAATTTATATTAATAGCAAACACGTGTATGTTACAATATAACACATATATGTGTTATATTGTAACATACTTAGAAGTGGGGAATAAATAATTTTCCATAATTTCTTAATTAAGGCGAAGTTTAATGCTAAATCACTATTTTGATTAATTTTTATAACGAATTGGTGTACATTATGAATATCAAAAAATATGCTTTAGATAAATTGAAGGTTTTCCTATCGTTTCTCTTGAGTAGAATACAAATAAAAAAATAAATTACTCCATAAAAATATAAATGTAATCAATTAAAAAATATAGTTTTTCAATAGAAATGTATGAAAGCTAAGATTATCTGTGACAGTTTCTTTTGATTAACTTTTTTGCTTTCGTAAAAAATTATTTACAAAATAAATAAAGACAACTTTCGTGTTTGAAATCGAACGTTTCTAGACTTCGTTTGCCAAGCGATTTTAATTCCTATTATCTACATTCGTGACAATATAAGGCATACCAAGAATGTACACATTTTTTAATAGTCGGTCAATCTTCAGTTAAGATTTTAAAATCTTCTGGTAACAAGAAGTCTTCCACTTTATTGGTGTAATCTATTCTATCAAGTATTACGAGTGACTTACTTTTGTCGGCTTTTGTTATGCTTAGGTCATTATCTTTAATTTTATTTTTAATTTCTTTTGGTTTCTGTACTGATAGAATATTTATTTTTGGTATATTTTATTTTTTTTGTTTTCTCTAGAATGACTGACGTTTGAAATTAATAATAATTTTATTAAATTTGATTTACATTTATTTAAAAAAAAAAAGTTTACGAATTAAACAAAAATCAATTAGTAAGATTTGTGATTTTCCCGAAGCAAACCAAACAATATGATAATCTATAAAATTTCAAAAATGTCAAAAGAAATACCAAAATTATGTCTTGCAACTATAAAGCGCACAGACAAAGCTTTTGGTGAAAAAATGGTCTAATACCGCGCACATGGAGAAAAAAAATCTTGTAAATACTGCGGAAAAATTGTTAATTTAAGGGGAAAAGGTTGTAATGTAAAAGCACAATGCTGCAAGTTATTATTTTCACATAACGTACGAACGGTGTTTCCGCAAGAAAATGATATAACATCAAATAATTAATGATATAACACCAGGTAATTTAATATTCGAACCATTCGGTGAGATAATTGCACGGAAA
Source organism: Hesperophylax magnus (assembly GCA_026573805.1). Taxonomy (NCBI): domain Eukaryota; kingdom Metazoa; phylum Arthropoda; class Insecta; order Trichoptera; family Limnephilidae; genus Hesperophylax; species Hesperophylax magnus. The sequence goes on from JAIUSX010000108.1 coordinate 5,315,478, forward strand.
ATAGTCATTTTTGTGTTTCTGAAATAAAGTTTATCAATTAAGTTATTTATTAAATATTATATCTATTATGTATATAATCATTAGCAAGATATTTCATAGTGACATATCGTTACTATAGTTCCTTGTAATATTTATTCAAAAAAATGTTTTTGACATAAAAAACATACTCTGCACATCTCACTAGAGCATTCCTGTATCAAGATGTGCAGCTTTACAATTATATCATTTAAAAAATACATATATGTTAACTTAATATAATAATAACAACATTAAATTTAACTCAAAAAACAAAAGAAATAATGACTCGGTTGTTTCGAGACCGGTAGACAAAAAAAAAAAAAATTAGTAACAAATGTACGAAAAATAAAACAAAAATGTCAACAAAAGAAGCATTAGTAAGTAAGTTGGCAACAATAATATTCTTCTGTCAACTAAAGTACAAGGTATAAAATTATATAAGGTATATTATTCCTACAGTCTTTACTTTAATATATGTACTGTGTGTTTCTAAACAAATAATTAAAAAATACATACAAAAAATGTATAGAAAAAGCGTACGCGTCAACAACAAAAATGTTAGTACAGTTGAGCCATTTTCCTGTATACGAGTAGTTAAATACAACCAACCAACTGAATGTTTTATACTATGATTTAAAATTCACATTTCTCGGTACGTAGTTAAGTTTCAAAACATAGTTCCACTTTATTAATTTTCTACATTTTTCTGTTAAACTGTTTATTAGAATGAATATTTTTTAAACAACAAAAATTGCGATGACGACCACTGTGCGCCAAAAATATATAATATTATCTATTATATGTACGCTTCTGTTGCATTTCCCAATGCGAGGTTTGCTTTAGGACTGAAGTCGGGCTTTAGCGGGTACCGGTAGTGAGTCAAGAGTAAGGCAATCACTCTATTCGAGGCAAATTCTACTAAAATCATGTAAATTCGCTTTGAGACTGTTGACCAACCGCTACTACCATTTTAACGTAATGATTCATGATTCTAATAACCAAACAAATACAGATTTTAACGTCTGCCTTACTAACATACGACAGAACAACTAATTATTAAAAAAAAATTGCTAGACGTTAAAAATATGTAATTATATTTACTGTGATAATCGTGTTGTCATTTAAAGTATTTTTAACGAAGGCAGCGCTCTAGATTTTTCCATGGTTACCTTTGTTAGACTGTACATGTATATAAGCACAAAATAGAGGTGTTCTTATTTATTATATATTTGCACCTCTCTCAGGGTTGAATCCATGTATTATATGTTTAAAAGTAAACTTTGGAGTAAAAAAATTATCATGGATGAAGAATATAATACTATTAAAATAAACGAAACATGAAACAGAACAAGACATAGATAAATATGTCCGAGACACTATCTAGATTACAAATAAATTCGTTAGAACTTTGTAATCATTCAAAAAGGTGGTAGCCAAAAATACAGAAATATAGAAACGTTTTTACAAATAGCACAACTTGTATGTTTACGTATCGACAATTTTCTCGTTGATAAATAATGTAATGACCTTTGGATAATCTCCTAGAGCTAGAATACCATCGCATTTACCAATACCCAAGGTAGTTTGGACAGGAGAGGACTGACGAGTAGAAAATGTTCAGATATGGATAACATTCGTCTGAAATGATATTGTAAATGTATTTAGTCTTTATGAATATTTACCATTTTGGAAATAGATTTTTATAATTTCTGAATGTTGGACATTTATCAGAATGACACAAAAAACATCATGGAAGGGTGGTATGTTTCGAAGGTCTCTTCAATAAACAGGAAATAATGACGAAACTCACTAGAGTTATTCTAGTTTTAGTTTTCTCACTAGAGATCTACTAAGACAAGCGACATCTATAGATTTTTAGACTAACCTGTATACACAGACTTAGTCAAGTGCAAAAAATTGGTATCAATAAATAACCCAAAGGCTGTTAACTTTAACAAACGGGAAGTACCAAATTATCCAGATATTGTTACAAAGCTAGTTTGACGACATCAGAACGACACAGCATCTTGGAAGAGGGAGTACCAGATTATCCAGATATTGTTTCAAAACTAGTTTGACGACATCAGAACAATACAAAAAGATCTTGGAAGAGTACCAGATTATTGTTTAAAAACTATTTTGCAGACGATAAGCCACTTAGTTCTGGACTAAATAATATATTTTAAAAATGACTTGATTATCTCACGTCAAATTAAACAAAATATAACATTCAAAGTAAAAGATTCCATCAGTATCTCTCTGGTAAGATCAGTATTCAGAATCGTAGCATTTCATGAAATGGCCTTAGCCGTGTTAAGTGAACAAATCTTAAGAGAAAGATATTTTTCATCCTTTCTCTTCCCCGTTAACTTTTCTTTCTCACTACAGTCAGTCCTAGAAAATTCCCTAAATAATGGAATGCAGTAGTCTTCAAAGGAGTTTGGATTATTGGACGGTGATCAATTTCTCATTATCATTGTTCGAACTATGTGAAAAAATAATGAATTATTGAAGACAATATAAACTATACTAAACGAAAATCTGAATCGGAAAAGGATACGGTCACATCTAGGACTTGAACCCAGGACTCCTGCCTTGCCGGGAACCGCTCTACCACTGAGCTAATGGGAGCCTATGAGACTATTAGCTCAGTAGTAGAGCGGTGCCCCGGCAAGCCCAGGGTCATGGGTTCGAGTCCTAGATGTGACCATATCGTTTTCTGATTTTTCTGTTTCAGATTTTCGTTTACAAATCGCTAATATTGTCTTCAATAATTAAATATTACAATTTGAGGTTTTACTCAATAAAGCTATTCCAAAAAAATATTTAATTGGTATTTTTACAAAAACTGTACATATATTATAATTACTTGTGTCTTGACATAAATGGTACTGTTTCTTGTAAAAATATTGATCACGCCGTTATATAAGTAGTAGTAGTAAGGTCGCCGAAAAATAAAGCATTGATAAAACGAAAATCACCAAAAATATTTCCATAAAGCTACTTTTCCCCATTTTTTCCCTGTATTCCTTAATTGTTATAAGTCCGCACCTGTTTCCGGGAAAACGCGCTACCCGTACATAATGAGGCATCGGTAATCGATTCCTTTCCGGGTTATTACCCCATTAGAAGTTCTGTAGGGAAAACTGGAATTTATTGTTATTATTATTATTACCGTCACAGAATTGCCGCAAATTTCCCAAATATTCAGAGTGGGAAATCGGCGGAATCGCGCTAATAGTTTTCCAATTGAAAATTCAGCTCGACGTTTTGTTTATTGCGGAACATTGTGTTTTTGGGAGGGGGGATTGTTGACGGTTGAATTGGCTTACAAATTTTAAAAACTTTTTCTAATATTTTTTGGTGTTTTTCGCTCAGGAACTGACAAACTGCCCGGAGGTAGTGGTCCCACGGCCAGAATACCGGCAGCAAAATACAAGTTCATATTTTGTATTAAAATTGTCAGTTCTTATTTTGAATGAGTATTGTCTGAGATTCATTGAAGTGGTTTTGATGTGAAATTATCTAATTTTCGAACTAGGGATTTACATATTGGATCAAATATTTGTTTATTTATATACAATTAAAAACACAAGTGCCATTTAAATGCATGACAGTAAATATAATATAAAAAATATATAATAAACTTTATGAAAAAAACGAAGAAGAAACAAAAACAAAACACTGTTACGCAGTCACCTCGTTGAAATATTCAGGGCTAAAATATTTAATTAGTCCACTTTTATACTTCAATCGAGACATATTAAAAACATCAGCTAACATAGCATAAGAGTTACCAATGGTGTATAATCTATTCATAACACAACTATAGCGTAGAAAGCGTAGTGTAATTGTCACAATAATGCATACTAAGAAACCTTGATTAATGGTAGGAACTCGAGAGTGAATCAACATTAATATATCATGGCTATTTAACTGATAATTTACAAGTCGGGAAGCCCGAGGAATACTTGACGCAATATCTTTGCACAAGAATGCGATACAGAGTCAAATTAATGTCCAAGTAATGTAGTTTTTTAACAGTAACATTGTGGTATACAGTAGTGAATGGTGGAAGAAGTCGAAGATGCTCAACAAAAACATTAGAAATAGCGAAGCATTACAGGGTCTTCTAGTTTTATTGAAAAATATAAGACAAAAAATGTTCTTCTGTCTTCAACAATTTCAATGACTGTAAAAAATCGCAATCTATTGATTTTAAAGGAATTCCAAATCTAAAATAAAAGCGTTGAACTCTTTCAATGATATTAATGAGATTATTAAATAGTTCTAGAATTATATTCTAGAATGCTTCCAACGAGAGAATTTTCAATGAATATTTTTTAAATCGTTGTAAATCCTTACTATTATTTTAATATTGCCGGTAACTCGGTCGTTTATTAAAATCAATGTTTATTTAAAAATCATGTGCGCTACCCGACTCACTAGACAATATCTGTTCTGAGCCGGGTAGCAGTATCATTACATATAGCTTTGTAAACAAATCGGGGCTTAATAAAAAATACAAAAGAATATATAAAACATTATATACATTTATAAAAATAATTGAACAATCTTTAGTGTGAGAGTTCTTATCGAGATGGAGTACCCCATAAAAACCTATCATATTGATAGAGTAAAGTTGTGTTTAAAAATAAAAATAATTTAGCAATTGCATTTAAAACATTAGAAACAGTAAAATAGTCTATGTATGTGAAAAAAAAAATAATAACACGCTAAACATAAATGATGTACCCAACATTTTCATAGCCCTATTAGCGAAAGAAGTCATGAGATACAAAACAAAGTTTCTGGTCAAAAATGATCTTTAACGATAAATAAATGTATTAACTAAGAAAATAGATTTGCAAACCTGGAAACTTGTCAAAACGCAAACCTAATAATTTAAAGATATATGATATATCAATGTTTAAAACATCTAAAGTTTAGTTAGTTATTTCAAACCGAATTTTCAGGAGTTTAAAGGTGTTAGTCATGTAATCATATAACAAATAATAATTAGGGCTCAAGGATTCGACATCGTTGAGTTCGCACTTCGCAGCTTCCGATTTCCCACAATTCGTATTATATTAATCTCTACCACCAATCTCCAGTCTCCAGCCTCTAGCCCGCATTATATTGGCGGAGACGACCAGATGAAAGTTTTAATTACATTCTCGTCAACAAATAATTGTAACAATCCCGAAGAAGGAAAATTAATATTGTTTCTGCTTCGGTGAAAATTTTGCGAATTATTATTTCAATGGTTTGTATTTTTGAAGCAGAATCAATACAAGAACAAAAAAATTGTAAATAAAGAAAAGTAAAATATGTGCTCAAAACTTCTTCTTAGTATTGGTAATCAATACTAAATTCCATGTACTGACTAGGAACACTAGACAATATGTAACATTATTCTGTAATACATACACAAACAATTATCAGACAGACGCACTAACCAATAGGATTCTTGGACTGAACAACAAGTTTGGGGTACTATTTATATATTTACTGACTCCATTTATAGAATCAAGCGAAATATATCTAAATATATCGAAATGTTAATCTTCAATTTGTTTCTAATATTTTCAGTTTAAGATTATTTCATGCTTTAAAAACTTTGTGAATAAATTCCGTTAGCTCATTAGGTATATTCTGTAAAAATATAATACTTAAGTCAATCGACGGCTTGGATACTAATTAATACAACGACTAAAGAAAATACCATAAACATATGAATGTGACATTCTTTAACGAAATGTTCTGTTTGAATTTTTTCACAGTTAGATACCAGACACGATATGGGTACGATACACGCATTGTAGCCAGTCTGTCTGGCAGATGTAGCGGATCTGTTTAACTGCACAGAATCTAGGTACAAAAAGGATTTAATATTGTATCTTTTAAATCATGACCAATAAAATTTAAGTCTACTCATAGGTACTTGTTGTAAAAAGTCAAATAAAAAATAAAATAAAATTATGTAGAAAGGTACTGCAGATACATTGTTAAGATAGAATGTTGAATTTTACACTATTATTTTGACTGGAATTACATTTCAAAGGGTAGGTATGGATATTATATTAATCTTCAGAGATATGAATTTGGAAGGCCTTTTTACTAATAAATTGAGAAAAAAGGTGCATATAAATTTATAAAATTCGCATTGTTCCATCTTTAATGACTGGTTTTCAACTATTTAATTGTTTTTTTATTTTATTTTATATTATTATTATTTTTTTTTATTTACTTCCGATTTTGTTGTCCGGGTTAAATCTTCCCCATAGGAAAAACTAAACCCTTCCACTCACTTTTCCACAAATGATCAGCTAGTCAATCAACACTATGCAAGTGCATTATATAAGTAAAATAAATACAAAACAATACAAGAACAACAACACGTCAACTCACCAGAGATCAAATGGGAAAAAAAAATTCACCGACTCCAGATATTTTCATATCAGAGGGTTCGGCTCGGTAGAACTTCTAACAGGGCCTATAAATCCTACTGATCCCTCAACATAAATATTTAAAAAATCTTTCGTTATCCTACATGTATTCAAAATGACCGACTTTTGCATCTTTATATAAAAATTTTTTGATAGATCTAATACGCCTAAATTTTTAATGAGAGAGCTAAGTATAATGCCAGTAGCCGAAATAACGAATGGTAATATTTTTATAGTCTGAGAATGCCAAATTCTTTTTATTTCGTTTCCTAAATCTGTGTATTTTCTTATTTTTGAATGTTACAGGAATTTGGAATAGCGACATCAATGATATAAGTTATTTTTTTAATTTTGTCATGTAAAACTATATCGGGTCTATTATGACTAATCGTTCGATCTGTTAGTATAGTTTTATCATAATATATTTTATAAAATTCGTTTTCTAAAAATGAATTTGGTTCGTATTCATAATATGGTACTACATTACGGCAGTCAATCAAGTTATGTTTAATTACCAAATTTTGGTGAATTATTTTTAAAACTTGATTGTGCCTAAATGTATACTCGGACTGTGCTAATATAGAACATCCCGATATAATATGTTCTATAGTTTCCGGAAAAGCCAAACATTTTCTACACAAATCATCAATTTGATTTGTATCTTTGATTATATTCTTTCTATAATTTTTAGTATTAATGACTCTATCCTGAATGGCAAGCATAAATCCTTCTATTTCTGCGCTCAACTCTCCAATACTCAACCATTTGTTTGACGAAAATTTGTCAACATACGTTTGGTTGAGATAATTGAAGTGATTTGCGTGTAAAATTTTATTTGACCAGGAATCTAATAATTCCTGGTTGGGATTTATAAAAATGTTGGCATTCTCATCGTATAAATTTAAAGGTGTAATATTTCTATCTGCCTTGCATATTATTTTGTGCATTTCTGAACTATGAGCTTTCCTATGGAAAAAAGTTCTTAGCATTTCTACCTGATTATGTTTCAAAGAAGTTATTTTGACTATACCTCTACCTCCTAAATTTCTAGGTAAATTAACTCGTTCTATAGCTGAATTTGGATGATGGCAATTAAACTTTGTTAGCGTAGTTCTAATTAATCTTTCTAAGTTATCTAAATCTGTATTAGACCATTTAATTATGCCAAATGAGTACGTTAATAGAGGTATTGCCCAAGTATTTATTGCTTTTACTAAATTTTTAGCAGATAGATTGCAGATTAAAATTTTCCTGATCCTAGTTTTAAATTTAATCCTAATATCGTTTTTAATACTAGTATGGTCTAATCTATTTTATTGTGGGTATCCTAAATACTTATAAACCTCATCCCTTTTCATACTAGTAATTTGGAAATTTCTAAATATACTCTCGTCCCCATCTACAATTTTGCCTTTCTCTATATGGATCGTTCTACATTTATCTAAACCAAAAGTCATTTTGATATCATCTGAAAAGTTTTTAACTACCTCTATCATTTTCTCTAAATTTTGTTCAGAATTCGAAAATAATTATTATTTTTATATGCTTCCGATTTTGTTGTCCGGGTTAAATCTTCCCCATAGGAAAAACTAAACCCTTCCACTCACTTTTCCACAAATGATCAGCTAGTCAATCAACACTATGCAAGTGCATTATATAAGTAAAATAAATACAAAACAATACAAGAACAACAACACGTCAACTCACCAGAGATCAAATGGGAAAAAAAATTCACCGACTCCAGATATTTTCATATCAGAGGGTTCGGCTCGGTAAAACTTCTAACAGGGCCTATAAATCCTACTGATCCCTCAACATAAATATTTAAAAAATCTTTCGTTATCCTACATGTATTCAAAATGACCGACTTTTGCATCTTTATATATAAATTTTTTGATAGATCTAATACGCCTAAATTTTTAATGAGAGAGCTAGGTATAATGCCAGTAGCCAAAATAACGAATGGTAATATTTTTATAGTATGAGAATGCCAAATTCTTTTTATTTCGTTTCCTAAATCTGTGTATTTTCTTATTTTTTCATTAACAGATTTTTGAATGTTACAGGAATTTGGAATAGCGACATCAATGATATAAGTTAATTTTTTATTTTTTTTATTTTTATTATTATTATTATTATTATTATTTTTTTTTTATAAAAAAAAGAGTAAATATTCAGAAGAAATAAAAATATATTACATTTCATATCAGACATCAATTTTTTTTGTTTACCCAATTTGTAGAGAAATATTCTCGGGTCAAACTGGGGAGCTAGTCTATTTGCTTATATATATATATAGATAATAATATGTATATTTACAAAAATGGAAAAAGAATATTTTCAAAAATACTGTAAAATACTACAAAATATTGTACAATAAGAAAATTACATATAATTATAGAAACAGAATATCAACAAAAATCAACGAAAAATCAACAAAAATATAAGCAACAATATAATCAACAGAAATAATCAACAGAATTTATCTGAAAATCATCGATAAAAGTAAGTCAATCTTCTCTGTAAAAATACAACGAGAGTTTTTTTTAAATTTAAAATAATTTTTCTCACTTTTTATTGTATCCGGTAAATTGTTAAATAACTTTGGGCCTATATATTCATGATGTTATATTGTTAATAATGCTTCGCTCAGCATTAAAAACATGTCTATGATTGTCACTGAAAGCTATTTTCCATCGTCATATTTTTCTTCATCTGACAGCTCCGTGTCAATTAAATTCTGATAAAATCAGTATTGCCAGTAAACCACGGCTTTACCATAATAATCACATAGCCAGGTACCTGCGCACCTCATTAACAAGTTAAGTGCTTACCCATTTCTTGTCTAATCTAGAACATAAATGGCCTAATATATGGCACAATCAACACGCCTTTAATGGCACAAAAAGAGTGATAGAAAATGAAAATTTCACAGCTGGAAACTTGATTTTGAACTTTTTCAATGAATAGTTAGTTTTATCGAAGATTTTCTTCTCCTGTTAATTATTTTCTTCTTCATGGCTCATACTTAGCAGTACTCACTTTTTAAAACCTTTTTAAATAAATAATATTTTTTGTACATTTTATACTTTAAGATATTTTAACATTTTATACTTGTTACTTAATACTTTTCTTTGAGTTGTTGTACTTTTACATTTTAAACTTTTCTTTGAGTTGTTGTACTTTTACATTTTATACTTTTCTTTGAGTTGTTGTACTTTTACATTTTATACTTTTCTTTGAGTTGTTGTACTTTTACATTTTATACTTTTCTTTGAGTTGTTGTACTTTTACATTTTATACTTTTCTTTGAGTTGTTGTACTTTTTCATTTTATTATTTTTTTCTAGTTGTTGTACTTTTCCATTTTAAACTTGTTACTTTATACTTTTCTTTGAGTTGTTGTACTTTTACATTTTATACTTTTACTTTTATTTGAGTTGTTGTACTTTTCCATTTTATACTTGTTACTTTATACCTTTCTTTGAGTTGTTGAACTTTTAAATTTTATGCTTGTTACTTAATACTTTTGTTTGAGTTTTTGTACTTTCAATATTCTTACTTTTGTTGATAGCAACGTTATGAGATAAACATGAGATCAAATTTTAAAAATATTGCCATTTTTCCCGCATGCAAATGATTTTTTTAAACGAAAGCAAGTTAAGATTATAAATGAAACTTTGCCTTTATCAAATGTAAGCTATTGTTTGGAGGCGGATATGGCTACCGCTGAACCGGGAATCATTTATTGCTAAACCAACACCTCTACCATAGGTTACCCCAAGTGGTTCGCTAAGTTTGATGACTTAGCAGGACTCTCTCGACCTTTCACTTTGCACCTCAGTGAGAGGGATAAATTCAAACATCCGTCACTCCTGGACACACTGATCTCCAATTCCTACCACCCCTCATTCCTTTTTCCTTCTGAGATCATCCTCTCCTTCCTGTGTGAAGCTAATGTAAAAAAATCAATACAATACGAACACTAAACAAGGGTTATATATTTACAGCACATCATAAATTTAATGTCCGTTTGACCTCTTTAACCCACCGCCTCACACCGTAAAATCTAATGGGGGAACACAGTAGCTTAACCAAGACGTTATTCCCAGTTAATACCTAATTTACTTCAATGGATTCGCTCCCTCACTCAATTCATGATACTCTAACACGTAACTTTGCGGGTAATTTTTAAATTAACATATTATGAGTTAACTTTCTATATTATATCGGTCTTTAAGGCTACGCAGTAAGCTTTCGAAAGGAAGCAGAAGATGGTTTGAGAGGGGGATATGTAAATACGAATGTTCGAGGGAACGCACTGATATAAAATGTTAAAAAAAGTATTTAATAAAACACGACTCGTTCAAAATAGAGCAAAAATCTCTATAAATAAGGATACACTGATATCATGTTAAATAACAGAACAAAATATGTATTTTAATAATTTTTGGAGCTTACTTTGCGATTTTTTTCTATCGAAGGAATTTAATGTAATTTCCGTTACGGCTCTACAAATGAATAGATATTATCTTCAAAAACAACATATATCTTTTTTTCTATTGAAGGAATTTAATACTCGTATAATTTCCGTTACGGCTCTACAAATGAATAGTTATTAATTTCAAAAATAACATATATCTTTTTTTCTATCGAAGGAATTAAATATAATTTCCGTTATATATTTTTATAATAAAATATTTTTTCATTTTTCTGGAATAATCTATTATTTTTTTTTTTATTATACGTATAATTATATCTTTTTAATCTACTAGCTTTTACGCCTAATTTTTGTTTTATTAAATCCAATAAATCATTGATTATATTTTCATTACTATGACTATCAATGTTATAACCAAATTTTCTACCAATTTCATCTACATGTCTCAAAATTTTCCTACTTCTATTTCCATTTTTATATTCTATTACTCTAGCTATGTTACTTCTTAAAAAGACTACATCATTTTCTAATCTGATCTGCCATTCTGGTTTACTATAACTATATGATCTATCGTCAGAGGATGATAATTTAATTCCTAACTTATTACAAACAGTAATCGCACTATCGTATACTATTGTATGAAGATCTAAAAAACTAATTTCGTCAAATATGATTTTTGGTAAAATTATGTTATTTAATTCAAAAATTAATTTAGATAATTTCTTTGACGTATGCAATTTCGGTAATTTTGGTCTAACTGTTGGCTCTACATCTATATATCTGTTTATATTATTATGAAGTAAGTTAGCTAATTCTACTACATTTTCATCAACAAAGTTTAAATTTGCAATGTTGATTTCCCTAAGATTATAAATAACGTCTAAGTTATTTGAATCTACTGTAATATCATTGGACATTTCGACTAGAATATTATCCAAACTATCTACATTCAATGCATCTGATATGAAATTATTACTTGTGTTAATTTGTTCTAAATTATTTCCCCTTTGCAATCTATCTGCTACTTCCCTTTTAATCTGTTCTAATGTGACTACAGAAATTAAATTATTTTTGAAAATAGCTCGCTTTTGGTCTGCTAATCTTTGTTCGCTTACTTGGGCAATCGGATAATTTTGTGAGAAAAGTAAATGTAATTTTTTCCTGTATAACAACATATCTGTTTCTACTTTGGTTACATAAAAATATGAACGAACAATGAACATATTGACATCGTTCGTCCATTTCATACGCTGTCTAGGAATACCTGCTTTTGTTTTTTGGGGTCTTAGACTATCCATGTTCATCTGTACAGATGACATAATAATCCCCTGTTCATCTACGTTGGTTGCAAATGACATTGTTGTCATTTTACAAAACAACTTGGAGATGATTGTATCTTTACTACTACATTCCAGTAACCAAATCAATAAATAATTTTCAATGTGACCAAATTAAATATTCTAATCAAACTACCTTTCGACATAACAAATCTATAATTTCCAATTCAACTACCTTTCAACATTACGAATCTATGATATATTATATTCCAGAAAAACGTTATCAACATAAAAATATACCATTAAAATATATTTTTATTTTTTTTTCAAATAAATGTCAAATATTGTTGTTTACCTTGGTTACTGGGGTCCTCAAATAATTTTTTTTTTAAATCCTATTTATTTACCTAAATATCCTATGGCTTACTGGCAGTTTATTTAATGCGTTATCTGATATACTCTTCTTTAAATATTTATATTTTTTGGGATCAAAACTAATTCGTTTCTATCTGATATTACAAAAAATAATCAGAGAGCAAATGCAAAGTATATGCCTAAACTAGCGTTGCTAAGCAATTAGTATTATTTTTATTATTATTATTATTATTTTTTTTTTTTATAAAAAAAAGAGTAAATATTCAGAAGAGATAAAAATATATTACATTTCATATCAGACATCAATTTTTTTTGTTTACCCAATTTGTAGAGAAATATTCTCGGGTCAAACTGGGGAGCTAGTCTATTTGCTTATATATATAGATAATAATATGTATAGTCACAAAAATGGAAAAAGAATATTTTCAAAAATACTGTAAAATACTACAAAATATCAACAAAAATCAACGAAAAATCAACAAAAATATAAGCAACAATATAATCAACAGAAATAAGCAACAGAATTTATCTGAAAATCATCGATAAAAGTAAGTCAATCTTCTCTGTAAAAATACAACGAGAGTTTTTTTTTAAATTAAAAATAATTTTTCTCACTTTTTATTGTATCCGGTAAATTGTTAAATAACTTTGGGCCTATATATTCATGATGTTATATTGTTAATAATGCTTCGCTCAGCATTAAAAACATGTCTATGATTGTCACTGAAAGCTATTTTCCATCGTCATATTTTTCTTCATCTGACAGCTCCGTGTCAATTAAATTCTGATAAAATCAGTATTGCCAGTAAACCACGGCTTTACCATAATAATCACATATCCAGGTACCTGCGCACCTCATTAACAAGTTAAGTGCTTACCCATTTCTTGTCTAATCTAGAACTTAAATGGCCTATATGGGACAATCAACACGCCTTTAACGGCACAAAAAGAGTGATAGAAAATGAAAATTTCACAGCTGGAAACTTGATATTGAACCTTTTCAATGAATAGTTAGATTAGATATAGATAGTTATAGATATAGATAGATTAGACGCCGAGAGTACCTGGAGGACCTGCTGGTGGACGTGCGCTGCTCATCATATGCAGAAGTCAAAAGAGCCGCACAAGACAAGAAAGAATGGAATAGGAGATTAGATGAAATTGCTGCAAACCAATCCCAGGATTGAAACCACAGAGAGAGAGAGTTAGATTTATCGAAGATTTTCTTCTCCTGTTAATTATTTTCTTCTTCATTGCTCATACTTAGCAGTACTCACTTTTTAAAACCTTTTTAAACAAATAATATTTTTTGTACATTTTATACTTTTAGATATTTTAACATTTTATACTTGTTACTTTATACTTTTCTTCGTTGTTGTACTTTTACATTTTTCTTTGAGTTGTTGTACTTTTACATTTTATACTTTTCTTCTAGTTGTTGTACTTTTACATTTTAAACTTGTTACTTTATACTTTTCTTTGAGTTGTTGTACTTTTACATTTTATACTTTTACTTTTATTTGAGTTGTTGTACTTTTCCATTTTATACTTGTTACTTTATACCTTTCTTTGAGTTGTTGAACTTTTAAATTTTATTCTTATTACTTAATACTTGTTTGAGTTTTTGTACTTTCAATATTCTTACTTTTGTTGATAGCAACGTTATGAGATAAACATGAGATCAAATTTTAAAAATATTGCCATTTTTCTCGCATGCAAATGATTTATTTAAACGAAAGCAAGTTAAGATTATAAATGAAACTTTGCCTTTATCAAATGTAAGCTATTGTTTGGAGGCGGATATGGCTACCGCTGAACCGGGAATCATTTATTGCTAAACCAACACCTCTACCATAGGTTACCCCAAGTGGTTCGCTAAGTTTGATGACTTAGCAGGACTCTCTCGACCTTTCACTTTGCACCTCAGTGAGAGGGATAAATTCAAACATCCGTCACTCCTGGACACACTGATCTCCAATTCCTACCACCCCTCATTCCTTTTTCCTTCTGAGATCATCCTCTCCTTCCTGTGTGAAGCTAATGTAAAAAAATCAATACAATACGAACACTAAACAAGGGTTATATATTTACAGCACATCATAAATTTAATGTCCGTTTGACCTCTTTAACCCACCGCCTCACACCGTAAAATCTAATGGGGGAACACAGTAGCTTAACCAAGACGTTATTCCCAGTTAATACCTAATTTACTTCAATGGATTCGCTCCCTCACTCAATTCATGATACTCTAACACGTAACTTTGCGGGTAATTTTTAAATTAACATATTATGAGTTAACTTTCTATATTATATCGGTCTTTAAGGCTACGCAGTAAGCTTTCGAAAGGAAGCAGAAGATGGTTTGAGAGGGGGATATGTAAATACGAATGTTCGAGGGAACGCACTGATATAAAATGTTAAAAAAAGTATTTAATAAAACACGACTCGTTCAAAATAGAGCAAAAATCTCTATAAATAAGGATACACTGATATCATGTTAAATAACAGAACAAAATATGTATTTTAATAATTTTTGGAGCTTACTTAGCGATTTTTTTCTATCGAAGGAATTTAATGTAATTTCCGTTACGGCTCTACAAATGAATAGATATTATCTTCAAAAACAACATATATCTTTTTTTCTATTGAAGGAATTTAATACTCGTATAATTTCCGTTACGGCTCTACAAATGAATAGTTATTAATTTCAAAAATAACATATATCTTTTTTTCTATCGAAGGAATTAAATATAATTTCCGTTATATATTTTTATAATAAAATATTTTTTCATTTTTCTGGAATAATCTATTATTTTTTTTTTTATTATACGTATAATTATATCTTTTTAATCTACTAGCTTTTACGCCTAATTTTTGTTTTAATAAATCCAATAAATCATTGATTATATTTTCATTACTATGACTATCAATGTTATAACCAAATTTTCTACCAATTTCATCTACATGTCTCAAAATTTTCCTACTTCTATTTCCATTTTTATATTCTATTACTCTAGCTATGTTACTTCTTAAAAAGACTACATCATTTTCTAATCTGATCTGCCATTCTGGTTTACTATAACTATATGATCTATCGTCAGAGGATGATAATTTAATTCCTAACTTATTACAAACAGTAATCGCACTATCGTATACTATTGTATGAAGATCTAAAAAACTAATTTCGTCAAATATGATTTTTGGTAAAATTATGTTATTTAATTCAAAAATTAATTTAGATAATTTCTTTGACGTATGCAATTTCGGTAATTTTGGTCTAACTGTTGGCTCTACATCTATATATCTGTTTATATTATTATGAAGTAAGTTAGCTAATTCTACTACATTTTCATCAACAAAGTTTAAATTTGCAATGTTGATTTCCCTAAGATTATAAATAACGTCTAAGTTATTTGAATCTACTGTAATATCATTGGACATTTCGACTAGAATATTATCCAAACTATCTACATTCAATGCATCTGATATGAAATTATTACTTGTGTTAATTTGTTCTAAATTATTTCCCCTTTGCAATCTATCTGCTACTTCCCTTTTAATCTGTTCTAATGTGACTACAGAAATTAAATTATTTTTGAAAATAGCTCGCTTTTGGTCTGCTAATCTTTGTTCGCTTACTTGGGCAATCGGATAATTTTGTGAGAAAAGTAAATGTAATTTTTTCCTGTATAACAACATATCTGTTTCTACTTTGGTTACATAAAAATATGAACGAACAATGAACATATTGATATCGTTCGTCCATTTCATACGCTGTCTAGGAATACCTGCTTTTGTTTTTTGGGGTCTTAGACTATCCATGTTCATCTGTACAGATGACATAATAATCCCCTGTTCATCTACGTTGGTTGCAAATGACATTGTTGTCATTTTACAAAACAACTTGGAGATGATTGTATCTTTACTACTACATTCCAGTAACCAAATCAATAAATAATTTTCAATGTGACCAAATTAAATATTCTAATCAAACTACCTTTCGACATAACAAATCTATAATTTCCAATTCAACTACCTTTCAACATTACGAATCTATGATATATTATATTCCAGAAAAACGTTATCAACATAAAAATATACCATTAAAATATATTTTTATTTTTTTTTCAAATAAATGTCAAATATTGTTGTTTACCTTGGTTACTGGGGTCCTCAAATAATTTTTTTTTTAAATCCTATTTATTTACCTAAATATCCTATGGCTTACTGGCAGTTTATTTAATGCGTTATCTGATATACTCTTCTTTAAATATTTATATTTTTTGGGATCAAAACTAATTCGTTTCTATCTGATATTACAAAAAATAATCAGAGAGCAAATGCAAAGTATATGCCTAAACTAGCGTTGCTAAGCAATTAGTATTATTTTTATTATTATTATTATTATTTTTTTTTTTTATAAAAAAAAGAGTAAATATTCAGAAGAGATAAAAATATATTACATTTCATATCAGACATCAATTTTTTTTGTTTACCCAATTTGTAGAGAAATATTCTCGGGTCAAACTGGGGAGCTAGTCTATTTGCTTATATATATAGATAATAATATGTATAGTCACAAAAATGGAAAAAGAATATTTTCAAAAATACTGTAAAATACTACAAAATATCAACAAAAATCAACGAAAAATCAACAAAAATATAAGCAACAATATAATCAACAGAAATAAGCAACAGAATTTATCTGAAAATCATCGATAAAAGTAAGTCAATCTTCTCTGTAAAAATACAACGAGAGTTTTTTTTTAAATTAAAAATAATTTTTCTCACTTTTTATTGTATCCGGTAAATTGTTAAATAACTTTGGGCCTATATATTCATGATGTTATATTGTTAATAATGCTTCGCTCAGCATTAAAAACATGTCTATGATTGTCACTGAAAGCTATTTTCCATCGTCATATTTTTCTTCATCTGACAGCTCCGTGTCAATTAAATTCTGATAAAATCAGTATTGCCAGTAAACCACGGCTTTACCATAATAATCACATATCCAGGTACCTGCGCACCTCATTAACAAGTTAAGTGCTTACCCATTTCTTGTCTAATCTAGAACTTAAATGGCCTATATGGGACAATCAACACGCCTTTAACGGCACAAAAAGAGTGATAGAAAATGAAAATTTCACAGCTGGAAACTTGATATTGAACCTTTTCAATGAATAGTTAGATTAGATATAGATAGTTATAGATATAGATAGATTAGACGCCGAGAGTACCTGGAGGACCTGCTGGTGGACGTGCGCTGCTCATCATATGCAGAAGTCAAAAGAGCCGCACAAGACAAGAAAGAATGGAATAGGAGATTAGATGAAATTGCTGCAAACCAATCCCAGGATTGAAACCACAGAGAGAGAGAGTTAGATTTATCGAAGATTTTCTTCTCCTGTTAATTATTTTCTTCTTCATTGCTCATACTTAGCAGTACTCACTTTTTAAAACCTTTTTAAACAAATAATATTTTTTGTACATTTTATACTTTTAGATATTTTAACATTTTATACTTGTTACTTTATACTTTTCTTCGTTGTTGTACTTTTACATTTTTCTTTGAGTTGTTGTACTTTTACATTTTATACTTTTCTTCTAGTTGTTGTACTTTTACATTTTAAACTTGTTACTTTATACTTTTCTTTGAGTTGTTGTACTTTTACATTTTATACTTTTACTTTTATTTGAGTTGTTGTACTTTTCCATTTTATACTTGTTACTTTATACCTTTCTTTGAGTTGTTGAACTTTTAAATTTTATTCTTATTACTTAATACTTGTTTGAGTTTTTGTACTTTCAATATTCTTACTTTTGTTGATAGCAACGTTATGAGATAAACATGAGATCAAATTTTAAAAATATTGCCATTTTTCTCGCATGCAAATGATTTATTTAAACGAAAGCAAGTTAAGATTATAAATGAAACTTTGCCTTTATCAAATGTAAGCTATTGTTTGGAGGCGGATATGGCTACCGCTGAACCGGGAATCATTTATTGCTAAACCAACACCTCTACCATAGGTTACCCCAAGTGGTTCGCTAAGTTTGATGACTTAGCAGGACTCTCTCGACCTTTCACTTTGCACCTCAGTGAGAGGGATAAATTCAAACATCCGTCACTCCTGGACACACTGATCTCCAATTCCTACCACCCCTCATTCCTTTTTCCTTCTGAGATCATCCTCTCCTTCCTGTGTGAAGCTAATGTAAAAAAATCAATACAATACGAACACTAAACAAGGGTTATATATTTACAGCACATCATAAATTTAATGTCCGTTTGACCTCTTTAACCCACCGCCTCACACCGTAAAATCTAATGGGGGAACACAGTAGCTTAACCAAGACGTTATTCCCAGTTAATACCTAATTTACTTCAATGGATTCGCTCCCTCACTCAATTCATGATACTCTAACACGTAACTTTGCGGGTAATTTTTAAATTAACATATTATGAGTTAACTTTCTATATTATATCGGTCTTTAAGGCTACGCAGTAAGCTTTCGAAAGGAAGCAGAAGATGGTTTGAGAGGGGGATATGTAAATACGAATGTTCGAGGGAACGCACTGATATAAAATGTTAAAAAAAGTATTTAATAAAACACGACTCGTTCAAAATAGAGCAAAAATCTCTATAAATAAGGATACACTGATATCATGTTAAATAACAGAACAAAATATGTATTTTAATAATTTTTGGAGCTTACTTAGCGATTTTTTTCTATCGAAGGAATTTAATGTAATTTCCGTTACGGCTCTACAAATGAATAGATATTATCTTCAAAAACAACATATATCTTTTTTTCTATTGAAGGAATTTAATACTCGTATAATTTCCGTTACGGCTCTACAAATGAATAGTTATTAATTTCAAAAATAACATATATCTTTTTTTCTATCGAAGGAATTAAATATAATTTCCGTTATATATTTTTATAATAAAATATTTTTTCATTTTTCTGGAATAATCTATTATTTTTTTTTTTATTATACGTATAATTATATCTTTTTAATCTACTAGCTTTTACGCCTAATTTTTGTTTTAATAAATCCAATAAATCATTGATTATATTTTCATTACTATGACTATCAATGTTATAACCAAATTTTCTACCAATTTCATCTACATGTCTCAAAATTTTCCTACTTCTATTTCCATTTTTATATTCTATTACTCTAGCTATGTTACTTCTTAAAAAGACTACATCATTTTCTAATCTGATCTGCCATTCTGGTTTACTATAACTATATGATCTATCGTCAGAGGATGATAATTTAATTCCTAACTTATTACAAACAGTAATCGCACTATCGTATACTATTGTATGAAGATCTAAAAAACTAATTTCGTCAAATATGATTTTTGGTAAAATTATGTTATTTAATTCAAAAATTAATTTAGATAATTTCTTTGACGTATGCAATTTCGGTAATTTTGGTCTAACTGTTGGCTCTACATCTATATATCTGTTTATATTATTATGAAGTAAGTTAGCTAATTCTACTACATTTTCATCAACAAAGTTTAAATTTGCAATGTTGATTTCCCTAAGATTATAAATAACGTCTAAGTTATTTGAATCTACTGTAATATCATTGGACATTTCGACTAGAATATTATCCAAACTATCTACATTCAATGCATCTGATATGAAATTATTACTTGTGTTAATTTGTTCTAAATTATTTCCCCTTTGCAATCTATCTGCTACTTCCCTTTTAATCTGTTCTAATGTGACTACAGAAATTAAATTATTTTTGAAAATAGCTCGCTTTTGGTCTGCTAATCTTTGTTCGCTTACTTGGGCAATCGGATAATTTTGTGAGAAAAGTAAATGTAATTTTTTCCTGTATAACAACATATCTGTTTCTACTTTGGTTACATAAAAATATGAACGAACAATGAACATATTGATATCGTTCGTCCATTTCATACGCTGTCTAGGAATACCTGCTTTTGTTTTTTGGGGTCTTAGACTATCCATGTTCATCTGTACAGATGACATAATAATCCCCTGTTCATCTACGTTGGTTGCAAATGACATTGTTGTCATTTTACAAAACAACTTGGAGATGATTGTATCTTTACTACTACATTCCAGTAACCAAATCAATAAATAATTTTCAATGTGACCAAATTAAATATTCTAATCAAACTACCTTTCGACATAACAAATCTATAATTTCCAATTCAACTACCTTTCAACATTACGAATCTATGATATATTATATTCCAGAAAAACGTTATCAACATAAAAATATACCATTAAAATATATTTTTATTTTTTTTTCAAATAAATGTCAAATATTGTTGTTTACCTTGGTTACTGGGGTCCTCAAATAATTTTTTTTTTAAATCCTATTTATTTACCTAAATATCCTATGGCTTACTGGCAGTTTATTTAATGCGTTATCTGATATACTCTTCTTTAAATATTTATATTTTTTGGGATCAAAACTAATTCGTTTCTATCTGATATTACAAAAAATAATCAGAGAGCAAATGCAAAGTATATGCCTAAACTAGCGTTGCTAAGCAATTAGTATTATTTTTATTATTATTATTATTATTTTTTTTTTTTATAAAAAAAAGAGTAAATATTCAGAAGAGATAAAAATATATTACATTTCATATCAGACATCAATTTTTTTTGTTTACCCAATTTGTAGAGAAATATTCTCGGGTCAAACTGGGGAGCTAGTCTATTTGCTTATATATATAGATAATAATATGTATAGTCACAAAAATGGAAAAAGAATATTTTCAAAAATACTGTAAAATACTACAAAATATCAACAAAAATCAACGAAAAATCAACAAAAATATAAGCAACAATATAATCAACAGAAATAAGCAACAGAATTTATCTGAAAATCATCGATAAAAGTAAGTCAATCTTCTCTGTAAAAATACAACGAGAGTTTTTTTTTAAATTAAAAATAATTTTTCTCACTTTTTATTGTATCCGGTAAATTGTTAAATAACTTTGGGCCTATATATTCATGATGTTATATTGTTAATAATGCTTCGCTCAGCATTAAAAACATGTCTATGATTGTCACTGAAAGCTATTTTCCATCGTCATATTTTTCTTCATCTGACAGCTCCGTGTCAATTAAATTCTGATAAAATCAGTATTGCCAGTAAACCACGGCTTTACCATAATAATCACATATCCAGGTACCTGCGCACCTCATTAACAAGTTAAGTGCTTACCCATTTCTTGTCTAATCTAGAACTTAAATGGCCTATATGGGACAATCAACACGCCTTTAACGGCACAAAAAGAGTGATAGAAAATGAAAATTTCACAGCTGGAAACTTGATATTGAACCTTTTCAATGAATAGTTAGATTAGATATAGATAGTTATAGATATAGATAGATTAGACGCCGAGAGTACCTGGAGGACCTGCTGGTGGACGTGCGCTGCTCATCATATGCAGAAGTCAAAAGAGCCGCACAAGACAAGAAAGAATGGAATAGGAGATTAGATGAAATTGCTGCAAACCAATCCCAGGATTGAAACCACAGAGAGAGAGAGTTAGATTTATCGAAGATTTTCTTCTCCTGTTAATTATTTTCTTCTTCATTGCTCATACTTAGCAGTACTCACTTTTTAAAACCTTTTTAAACAAATAATATTTTTTGTACATTTTATACTTTTAGATATTTTAACATTTTATACTTGTTACTTTATACTTTTCTTCGTTGTTGTACTTTTACATTTTTCTTTGAGTTGTTGTACTTTTACATTTTATACTTTTCTTCTAGTTGTTGTACTTTTACATTTTAAACTTGTTACTTTATACTTTTCTTTGAGTTGTTGTACTTTTACATTTTATACTTTTACTTTTATTTGAGTTGTTGTACTTTTCCATTTTATACTTGTTACTTTATACCTTTCTTTGAGTTGTTGAACTTTTAAATTTTATTCTTATTACTTAATACTTGTTTGAGTTTTTGTACTTTCAATATTCTTACTTTTGTTGATAGCAACGTTATGAGATAAACATGAGATCAAATTTTAAAAATATTGCCATTTTTCCCGCATGCAAATGATTTTTTTAAACGAAAGCAAGTTAAGATTATAAATGAAACTTTGCCTTTATCAAATGTAAGCTATTGTTTGGAGGCGGATATGGCTACCGCTGAACCGGGAATCATTTATTGCTAAACCAACACCTCTACCATAGGTTACCCCAAGTGGTTCGCTAAGTTTGATGACTTAGCAGGACTCTCTCGACCTTTCACTTTGCACCTCAGTGAGAGGGATAAATTCAAACATCCGTCACTCCTGGACACACTGATCTCCAATTCCTACCACCCCTCATTCCTTTTTCCTTCTGAGATCATCCTCTCCTTCCTGTGTGAAGCTAATGTAAAAAAATCAATACAATACGAACACTAAACAAGGGTTATATATTTACAGCACATCATAAATTTAATGTCCGTTTGACCTCTTTAACCCACCGCCTCACACCGTAAAATCTAATGGGGGAACACAGTAGCTTAACCAAGACGTTATTCCCAGTTAATACCTAATTTACTTCAATGGATTCGCTCCCTCACTCAATTCATGATACTCTAACACGTAACTTTGCGGGTAATTTTTAAATTAACATATTATGAGTTAACTTTCTATATTATATCGGTCTTTAAGGCTACGCAGTAAGCTTTCGAAAGGAAGCAGAAGATGGTTTGAGAGGGGGATATGTAAATACGAATGTTCGAGGGAACGCACTGATATAAAATGTTAAAAAAAGTATTTAATAAAACACGACTCGTTCAAAATAGAGCAAAAATCTCTATAAATAAGGATACACTGATATCATGTTAAATAACAGAACAAAATATGTATTTTAATAATTTTTGGAGCTTACTTTGCGATTTTTTTCTATCGAAGGAATTTAATGTAATTTCCGTTACGGCTCTACAAATGAATAGATATTATCTTCAAAAACAACATATATCTTTTTTTCTATTGAAGGAATTTAATACTCGTATAATTTCCGTTACGGCTCTACAAATGAATAGTTATTAATTTCAAAAATAACATATATCTTTTTTTCTATCGAAGGAATTAAATATAATTTCCGTTACGGCTCTACAAATGAATAGATATTAACTTCAAAAACAACATATATCTTTTTTTCTATCGAAGAAATTTAATATAATTTCCGTTACGGCTCTACAAATTAATAGATATTATCTTCAAAAACAACATATATCTTTTTTTCTATCGAAGGAATTTAATATAATTTCCGTTACGGCTCTACAAATGAATAGATATTATCTTCAAAAACAACATATATCTTTTTTTCTATCGAAGGAATTTAATATAATTTCCGTTACGGCTCTACAAATGAATAGATATAAACTTAAAAAACAACATATATCTTTTTTTCTATCGAAGAAATTTAATATAATTTCCGTTACGGCTCTACAAATTAATAGATATTATCTTCAAAAACAACATATATCTTTTTTTCTATCGAAGGAATTTAATATAATTTACGTTACGGCTCTACAAATGAATAGATATTATCTTCAAAAACAACATATATCTTTTTTTCTATCGAAGGAATTTAATATAATTTCCGTTACGGCTCTACAAATGAACAGATATTATCTTCAAAAACAACATATATCTTTTTTTCTATCGAAGGAATTTAATATAATTTCCGTTATGGCTCTACAAATGAATAGATATTATCTTCAAAAAATACATTTATCTTTTTTTCTATCGAAGGAATTTAATATAATTTCCGTTACGGCTCTACAAATGAATAGATATTATCTTAAAAAAACAACATATATCTTTTTAGGAACTCAAAAACTTTTCAAGAGAAATCTAAATATATCGCAAAACTCAAAAAAATAGTCTATATTGTGTTCTTATTAGTGCCACAAGTGTTTAGAGAGCGGTTTGAATAGTGGAAAAAGTCGGGGACACCCGAAGAATACGCAATATCTCTGGACTGGAATGAGATACGCAGTTGAATTAGAGTCGATATAATGTAGTTTTTTAACAGTAACATTGTGGTATACGGTAGTGAATGGTGGAAGAAGTCAGAGACGCCCGAAGCATTTAAGGGTTAACTAGTGTATGTTTCTAAAAATTCTTCTATTGTCGCATGTCGTAATTGTATTTATCGGGATAAGCGCAGTAGCTTGAAAACGTATCTATATCTATATATATATAGAATTTATCGGAACACGTTTTCAAATATATATATATATATATAGAATTTATCGGAACACGTTTTCAAGCTACTGCGCTTATCCCGTATATATATATATATATATGATAGTGAAGCATTGCAAGGTCCAAAAGTATGGTATAAATCGGTAGAAATTGGAAATATAAATATTAGCTGCACCTGCATGATATTTCTGACTACGCGACGCCATGAGCAGCAAGTGGGACTCTACACGGAGAGGAGGCTTCTGAATTGTATTCAAAATAGATTTTGTTAAATAGTTGGTGAAAACACAATTTATATAATTAATTTAACAAGACCGATGAAAAAAACCGCAAATTAATATTTTTACCGAAATTTAATTTGCGGTTAATTTAAAATATTGGAAATCCAACTGCCATTTATTAGGCGCGATAATTGTGAAGCATAATTCAAATGAGTTTTTTTATGCGAATACCGCACAAGAGCCCTAACTGATCCCTTCTGTCTGGAGCCAGTGAGACTACGTTATCTCCATTAAATTGGTGTTCGTTCTGAGGCTGAATGGAATGGATATGGAGAAGAGGTAGGTAGTATAGACACAGATAAAGCCATTCTACACGATACTTACAGTATTTAGCACTCTGATTTTTTTCATGTAAGTACCGCACAAGAGTAGGTACCATCTGCTCCCAACTTTCTGGAGCCAGTGAGCTATGTAATCTCCGATTGGGGTATGTCGTTAAGCAAGAGGTTAGGAGGAGGGGAAAGAGATGGGGATGAAGAAACTGGGTAAGTACCTGGTTTTTCGGATGTAAAACAGTAATATCAAATACAAACTAAAACCATTTCAAGCAACGTTTTGATTCTGAACGTTGGTATTTCATAAGGGCGATACAGAAGGTATCGACCGCTCCAGAATGTGCTACAAATATTCTATTTCTTATTTAATGTATTAAAAGTTAGCTGGAGTCTTGACTATAAGCTGTTGGTTGCCATTTATATTACTTGCTCTTAAAATCATGGTTCTATTTCAGATATTATAATATAATAATATTATGGTAACCGGGCAATAGTAATAGTAATAGTAACAGTGAAATTTCAACACACTTGAAAAGTGATGAAAAACAAACTTGGTTAAATAGGTTACATAAGTTAGGGTAATATGCCGGTTTTCATCACTTTTAATTTGTTTATGTCACTTTCAAAAGTTTCTTGAATTTCCACTGTCCTGAGTCGCCATGGAACTCAATATATAATGGAATAGGTAATATTTCTGATAATATATATATATATTTTTTATATTAACTCCACACAGGAGGCCCTGAAGAAAATAATTTCCGTCAGGGCCTATGTCATCTTTGGGGATGCTGTGTGGAGGGTCTTTTTGTGGAGAGGAAGGAGTGAACATGGGTCTTGAAGAGTCCCATGTTGTAGGAGGGAGGAAACATAGAGGCCGGCAGTTCGTTCCACAGCCGAGCTGTTGAACTTAAGAACGAATCGTAGAAGCGACCCGTTCTCATGTGACAAATGTCAACCGTGTACAAATGTTGGGCGCGCGTTTGGCGTGTATCCCGACTATGCACCGGTGCTGAAGGGATCAATGACGCTAGTTCCTCAGAGCATCTTCCATTGTAATACCGATAGAACAAGGACAGCATACCTACCTGACGCCTGTGCTCTAAAGATTGCAGTCCGCTTGTTAAGATTGGGGAATCTATCAAACGGACCGCCCGTTTTTGCACAGAGTCAAGGGTTTTTTTCAGGTATTTAGGGGCTCCGGACCAGAGATGGCTACCAAATTCGAGAGTAGGGCGCACTTCCGATTTGTACAGGGTCAGCAGTTGTGTACTATTAAAGTTTCTGCGGGCCCCAAAGATATTAGAAGAACGAGATATGCTATGTTGGCCGCCGGACCGTAGCCGGAGTACTACCTAATTAGGATACTTTGAACGGTATCGGGACGTGTACGCACAGAAATCTGTTCTATGTATTAGTGCGAATACCTTAGCGATGCCTTAGCGTAAGCGAAGGTGTGCAGTAGTATTGGTGAACAAAACCGGCGACACTCGGCAAAACAATTCCACTCAGTACGAACTGCGCATAGCACATCTCGTTCTTCTAATATCTTTGGCGGGCCCTGTACAGTACGCCCAGCTTCTGAGAGGCCAACTTTACTCTGGCAAAAGAAAATGAAATGAAAATTTTCTGTAACCTCACTTATTTATTTTTAATTTGAATTTCACTTTTGTTTTCGGAAAAGAATGAATAAGTTAATTTAAATCTTGGAAGCAGAAAGTAACCCACTTCAAGGCATCCGATCGAGCTAAAACTCGGGACATAGACTTGTTATTGAATACAATGCATTCTAGCATTTTTGGTGGAAATTACATAAACACAGGCGAACATGTACGCATTTCTCGTTAATATTCGAAATAAATATCGGTCCTACTCAATCGTCATTTGACTCAGTTGGTAGATTTTGTCGACTCCAGTTCCTGAGTAGGATGGTTCAATCCTTAGTGAAAACAATTTTTTAAAAGTTTTAATGCATTAAAAAAATGTATTAAAGTTAAAAAAACTTCTGTTTTTACGCGTTAATGTTTTATACCAGCGAGAGCTAATGAATAATGTTCTTTACCAAATTAATTATAATTCTCTCCTTTAAGGCAACAAAAAGCGTCATTTGAATCTTCTCCTATTGTGACCGCTGAGGATTCCTTGTCTAGAAGCTAGGCCTGGTTCAACCCCCTTCCCCATTCTAGGGGTTAGGGGGATGAATTTAATTTAATAGATTTTTGAGCATTTTTTTTCCGCAGAAGAACGCTAAATCTCTCTTTTGATACCAACAATTTGGAAAAAGAAACAGTTCCGGTTTCTTGTCTTTAAAAATTCAAAAGAAACATTCTTACAGATGTAGGCATTAATTTTTTATTAATTTTTTTTAAAAGAAAGACAAACATTCCCGGGTTACGAAAAACCTAACAATATTTGAAAATCTCCTACTACCACCACAGTAAGCTGAAAATGTTGCGTGTGTTGTGATGGAGGACTTAGCCAGCCGAGGAATTGAACACACTACGCCTGGGTGGGACCCAAACGCAATGTCAACTCGGCCACCGACCGGTCAATTTTGAAATAAAATTCGTTGTATTACATGCACATGCGTAAGCCCGAGGACTTGTTTACGCGATTTTTTGAAGTTTTCATTACAGAAACGGTGAAAAAAAAAGTAACGCATATATTTCCAATATTTTAGAATATTTACTCAATCCGCTAATAAATACACAACAAACAGAACAAAACATACGAAAGTATTACACAGCAGTACCAAAAAAAAACTAGAAAATATATATCTGAATGAAATGATAAGTATCCTTGCAGTTTGACTTTCCATTAATTTCCAGCACGGATCGGTTCATCTGATAATAGCTCGTGTTCACTTTCGAATGGGCAAACACAGTTCTCCATACATTACTCTTATTTGCTTTCAGTACGTGCATGATCATTTATGCATTCATTCATTTCAAAATCCATCTCGATGCAATTCAAAGCGGGGGAGCATTCAATCGTATCGCGTGCATTGCATCAAACACAGCCGTAAAGACGTATACATCATATTTCCGGCATAAAATTGTATCGCTGGTAAACTTCTTCTTATTACAACTGGCACTTAAAGCATTTAGAGAATCCGTTTCGCCAATATTAAATATTATACTAATTTAGGTTGTTGGTACATGATTTACTCTTATCGACCGGCTTTCATGCACCAAGGGGTGGAGAAGACCCAGTCCCGGCATCAAATGACGAGATGACTCCCAAAGCGGCTGCTGAATAACCCGCCTGAGGATCGTCTGCGGGGGATCGGATCCCTTCCGCCCTGCATCTGGTGACCCGATGCTCACTTTTATATCTGAAGTCTTCGGGTTCTTCCCCCCTCAAAGTGTAAGTATAAAGTATTCTCCTCACCAGGAGTATTTACTATTAATTTTATTTTTAATGATAAATTAATGTTTCTAAGACAAGGTTTTTATGCATAGCACAAATTATTTTAAGCAATAATTATTCGCCTTCAGTAGATTGAATTCCGCCGATGGCAATCGAACCCGCAGCCTTCTGATTGCCGGTCAGCTGCACTAACCAATAACCAGAAACCCGCAATAATAGTTGAATGAAAAATACTAGTACATATGGATTATTTGGCGTGTTTTGAATAAGCTTCTTCTATTCTTTCTCTATGGACAAATAATTATTGCTTTTAATAATTTGTTACCATTAATTTATTTATCACTTCAGTATGGGTCGTTTTTACGACTCTTTATTGATTGGCAAAGACCGGTGCTGGCTCTCTCCATCAATATGATTTTCTTCACTAATTTCTTCTCTTTAAAGTAACTGCCACACATTATCCCGAAATAAACCCGAGAAAAGGGACGAGGCATAGGAAACCAAACGAATATTGGTTCAATCATGCTTTTAACAGACTAATACACTTATTAACGTAAAGATGATAATAATCACTAATGAAATCTGATAAAAAAGAAAATTCATTTATTGCGCTAATCATCGTTGAAATTTACATATTGACGTAATGCGTTTTCGATTTGATATTTTTCATAGATTACTTATTAAGTTACTAACGGATGATGAAAAATGTTTTTATTTGGAATATGCAAAAGTAAACATTAAGCAATAACTCAATGACAACCAAAGTAGATTTCTGTGTCGTAGAATTACTGTATATGAACATTTGTGTAGAGAAAAGTAGACAGAAAGGCGAGTAAGCGGGCTCACATATCTGAATCCTTCATGCTTTTAAAATCCTTTATATTCTAGAATTCTAGAAAGAAGGCATTTTTAATATGACGCGATATGAGAAAGAATTTTCCCGAACCGATTACTTCCACGAGGAGGAAACACAAATACCAACGGAAGGAATGTGATAACATTTAATTTGCCGCAATTTCCTGGACGAGGGCGGAGATTACGTAAAGAAAAGATGTTAGCAACTTAAAAAATAACACTCTTTTTAAGAGGACTGACTGCGCGCCCTTCATACAAAACTTAATTTCGGATTTGACGACGAATTTTTTTTTTGTTAAATATCAAATCACACCTATGGCAATAAATAAATATATCACGTATGGATGAAAGTAATTCAACTTAAATGATTTTTTATGATTAAACTAGCTGTACCCTGCCACATTTTGCTGTGGCTCAGTCTGTCTATGCAGATAGAGAAACAATAGCACGTGTTGCTTTTACGTCCAACAGATGGCGCTGTTTTTAAAAAAAAACATGTTTTTACCTGTCACAGGTGACATATATATAATATAGTATTCGAATGCAACTTTGTGTCAAAATTTCAATGCAATCGGTGAAGTTCTTTCGGATATTTATGATTTTGAACAAACGAACATTTAAATTTTTATTTGTATAGATAGATTAATGTTGGATAACAAATAAAAAAGTCCACCCATAAAACACTTTTTTATAATCCTTAATTTTTTTATTTAATTATATTGTAGTGTAGTATTAATAAGTGGTTGTAGTTATCAATATCGTTCAACAGATGTCGGTAGAGTGTGTAGATTTAACTTATTGCTAGTTTATGTAGTTTTAAGGTATTTTCATAGGTTAAGATTTAACGCTACATGACAGAGACAACATGTCGGTCATACCCGAATGGTTACGAATACAGCGGATGCTAGCTGATCTCCAGGCCAGCAGCTCAGTACGAGTGTCTTTCCTCAACGAAATAACTCAGAGTTACCTGTAGAATGGACGTATGTCTTGCTAGATATATTTATTGTAATAATCTCACGATCATAAATAAACTCCTAATTACAGATGGACCGAAATAATCATTAGAAACTCTCAATCATCAAGTGTATACCTAATTAAAAAGAGAATTATCAGTACACTACAGGTAGTGTACACAGTAAAGGTTCACAAAAAATGTTTTTCTTATAATTGCTCAACTCATTACCATTTATTTAATTAACATTAATTCACAAACAATCGCTCTAAAGTTGACTCTAAAATCATGAAAAATCGAATCCTTTATTGATCTGTATTTTAAATTTTACAATACATGAATGCAGAATACTTTTTTTAAACATGTTTAGTTTGGATTTGGTAATTTGGTCTGAAATCCAAAATTAAGTTTTGTTAGTAAAAAGCCACGCAGCTCTTCATTCCTCTTACCGTCTTACTAATTAGAACCTTGCCCTTTAAAGATGGTGTGGTAAAGCCGGCCTTGAGCCGGGTTTAAGATCGTTTTAGCTAAACAAACTCCATGGTAATAAGACAAGTTTCCCTGTTCTGACTATTTACAACTCATTTTTTAGTAAGGCTGTGTTCTAATTAAATTGTTGAAATTGAATAATTTGCTGTTCAAACAAAGAAAATCAAAATTAATTTTTTTAATTTGTGATAGTATTACGGTATCATCTTTCAAAAATGATTATTATTTAACAAAAAATATCTACAAATTGTTTTCTGATTTTATATTTGAAATGAGTTATTTTAGACATTTATAAATGTTCTATTTTTTATTTATGTGTAAATATATTCAACTGCCCGGATTCAGTGGGATCATGGCATCCCCAATTGGGAAGTGCTGTGATATTGAAGGGAGTGTAGAGGAAAATGAGATGGTCATAAAATACGACTAAAGCCGTTCCCAGCAACACGCAAATTTAATATGTACCATGCTTGAACGTGCTGAAAAATCTATAGTACCTACCTATTATTTATCTTACATATATTATTAGCATAGATTTAAGAAAAAAACTAAATATTCCTTCCATACACATGGAGAAAAATGAGTATTGCTAATTTATTAAAAAATATTCAAATATTTGAAATCCAGTGAAAAACGGGATTGCAGGCCGTTTCCTGATAAACTTTTAGTAAATTATTAATACGAAACACGTTTTCATGTACTTGCATTTGCCCTGATAATGCGAAATGCGAAAATATTGTTGATTTTACCAACACGTGTTCCGACATCGTGATAATTTAATTTTTATTAAAAGTTTATCACGAAACAAATCACTTCATTAGTAAAGGGCCTGCAATTCCTTTTTTAACCGGATTACGAATGATTTTAATGGATTCTTAATAAATTAGCAAAACTAATTTTTCTCCTTTTAGATTTGATTGTAAACCAATGTTATTGGTTAACTGATTAAATACCTTATTTACCGTTTATTTATTATTTTATTATTCGCTCCGTCTCTCTTATACTTGCCTGACATTGTATATCGCCAACCCATTTGAGTTTCATAATGATGATGGAACACAGTACCTACTGCGTATGAAATTTAAGCGAATAATCATAAGATTTTCGAATCACGTAAAACGCCCATTTGATTTTTCTTTAGTTCTTCTTTATTTTATGATTATAATGGGCCATTAAATATTATAAATAAATCAAATTTATTTTGCGGATGTTGGGTGTTTACCGGCGACCTCTAGATCCGAGACTGATGATCTTAACCTTTAGGTTCAGAGGTTATCAAATTCAATTCAATGACTTTTAGGTCAAGCTAAATGTAAGCAAATACCTAATAATACGGGGATTGAGAATTCTCCTGAAAATCTGTGAAGAATTTGCTCACGAAACCAACATGATCTATAATGCGAAAAAAACAGCACTGTTGGTCATAAAACACGGGGAAGGCCCAAAAAACATTCTTCCCGTCTTTTTGAATGATGAGATTCTGAAAACAGTTGAAACCACAAAATATCTAGGACATGTCATCAACAACAAGTTAACGGATGATGAAGATATTGACAGGCAGAGGCGTGTACTGAGTATAAAATGTAATATGCTCAGTAGAAGATTCGGGCTCTGTAGTCCACGAGTGAAAAGGACGCTCTTCATAGCCTTTTGCACCACCCTGTACACATGCGAGCTCTGGGCTAATTTCAAGAAAAGAACAATGGAAAGGCTTCGGGTGCAATACAACAACGCCTACCGATTGATGTTCGGACTTCCCAGGCACTGCAGTGCCTCATCGATGTTTACAGAAGGGCGAGTTCCAGGATTTGCAGCTCTGTTAAGAACCAAGATTGCAGGACTGAGGAAAAGGATAAACAATTCCAGAAACTTTCTTATTATAGAATCCCGTCTGACTTCAGGATCGAGCATTGAAGACCATTGGAGAAAGATACTTGCTCCCACAATCTTACATCCGATGGATTCCCGTGCTTCTCTGGTTTAATTTCATCTTTAATTTAATTTTAATTTTTAATCTCGTTTTATTTATTTTACTATATGTAAATACTATCTGTACTTATATCCTCTATGGGATGTGTGGGATTGCACTAACCTCCCCACATCCTGGAATAAAGAATTTATTTATATATTATTATTTATTAATAATACCTCCAACTTCTGACATTTCCCATATATTATATTCTGATGGCAACTAGCTATGCTAGCTCCTCCTAGCGGCGTGAGTTATACGCCCTGGTTTTCTTTCATACATTGTAATGTATTTCATATGTATGTAATATATTTTCTGTTTTACGTTAATAAATTAGAGAAATCGAAAAAAAATAATTAGCTGACCTACGTACGGTTTTACTGCTTTTTTGCTGACACGTAAAATAATTTATTTATTTATGTCTATTCTTGAATACACGTTTTACAAATGATTACAGTGGTTTATATTGTAGTACAGAGAAAAAAGTACAGAAAAAAGGTATAAAAAATAAAGAACATAGGTTGATATAGGTAAAACTGTGTGTGGGTGATATTGTATGTTACGTGAACACCTCACTAGGAGAACCTGTGCTGAGGTGTTTACGTGTTTGTGATTAAGTGTGACAGGTATTTATGTGTTGTAGTAGAAAGTTATTTATTTATTTATTTTTTTCACAGACATATATTGAAACATGAAAACACACATTTATATGTGCGTGTATGTATAATTAATGCGGATATTAACTGTGTCTTTGATGGTTCAAGATAGTTTTTTAATACTTTTTAGCAGTGTGAATGACCGCGTCTTACCTCTACGCAGCGCTGAACGAATCGCAGATTGTAAAATTTTTTTTGAATAAAACAAATTGGTCCTCTATTTAACCACAGATATGCCAATATATGGACAGCACAATTCTCACTCGGAGCCTACTTATCATACTAATAAATTTAAAAAAAACTAAAATGTTTGAAATGTCTAAAAAATTACGAAACGAACCACTTACTCGGCCTTTTGCTTTTGATTGAGAAATGGGAGTCACAAACTGACAGAAATCTTGCTAATATTGGATAAATATTTTTATATTTAAATCTGTCAAAACTACACGAGAACGGTTTAGTTCGAGATCAAAATATCAAACAACCATAAATGTTCCACTCAGCCAGCACTCTTTACCATAGACTTTCAGAGTTTTTCATTAGTGGATATAGTTAGGCAACAATAATTATGACGTCACAATATTTCGGTTCCAATTTTCGATCGGAGTTATACCCTTCTGGGAAAAATGTTCCAAAATCTGCCGCAATAGTTTGTGGGGGCGACGGGTCGTTTCGGTGTTGCAAGATGGTAGACTTACCACAAATTAAATACGCGAGCAGTTCTTACGTCTTATTTGTAGATTTTACAGTTTATTTGGTAGGATTTAATTAACTCGAATTATATTTCACCAACCAACCTATAAATGTTTTTTGACATCCTGATAATTACTTGGAGTATTTTTGTTGTTTATAATTATTACATCTATAAACTGCACACATAACCTACTTTTTGGGAGATTTTAATATATATATATTTAACAATATTAAGAAAGTGCAAAACCAAGTACTTAAAAATTCAATTTGCCGCCATTGAAAGGAACGTCAATAAAAGTTATTATGCAATGCTAGCGCCTCTAGCGGCCACCGTTGTAGATATTGACACTATTTTACTGTAATTGGACGTATATTAATATAGGGTATTTGATATAACCAGATATAACTAAGTAAAATATCAAGCCACGTGACAGATGGAAGTAACGTTTTTCTTTAAACCACAGTGAGTTAAATAAATAACAATTTCCGGTCTCATGCAGTAAATAATACGGCAAATGATTAATAGGTTCTATGAGCAGTATTATAACCTGAAAGCCCTTGATTGTAATAAATTGTGGTATCCAAACAATGGCTACCATTCTGCAATGGCAATTACATTATCCTACGTACAATAGGGCAAAGCGAGTGAAATGATTATTATTGTACAACTGAGGTAGAAATCCTATGATTCATCCTTTCAAATTAGTAGGGAAACTACGTATGGATTTGGCCAATAAACGCACGCAGGTTTATGCAATAATCGGCCTAAAAGCTGAATTTAATATCTTGTTTGATATATTAACCTATTGTTTCTGTTTTATTTTTTTATTTTATTAAAAAGGATGATTATTTATTATCAATAATTAAATACAAAAATTAGAGGTTTTACTCAATAAGTTATTCAAAAAATAAATATTCATCCTAGACTTGCAGAAAAGTCAATAGATGTCGCACATTAAAATAAATAATAAGATATTTTTATCTAAAGACGCTGTCTAGATTGCATTTAGTTCAGGTTGAATCTTGCGATCATACATAAAGATATGTAGCGATGCTACGAGATTCATCTAGAACGTCTCGCCTATACAAAAAGCATCGTAACTGGAACACTCCAGACAATGCAAAGCGTTCCTACGTACCCACCTACTTGCGAGTACCTACTTGCGAGTACCTACTTGCGAGTACCTACTTGCGAGCAAACTACCTACGTCAACACGTTGTGAGTAGGACTAGCACATTTATTTATTTATATATATATACGCCTAAAAAGGCTTTTACATAGAAGTGATACATGATGCAGTACAATAAGAGAATATGTATTATACAGGAGATATTGACAGTAAATAGATGTAATCCATTTTAAAGAAGGAAAAAAAACAACATAAAGTAAAAAAGAAATTACAACAACATTACATATAAAACAAATCATTAAAACTAATTTACCAAAGCTACTCTAATTTGTAGGATTCAACAAAGTGTTGATGTAGATTATGCTTAATTCTATATATGGAGTCAATAAATAAATCAATAACACCCCCATACTTGTTGCCCAGATCATGCATCCTATTGGTCAGTGAGTGTGTCTGATAGTTGGTCGAGTATGTATTACAGAAGAATGTTATATTTTGCCTTGTATTCCTAGTCGGCACATGTAGTTTAATAGTGGCAAGGATGGCAGGACTATCAATTAAGTTGTTAATGACTCTGTGTAACACAACCAGGTCTGAAATAATTCTCCTGTCAGACAGTGTTATTAGATGCAATTGATTCATCAAACTGACATAATTAATGTAATCAATAGGAATTCCGAGCTTAAAATTTACGTACTTAAGAAATTTGTGCTGAACTCTTTCTATATTATTGGAGTGAACTTTATATAAAGGGGACCAAATAGGTGAATTATACTCCAATTGACTTCTGACTAATGAAGTATAGAGGGTTCTCATACAATCTATGGACTT
This sequence comes from Hesperophylax magnus, assembly GCA_026573805.1. Lineage (NCBI taxonomy): Eukaryota > Metazoa > Arthropoda > Insecta > Trichoptera > Limnephilidae > Hesperophylax > Hesperophylax magnus. The sequence continues at coordinate 5,351,758 of JAIUSX010000108.1, forward strand.
AAAATCGGTTAAAGTTCTGCAAAGGAAGCCAAGCATCTTTAAAGCCTTATTAGTTATATAGTTGATGTGTTCAATGAATGACAAGTTTTCAACGAATATTACACCCAAGTCACGAATATGTGATACTGGTATTAATTTAATATTATTTAATGTATATTCATGTAATATATTTTAACGAGTTTTGGAAAATCGTATTACTTGACATTTCTGAATGTTCAAAAATAAAGCATTTTGTTCACACCATTGATGAAGTTGTTCTAAATTACTCTGTAAAATTTGACAATCGGATACATTTCGTATTCTTTTATATATTTTTAAGTCGTCAGCAAATATCAGAACTTCTACATCATTAAATTGGTCAACAATGTCATTGATGAATAATAAGAAAAATATTGGGCCGAGGTGGGACCCTTGAGGAACCCCACTTGTGGCCTCGAATATATAAGATTGTACAGAATTAATCTTAACACTAAGCACCCTATGGCTAAGATAACTAACAATCCAACTCAATAATTTACCTTTGATGCCCAACGATCGAAGTTTATAAATAAGTATGTGATGTCGAACCTTATCAAAAGCTTTACTAAAGTCAGTGTATATACTGTCCACTTGTTGTTTGAGACCCAGAGATTCAGATATGTAATTTTCATAAATCATTAAATTACTTAAGGTAGAGCGACCTGTGATGAAGCCATGTTGGTTAGGAACAATAATGTTGTTGATAGGTTTTACAATGATATCTAGGACTAATTTCTCAAAAACTTTCGGTAAAGCAGACATTATACAAATTGGTCTTTAGTTTGATATATCGCTTTTGTCTCCTTTTTTATGAATAGGGGTTAAATAACTCTTTTTCCACTGAGCTGGAAAAGAACCAGAACTTAAAGAATTGTTAAAGAGTTTATAAAGAGGATATATCAGACTACTAACACAGGTTTTGAAAAATATTGGAGGAATACCATCCGGTCCAGCAGATTTATTGCTAATAATTATCTAATTCTTTTATGACTTTTTCTATAGATTCTTTTTTGATGAAACATTGGCTTAGATTTAAAACCTCTTCCACTGAAATATCGGGAATCGTATTGACACGAATATCTGTGTCGTAAACACTTTTAAATGAATCAGCAAATAGATTAACTATACCTTCGATACTGTCGGCACATTTTTCTTTTAAGTACATGTTATTGGGAAATCCACAATCATTTTTTTGTTGACTTTTAGAAAAACTCCATAATTTTTTAACATTTTGATGTACCTCTTTTTCAATTAGGCTTACATAATCACTATAGCATTTTATTGATAATTCTTTACACTGCTTACGTAATTTAGTAAAAGTTATGTAATCATTAGGATTTCTGGTATGTTTATATATTCTATGGATATGTTTTTTATAATTAATATGTTTTTTAATTCCCTCGTAAACCATTTGGGATAGTTAGATGGTGTGAAGTTGACCCTAGGAACAAAGCGTTCTATCGAGGTATTTAAAATTGAGTAAAATTGTTCTAATTGATTATTTAAATTATTTTCGTTGTCTAAAAATGACCAATCTACCGAGGTAAGGTACTCATTAAAATTATGGTATTCGGCTTTGGAGAAATTATACGATGTGGTAGTTAGGTTTGGAGATCTTCCAGACATATTTGTTATGATAATATCTAATGGTGGATGGTGTTTATCTAGAGGCAATAATAATTCGTCAGATTTCTCAACCACTATTTTTGAATCACTTGAAAACACTAAATCTAATATTCGATTATTAGAATTAGACACATTGTTTGATTACGCGCATTCGCTAGAAGGTTCTAGCCTATTGCTTAAGCATAATTCCAGCGCCAACGAAAGTACCAGAAGCATCCAGACTGAGCGAGTTGTCTTCATTTTACCAGCGGTCTCGCGTAATTACTACCGCCACCAGCGGGGCCATATAAATAGGCCCGACGCAGCGAGCAGTCAGTCAGTCATCAGTCGTTCAACAATTTAAAATACTTCGCGAGTGACAACTCGCGCACCTCCGCTGCGCGCAAGACGATATACCCGGCTCTGCACGGTTTATTCATAGACTCCAACGGATCACAGCGCCCTGGCCCCAGTATTCCTGGCCAGCGTTACATCGGATCACACAGCGCCCTGGTTCCAGCATATCTGACCAGCGCTAAATCCACGCATCTCAACCACGCGGCATCCTCGCTGGTCTATGCATCTCCCGCACAACCGCCGACCAGGTCCACTGCACTTTCAGCTTCCTTGTTCAGCACTGAAGCACCCGGAAGACCCATGGCCTTCACCAGTACCAGACATGTCCACGAGTTCGGTCACCAGCAGCGGCGTCGATTCAAAGAACCCGCGCTTGACCAGCACTTCACCGCCTGCATCCGGAGTCTTCATCATCGGTCCTCAAGTCATCTGATAAACGGCAAACTGACTCTGACAAACTGACTGTGACCTTCACAACATCTCTCATTTCTTGCCTCCTCACCAGATCCCCAAAGATACTTGCCAATAAAAATGCGGGGTGAGGAAAATGTAGACAATGTTGGTAGTTCTTATTCAAAGTATGATACAGTTAATATGCAATATGACCGAAGGCGATAGGGTCCCATTAGCTCAGTTGGTAGAGCGGTGTCCCGGAAAGGCAAGGGTCCTGGGTTCGAGTCCTAGATGTAACCGTATCTTTTTCTGATTTTTCTGTTTCAGATTTTCATTTAAGAATCGCTAATATTGTCTTCAATAATTAAATATTACAATTTAATCGGCTTCTCTAAGATAATCAATGGCTACGAATCGGGAATTAACGGGTTTGTGTTATTTTACAATCTATTTATTAAAAAAATAATGTATTGCATATTTGCGGCATGTTCCAGAGTGGAAGATACTCTCAACATCGTCTTAGACCATTATTACGAAACATTGTTTGCAATGACCTAGGTATATTTAGTCAGATCTAAACAGCCAGGTAATTCCCCACTTTTATTTCCCTCCTATTTCACTCCTATTTCCAAACTCATTCCCCTCTACAGTACCTTCAGCCTCACAACATACCCCAATTGGGGATGCATTTGTTGGTTTACTGACTCCAGAATTTTGGGAGTAGTTGGTACTCTTGTGGGGTACTCACATAGAAAAAAAAATAGTATCCGAAAAGTTATTTTGAAATTGGCAGAAATCAGATATTTTTCAATTCAAACTTCAAGGCATCAATATAAAATGATCGTATTCCGGTCAAAAACGGGATTGCAGGACCTTAACCACTTAATACTCCTTTTTTTATAAAAAATGAAACTAAAAACATCGGTTATTTTATTTTTTATAAAGAGTTAACATAATTTAAAATTGACCAGTACAACAAAAAAAAACAAAACAGAAGCAATAAAAAATTTAAAAAAACTTAACCATATTCAAAAAATAAAACAAGACTAACTACAATAAAAAAAATCTTGCGAGCGCAGTTCGTTTTTTAAGTCAAAAGACGCGAGCGTTGTTCGGGTTGTCGCGGTACGTTACACGCGCCGTCCGCGAACACCGCTCGTTCAAAAGCATTAAGTGGAAAGAATTGTTAGGTTTCCTGATAAAATTTTACTAAAACACGAATGTATTATCACGATGGCGGAACACGTGTTCATAAAATTCCTAATATTTTCGCATTTATTCGTTATATACTATCAAGTCAAATGCAGGTGTATTAACACATTTTCCGATATATTATGAAATTAACTAAATGTTTTTCAGGAAACGGCCTGCAATCCCGTTTTTTAAATTGGATTACCAATAATTTGAGGAGATTCTTAATAAATTAGCAATAAGCACTAATTTTTCTCTTCGCATAAATATAAACGCGAATTTATATAGCTCAGTGATAGTATACGTCCAATGCACTACAGACACACGATAATAATATTGATTTCTCTTAGAGTGACATTAATAACTAAATGGTATCTGTCACCAGCCATTATATCGGAATCTAGAAATCCTATTCACTTCCGGGGACACCATCGTAATATCCGGTCTACAACTCCCTCCAGGATGTTGTAGGATTATAACGTCTCCATAGGACTATTATGAGGTTGGCATCCTGACAGACTTCAGCTGTAAGATTATTAAATTTCTCCTTGAATCTCCTTTAGCTGTATAATGTCATTGCCTTTAGGCATAATATTACGATCTCATGACGAAATTACATAGGCGCGAAGTTCACGTACCAATATAACACTACCTTATTAGCGATGAGTCGTTCATGAGTGAACCGCATTGAAATAGCTTTTTTTGATGTGTCGTATACGACACGGTTGAACAGATACTCTGTTTATCAGGAGATATTTTAGAAAAATAGCGTCACTAAAATTATCCAAGTATTAATTGTTATTAAATAGTCGAGAGACGTGAACGGCGTCTGACAGTCCGACATCTGGACTTGGAGATACGTACCTACATCAGTTTATCTGCATGTGTAATACCAGCATCTTGGTGCAATTTCTCATTTCATTCAGTGAAATGCTATGAAATGGCTTCTAATCTCACTGCCTTTAAACGATTTGCCATGTACGTAATATAAAATTAAGTGTGTTAATTTAGAAAAGTTTCACAACCAGAATTGACACTAATACAGTGTTAATGTAGATGGATTATTTCCAATGATTAATGTTTTATTCGACTTCGGAAAAGAAAATTCCAGTGAAGATGAATTATGGTGCGTAATTAACAAAACATGAGTATAGCTTTCACAGAATTTGAATATTAACTTAACACGGTAAATTTGATAAATTATTAAAGTTCTGTGACAAACTTTTCCAATTACATTAATTAATTATCGACTTTAAAAAATAAGTCGACGTTAACACTTGTTTTTATATCCTTTTCGCTAAAAGCAACAAGTCAGCGTAAGCAACACAAAATGTTGTTTCCTCGCTGTCGGAATACACACTGATGTGTAAATTTGGATTCTGAAAGTTTGTGTATGAATTTTCACTGCACAAAGGAAAATATATAATGCGAAAGGAGAGATGAAGGACTCACCACACATTTGGAGGAAAATACTGTGCTACGCTAGAAGCTAGCCTGGCATTCAAACGTTTGATTTGTTTGCCGTCACGTAACTCAAGACAGCGCGGTTATAGACATTTTCTTAATTCCGGTTATTTTTTTTTAACAAAACATTAATTAATTAAATGATAATAATACGGCCAAAAGAATATGCCCATATATATAAATATATATATTTAGCGTCATTAATTTTTTAAAATTATTATTATTTTATTTTTTACTTTACCTCTAATGCTCAGTGGGTTAACTTAAACTGAGTATCCGTAAAGGGTTAACGTATTAAAGTTAAACTAGCAGTTAAAAACCCGCTCCGCGGGTTTTTTTCTGCTAGGCCCTGCGGGCGGCACTTAGTTGGGCTTCGCCCAGTTTAAGTGATACTAACAACAGTTACATTTAATAGGTAGATATTAGGTCATTCACAGAGAGAGGGTGAGTATATGTTGTTAAAACACGGAACAGGAAGGCGTTTAGGCATAATAAGAATGACAGTTGTTCGGGTAAAACTTTACCTTTCCCGAATAATTGCCTAAATGGCTAAAGGTAAATTAATATAGGTAAATATTCAGAATCGCTGGACACGGAAAATATTTTTAAATAATACCTTCTGATTTACCTTAATTACTATAAAAGGAATCGAACAGCATATGGGAAAATTTTAATTTTAGCTTTTTAATTTTTAATTACGTAAAATGAAAATTCGCTTTCGCTGTATGGGATGACAGTCTGAATAATTTCTGTTGATAACATTTTCTTTTGTCGGTATTCCTGAAATGAGCGGCTAGAGACAATTGAAAAACGTAAATTAAAAAATATATAATGTAATACAATATTCCGGCAAAATAGTGCCTACTTAGCACAAATGATTTATTTGACTATTATTTTATTTAACCTCACCTATAATAACCTAACCTCACCTATAATAATCCAGCCTAACCTATAATAATCCAACCTAACCTATGTCCTAACCTAACCTAAAATAATCCAACCTAACCTATATCCTATCCTAACCTATAATAATCTAACCTGACCTAAGCTTACCTCACCTATAATAATCCAACCTAACCTAACCTATATCCTAAACTAACCTATAATAATCCAATCTAGCCTAACCTAACCTAACCTAACCGAACCAATCCTAACCTAACCTATCCTAACCTAACCTAACCTATACAAATCCAACCTAACCTATAATAACCCAACCTAACCTAACCCATAATAACCCAAACTAACGTTACCTAACCTAACATAACCTGACTTATCCTAACCTATAATAATCCAACTTAATCTAACCTTACCTATAAACTAACTTGAACTATACTAATCCAACCTAATCTAACCTAACCTAGCATAACCCAACCTAACCTATCCTAACCTATAATAACCTTTTTTTAAATATTTCCTTACTTGTAAAAGAAACCAAAATACCAAAATAATATTTGCATACAGTAAATTATGGTAAAAATTCTAGACACTCATATCAGGAATACCAAAAAAAGAAAATGTCATCAATAGAAATTATTCCGGCTGTCATCCAATACAACGAAAGCAAATTTTAATTTTACGTAATTAAAAATTAAAATGCTAAAATTCAAAAATTCCCGAATGCATTCAGATTCCTTCTATATTAATTAAGGTTAATCCGAAGGTTTTACTTAAAAATATTTCGTATTATCCTTGTCCAGCGTTTCCGAATAATACCTTAAAATATATTATATAAATATTTATACCTGGCAAAATGATTGTTTTTATTATACATATAAGTACATGTCAGATTAGAGATTTGTTGGCTAATTTTACAATCAACGAAGCGTTTCTATCTTCCGATTGTCTTTCATGTTATTTTATTGGGTTGGCAGTGCCTATACTTTCGCGTATATCATATCGGTGTTCTGTCAAAATAATGCGAAATTATTATTTACGTAAATAATATTAAATATCAATATTTTTCAAAATCGTACATGCAAAGAGTTGTTGTTTATTGTCATTAAGTTGAATCAAATGTTTGTTTTATTTGTAAATGCGTATTAAAACGGTAGTTTCACGTAAATAATTACCGTTGTTTGAATAAATGAAGTTGTACGTATTTGTATATATCGCTCTAATGCGCTCTGTCGGCCAATAGAGAAACTACCCCAGCGGCCGGTAAAGGAGGGATTGACACTTTTAAGTAACCTTGGAATGTTTGATTCTTCAAATATATAAAATGTAAATGTGGATAATTTTTACTGTGACGTAATTAATCCAATGGATTGTGAACTTTCTAAAACATATTTTCTTCGATATTATCCAAAAATAATATGAGCAGAAACGATGTTTTTGAAGAAATCTGGTGATCCTATTTTAGTATGAAATTGGGTCTTAATTTTCAAGTTAGCGGAATTTAACCAAAACAAATTATTTGAATTCGGCCAATCAGATGGCCCAGACCGTCCAGACGATGGCATAATAATATTATAGATGCCATTGCAAAGTTTAAATAAACTTCCAGAAGAAATCTTTTTATTTTGCATATTTAAATATTCGCGCCAGCCCCTTGGTTCGTTCTTTCACCGCCAGAGGAGCGCTCTCTCGGCTATCATCTATTGACGCGGTGCGTATCGGCCATGTTGAATGAACGCGTGCTTTTTTCGTCAAACGTCAAACGTAATCACGTAATTGTGGATAATTTTCACTGTAATGTAATTAATCCAATGGATCATGAACTTTCTAAAACATATTTTCTTCGATATTATCCAAAAATTGTATAAGCAGAAACGGTATTTTTGAAGAAATATCGTATTACATGTGGCGATTCTATTTCAGTATGAAATCGTGTCTTAATCTTTAAAGTCTTATTTAAACACAATTTAAATTTGACCAATCAGAGGGCCTACATCATCCAGACGCTGGAGTATTAATATTATCAGATAATAACATAATGCAATAATGGCATGTATTACTCAACAAAGGTGATTATTGTTTTTACGTATGATATTATTAATAGAATGTAATATAATGCAGTTTTGGTGCATATTTATTCTGTTTGCGAACGAACAACGCATTATTTCCATTAATTCATCCAATAATGGAATAATAACGAAAAATAACAAAATATTCACAAAAGTGCGGTTATACAATGAGGATTGTTGTATTATTTGGATTGTATAACAAACGAAAATTAAATTATAAATGCCTTATTAGTAAATTAATAACGATAATGATTATTAAAGAGAAAAATAAATATCTGGCTCGTTTGGGACCATCTATGATGCGTAAATTTAGTGTAATTGTAATTTTACGTGGAATTGAAGGACTGTGAATTGTGAAAGTTTGTGTACGAATGATAACTGAACAAAGGAGAAAGAGAAGGGACTCACTATGTATCTGGAGCAAAATTCTCCGCTTCATTCAAATAATAAAGAGTGGATTAGTGGTTCACGATGTTATTGACACGTGTGGCACAAACATAGGTGGTAAGCGAGCTTTAAAGGGCGTTAGTTTGTTTCTGCGAGCGAAGTAGTCAGGGGATACTACGAGCGAAGTCCCCTGGCTAGAAGTAGTCATGGGATGAGAGCAGTGGCGGTTCTTCCCTTAGGTCAATTGGTGTTTGACCCCCAAAATTATAAGACAACAATAATAATCAATTATGTTCGTCAAAACAACTGATCTTATTCTTAATTTATTTAAAATGTAACGCGAAACAGCGGCGGCGGCGAGTGACTAGCAGTGACATCTGTTGTCTCTAATAGAAGCTTTCATTCACAAGTCCACACAAAGATATTAGTCTAATATCTTTGAGTCCACACGATTCGCTGGGTCAATTTAAAGAATGTCCACATTGGCATCTTCTGTCCCTATGCGCACCATAGAATAAACGAGATGGCACCATATTTTTCGTCGAAGTAAAAATCAGGCACCGAAGAAAGTTTAGGGACGCTTTAGGTCATGACCGTGGGGGAGACAAGACGATGAATATTATATGTTTTACAGAGATGGTGACATAAACAAATGTCGGTTTTTCATTTTACACGCTTGTAGTGTATGGAATAATGGTTGTTTTTCAATTGGATAGTTCGGGAAAGGTTTAGAATAATTATTTATGTTATATCGATTAAGAATGAAGCTGAAGAATCCAACTCTTATTTTATTCACTTTAATATTGTGCACAACTACATTAAAACTTAATAACTTAAAAATAATTTGCCGTAAGTACATGGATCGTGTATTTATATCCAATTTACTATATTAACATAATAAGTATTTAGAGTCGCGGAATCTAAATACTATAACAAATTGATATAGATAATAATATATAGGGCATTTTTCACAATATAAAATAAAGATAAGTAACATATTTTTTTCAAGTGACCTACCAAGCCTAGATCCCTAGGGCCACCTCTGGATGAGAGATAGGTTAAGGATTATGGAAAAATACAACAATATTACTCCCAAGTACAGCGGTCTTGAACGCATGTACATATAAATGAGACATTGTGTAAATGTCGTAACTACACACAATTCTAATTATGTGTTGGTCGTTTCAACTCTAATTGTGCAACCTATTCCAATAACACTGTGCTGTGGAGTGCTTTAATACTAGCAAATTATAATGACACTATTAAATCCCCGGAACGAGTTTACGATATCGGTTATTTCCTCCGTTCTGCAAAACGTATGGAAAAATTCTTTGCCGATTGTTTTTCAAAGGATTTTCCTTTTCCATCAGTAAATCATGCGGCTTCCTCATCGCGATGCGGTTCCGCTGTGGATGTGAGATTGTGAAGGGATTACATTCTCGATCTAACTTCCTGGCAGAGTTATTTTACTTTTGGCCCTTTGAAAAATAAAAATAAATACCGAAAAAAACAAAATTCTAAACACTTTTGAAGGGCGCAACTTATAGAAATGTGATTTATTTTATTTTATTTGGTACATCATGCCGTTTTATGCATCAATCGTGACGACGATATCGGAAAGATGATGGCGGGTTGAAGGCTGCATTTTGGCTCATCTTGACGGGTATAGCGGCGATTTCCTGCCTAATTCAATCCTTGCGTTCTTTCAAGGAATGCGGCCTATGTTTAAAAACAATTTTCTTCAGGTAACCTCACAGGAAGAAGTCGCAAATGCTCAAATCAGATGAGCGCGCAAAATTGAAGTTAAGCTGGCAGGCTCGCGGTGGCGACGAAAGAACGGCAATTTTCAAAAAACGTGCGGACTGCAAAGCCCCGGTGTTGTCCGGACCAAACCACGGTAACAACTGAAAACGGCACGACCCTTCCCACATGTTCTTATCCCCATTGCATGGGATGTACCGGCCCTTCAAAACTGCACATCTGTTTTGTTATACCCTGTATTACGGAAAAACCCACAAGAATTATAGATTTACTTAAAATTTAAGAAATGTGGCTAGTAAAAGGATACGAAAAGTCTACTACGCATTGTGTCATTCTCGAATCGAATATGGGATTATAGGATGAGGATCTGCTATATTTAAATACAATTCCAAAAGGAATCATAAAGACCATACTGAAAGTACCATAAGAACGCTTTCGATTAAAATGTTTTTACGTATATAACGACATCCTCTACCAGACCGCGTACACTAGATCGAATCAAAATGATTTACAAAAAAACCTTCTAAGTTAGAAAACCACATTCGGACAAAGAAACTGCAATTATATAGCAACAGGAATCCATAACATATAAATATATATAAATACCAGATAAAAAATGAATAGACGAGCTTAATGAGTACAAATCAAGAATAAAAATATGGCTGAAAGAGTTCAATAAAACAATTCTAAGAACGCAATTAAATAACATTAGTCCACCTCAGCACAAGACACTCCAGTGAGAAGGATTAAGAAATACCATTACTATACATAAATTCAACATAATATTTTTTTATTAATAATTTTCTTTTGTTACATGCATAAAAATATAATTACGAAAATCAAGTATTACATTATTAAAATTATCATAGTATTACAAAAAGCATTTCATTCACATGTAAAGAAGGTACTATAAAAAAAGGTAGCTTTAAGATAAGAAAAATAAAATGATACAATTAAATAAAAAATATAATAGAATAGTATGCATATATACCAAAAAAAATCCCACATAGGCATCGCCAGTTCGTGGGTATACTTATTTTGTTTAGTGCAGTTTATAAAACAAATAATTCCGTTTTTACAAAATTATAATTAAAAAAAAGGTTAAAAAATAGAAAAATTAAGGATTTGTAAATTTACATATTGTGTGTGTACAATGTTTTATGTATTTAATAAAATAAAATTTAAAAAATTGCATACAGTTTTTTTAATTGCCTGAATTTATCCAAATTTCTCACCACCTTTTTTCTAATTGAAAAGCTTAACAACCAATCTGGCGTCTTGTTTGACTATTAAACTTTGAATGCACATTTCAAAGCTCTATAGTTTGTTGTAGTAATCACGTAAATATTTACGTTTACCTAGATAATCCAATTAGAAAATCCTTGAAAATTTTCTCATTACTCTACCAAACATTTACATTTCAAACATCTTCATAGAACCATATTGTTTACTTCGACATAAAGCAAGATTATTTATTTAGGCGGATTGGTCTCGAAGATCACAATCATCTTGTTTATAATAACTCAATAACAATAACATCTTGTTTTTGTTTTTGTTGAAAATAGTCAATACAAAAGTCATCCAATACTTTCGACTTTCAAAATATCTCCGATAGCAAGCGTAGAGCATGAAAAACCATTAATTAACATTTCAAAAAGTCCTCACAGAATAGCAATGTTTGCTTCGACATAAAGCAAGACTATTTATTACGCGGATTGGTCTTGAAGATTTCAATATTTTACCTTAGCTGAAAATGTATGTTTTCACTAGTAGGTACTTAGCACTTATTTATGATGAATTTTTCATTCTCCAAAAGAAAAATTAAAATAATAACTAAAAGCCTCCTTGTCACTATAACCCATTAGATCGTGCATATCCCATTTCCCCATTGCAGCTAATTTCATTCAATATATCCAATTCTTAATCGTTCGGAAGCGAATACGGATACGTTGTCCGTAATTTATGGCAAAAAGCACTAGCTGTGGTGCCACGTAACTTTCACACAAGACTCCAGTTGGGTCAGATATTGTATTGCTTATGGTTATGCAAGTGTTCCCATGGCTGGCGCAAAAGAGTTAACTCTCATAGTGGTTCTTCAGATTGAACTGTTTCTATCATTCTTCTTCTTCGAGATTCTTTTGGACATGGGCCTTTCTGATTTTTTTCCAGATTTGCTGATCCAGGCGTTTTTCTCCCATCCGAAGCCCGCAGTTCTCTTTAAATCGTCAGCCCAACTTATCTGTGAGCGCTTTCTTGTTTCCAACCAAAAATTTAAACTTAATTATAATTTTTAGTTTTAATTTCCAATAAAAACTAAATGTTACAAAAAGTAAATGTATTGTAAAATTTAAATTATTATAGAAATTATCAATGAAGAAATAGAAGAAGTAGGTGAAATCAAATACTTGGGCATTATAATAGACATTCAACTTAAATTTAACTCTAACTTTAAATTATTAGCTAAGAAAATGGTAAAAGGTAATTCTATTTAAGGAAAATAAGGAATAAATTAAATTTAAATTAGTTTATAATAGTATTGTAGCGTCTCATTTTAATTACTGCTCTAGTGTATTTTTCTTGCGCAATCAAACACAGATAAAGAAAATGCAAATATTTCAAAATAAGACATGCGAGCAGTATTGAATTGTATTAGGTATTTTAAGGTAATTAATATGCAGAAAAAACTAGGTATGTTAAGTGTGAGACAGCGTATAATTTACAATACCTTAGTATTTATATTTAAGCACAAAAATAAGATTCTCCCGAAGTACATGTTTAAGAATGTAAATTTTAATTTAGAAATACATGGCTACCCCACGATAAACTGTGGGATTTTAGACTTCCAAAAACAAATTTGTGGGGAACAGGTACTTAAGAAGCCTTGCTGCTTTTCGTGGGTAATGCCTAAATGCTATAAAGAATAAGTGTAGAATGTGCCTAAATGTCACAGAAATAAGTTGTTAGTAGAGTTTTATACTATAAACGTACAAAAAAGACGCTATTGAGCGCCAACGCCGTAATTTGATACTTTGAATTCAATGGTAATCTCAAGTAGTGTAAAGTTCATAAAAATAAAAACAAAATGAAAACAGCCGAACACAAACTTCAAACCAGAAGTAAGGGAAGGAATGATCTTTCCGTTCCAACAAGCAACAGAGCGGCTTATCTAAAAATATTCTCATATCTCGGTCCTAAAATATATAATAAAATCACCTCTCAGCTGAAACTGTGTGAACTGTCATCCTTCGGTCCAAGAGTGACAAAATGGTAGATGGATCTAGGCAGGACTGATTCCGAAATGATACTAAAAAATGTAATTTGAAATCACGAATGCCTATATGTATCTTTTTATACATCTCCGTTTTAACATACTTATTTTAGCTAGTCTTAAATCCTGTATTCGTCTAGGATAACTTGAAACCTGTAAATTTGACTGTCCTGAAACGGGAATCCTTCCTAGTTGGATAGTCAAAATCATAAAATGTAATCAATATTATAAAAAATAAATAAATAAAACGTCCCTAATAGTTCGAAGTTGGTCATCTTAGAATTGCTCCTTATCCGCTCGTTCGTACTTCTATCACGCAATGAAATACATTTCATGACTCTTTTCGTTATTCTTCTGGTGGTGGCCATTTTGGTCACAAAAATATTGGTTAGGGTCGATGTTAGAGCTTCTAATGCTCTTTATAATTTTGACATGATTTCTTTTTTAATACTCTCTTATAACAGAAAGCGCAAAAGTTATCACCCTATCGAAGAGAATAATTCCGTAAACACAATTCTATATTTTTACAAACAAAGTTTCTGCCTTACGAACGGCAGTTGGGGTTATTTTTTATTTAACCGCCTATATTAATCGTATGTTTAAAATGATTATCTTTCCAACTTAACAAAATTATTTCATAAGGGTAGATTTTGCCCATTTAGAAATTGTTTTTAATAACTCTGTTTTTTATTGTTGCTGAAAACAGTAAAAAAAGTCACCCAATACTTTCTCTTTTAAAAATTTCCCAGAAAGCAAGCGAATAGTACGGAATGAAAAATTTAAGTGTTTAATCCAGCGAGTGTATTATAATTCCCGTCCCCACTCGAATGCGCCCCTGCCACATATGTAAGAGGATTTACTCTGACATTGCAATTTGTAATGTAGTCCAGGGGTGTACCGCTATTCAAGTTGATTTTCGGAAATTTTTTTTTTTCAATTTATCAGTCACATTATTATTATTATTATTTTTTTTTTTTTCTTTTCTTTATTCATAAAAAATATATTTGGATACAGGTTTTTTACATGCTTTTCGACTATCACACTAGACACATGTCCGTATTATGGTAGTCGAAATTTATATATAATTATATAAATGTAATACATGATTCATTCAGTTGTAAAATAGGTATAGGTTAAATAGGTTTAACTGAAAATAAGAAAGCGATGAAAATAAAGATAAATTAAATAATTATTTTTAAAAAGAAATTTTAAACATGAATTGAAATGAAAAAAAAAGAATAATAAAGCAAATGAACTTATTTAATGATGTCAGGTATTCTTTAAAATAGTTATTTCCCTTCATAAATAACCAATACTGAATATATAATATTATGTAAAATGCCTAAAAAAAAAAAAAGAAAAATAATAATATTATGTACATGATCACCATACAGGAAAGGAATTGGAGTAGGTGAATCTTGTAAACATAAAGATAAAAATATGGTAGGATAAAAATAAAAATAATAGATAATAGATGGTAGGGATAATAGAAATAAAAATAAGAATAATCGCATCAGCGTAATATAAAGTTTTTGTTGAAAGTTAATTTAGAGATAAAATTTTTACTCGAAAAATAAGAACACTATTAAGTTGAAAGGCATTCTTTATAATATTTCCTTCCTTGAGCAAATAACCAGTTCTGTACACTAATGGCACAAAGATCATCAGTTTTCGATGTCTTTATATCAATACTCAGTAAGTTGAACATTTTAGGCGCTATATAAGAGAACTCTCGCTGGGCGAAGGCTGTTTTTGTTGGAGGAATTTAACATTTTTGGTGTGATGAGTAGAGGGTGCAAATATTGTGTTGAGTTTTGAGTGTTAAATCATTTTTCCTTATGTGTATAAGAATTGTCTTAACGTATAATTGTCTAATGTCTAGGATGGCGAATTTTTTAAAAAGTGGGTCTGAAGGGTGAGACGGGTGATATTTTAATATAATCCTTAGTAGCAGTTTTTGAATTAAGATCATGGGATTAATAATTGAAGCTGCACAGCCTCCCCATCCCACGATACCGTATGTAGCTATTGATTGGAAAAGTGCAAAATATATTCATCTCATTGTTTGAAGGTTCAGGTTTGATCTGAGAGAGAGAAATATATAGCACAATTTGCGGAGTCTTTTTGTTGTGAAATTGAAATGATCCTCCCAACGTAGTTGGTCATCTATAACAACCCCTAGATATTTAATTTGGTCGGATTTTTTTAGGTTGGTGCATGAGCAATTATTGAGGAGAGGCGTAAAGGTAATATGGTTTTGCGGGCATGAGTGAATGATAAGATTAGGACAGTTTTGAGGAGTAGTGACTTTGCGTATGGAGAAAAGTAAGTATTTTGTTTTGTCAATATTAAGAGTCAGAAGGTTGTCGTCTTACCAATGTTTTACTTTATTTAGGCCATTATTTGCTTTTTCCATAGTTGAGTTCCAATTATCAGATTCAAAGATGATTACCGTATCATCAGCAAAAGAAATTATAGATCCATCAATTGCCAAGTTACATAAAGTGTTTATATATATTAGAAAGAGAAGTAGGCCTAATACACTGCCTTGAGGCACACCGTACGTGATTGGTAAACTTGTACTTCTATATTCTTTAGCAGAATTTATAAGAGACGATTGCGATCTATTTGTTAAATAGTTCTTAAACCATTTAAGGGGAGTACCTTTTATTCCTACCTGAAGGAGTTTCTTCAAAAGTATGCGGTGAGAGACAGTATCAAAGGCCAAGAAAACAGCAAGGGGCTTGAGGCCTTTATCAAGGTTATCAGAGACTACTTTTGTAAAATTTGCAATTGCATCTGCGGCACTACGACCTTTGCGGAAGCCATATTGATTTCCTGAAAGAATGTTATTGTCTTCAAGAAATTTGTATAGCCTTCGTTTTACCGTTTTTTCAATTATTTTTGATATCGGACTCAGCAAGGATATTGGTCTATAGTTATTCACTGATGATCTGTCCCCTGATTTATAGATAGGAATAATTGTTGAGTGTTTTAAAGAATTTGGGAAGAGGCCAGTTTGAAAGCTTAGATTTATTACATGTTCAAGGGGCTTAGTGATGATTGGTTTGAGGTGTTTGATCAATTTAGTGGATATATTGTCGATTCCAGTTGAATGTGTGTTTTTGAGTGATGAAATAATTTCAGTGATTTCTTGTTCTGTGGTAGGAGTGAGATTAAATGGATCATAACAAAGATTTTCAATCGATATATTATTTGTAAGGTTATATTCTGTCTTTCCGTTTTTATCTAAAATACTATTTGCTAAGTCTGATCCGACTGTGGAGAAGAATTTATTGAAATGATTTGCGATTTTTTTTGAATGATTTGTTGTATCTAGTGTTTGGTCTGCAATGGTTATTTTATTTATAGGTGCGGTAGTTTTGTTGTTATAGCAGATCTCTTTGACAATATTCCAGATTTGTTTATTGTCATTGGCAGCTTCCTTGATCTATTTCCTATAATATTCGTCTCTAGCTCTGCAAATTATTTTTTTACAAGCATTTCTGTATCGTATTATTGAAACGAAAATAAATTTTCTCGGTCCTGATTTATTTAAACTTTTTTGGAAATTGCCCATATAAGCGGAGCATACCATGACCGAGCTATGAACGTATCAGGCACGAAAAGAAACACGACACGCACTACTATGCCCACTGAAACGGATCGACAGCTTTCTATGACCGTTTGTATAAATGCACGGAGCGTATCGTCACCGACAAAATAATGTAGCCGTGAATATGTTGACGGTTCGGTCATGGCACGCTACGGTGTTGGTCAGTGACGTAGGCGGTCTAGTAGGCGTTGTTTCATATCAATTCATTGAAAGAACATTTTTTGCATGCATCGATACGGCTACGGTCATGGTATGATACATTGTGTTAGGCAGAGTCCTTTAAGCGGCAGTGAGTCTCGACAAGTGGTGTCTGGCGTAATGAAATATGCACAGCTGTTTGTGTTCGGAAATCAACCTAATTACTTTTTTAAATCGTAGGTTGGTTGCATTAAAATTTTATTTAAAAATAAAATTTCAGAAAAAAATCCCGGGAGAAGCCAAATAAATAAATGTGGAGGATAAATATTTATTGTTTTATAATGTAATGGACACAAAAAATTTAAATAAAATATTATGATGTGAAACTGCCCATTTTATTAAAATATTTACAAAGTCAAAAAGATCTTGTAATATTGATAAACCAATTAAAATATTACAACAAAAATGTAGCACCAACACTTAGGGTCTTACTAATAAACGTAGATTACACGAGTGATAAACAACCCTTTACTGTACATACATGATTGTTTATCATTACAACATAAGTTTCTTAATGATAAAAAACCTTAAAATTTATTACTTGTTGTTTGTTTTTTTTTATTAGTTGTTGTTTGTTGATTGTTGTTTGTTTTTTTATTGGTTGTTGTTTATTAATTGTTGTTTGCTTCTTTATTAGTTGTAATTTGTTTATTTATCAGTTGCTGAGAATTATTTTTAATATTTGAAACAAGTTTATTAGAAATTGGGAATATATTTAATAAATATGAGAAAATGCAATAAATATTCCATTTTATATCGTGATTCTTACTTTTGAGTACCAAGAAATGAAAAGGAAATGGAAAAATATCAATGTCTTCATATTACAACCGTTAAAAATGCCAATGACTTCATATAACAACCGTTAAAAAATATCAGTCATAATACAACCGTTAAAAAATATCAATGTCTTTATATTACAACCGTTAAAAAATATTAATGTCTTCATATTACAACCGTAAAAAAATATCAATTTCTTTATATTAAAACCGTTAAAAAATATCAATGTCTTCATATTACAACCGTTAAAAAATATCAATGTCTTCATATTACAAACGTTTCCCGTATCTGCAGCCGCCGTTGTTTATTTATCTGGGTTGGCTTCTAAACGCAAGGATTTATGTCTCCGCCACGGAATTGTCGCAGTCTAGTTCAAGAGTATAATATTATTAGCATCGCGAGCAATGAACAAAAATGGTTTTACGGTCTCTTTATTAGTTTGGATTTCGCAAATTACTGCGCCGCAGGCCCTCCTCTCGCGTCGGTAGCTACATTTTGAGGGAAACTTAGCAAATTAATTTGAAACGTTTCATAAAGTAGCCGGGGTGAGTATTGCGGAGGAGGCTATTTTATAATCTGGTTTTTTGTTGTTGTTTGTAGTGCGGGGTACTGGAGCTTACCGTCAACGAGATTAATAATAATTCTTTTTCATAGAAAATTAGTTTTTTTTCTCGTGCTGATAACAGCCGTTACTTTATTGATTAATTTGGAGGTAGCGGGTCCGAAGTAATTATATTCAAATACTAGCTCAGACCCGTGAAGGAACATGGGATATTATAATTTTGGGATTTGTGAAGCTAAAAGCATTTATGATAAAATATATTTGCCTGAGGATAATTGACTTTCAAAAGAAGAAATTTACCCTTTGAATGCTATTGAACTTGAAAAATTACGACATTTTTAGTACATCTCAAAAATATCACCTGTCAAACATTTCAACAAAATAAATTTTAATAAACACATTTAAAATACTGGTTGATAAAATAATAGTTAATAAAATAATGTTTGTACTTAGTGTAAGAAGTGCGCTCGCGTATTTAATTTTTAGTTACTGGCAAGGTCTACCAGCTTGCAACACAGAAACGACACGTAGCCCACAAAAACTATTTCGGCGGCTTTTGAGATCATTCTCGAGCACCCGTACAGAGACATCATATCTCTTACATAGTTCCTTCCCGCGATCGACTTCTGGTAATAATTCTGTCCCGTGTATTTTGTATTTTTAAATAAAATGAATCTATCGAACGATTTTCCGTCTTCATTTATCTCAACAACCCGCGACGCTGTATTACTGCGCTAGGGTAAGGCGCAGATGTACCTTCGACACGGCTAAATTACTTTATCACTTGTCTGATATGATTTATTACTTATCAGTTGCAATTTAAAAAATTAAAAGTTCGTTGAACTTGAATAATTTTACACATTACGCAGGAACTCATAGGAATTTTTAACATCACATCATGCACCGACACCAGAAATCGATATGTTTATTTCTGTGTTATTTCGCATAAAAAAAAAATCATAAATTTATGGCACGATTCTCCCAGTATCATCCCAGCGAAAGATCACCAATCAGATTAGAACAATTGGTTTAAATGGCTTAAGCCGTGTTTGGTGAATAGTCATGAATAGCAAGGCTTTTCCCAAGCATCAATTTCCCCATCTAATTGCCATCCCATGGGATGCTGTGGTTTAACTGACTCCGGTAATTCGTTCTTGATAACCAGGTAATTAACAACCTTCCACTCCCCATCTTCTTACCTTCTCCATTCCCTCTAGCCCCATGACATATCAAAGTTGGAGTTGACATAGTCCCACTGGCTATGTATGCTGATAGTATTATTATCTAATATCTGTAAGGTTTAAGGTGTTCGTAAACGGAAGTGGCGCCCTCTGTTATTTAAAAAAAAACCTTTGTAGTTTTCTTGGCAGCTTTATCTACTAGTAATAGTTATTATTAAAATGATTATTTTGGTTCTGTGTGATGTGATCTGCATTGAGTTGTAGGTACTATATTAGTAAGTGCTATTTTGTGTGTAAGCATTATTATTGATTTAATTTTATTTATAACCATTTATTAAAGTATAGAATAAAGTATAAAGGCCAATTGTTTCACAGTTAATCACAATTCAAAGTTAATATTCAAGTTCTCTGAAACAATGTTCTGTTCTGTGAAACAACTAGTCCAAAATAGAATGATAACGAATTTGAACACAATTTTCACAGAACTTGAATATTAATTTTGGAAGTTTGATGAATTGTTCAAGTTCTGTGAAAAACAGTTATCTCTTTGACGAATAGTTTTCTTCGTATCACATTATTTTACAGTGTTACCTACTTCTTGAAATGCTTTTATTGGATAATATATTATGTTACGAGGAAAATCCGGATAAAAAATTCCTGACACAAGTATGTTGCTTTTCCAAAGAAAGTAATAACCTGTCCATCAAAGGCTTCTCACATCTGGAGGCGTTGTGATGGATTAGGAGAAGTTTGTATTTTTTGTATTATATAATGTATATGGAAAGTCAGAGAGTTGTGCATCAACATATTATCTAATATTTATGTAAGTTTTGTTTATTTCACATATTAGAATTTTAAAATTTTAAATTAATACAGTATCTTCGAATTTTTACGAACATAATGTGTTTGAAGCAATTAGGATCATGATCAGGATGGCATAAAACAATATTTTACTCACTTTCAGTTATCAGGGCGATGTCACTATTTTGACTGTTATTATGGCAGTTGCAGTTCATTTACAAGTGAGTAGACACATTACAATGATTAATTTAAACCCACACTAGGCTCTTTCGTTCATCATTGAACTTTTTTCAAAAGAGAATAAATAGCACGACGATGTAACACATAAAAAAGGTCATTATTGCATTAAGCCTTATGACATGGATTGATGTAAACCACTCCTTAGGTCTCTGAGATATTCACCGATATATTTCTTAAAGATGCTGTCAGAAAGTGGGAGAATTTGTAGATATTTTCATTTTTGAATAAAATCAAAAAAATAAGAAATTTCTAAAACTAAAAACTATTATTAAAATGTGATGGAACCCACTTTCAAAATTTTACTATTAAAAAAACAAAATAAACACTTTTTTAAATATTAAAATATTTAATGAAAACATAAAAAGTTTTTAAAAAATGAATCGCGTTACGTTTTACCATCTAAACACTGAACTAAAATTAGTGATAACAAAATAAAAATGTAGGTTTTATTAAACAAACGTATTCTAAATATTTCTGCCACCTCACTTTTTCGTCATTTTATATAAAAATTCTCAAAATTTCATAATTCTATTTCAAATTGCGGTAGGAACCTTTGGTTTCATAGAGTGTAACTGAGACGATTGGGCTAATAATAATTTAGACACAATTAGTCGCCAGTGTAATGCAATAATCTCACTTACAAATTCAACCACTGTTCCGTCACGCCGATTGCTTTTCGTGTGCTAACCAATAGTATTGTCAGAATTTGAACTGTACAGTTTAAACTCGCACACGTCAGCTATAACCACGGAGTGCCGTGAGCCGTTCAGTCGCACAAAAAACGTTCGTCCTGTCAAAACCCATGTGTACACCATCGCCGGTTATCTATCGGAATAATCACTTAATACGTATTTTATCGCAATTTAATTTAAAATAACGAGTGCTAATGAACCACGATCACCGTCCCAGTGCTGACAGATGAGTCTCACCATGCAGATTTCATTCGCCACCCGGTAAGTTGATTGTGAATTAACCTTACGAATTGTGTTTTCGCATTCGCCTGTCACAAGCCATAGACTTCATTGATGCTTTATCTGTGTGGAATAGCCTTTTAAAGTACGGCTATCCCAACCCCTGTTTGTTCCTCGAACAACCACTCTAGGGTCATTGTAACATGATTAGTAAAAGACAATGAGGATTGCTTTGTTATTGAATAAAAGAGGTAAGATGATTAATATTATATTTATTCAAATAACAAATAGAGGTAGAGACTCTCAAATAACAAGTTTAGCATGATCTCAAGGGGTGTGCGACAATTCGAAGAATTGATCGCACGGAAAGAATTTTAAAGTAGCAATAAATTTGTTAAAAGTGTGACATTGTGTATAACATAAAATATCTGACCTGTTTCACCGAAATGGGCGCCATACAACTCTTAGGAAAGAATTGAAAATAAGTGAGAGATTGACATAATGACCAGCGATTAAATATAACTAGCTATGTCCGCCATCAGCGTCTCCCGTGAAAGATGTCGACTGGAGCAGTTGCTTCTATCACATCAGTTGGCGCGCCCTCTCCGCAAGGCTGTCCGATTGGTACTCGCTTTAGGAAATTATCTCTTCTACTTCCTTCTAGGAAAGCCCATAGAGCACGAGTCCCATAGACGAAGGCGGTCTTGGATGGAGTTTGTTAAAGTTTGTCTTAAAACGGTAGCGGGGCAAAAGTGAACTGCTACAAGAGGTGTACATTTTAATTATTCTGTGGTTAACTTCTATATTTGAAAATAAAGCTTGATGCTTTGCGTTTCTAACACCATTTAGTTTATATTTTTAACCAATGCTGTAAGGGAGATACAACGATTTCTATAAGACCATATGAGCTGTTCCGAAAAGCGAACACATTGACTTTACGGGTAATATTTATTCTGTTTGTTCCCAAACCCGAACAAATTAGTCTGAAGAGTTAATGTTTCTGCTAAAACAACCGAAGAATCTTAGGATCTTTAAATGAATACACAAATCATTATTTACTTATTCAGCGAACATAACGAGATTAAATTATTATAAGCAATAATTAGTCGCCTGTAATATCTAAACAATTTGAAAATATCTCTTGAGTAAAAATAAATGACCCCGACGGGAATTGAACCCGCGCCTTCTGATGTCCGGTCAGACGCTCTTGACCACTGAGCCACGTCGGCTTATTTCCAACCTGCCAAATAATTCAATGTGTACTAGTACTTCAATCAACAATTACTGCTTATATATTTTTTCCAGCTGTAAACAACCAATTTTATTTTTGTAGGAAAGGCTTTGTTAGTGCTAAATTTCCTACTAGATTTTTACAATTATTTTGTACTCGGGAGATATTTTAAATTTGTAGTGATATTTCAGGCGACTAATTATTGCTTATAATAATGTATTATCCTTTGTGCTATGCATAAAAATCTTGTCTTATAAACATTAGTTTATCGTTAAAAAAAAAATTAATAAAGAGATTAAAGAAGAATTTATTTTTTAAAACGAAAATAAGTTCAGGGTTCCAAAGTAATGGCTTTCTGAACCTACCCACAAATAAAATGTCAACATTAAACGTTATTATGACAGTTCAACTCAAAGTCAAACAGCGAGTAGTTATAAAACAGAAAGAAAAGACCTTAGGTCAGAATATCACAGATTGAAAAAGCTTGGAACGTTTTGAAAAACTGTCGTTACGAAGAAATAAAATGAGAGTGTTACATTTTGGAAGAGGGTCAAGAGAATAAAGAATAAATAATATTAATAAATCCCATAAAAAGCACACTCCGAAGTAATACAAATCACATTGATGTCTAAAATGCTTTCTTTGATTTCGTTTTTTGCCATAAGCCAAAAGTTAAATAGGATTTATATACACCATTATGCCATAACAGCAATAATGCCCCTTCGGTACTCTGTTTTTACCGTTTGGGTACTCCGTTTTGAACGTTTTGGGCCGTTTTGACCTCTTAACGGCCAATAAAACCTATCGCTGCCGTAAATCCGATTGACAAAATAAACCTTTTTGTGTATCGACTACGCCGGACTATTTATTTGTGATTGATAAAAAATGTACTAAAAATTCATGTTAAATTTACAAATCAAGATCAAGTCACGAACTTTGACCTACCAAAGTGGATAGGTAAACATAAAAAATATTAATATTGAACCCAGTTTCAAATATCGCAACTATTTAACTTGTACACGAAAGATTTAGACTTCGTGGATTACTTTTGAAAACAATTTTATTTTCATAAGATACTGAGAGCAAAGTTCCCAGAGCCACTGGGACTACATTTTATTTTCATAAGATACCGAGAGCAAAGTTCCCAGAGCTACTGGGACTACATTTTATTTCCATAAGATACCGAGAGCAAAGTTCCCAGAGCCAATGGGACTACATTTTATTTTCATAAGATACCGAGAGCAAAGTTCCCAGAGCCACTGGGACTACATTTTATTTTCATAAGATATCGAGAGCAAAGTTCCCAGAGCAGAAGCGACTACATTTTATTTTCATAAGATACTGAGAGCAAAGTTCCCAGAGTCATTGGGACAACATTTTATTTTCATAAGATACTAAGAGCAAAGTTCCCAGACCCACTGGGATTACATTTTATTTTCATAAGATACCGAGAGCAAAGTTCCCAGAGCCACTGGGACTACATTTTATTTTCATAAGATACCGAGAGCAAAGTTCCCAGAGCCAATGGGACTACATTTTATTTTCATAAGAAACAGAGAGCGAAGTTCCCAGAGCCAATGGGACTACATTTTATTTTCATAAGATACTGAGAGCGAAGTTCCCAGAGCCAATGGGACTACATTTTTAAACATTATCTCCATACAGGAGGCCTCTTGGAAAATAATTTCCTTCAGGGCATATGTTATCTTTGGGGATGCTGTATCGAGGGTCTTTTTGAAGAGAGGAAGGAGTAAACATAGGTCTTGAAGAGACCCATGTTGTAGGAGGGAGGAAACACAGAGGCCTCCAAATAGAGCTGTTGAACTCAAAAACGAGTCGTAGAAACGATCCTTTCTCTCGTGACTTATGTCAACCGTGTTGAGCGCGCAGTTGGCATATATCATTGACGCTAGTTACTCGGAGCATCTTCATTGTAATACCCGTAGAAGGACGAAAGACAGCATACTTACCGACTGATGTCGAATACGCCTGTGCTCTAAAGATTGCAACCCGTTTGAACAGGAGAATCTATCAAACGGACCGCTTGTTTCTGCACAGAGTGATGGGTTTTTATGTTGGGGCTCAAAGAGGATAGGGGAAATCGGGCGTGGCTGCCAAATACAACATTGGGGCGCACTTGCAATTTATACAGGGTCCGCAGTTGTGTACTTACATATTGTTACTCTAGAGAGCTCATACCGCTCTGAAGCATTTTTACGAAATCAAATGATTTTTTAATTATTGCGCTTCTTAGCGAAGTGAAATTATTGTTCACACGTTGAACTTAATATGAATTTAATAAGTAAATAGCACTAAGCATGGTTACTTACAGTTAATACGTGTAAATGAAATTCAATTAAACCGTCTACTACTGCGCAATGCGGCTTATGCAAGTACTCGTATGAATATTACATGTATGAGAAAAGCGCTTCAAAAGCTGTAAATTTCTATAATTTGTACTAGGAAATTTAAAAACTTTTTCCACAGCTTTAAAGGATGCCGCCATAGCGTAGGTTAGATGGAGATGCAATCTTGTTTTAAAGGAACTACCATTGTAATAACTTCTTTAGATTTAAAACAAATAATGTTTTATTATTTAATTTGGTATTTTGCTAATATATATCGTCACATCCATGCTAAATTTACAAATCTGCCATTTTCGCTAAAATGACTTTTTGATGAGAAAAAAAATTTCTTTTTGGTGATACACATTGTGACATATCAACAGTATTTTATCTCCTCTCCAGTAACCAAACTAATCTAATTATATTACGAGTAATTCGAATCAACCCACTGTAAATTAAAAAAAATAACAATATTTTACAACCAAGGTGTAAAATATGATTTATTAATAAAATATAACACACAAGACTTGGAAATCTAACATCAATTAAAAATAAAGTTAAAAAATATATATTTTTTTGCTCTTCTGAAAAGTGGAATTTTTGCAGTTTCACCATTTAGCATGGAGCTGACGATACGTGTAATTTTTGTTAATTTTTCTTAAAAATTACCTTAAAAATTACATTAAAACTTTTTACAGAACTGTAAAAAATTTTAAACTATTTTCAGGTAGGTACATTTAAAAAATATTTTTGTACTGTATTGTAGAACTATTGCGGGGTAAGAGGGGAGTGCGGTCGGGTGAAAAAAATCTATTTAGAATCAATTTAAACCAATATCGGTGTCAGTGGCGTAGCGTGGACTAATCAGAGCGTGGGCAGAGGCGCATCCGCGAGGCCCTTTTCTTTCAGTACCTGTTTTATACATCAACACAGTGGTCCTACCATTTTTTTATGAATACAAAAATAAAATATAATTTAGCAGAAAATATTTAAAAAGAGTTTATTTTATTTATTTATTTATTTATAAAACACATGATACATAACCAACAATTTACATAAAGTAGATATATTCGATCACCATACTAGGCGGCTGCCTGTTTCATGGTGACCAATGGAGTATTGTTACTTTGTATGATATATGTAGTCTAGTGTGAACATAATAAATGGATCTAGATAAGTGATGCTAAAAATTGAAAACATTATAATAAAATGAAAATAAAAAGTAGAAAATAGAAAGGGTAAAACAAGTAATTTAGCATTAGGTTAAAAGAATGAACATAATTTTTTTTCGATATGGGTGCATGCAAGCACACAATATATACGTGGGTGCACATATCTATACAGACATAAACATACGTATATAGCATTTTTTTTTTTTTTTTTTTTTTTTTTTTTTAAATTTATATAGTCTAATCTTTTACAAAAATAATTCCTTTCGACTCTTTGCTTTGCTAAAGTCTGTAAGTAAGGATTTGTAGTCGATTTTTGAAGCTAACTCTGCTTCGATTGATAGTATTCCTAAAGCAGATAACCGTTCCTGTTTCATGCTATTTCTCAAATAATTTTTTATTATTTTTAATTTCGAAAAACTTCTTTCTGCGGATGCTGTACTTACTGGCATAGTCAGCATAATTCTAATCGCAACATAAACATTAGGGTAAATGTCTTGCAATTCATTTTTAATTATATATTCAATCAGATTTTTGGTATCTTTAATAGACTCTGGTATGTTAGGAACTAAGAGTTGCAGTTCTTCGTATAGTTCATAGGATTCTATATCTTTGCTTTCTCCATATTGTAGTAATATACCTAGGTCATTGCAGTGTTTCAAAAGTTCGCTATTTGTCAAGGATTTTAAATTATTTATTTCATGCAAGAATCCAAAATAATTGTAGTATTGAGTGAGTGCTGTAAATCTCGTATCGGTATCTTGTATAATGGCATCAACCATTGTAGTAAAAAAATCTATTCTAAATCTACTTTCAGCAGAATCAATAGGCTCATCTGCAGCTTCATAACTGAACATTCTCTTTTTTCTGCGAGCCCTTTTCTCCTTAAAAGTGGTTGGAATCTCATAACTGCTCTTTTCTATGAACTCGTAAGCTTTTGTAATACATTCATTAAAGCCTGTTTCCCGAAATTCTTGGATCCAGTCACGAAAATTGCATAAATTATCAATAGCGATCTTTAAATTTATATTGACTTTTTGCCAGATTTTACTTATATTATTCACACGGATTAATATTTCATACCCCACGTGTATCGAAATAATAAATTCTAGAGTAAGCATTTCAGTAATAATTGCTTCGCAATCGCAGAGAGTATCTGCGTCTCCACGGTCTCCAGATTGAGTTTTCAGATTATTTACGCCATCTATTACTTCATCAAATTGAAATAAAATAGCTTTAACGGAAGCGATTCTACTTTCGCACCTTGTATCAGACAATGATTTCAATGATATCTTCAATGTATCCTTCAGTAATTCCCATCTCTTGCTGGATTTTGAAAATAAGACATATATTTTTTGGATAAACCCAAAAAACACCTTTGCCATAGATGATGTGTTGGCTGCGTCTACTAATATAAGATTCCAACTATGGCAGCCACAAGGCGTAAAGAATGCTCTTGGATTAATGGTCAGTATTCTGGATTTCACTCCCTTGTTGATTCCAACCATATTTGCGCCATTATCGTAGCCTTGGCCTCTACAGTTTTGAATATTCAATTCATATTTTTCTAGCTCTTTGAGAATTGTTTCTGTTAAAAATTCTCCTGTTGATTCCGAAACTGCCAAAAACCCAAGAAAATGTTCTTCAATTGTACTGGTGAAGGTATTGATGAATCTTATTATAACGGACATTTGTTCGACTCTACTGATGTCTCTTGTACAGTCCAGCATTATAGCATAGTACTTACTTTCTTTAATTTTCCCTATAATCTCATTGACAATGGTTTGTGACATTAATAAAATAAGTTCATTTTGAATTTGAGGACTTAAATAGTGTTGATTTAGTTTTTTTTCATTGATACGATTTAAGTGTTCACGAAGAGTCAAATCGTATTTAGATAGTAATTTAAACAGATCGATAAAATTACCGCTATTTCCTAAATGATTCTGATCGAGAGATTCCTTATGACCTCGAAAAGTTAAGTTATGTGAAGCTAAAAAATTTATTATATCAACTAGTCTTTCAAACAAATTATACCAATGTTTCTGACTTTCTTGAATGAGTCTCTCGTTTTCTTGATCAATCGTTTTTCTATGTTTAATACCTTTTTCATATTCTAGCCACTGAACAATGCTTTTCCTGTGTTCTTTCTGATTTTCGTGACGTTCAAGAATAGTTTTTAAGTGTTTCCAGTCATTACAGCCTACAACCATTTGTGTTTGTAAACTAGAGAAAAGTTTGCAACTAAAACAATATACTTTATTGAATAACTAACCACCTACGATGCTGATTTTCACCATTGCTCAATTTCCTTGTAAAATAAAAATTAGAAAAGTGTCTACCATGTTCATTTTTCGGATAGTATTCATTGCTAATATGTAGGTTTTGTTGAGGACCACATTGGACTAAATCGTGACGGTATGCATTGTTTATGCGAATGCTCCATTTTCCTGGATCATCCATTTCGGGTTTACAAATTTCTGACTCTTCATTCTCCCTAATATTAACTGATGAAGTGGCCTCGCCAATATCAAAAGAAGTTCCAACACAGGGCTCAGTGTCATTTGTAGTATCGTTGCATTCACTTTGTAGAACTTCTTCTGGCGAAGACTTCTCTTCATTCTGTTGACAATCAGTTATTATTCCCGATACTCCAGTTTCAGAGGTCGAAAGAATTTTCATTTGATTCAAAAATTTCTGCATGCTAGCATACATATCTAAGATCATTAGATATGTAATAAAGTTATAAACTTATAAGCGTGAAATTTTAATAATCCGTGAAAAATATTAATGTTATAGGAGTTTTAAAATTCTTAACAATGCAGTGAATAAAAAAAAAAAGTGATTTCCCAAAATTAATTTAAAAAAAATATGTTAATCATAGACATATGAATATTTACTAGACCAGAACAGAAAGGTGAGGGGTAGAATCCAACTGCAGCGGGATGCAGAGCGGGAATACAACTTTGGTGATATGTGATTCGTCAATAACTCTATCTGACAGTATATAGGCATCTCGCATTATAATATGACGATTTAGTTCTTAAAAGTAGACTCTGCTTTTGAATGAATATACCTTTTTACATGGGAGCGCGAATTGCTCACCGCGTAATAAACAAATTTGCGAACTGCAAACACGGCAAAGTAAGAGCGCATTTTTTTCATTAGTTCAATATTTTGTTTCCGTATTTAGCTAAGACACTTTTACAAATGTTTCATAATTTACTTAGCCCAGTAAACAGCGGCTTTGTGTTTCGCGTCGCCGCGATGCGACAGTAGTGCGCCCGCCGCCCGCCACCGCCCGCCGTGTCTTGTCAAATTATGTTCCTTTTATCTGAATAAATTTAAAATATAGTAAAATAATGCTTATATGTGGAATGTAATACGACAATTAGGTTTATTATCTTTTTCACTTCTATTTTTACACATTTTCATAGCACAAGTCACCATTTTTGCAGAGTTATTTCGTAAAATGTACCGATGAGAGCTCGACGATGGTCCCCACAAGAATGATGACGTCACATTTTTTAGATTCACGCGAGGCTAATTCGTTTCCGCATTCGCATCCGTGATGTTAATTTATTTTATCTTTCAAGGAACGTAAAATAAAAGTGTTCAAAGTTAGCCCAATTCAAAAGTAAAAGTAGACACTAGGTACTATAATATTACTACCCAGTTGGTTCCATGATGAAATTGATGAGAAATAACATCGAGTAGACTAAGGTTATGTGAATTTTGTTATGTATATACTTACCTACTATTTTAATTACTCGTATGATTCAGCCACAATTCACTGTCACCTGTCACTCACTATTTAATTGTTAAATTAAATTATACACTTAGTGATAAGTGATAACTTTAATGTTTTGTTTAATTAAAACTGTACAGTGCCCACGATCAATGTAATCAGTCGAAGCAATGCACACTACTATGACGCCTGCCGGGTCGGGTCGTATCGAACGAAAGTAGAGGATCTGTCAAAATCTGAGTCTAGGGATGGGAACGCAAAGATCGATACCGAAAATTTCCGATGATCGATATTGATAATAAAATTTTGCACATAAAGATGATGAGATCATAAAGGGGCCTTTATGTGCGAGGCCGTGGGCGAGGGGCCGCTTCGCCCACGCCTAGCTACGCCACTGATCGGTGTGCACAAATACATTCAAAAGTGCACAAATTTACATAAAATTATTTGCCTGTACGCTTGACGAAAATTTCTTTTAGTTTGAATGCTAACGACCTTTGGCTACGAATCCGGAGGTCTCGGGTTCGAATCTAGGCGTTTTATTTGATTAATTTGTGTTAATTGAATTAAAATTCAAATATGATACAATATACTTGCGGCACGTTTCAGAGTGGTATATAATTTCACTATGGCGCTGTTGAAAGACTACTAATTGAAAACTTGCTTGAAATGGTTTCAGCCTTATTTGGTGACCAGATCTGAATAGCCAGGTACTTCCTTCCCTCCCGCTACTTCCCCTCCCCAACTTATTAGCTTGTAGTAGTTGGGACTTGGTAGTGTGGTACTCACATTCAAAGACTTGCAAGACAAAAGAAGTTAGCGTCGGATGTATAATAGTTATTATTATTAATACATTTGCACCAATACATACAATCCTAAGTTTGCACAGGGCGTCTACACCATCTAACTTTTAAAGTGTTGAATATCATACATTTTCAACTGTTTTAAGACATATCATATATTTACTCAAAATGACGTGCCTTGCTTTTTGCAAATTAATAATAAAATATGGCTTTATAAGAGGGGGCAGAACATATAAAAAAAACACATACAACTCCTTTAGATAGCACAAACATGAATATTAAAACGACTCTATAACCACATTCATATTCAACAGAACTCCTGCTAAAATAATTCAAAATACTAAATGCATTATACTTCTACCATCCAACATTACAAATTTACAAAGATAATAATCTAAATAAAATTGTGCCATTTAAATTTAATGGAAAACTCAGACAGACATCAATTCTCCCAACTCGAAAGAGGAAAAAAAAAATCGCATTTCAACTATAAATATTTTAGAGTAAAGTTTTTTAATGCGTTGCCAAAAAGCATCAGAAGTATAAGTTACAAAAAAGATTTTAAATTTCATCTTTAGAAACACGCTCAAAATATAAAATGAATACTTTAATATATAAACAAAGAAACAACGAACATAATAAGACATTCCCCGTATGCACAAATATAGCTTTATTAAGGCTTTATAAAATGTACCACCAAGCATATAATATTATGTGAAATGATTTCTATGTATTGTAACATGTAACAGACAAAATGTAACATTCTTCTGCAATACATATACAAACTACTATCAGACACACTCACTAGCCAATATTATGCATGATCTGGGCTACAGGTTTGGGGGTACTATTGATATATTTACTGACTCCATTTATAGAATTAAGCGTAATCGTAATTGAACTTTGTTCTAACCTAGAAATTATTTATTTATTTATTTAGACGCCGTAAAAGGCTTTTACAATATACATGATTTATGTTTACAGTGGTTCACAGGAGCGAAACAGTATTATGTTAAACAGAATAATTACAGAGAAATTATGTTGAAAATTAAACAAAAATAACATCTGGTATACATAGGTACATTAGCATTTTTATTTTCAATCCATACAGTAGTTTAGTATTGAGGTTATTGTTACCTTCAATATTGAATTTGGTTGAATTTGCTGAGAACTAAGAGTTAGCTCTATTGAATTATAGTAGCGTTGGTAATATAGTTTTAATGATTTGTATTATACGAAGTATTGTTCTTGTTCCTATATTAATTAATGTTATTGTTACATGTTTTACTAATATTATTTCATGTTCAGTTTATCAGTTTAACGTTATTTCATGCTTTAAAAACTCTGTGTATAATTTTAGACATTCTGTTCTTAAAATCCACGTAAAAGCCCGGCTGGGCGTAAAATGAAATGTTTTTTTTTTTGGAATAAACGCATAAAAAACTATTGGTATCAAAGAGGAGTGGTATTTAGTTATGTCGTAAGTTAAAAAAAATCGATTACAATAAACTCTCCCTAAAAGAGTTTTTTCACAATGGGTTTGCCAAAAGTGCATTGTACATATATTCCCGGGTCACTTAGTTGTTGGCTTATGTTCCTAATACAAATTAAGTTCTTTGTTCAGAAATAAGGTTAAAAAACAGCCTCGCCTCCGCCTCCGCCGTACGGCGTACATTCCCCATGCGTTAATTAAAGCGCGAGCTTTCCGCCCCCCTTCCGGCGGAAGCGGAAGGAAGAATTAAAAATGGCGCCGGAAGCTACCTGTACCATTGATATCAATTTGTTGCTGGCGTGAAACGGTTGGCTTGAAATTGGAACGACCTGCTGTTCTATTTTCTATTTTCAAATTTTGAAATCGTCTGATTGGCTTCGCCCTTTGAAGGGGTGATTATATACCAAAGTAAAGGATTATATTGTAATAATGATTTGTATTATGTTAAAAAAGGCGAAATATTGAACACTCTTGCAAGAAATGTATTTTTTTCATTTATCAAGATACCACGATTAGCATGTTATAAAAAAACGCAGGATAACCCCAAAGGAATTAATATTAAGTAATAAAATAATCACTTAAAGTACAACAATATTTATTTTAATAATTAAAATAAAATAACTTTGTTTGAATACCACTTTATTGTATATATTTATAACCAACCGGTTTCAGTTCAACCCGAACCTTCATCAGGGCTAATAAAAACACATTAAATTAATTACAGAGGTGTATGGGTACTTATAGTTAAGCTGGAAGAGGGAGAGAGAACATCAACTTTGGTGGGAGTGGAAGACTTAGGTAGGAGAGAGGGGGTAAACATAGGTGCAGGTAATGGAAATATATTTAAAATGGGGCTGTTTGTTAAATCTAATTGTTTATTTAATAAATTGATTTTATTGACTTTAAAGGATTTTTTTATCTCGAGTGCTTCTAAATTGTTGAGGCGTAGACCTATCCCGTTTCTATGTAATACTTCTATACCTGAAGGCTTATCAAATGAGTGATCTTTATCTATTAAATGTGTTGCAAATTCCGAAAAACCTATGTTATTTAAGCATCTCAAGTGCTCAACTACCCGCGTTTGAACATTTCTTGCAGTTTTACCAAGTCTTCCACCCCCACCAAAGTTGATGTTCTCTCTCCCTCTTCCAGCTTAACTATAAGTACCCATACACCTCTGTAATTAATTTAATATGTTTTTATTAGCCCTGATGAAGGTTCGGGTTGAACTGAAACCGGTTGGTTATAAATATATACAATAAAGTGGTATTCAAACAAAGTTATTTTATTTTAATTATTATAGTTATGTATACCCACAAAGTGTTTGCTACAAGTGAAAAATTAATATTTATTTTGTATTTCTGCACCAAATTAATAACAACTTGTTATTTTTATAAATGGCAAAAGTACAATTTAATCGCTTTTTATAAAAAAATCTATATACCTTTCCGAGAGTGTTACCAAAAATAAAGCCAACACCAAATAATTTGTTGTTATATTTGTAATATCTGTTTTGCTGAACCAAAAATATAACACTTAACTGTTCAGTAATGTTTTACAAGTTAAAAATTGAATGCAGAGGAAAAAATCATGAACTTATTTTTGTGTACAGTCTAACAATAGCCAGCGCGTTTAGGAATGAGCACTAGGTACTACTTGGTTACTACGGTGTTCAAACCACCCAATAGATGCCGGGTGTTGAAAATAACCGGAATATTTAAAATACTCGAAGGCGGTTTTTCCAGTGGATTACGTTTGTTAGTTATTTTGTTGTAGTTTCAATACCGCCCGCCAGATGTCGGTAAAGTGTAAATGTATGTATATGTAGTGTTAAAGTGCTTCCACCACAGGACAGAGACAGCATGTCGGTTTACCCGAATGGTTACGAGTTCAGCCGATTCTTCAAATATTTTTTTTATGTAAAACCGCACATGAGTCCCAACTGCTCAATACCCCAATATAAATCCCTCAATTGGCACGCCCTATTGGGGTATGTTATGAGGCTAAAGGTAGTGGGAAAAGTAGTGAAGAGGAAGGTGGGAAAGTACCTGGCTATCCAGATCTGTTCATCAAACATGGCCAAAGCCATTTCAAGCAACGTTTCATACTGAACGGTGGTCTTACACCAGGGTAATACTGACAGTATCTTCCACTCTGGAACGTGCCGCAAATATACTGTATAATATTTAAAATGAGTAATTTGCGAAAAAATACAAATTTATCAAATAACATGTGTTTTCCCACGCTGGGATTTAAACCAGCGACCTCCAGCTTGCTAGTCGAGAGCCTTATCCCTCGACCACGGACACCATCAACGTCGAACCTAGCCAACCCCAAGTTAGCCAGCTTACTTCCAGTTGTTCCCCTCGTTCGAATAACTGATTGACGAACCAAAGCGTTTATTGATTACTCCCGATCGTAAGTGTATTCCATACTAATAAGATTAAGAATTAAACAGATCACCAGAACATCACAGGTAGGGAGATATACGAGGACTTAATAAATATATTTATTTATTGCAAGCTTATACATTACAAAATGATAACAAATTTATAATGTATTATTACCAGTTAGTTTACAAAACTCATTTCGGGAAAGACAACAGTAGATCAAAGACAAGACAACATAAATCCATTAAAATAAATAAACGCAGAAGTTATTTTGGAGTTCCAAAGAAAGAATGTGTCAGTCATTAATAAAACTGCTGAGGAAATAGCTTTTAAGAGCTTTTGCCAATGTTTTTTTTGTTCGTTGCCGAAAATTTTAGATTACTAGGTAATGCGTTTATTGCTTCTGTGCAATATCTTGTAAGGAGACAAGAAAATGATTCAAATATTACATTCGACACCGATTAAAAAATGGTCAAAGCATATTTTAGTTACGCGGGTTCCAGATTCGATTATAAGTAAAGTGAGAATATTAGGAACCAATATAATATTTTTTTATTAAATGACATTTGAAGGTTAAATCAATCAATCCAATAATAATGACGAATCAGATAATACTAATAAATCTAAACGATACACGAACAGAATAAGATAGAAAATAAAAAAAAAAGATAACGGTCGCAACTTGTAATCGAACTAAGTTTCTCTTTCTTACCGAGACAACACTTTTAACCACTAAATATATAACGGGTATAATTTAAAAAATATATTTCAATAAATTGAAGTAAAGAACTTAGTTTGCCACATTGTACAATAAACAATTATCCGAAAATTTATTTGTATGTAGGAAATTTTGAACTTCAAAGCATTTTTTTATAGGTCTGATATAATATGTTTTTTATAGATTTATAAAAACACTTGTCAAGAAATGTTTGATTGTACAGCATTGGCCAAAATATGTTCTACATGCAATATTTAATGAAAGCATGTAAAATATTTCTTAGCGTAATTTTGCATTACTTCGTGTTGCATCCCCCGATATATTTTAGAGGCGTAATCTTGAATTACTTCTATCCAGGTTAGCAGCGCTTCATCTTTACCCAATGAATCATACATATTACAGTAAGCACTGCGGAAGGGGCCGGGTCAACTCACCTGTCGCCACGTAAGGAGGTTGATATAGAGAAATCACCCTTCCACCGAGGTGTTGGCCCGGATTTACAGTTCCCGAGTATTCCATCTCTGCCAAAAAGCTTTTCGAAGGTATCGATGCGAGTGAAGAATATGAGTACGTATTTAGAATAATAATAAAAATATATAAAGTTTTCCAGTGTGTTATTTCTCCTTATTACACAAAACTATAGAAGTCCAGGAGGGTTGAGTTGAAAAAAACCTATAATACAATTGGTTTGTTATTTACATAGGAAACAATAAAATTTAATTTGATAAAATTCATGTGGCACCTATTACCATTTCAACCAAACAAATAAATGTAATAATAATAATTTTTATTTTTTATGTGACTCTTTGCAAGACCTCCCCTGTCTGTAAAGTAATGGCAGGGGAGCTATGTCGCCACCCGGTGTGACCCGCTTATGTGTAATACTAAACGCAGTAAATCACTAGTTTGTCCACTGGACCCAATTCAGTGCAACCACCCGCGTTGTCTTAGTAACTTATCTTACCTTCAAATTCAGCTAAGACTAGCCTTCTTGTCTTTGTCAGTATAATTGTGGCTGATGAGCCAATACTTGTACTTTATAATAATTATTTATTCAGTAAAATGTTACTGTCGTCAACTTTAACGTACTGACCAGCTGTAATTTTAGTTTGAGCTACACTTTTCGACACAGGAATTCCATAGTGAGATAAGAGGCTTATGATTATATTGTAATATACTATTTTTTGAATAAATAAATATATGCTGTATTAGAAAAATATACTTGTTAACAGTTTCCCGAGTCACAGATATTTATTTCTGTACACATGTGAGGGATACGTGTTGGAAATCACCCTGTTATTCCCCTCCTATAAAAGACAACTGTCTGCACACAATATAATATACGTTTGTAATTCAAGTAATTAATAGGTACATTTCTAGATAAGTATGTACCATAATTAACCTGTGTTAAACAAAAAAATATATGATATAAAATAGTTTGGTATTATTTTGCATGTATTTTAATCTTACTTTTAATATTTTTATTTCTATTTTCTTTAAAATATCTTTTTATCAATCAGTTTAATCTTTATTTTTTATTTTTAATATAGTTTCTATAATAATACGTATTTTTTAAATTTTTGTTTTACAATAACATTTTCTTTTCCCTTGTGTTTTATTATTTGTTTTACATAATATTATTTTTACATAAATCATGTACGACTACCACAAAAAGGGAATAAGCCCACTATGGTAGTTAAGAAAATCACCAAATATGTAATCTTTTAAAATTTATAATAAAAATTTCATCAACATTATACTATGCACAATTGTTTGCTTAAACGTAGATGTAAACAAATAAGCTTTAAGCAGTTATTAAATATTTTATGTTAAATGGCTATTTTATTCCTAGTTCTACGGTTTTCACGGTGAGTGAAGTTATGAGATGAAAACAATAATTGACTGTGTTGCGCAAGTTGTGCAAGATGTGCTCACGAGATATATTATTATATAGGCAGAAGTACCTACACGAGAGACCCAAATGCCCAACGCCAGTGGGATTGTGGCATCCCCGATTGGGACGTATATTTCCCATAAAGAGGGTGTTTGGTAAAAGCAGATCAGGAAGATAATTGTTGAGATTTATTTAGCTTTTCATATCTGGTCACCAAACATGACTAAAGCCATTTCAAGCAATGTTTCGTATTTGAAAAATGATTTTTCACCAGGACGATACTGACAGCATCTAACATCCGTGAATAGCTAAGAATTTAAGATAAATAATAATATACGTAATTCAAACTATCTATCGCATAGCCACAATAATTCTCATTTCAAAAGGGTCCATACGCTTTCTTCAACCTATTAATATCCTTCTCCGTTTGGAGTAAAAATCCAATTTCCACATAAACCCTAAAACTAAATACCATTGTAGCAAGTATTTTCATCTTGTCAGTTTTAGAAGTGCCGCTTTGCTCATTCCGCCATAATCTCACGTGCTGTTCGCCTGCAGTGCAGTGCACCCTATACTATATAACCACCCGGACACACTCCCCCGGTAGGGTGAGCTATTGAGGCGGGCACCCGGGGGGAGGTGGTCCTCTGTGAGGGGGTGAAATATGAACACGGCAACAAGGAGAGGCCAGTTAACAGGGTGGATATAAAATGTAGAAACTTTTGAGTGCTTTTAAGTAGTAAAATACTGAATTTTTGGCACAAGATATAATTTTCGCAGTATGACGTGTGTTTTTCTCGTGGGAGATAATCATAGTCTGCAAACAAATTTTCGAATAAATTTCAAACCCATCCCAAATATTTGAAATTTATTTTTCTTATACATAATTTATTTATATTTGTATTGACGTGTTCCTGGTGTTGTTCGTGGATAAGAATGGTTTGAAGTAATGATGAGGCGTTGAATTCAAGTGTACACG
Source organism: Hesperophylax magnus (assembly GCA_026573805.1). Taxonomy (NCBI): domain Eukaryota; kingdom Metazoa; phylum Arthropoda; class Insecta; order Trichoptera; family Limnephilidae; genus Hesperophylax; species Hesperophylax magnus. The sequence goes on from JAIUSX010000108.1 coordinate 5,390,220, forward strand.
CAAACTGGGTTTATTTTTAAGTAGTAAATCATATTATTCTAAAGAATTGAAATATATTACTTTTTAATTTTTTTTGTTTCACCTGATTCCTCGAGTATCCTCGACTTATCTACTGTATACCGCTTTGATACTATTTAAAAAAAAACTACATTATTTCGACTTTTATTCCTCTACGTATCTCATTCCAGGTCTTCCTCGGACGCCCCTCACTTTATCTACCGTTCACAACTGAATACCACATGTTGATATTTAAAAAAACAACTACATTATATAGAGCTTTATTCGACTACGTATCTCATTTCAGTGTATAAAACAAAGAAAAATTATTATTATTATATATAAATATATTCATTCTTCCTTTCTGGGATGGTTTTTCCGAACCTTTCCTCCTAAAATGTGGCGTCAGACAGGGAGGATGCTTGTCGCCGATACTGTTCAATCTGTACATGGACGAACTCACCAAAAGGCTAAACAATGCAGGAGTAGGCTGCCACATCGGAGGACAGTGTCTGAATAACGTCAGTTATGCGGACGACATGGTTCTGATGGTACCATCTATAAGAGGACTGCGCATTCTTCTGAAAATATTTGAAGAATGTGCTGAAGAAACAAATATGTTTTATAACCCCACTAAAACGGCTCTATTGGTCATAAGACATGGGCAAGGGCCGAAAAATATCCCTCCAGCTACCCTGAACGGTATGAACTTGAAGGTGACCGAAGGAACTAAATACCTTGGATACATAATCACCAGTAATCTGATGGACGATGATGATATCGATAGACAAAGACGAGCTCTCAGCGTTAAAGCAAACATGTTCAGTAGAAGATTTTGCCTTTGCAGTACCGCTGTAAAAAGGACGCTCTTCCTTTCATATAATATTGATATCAAAATACCAATGTAAAATTGTACCTATTGACACCCACCTGTGTATTGTCAGTTCGTCTCATCCTATAATGAGTTTTGTAACTCAACGGGATTGCTCTAGCAAGAAAAAAACTTGTCATTGAGATAGTTACATTTCATAGACAAATTATAATTTGAATTTGTTAATAGAAATTAAAAAAATTGTTGCATAAAATATTATGTGGTTTATAATTAAGTAGTAATTTTTTTTGCTACTTACAAATTATTTAAAAACGTTATGAAACATTATTTTTGGGACCCGAGGTTTACAGTTCACAGAACTATTTGTAATGGCTTTAGCCATGTTTGGTGACAATTGGGAAGGCCATAGTCTCACTGGTTCAAGTCGGTTGGAAACAGTTGGGTCTCTTATGCAGTACTTACATAAAAATGGGCAAAACCAGGAGATATCGTATTTTCACATTTTTCGCTGTGAAAATAATGTTGCCAGGCGTAAGACAGCCGCAACATTAAACATCATTACGTATTGACGGGAAATGTGTATTTATTATTGTTACCTTACAACTGACTTGCATGTTTTCTCAAGTCTATTTCGCGGAGGTAGGCCAGATAATGCCCCAGCGGATTCAAATCCTTGTTTATGAAAGTGACCTACTTTCCCGGTGTTATCATATTGGATGTTTTGTGCCTATGTGAGCGGCTTGCCTCATATTTCGCTGTTGAATCCAAAATGATTTGATATTTAGGTGATTTACATACCACTCGGATCACATAGTGCTATATCTGTCACCGAACTATTTTATATTATGGTAACACGTATAATGTAAACAGATTTATTATAAAAGAACAGCAAACTATCTCGTTGCTTTCAATTTTTTCTTTCCACGAATTTCATTGGAAGAAATATACACACTTCTTCCAATATAGGGTATGCTGATGTTCTCTTTCGAATTAGTACGGATTTTTAATTCTAGTGGAACTTTGAAGTATCATCGGGTCACGTTTTTGTTTGGGAAAGAAAAACAGAAGTCACCCGTATCAGTGAATTCAATTTAATAACCTGGGCACTCCATACGCTCTTTAAAGATTTTAATACACATACACATAGCACTCTCTTTAGGGTGAATTGCCTAATACAAAAAAAAGATTTTAATAGTATTTTCAGCGAATTTATTTTATTTATTGGACAACTTTTTTTGCTTTTGTGAGATATCACCTCAGGAGCGCTTTACACAGTTGACGCAGGTATTACAAAAAATATAAATGCTACAACAATAAAGTGAAGTTAAGTTAATTAAAATGAAGTACAGGAACAAGTGACACGAATATAGAAGATGGAGACTCTGCAGCAAGAATCCTAGGTGGTGAAGAAACTGGACCAGCTGCTGCAGCGAAAGAATCCACCGCGTCCACCAACAGTGCCAGCACGAGGTTCGTCATCCGTCCAGGTATATGTCTGCTGCTAATAAAGAGCTGACAGAATATCCTTTCACAGATACCAGACCTTGGCAGCACCGCTGTCGAGGTGTGTTTCTGCTGCTAATAAAGCGCTGACACCTCAAATAGACGTTCGGCGAGTCCATCCTGGTGATTATTGAAGCATTGTATAAACATAAACCTACCATAAACATAACATAGGGACTCACGGGTACTATTGTAACAGGTAATTTAATATATTAATATAAATTGTAATTTAGGAGACGGCCGAATGGCGCATAAACGTGTAAACAATATCAAACGATTGTGAATCAGGTCAGTCACCAAGTGACGATGATAATGTTGAATTTTTGTGACTTTACATGTCAAACTATGCCTAAATAATAAATTTATTAGAATATTTTAAAATCATTTTTAACTAAAATAAATGTAATTGAAAAAAAAAAAATTGCATTCTTCCCGCAATAAAAGGCGACGGTTGGGATAATTTACATTTATATTATATTCGCTGTAATAAATACTTGTCTAAAGGCTCATTATATGGATACCGCACAGGAGTCTCAACTGCCCCCGACCATCTGAGGAAATTGGAACTTGATTGGGAAGTGGAAGTTGAATGTTTGTCTATTCAGATGATCAAAAACGGCTGAAATGATTACAAGCAACGTTTTTATTCTGAATGGTGGTCTTACACAAGGGCAATACTGAGAGTACCTTCCATATTGCCAAGATTTGAACCTGCAATCTCCGGATTGATAATCGCGAGCTTTACCCCTCGACAAGAAACCTAAATTGCATTTAAAATTTTAGAAAATAATTTTTATATTTTCAAATTAAGTTCATACATATTGTCAGAACACACGCTGAAAGCTCCCCAAGCATAGCACCGATTTTAAAGGGGAAGTATTTGTAAATTAATCATACAGCGATCACTCGCAGGTCAATAATAATTAATTATGTATCTGCCATTCCACCCTCCCCCATTGAAATCAAAATTCCACACCGTTTTATCACGATCAGGAGACCCTTCAAGTTAAATTAAACTGACCATTCATCCGCACCCCAAGTCGGAAATTATTTAGTGTTTTGTGGGAGAAGTTATTGCATTCATTATTTTTATAAGGCAACCTTTATTTATTTTACGACTCTGAACCAAGCTTTCATATGCATTTTTCAAAATGATTTGTATTTATAGCTGAGGGTTGTGGTTTTTTAATATTAGAATTCTGCGGAGAAATTAATTTTACCTACGTGTTTCTTTACTTCACTAGATAATTTAAACTCCGTTCAACAATAAGTCTCTTCCAGATATGTATAAAAACAGCAGAATAAAAAATATCAAAGTAATACTTTGAAAAAATATTTCTTAGGTATGTTTAAAAATGAAAGTGCGTAATTTTTTTGTCATGTTTTGTTTTGTCTTGTTTCTCGTTTTTCTCCTTTTCTTTTCCCTGTATTTGTTATCATCCATAATATATTTTTACCTGAGACGATTATTTACATGTATTTTACACATGTGACTTGATAAGCAACCAGCTATAAATTCCTAACTTATATGTTTGTAAATCCTTTTTTTTTCTTTGTTTGTTTTCTATTTTTGTTTGTTCTATTTAACCTCTCTTCTTATATACATCTATTTGATTTCCACTTTTGTTTCGTTAATGAATGAATGCAAATCTTGAAAGCGGAAATTAAACCGCTTCCCAACATTTCGTCGAGCTGAAACTCGTCGATGACAATGCATTCCGTCAACTTTTAGTGGCAATCATCTTTGAAATAGGATAAAATTACAGCAGATAATTTGCAAAATAAATGCCAGTCCTACACGATCGGCATCTGGCAAGGTCGGTAACGCGGTTAACTTAGTCTCTGGGAAGGCAAGTTCAATCATCAGTTTAGTTTAAAATAAATGCTTTTTTAAAGTAAAAATAACTTAGTTTTTTATGGGTTTTTTCACGTCAATATAATTAATTGGTAAACAAGTGATTTTCTGTGTGTTTATTTAATCACTGTCGCTTCGGGAAACCTGTAGAGTTTTCATAGATAGCTCTGCTTAGTAAATATTATGGTATTTTGTCATATAATAGTTTGCATAACACGTTCGATACACCTAATTAAAGCTTACAGCAATTTTATTTTATGACTAGCTAGAAAAGACATAGCTTATAGTCGATTAAAAGTCAAGAATTTGAAATAAATATTAATTTATTGCTATCTAGTTTGATTTGAAGAAATTCATTTTATTTTAATTTTTTTAAACGTTCAATAAAGTTGTCATTCAATTTATAAAAACAACAGTATTTTTAATAACTTGTATTTTATTACTCTCTTTTGATAATGCCTTCAGAAGGTAAAACCACATTATGCTTATAATGCCGCCGCACCATTTGTTATTATAATCTTTCAAGCCTACAGACCACCCCTACAGGCCGTCGAGAGATGCATTGCGTGAACAAATAGAGTTACGTGTTGAGGAATTAAGTGGCACGGGCCAGGTAATGTATGGCTGAAACATTTACCAAAATGCTCCACTACTTTGCTTTGAGTGAGTTACACTGAAGCCGTTTTGTGTTTCAGTAATGAAATTGCGAATTTTGCTTTTGCAGAATTTGTGGGTGGTTTGTAAATGGCTTCTATGAGTTTGTGTTAATATTTTGCAGTGATTTTTCCTGAATAGGTTTCATTAAGTAATATTAGGTCATTTATGTGATTATGTTATTTTCAAAAGTACATTTACGAGAGACGGAAAGGCTAAAACGGGTGGGCTGAAAGCGGTTAGCGGTAAAAAAAAATCGTCGAATGTTAAAGAAGCAAAGCTAGATGTTCACAATTGTGTGCTGGTCCCTACCCTGAAATATGGCAGAGAGGCATGAAGCTGGCAGAGGAAGGATGACAGTAGATTGAATGCTTTAGAAATGAGATCTCCTACGCGTGTATGAGATAAAACCATGTATGTGATACTTCGCAACGAGTGCAAGGCTTGTGTAAACGTAATGAGCAAGATTAAGCAAGGGATGCTTAAATTTTTTAGGCATGTTGAGAATGAAGGCCTCAGCACGGCAAGCCACCCAGTGAGGGCTACATTACTGGAAAACATAAAATGTAAAAAAAATATTGTACCAAATAAATAATAATTGAATGAAAAAAAGAGTGTATGAATAATATATGACGAGAATGTGTGCAAGAAGAATGGTAGAAGAAGTCAGGGACGTCTAAGAAAGACGCGGCAAGATTAAGTCTACAAAATATTCGAGTCAGGTCATGTCAAGAGCCAGAAAAACAGAAGCCTATGTGTGAATGTGAATGAGTTAAGGGTTGTGTGCGTGCCAAGACTGAGTTATTTGGTGGATTCGTCATCTCTGCCAACCTCTGCTAGAAACGGCGTGATGGTCAGATAGTTAGTAAATCGAATTGTTAATCGAAATATACAGTAACTCCGGCAAACACTACAGCTTGCTGAAATATACAACAACTCCGGCAAAAACACTATAGGTTGCTGAAATGTACAGTAACTCCGGCGAACAATACAGCTTGCTGAAATATACAGTAACTCTGGCGAATACTACAGCTTGCTGAAATATACAGTAACTCCGGTGAACACTACAGCTTGCTGAAATAATAAATGTAAAAGACAGGTTTCAGTCTGCTCGTGCGCAGGATCGAAACTGCTCGTGCGTAGGATCGAATTGCATACGCTGCCGCCGCTTACGAAAACAATATGAATATTACGAAAAAAAGTGATAAATTAATTATTAATGAACTTCTAACGTTTCTTCAAAACAAAATCGATGTCTTAGACGAACTAACCGCGGTTCAAATATGCTCCAATCATTTCTCAGAAGACGAAGTTGAGGCTGCGAAAGACATTCTGTGCAGTGAAACAGTTTGTGGGACTACTTTAACTCATCCCACATATGACAACATTAAAATAATTACTCCGCCACCTGAAGCCCCGGGAGAGCTAGGTACGGACGGGAACGCAACTCTCTGGCATTCCACTTTCAACTTTCGACCAGACCACCCACCACTACCACCGTCTCTGCGTTCGCATAACGTGTAAATTCATTCTCGCAAATAAATTCAACAAAGATCGCAGACCTTTATTTTTCAATCATCCGAATTCCTTGAACACTAATTTACGATACCGGCAGCCATCGTAAATTACATACCACACTGCCATACTGGTGACCCCTGTTCACGCTGCCATACTGGTGACCCTCGACATTTCTGGTGATAATAATATTTAGTGGACACGGTAGGTCGATCGTTGAAGCTGGAATCCTGGACAATCAAGTAAGTAACTTCCAATCTCAATAATTTCAATCTCATTTCCAACATTTTTAAGTCCAGTATTTTTATTAGAGTCTGATTGTCAAATCATAAAGCACATTTCAAAAAAAAATTATTGTCCCACCAATTCTAATACTTAAGTATATCAAATATACCCACTAATCTGAACCAAAAAACTCGTATATTCGAATAGTATAGTGCCAAAAAATCTCAATTTCAGTGAAACACCGCACCAGCAGCTGCAGACCAAGCATCAAATTCACCGCAGAACGCAACAATTTCTGCAGACCAACATCAATTTCATCGCAGATCAAGGATCTACCGGATTTACTACGAAGGCAGAACTTCAGTTCCGGACCTCGTAACATCCACCACAAATAAATGCCCAGTAATCAACACCAAGTAACGAACCATAATTAATCCTACATACAGTGATTTTACAGTTAAATTTCCGAATACGAACATTCTAAAATAACTTTAAAAAAAATTTTTTGCAAGTGTACAATATTGTTACATGTCTATTAAATTAAGTGACCAGACAAGTTGAACTCGTCACAGTACATTCACATTATTTACATTGTATGCACTCTAGATTAAGGGATTTTTGAAATTTTCGGATACCATCAATCTAACATTTTTGAATTTTAATTTTTTTTTTTCAAAACTTAAATTTACTGTCGTCATTGCTTGTGTTTCCTTGCTATTTTTACACATACATCTGCCTATTTTATACTGCCTATTGCTTGCCGTATTATCAAAACAATATGTCATTCGAGAATAACCAGACATCGAACGAAATCCACGGTAATAATTCCACAATGGACACAACAATAAACTCTGTCTCGGTTAAACTACCCGCGTGCTGGCGCGACAACATTGCACTTTGGTTCGCACAAGCCGAGAGCCAATTTTCTAACTCAAGACTAAAGGATGATCTCACCAAGTACAACATTATTGTTGCCGCTTTGGACATGGAGACCCCCAGGACCGTAAGCGACATCGTCATCAATCCTCCTGCAGCAGACAAGTACACTCATCTCAAATCAGCACTCATCGAGAGGTTACAAGATTCGGAGGAAAAGCGACTCACTCGTCTTCTAACCGGACTACAGCTCGAGGACAGGAAGCCTTCTGGACTGCTTCGACTAATCCATGAACTCGCTGGTCCCGGGCTATCGGAGAGCCCAATCGTTCGCGTACTTTGGCTGCAAAGACTCCCGCAACACATTCAAGCCATTCTTACCGCACTACCCGACGACAATCTGTTGCAACTAGCATCCGCAGCAGATAAAATCTCGGAAGTTTATAAAAAATCTGAATGTGAAACTATGGACAATAATCATTATAATGGCATCCCGAACTCGAATCCAAACATCAGTGCTATATTACAAAACTTACAAGAACAAATTTCGGCACTCACTCTAGAAGTCAGTCGACTTAAAACAACTCGGAGAGATGATCATGGACAGGCAAACATTAATTTCGAAAACCGAAATCCCAGCACCCGCCGCGAATGGCGTCATCCATCGACATCGTACCCAAATTCCGCGCACCGACCTCGTTCCAGGTCACGCGGTAGACCGTTAAACACCAACAATACCACACACGGCTACTGCAGTTACCATGCAAAATTCGGTAACAAATCACATAATTGCATTAAACCATGTAATTTTATTAATAACAAGTCGGGAAACGACAATGCCCCACCACATTAAACAGTGCCAGTGGGAAACATATAAAAACATACGGTACAAAAACCATAAACCATAAAGGAGCAGACTTCTTACACTTCTTCAACTTAAGCGTCAAAAATCTGAGAGAAACACAAATAACAACCCGCGCAGCTTCATCGCGCGAAGGACGATATTCATGGACTCATCGGGACATCACCGTAGCGCCCCGGCCCCGGCCGTCGTACCAGGCCAGCGCTACATCGGATCTGAACGCCCTGGCTCCTGCAATCGGACCAGCGCTTCATCCAAGCACCACGACCACCACGAGGATACGCGAAATCCTCACTGGTCTACACACCTCCCGCCCAACCGCCTACAAGGTCAACTGTACCTTCGGCATCCTGTCAGCACCTGAATGAAGAACCACGTTCTTCCCCAGCACCTGACCATCATCGAGTCCGGTCAACAGCGTCCGACGTCGACCCACCGACTCACGCAAGACCAGCAAACCACCGCCCGCATCCGGGCATCCGGGCATCGAACCCGCATTCAATATCCGTCACACATCATCTCTCATCACGACTACCGCTTATCACCTTAAGCTAATAGACAAGTTGAAACCTGCATTCTTTCAAAGCACAGAAGAAATTCCATCAAGAGGAACCGTCACACAGCCTCCAATAAAAAAATGACAACTCGATCCGGAAGACATGTGCATTTCCCGGACAGATATCAAGCGCAGTAATAATTTGGCAATACCACAATTAAGGCACAGTAATTAGCAAAAAAAACTAACCAGAAACCTTATATTGACGTATCCATAAATTTCATAAATTATTTTGTAACTATCATATCGCAAATGTCAGCCAATATAATAAATTACTGTTACTAAAACAAAAAAAACAAAAAAAAACAATTTAAAATTTACTATCGATAATACGCATATATAAGCATCCTACAATAAAATCTTTATTATGTAAATATTCACAATACTATGTACTACGTCAAAAGTGCATTAATAAAAACAACAATAGAACTGTCATAACAAGCTATTTTTAAATCATTGTAAACAAGCATAGTATACACAGGTAGCTCACTACTTCGCTAAGTACATTGCGACTAGCGCTCGCCGTTCATCAATAATTATATTACCTGTATATCATTTATGTACCTAGTTACTACGGCGAATAAAAAAATAGCTTGTCATAACAAGCTATTTTTAAATCATTGTAAACAAGCATAGTATACACAGGTAGCTCACTACTTCGCTAAGTACATTGCGACTAGCGCTCGCCGTTCTTCAATAATTATATTACCTGTATATCATTTATGTACCTAGTTACTACGGCGAATAAAAATTCGTACGGCCACAGTTACTATGCAACGGCGGCATGGAGCCACTATTATTATTACTTACCTTTGTATTACTTTCCTGTCGCTAACCGAGCGCAATATTATCACAACATTATGTACCTTAGATTATAAATGGACTTGTGTTTTTGTAAATTATTATTGACATTGTAAAATATTCATTGTTGTAATTATGTACTATATGCCTTTGTATCGCGTAGAGACGCTGGGGGGGAGGTATGTGGGACTACTTTAACTCATCCCACATATGACAACATTAAAATAATTACTCCGCCACCTGAAGCCCCGGGAGAGCTAGGTACGGACGGGAACGCAACTCTCTGGCATTCCACTTTCAACTTTCGACCAGACCACCCACCACTACCACCGTCTCTGCGTTCGCATAACGTGTAAATTCATTCTCGCAAATAAATTCAACAAAGATCGCAGACCTTTATTTTTCAATCATCCGAATTCCTTGAACACTAATTTACGATACCGGCAGCCATCGTAAATTACATACCACACTGCCATACTGGTGACCCCTGTTCACGCTGCCATAAGTTGAACGCAGGATTATGAGGAAAGGCGAAGGTAGGAAGTCTAAGAATTTATATGATATCATTAAAATACTGAAAGAAACAGAGAATGAAGCTCTACCGACATTTGTGGCTCAGAATTTACACAAACTACCGCCTGTCAATTTCGATCACGTAGATGTCACTTGTCTCTTAAAAGATATCACGCCATTAAAGGGTGAATTAACCACAATTCAGTCACAAATGTCCAAACAAAGCGATCTGGAAGTATTGCGCTCTGAAATGGCTCTCCTAAGGAATGAACTGAAATTAAATAAACATAACCGTATTCCAAATCAAGACGAAAATACATCGCCGTCCTTGAACACATTGAAGGTCACCATACCGGTAGCCATAGATAAGAACCGCTCAAACTCACGGTCACCAACTAATGAATTACATTTGGACAACAATGCGCACTGCAGTAATGTGATAACCCCGCCCGCGCCCCTCGCATTAGCTGCCCCACCTGTCATGCACTCTCCTCAATCATGGAATAAAGTAGCGGCGTCTAGCTCTCTCACACAACAGCAACAAGTCATACTACAGACATCACAGGTACATCAACCGGGTATGGATGAACCAGCCAAAGTTGCACGCACACAATCTCACAAAAATACATTTAAACCAGAGACAACTAATTTTAATACGGATGGTTATAAAACCGTTACAAGAAAACTAAGGAGATCGAGAAATATTATTGCAACTGGAACAGCGATGGAGAACTCCCTCAAAATAGCTGAGTTAAAAACAACGCTCTATGTGTCGAGGTTCGACAATAGTGTAACTGAGGACAATATTCGAAACTTTATCAATTGTAAAATAAAAGGAAGTAATATCCAAATAGAAAAAATAATACAACGAAATCCCACGCAGTTTGGATCTTTCAAGTTGACTATACCGAATACGGATTTCAAAACCTACATGAACAAAGAATTTTGGCCGACTGGTACTGTTTTCCGAAAATTTATTGAAAAAAAATATAATGGAAAAGAACAAAATTAAGATAATTTCAATAAACTGCAAAAGTTTTAAACGAAACGTCAACTTCGTTATAGATATGAGCGATATCTACGATGTAATACTTTTGCAAGAAACGTGGTTATTACAAAACGAAACATCGAATCTATCCAAAATTCATCCGAACTTCCAGGGATGGGGTACCTCAGCTGTAGATTTATCAAACGGACCGCTACGAGGCCGACCCTACGGAGGAGTCGCAGTACTTTGGAGGAACGAGCTGCAAGCTTCAATAATACCGTGTGGAGATGACCGCATCGCTGGTATTCAGATAATCACCAACGGAGGGACGATAAGCATACTGACTGTCTACATGCCGGTATGTCACGCGGACAACCTTACCGACTTCACCAATTACCTTTCCAAGATACATACGATCATTCAAGATAACGAACACTCTGAAACCATTGTTATGGGAGATTTCAACGCTCACCCATCCTCCATATTCGGGAAAGAACTCTCTCATTTCTACACCGAAAATAACTACAACTGTATCGATATTGAAAGACTACCGAATGACACATATACATATATTAGCGATGCACACAATACCACTTCCTGGCTCGATCACTGTATATGCACTAATAGTCTTAAGAATAAAATAGATAGTATAAAAATACACTATGATACCGACTGGTCCGATCACAGGCCGACATCTTGCGTAATCGCTGCTGAAAAATTACCTGCAACTATTTTTAATATTCCACAACAGCCTAATAACATAATATGGAGAAGGAATGATAATAAGAAAATCAGTGAATATACGTCTGTAGCAGAAGCATTACTTAGTGTGATCTATCAAAGACACTCCGAATCCATTTGTAATTCGGATTCTATATGTGACAGATGCGACCATATACAAAACATGGATAACATATACACAGACATCGTTGAAGCCTTAAGTAGGGCTGCCAATACTGTATTTCATCGGGAGAACGATCAAAGCGATCCAAAAACACATCGTGACATTGCTGGGTGGAATCAACAAGTTAAGGAACACTACAAAAATTCCAGATCGGCGTTGATGCAGTGGATTAAGAATGGGAGACCATTACATGGTCCCATTGCGGATGAAAGAAAACGAAAAAGGAAGGAGTTCAAAATAGCTCTTAAACACTGCCAAAGCTCTTCTGAACAAACAAAAATGGATGATATCGTAAAATCACTTGACACAAAGCAGTTTGCCCAATTCTGGAAGAAAAGCAACAACCTGATCAAACCAAAAAATCGAATCGCCAGCCAAATTGATGGGTCCACAAACACGGAGGAAATTGCTAATACTTTTAGAAGAACCTTTGCAGATATTTCCGGAAATGAACTACCGTCTGTCCCTGATATTATGGAATATGATGGACAAAACGTTTACCTCTCTGAAAGTAGTATAATGAAGGCCATAACAGGCACCAAGGCTGGTAAGTCTCCGGGACATGATAATCTAAGTATTGAACACATAAAATACGGAGGTAGATACATACCCAAACTATTAAACATACTGTTCAATGCAATACTTAAACACAACCATATACCGGGTGCAATGACGAAAACGATTATAACTCCAATCCTGAAATCGGGACAGCCTGACACGACTAACTCCAGCAATTACCGGCCAATATCTTTAGCAACTATAACTGCAAGATTATTTGAAAGGGTAATATTAAATGAGATACATGATAAACTAATGTCTAAAGATAACCAGATGGGATTTAAATGTAAATTATCCACTAATATGGCAATATATACTGCAAAGCAAATAATAGAATTCTACAAGAAACGAAAAACTACCGTATACGGGTGCTTCTTAGACCTAAGTAAAGCCTTCGACAGGGTTTGTCATAAAACATTATGGGATAAATTGAAAGCTAGGAATATACCTACCTTATTTATAAACATACTATCCCGATGGCACTCCCAGCAGGAAAATGTTTTACGGTGGGCAAGTAAATACTCCCAGCCGATATATTTGCGGTCAGGAGTAAGGCAAGGAGGGTGTATGTCCCCCATTCTATTTAATGTATACATGGACGAGTTATCAAGTCGCCTGGATATCAGAGCGGGCTGTCGTGTTAACAGTATATGTATGAATCATATAAGCTACGCGGACGACATGATCCTCCTAGCTCCGTCGATCAAGGGATTAAGATTACTCCTAAACATTTGTGAAGAATATGGAAAACAACATAATATGATGTACAACCCGAAGAAGACGGAATTGATTGCGTTCCACCACGGAAAAAGTCAAGATACAAGTAAGATGCTCCCCGTATACCTTAACGAGGTAAAAATAAATACATGTTCGAACGTGAAATACTTGGGGCGCATTATTAATGAAGACCTATCGGACGATGGCGATATCGAACGACAAAGGAGAAGCCTAAGCATAGTGTCCAACATGATTGCCCGCAGATTTTTCAAATGCAGCAATACCGTTAAAAAAATACTGTTCAACGCATTCTGTACTGGCCTGTATACGTGTGAGACATGGTGTCACTACCGAACTTGCTCGATGGAACGACTCCGAATTCAATATAATGACGCCTGTAGAATCATATTTGGATACCGAAGATACAGCAGCGCATCGACAATGTTCACGGAACTAGGACTGAATGGATTTGCCGGCCTAATGAGACACCGGGTTACTGGAACCAGGATGCGGCTAATGGCCTCCGCCAATACGTTGGTGACCGCAGCCTACCAGCACCAAGCGCCACTACTGAGTGAGCGCTGGGCCCAAGCTCACTCAAGACCACGCCCTGCATAGTTGTTAATTACTTTGTTGTTAATTTATTCTCTGTCATATATTTTTTTCAATTTCAAATACCTACTGTACAAAAAATATGTATACATATATGGGACGTGTGGGATTGCACTAACCTCCCCACATCCTGGAATAAAAATTATTATTATTAATAAAAAGACAGGTGTATGTGAGTTAGTTAGAGGTTACGTGTATAATATTTGTTTTCTACTGATATAGGTACTAGTCGATTCAGATATTCCAAGAAAACAAGTAAATTTCATGACGTCAGAATTATCGTTCCTGTACTGTGAAGACTGATCAAGAGTCTAAAGCCAGTGGGAATATTAAGGCCGATAAACATGGTAAGAAGAAGAAGTTGGAAAGAGAAAAGCTTGGAAGTTCTTGCTCTTTTTAGATTTGTTCACAAAACAAGAATAATTCATTCGTAACGTTTCTGTTCTGGTTCTGGTGGCCTTTTACCAGAGCAATACTGAGTGCATCTACCACTAAGATGAACATATTTTCCGACTAACGCAAACCCATTAAAAATAACGGGAATGTCATAGAGGCGCCATCTTGTGCTAATATCTACTCGAAACGTGTTTCACCATGAGAAATCGTTGGGAGCGTTGGATGTCAAATTGAACTAATTGGAGGTAAAAATGTGATATCTGTTTTTATACTTCGTGACTCATCTAAATATAAAACACAATGGGGATTTTCTCATTTCTCGACAAATCAGTTTCAATTTTGAAAATTACAAACCTGACCCCGTGAACCCGGGCACCCCTGCCAAGCTACCAAACGTAGCGAATCACTTGGGGTGACCTACGACAGAGGTATTGGTTATCCAATAAATAGTTCCTGGGGTGACGGTACCCATGCCCGCCTCCCAAATTGTAAATTTGCTTCTGACAATGTCTAAGTTCATGCAAATTGCTAGTTTATTAAAGTGATTTTAGTCAGTATTACTTAATCAATACTGTGTACCCTGAAGGTGCAAACTATTAGGAACAGTCCTCTAACACAAGGTCTAGGCATGAATTAATTATTTGGGACATTTTCCACCATAGCATGATCTTTAGCATGGAACGCTTTAACCACGTGAAACTATTTTTCTTTTCTATTCTTTCAGTCTTGTTCATTTACTTGCATTTAAGTAAGTTATTCTATTTAAACAGAGTTTTCCATATGAACATGAAGATTGTCTTTATTTGTCCGCGTTATTATACCATTCGCTGCAGACTGCATTTGGAATTCACTGTTAGAATTCTGTATACAACAGACATCAGGGATCTCCAATCTCAGATCCGCTTTCAAAATAATATAAAAAACAAGCTCAAAACAAAGTGTCTCAAATAAAACCATTTATACAAATTATCATAATGTAACAACACCTTGGTAATGTGTGTAATAATGCGAAAAATATTACATGGTACAAAAATATACAATGCACTTTTATTGTATAAAAGATACGATAGTGAAATGTAATTGTTTTATTTTAATCATTGAATAAGATTTTTGACAGAAACGTTAATAATAATAGTATGGTAATTTATGTAATGATACGAAGTATATTACATGGTAGAAAGAAATACACAATATACTCTTATTAAATAAGAGATTCGATATTGACATGTAATTGTTTTATTTTTCATTGAATACGATTTCGGACATTAACGACTCTCAAACGAAAAATGCGAAGCAGAAAAGAGTCACATTCGGATTCGAAACCAGGTGCTCTTCCTTTCCTAGGAAGTGCTCTAAACATTAAGCTATTCGACAATAGAAACTGTATCATACTTCGTCTAACTACCAACATTACTATCTTCATTTTCAACATGTATTCTTTTTTGAATGTTTTTTGGCTTCTGATTCTACCCGAATAAAATTGAAATCTAGACAGTATCCTGATAAAAATACCTATTTTCTTTTGATGTGTGACGTCTATTGAATTTTTTACTAGTCTTGGATGAATAGTCAATATTTTCATTGTAGAATAAGACCTTTATCAATGTATATAAAAAATATTTCAGATATAGTCAAATTAGCTCAGTGGTCAGAGGCTTTCCCCGGCAAGGAAGAATTCCTGGGTTCAATTCCTAGATGCGATTGAATCTTTTTCTGTCCTTTCTGTTTCGCATTTTTCGTTTAAAAGAATTTAATATAGTCTTCAATGATTAAAAATTTTACAAATTGTGGTTTTACTCATTAAGTTATTATAAAAATATTTTATTACTTTATTAATGGCGATACACGAACGACGAAGTTATTTACTTGTAATCTGCTGGAAGTACACAAGTGAAAGAGGAATTCAGATTTAAAATTGAAGAAGTTATGCGTCAGCTATGTAATATACAAACAAATGTAAATAAATAATTTGCAAACAATAGTAAGATATATATGAAACAATAGTGATGTCTCCTAAAATTACAGATCTTACCGGCTGCGCCAATATTATTTAGTGTTTTGTGTGAGAGGTAGGTAACATATATATATTTTATGACACAACACATGTTCTTCTAGTATTCTTATTCTCTTGTTCTTGTTTATTGTTTGATAATACCGATTTAAATGTCAGAGGAAACATCTAGGTCTGTGAGACAGTCTAGGACTTCAGGCATCGTCTTGTGGACCTCGTCAATCCCGCCGGCGAACGAATGGAGCGAGATTCGTTTGACACATGTTCGGTGTGTCATCTAGGTCTGTGAGTCAGTCTAGGACCTCAGGCATCGCCCATCGACATTCGATGAGCACATGTTCGGTGGTCTGCACCGCACCGCATCTACACTGAGCCGACTATTTAAGGCTGCTTTTATGCATCATGTGGGCACAGCAGCTGTGGGAGCACCTTACCCTCTTGATGGCTGACCAGAGTTTAAGAGGCAGCCAGATCCCAGGATGAGAGAGAGTGAGATCACGCTTCTCTATATAAAAGCTTACTTATTCTATCGTGGCAAATAAAAACACAGTGTCTTCCCTGAGAGGCTGAAGGAAGACAGTGCATTTTTCGTTACTGTGGCAGTATTGTAGTCTTACTCTAACACTAAGTAAATCGACGCGTGTTTTTAGTGCCACAATAATCCTAGTATGTCAATTTTACTGGCAATGAAAATGTCTGTTTTATATTACAAATGTATCTTCACCTAGTCTATATACAGGGTTTTCCAATAAGAGGTGTTATTTTGAATAGCCCGCTATTTTGGTAGATGTTACTTTTGAAGCTGTCATTTTTTAATATTTGACAAGTAAAAACTACGCCATTAATAAAAATGGAACGATACACGCTTCAACAACGCATTGAAATTATTAAAATTCACTTGAGTGAATCAAATGCAAATCATCTTGAGTGATGAGGCCCATTTCCACCTCGGTGGCTTCGTCAACAAGCAAAATTGTCGCATCTGGGGCTCAGAAAACCCAAGAGTTATTGTTGAAAAGCCTTTCTATCTTCAACGCGTGACTGTTTGGTGCGGTTTAAGGTCTGGCGGAGACATTAGACCTTACTTTTTCGAAAATGAAGCTGGAACAACAGTTACGGTGAATGGATTGCGCTATCGAGAGATGATTAATGATTTTTTATGGCCGGAATTGGATGGTATTAATTTGGATAACATTTACTTTCAACAAGACGGCGCTACGTGCCACACAAGCAACGAAACCATTGATCTTTTACGATTGAATATCAAAATAACACCTCTTATTGGAAAACCCTGTAAATAAAGAAGAATGTTTCTTTGTTTGTACCTTATAGACTATAAAACTACTGGACTGTTCTAGCTGAAAATATCAATATTTGTTTTTTATTAGTGCCAGAAGTCTTTAAAGAATAATTTGAATGGTGTAAGAAGTCGGGGATGCTGGAGAAAGACTTAACTCATTATCTATGCACTGGAATGAGATACGGAGTCGAATGAAAGTCGACATAATATATTTTTTTAATAGAAAAAATGTGGATTTCAGGATACTACATGAAGCAAATGGCCCGAGAAAGACATGAATCAAATAATCAACTGAAAAAATACTTATCACAATGCAATAATATTATTGCAACCTTAAAAGTAAACCCAGTTGTCAGGTACTATAGACTTCACAGCCTCAAACCATTTATAAGTCCCCGAGCAACGCCGGGTACACGTCAGCTAGTTCATAACAATATCTAATACTCTCGTCCGCAGTTCTCTTGAAAATATTCCATTGCCCGCTGTATAGGCTTAGTTCGAGACCGTCTCGATCCCCCATACACTGCTGTACACTACGAACTGCGACGTAGTTTGTCGGCCGACAAATATGGGATGTTTGCCAGCGAAGGTGGCAGGTTGCGCCGGTCTCTCTATGCTATCAACATGAATATTGTGCATCTGTCGAGAGAATTAAACTAGGAGTAGGGGTGAGATAACTAAACACAAAGAATTTCTAAAGTGGCACCTATTAAGAGAAGTTCTTAAATTAAAACAGTGTCATACTTTTTTTAATTTAAATATTGTGCGATAAAAAATGTTATCTCTTCACTCATGATATACCTCTAAAACCCCTTTTGATAGAACTCTAAAATCATTCTGGAATCTTGAAAGTATATACTTGCTTTTGATGATGTAAACATTGTTCATGAAACATGTAGAGGTTATATACATATTAAAGTGATGTAAAGAAAGTTATTTGTGTATTATTCTAATACGTTGGAATACTTTCGTTTTATTTTGTTTAGATTGGGTGAGGCAAACTTTAGTAAAGTTAGGTTACTTTTGCTTTATTTTTCATTTACGGGAAACCAATAGTCACATTTTATCAGTTTGTACATGTGTATTATAGCCAATATAAAACTAATTTTCGATTTACTCCTCGTAACTTTACCTCTTATAATATAAAAATTAAATCCATAAGAAAATTAAATTATTAAAACAAAAACGAAATGAAAATGTCAAGTCACAATGTGTCGGCTTCTTTTGAAAAGAAAAGAAAAAAAAACAACAAAAAAGTGATTGCAAGGTTAGGTGAAAAAAGAATGGATTACGTTCAAACCGAAAAATCATAAAACTAACATAATCCAACTAAAGACACTTCCTGTCACAACCCTAACAGTACGTTATTCTAAACTAGGATTTTATCAGTAAAACAAAATGGATTTACTTAAAAACACAAAGCACTTACAACAGTTACAAGTCACCTAGCAAAAAAACTCTTACGCAAACACCTACGTAATTACTTCCAAATATTTTATGAGAACTCGCTTTTGAGGAAGTGCGGTAGTTTTGCCAGAAGTTAAGAAAATGTTTTTTTAAATTGTGTTTCACTGTGTTACGCTACGTTTGTTATAATGGGGATTTGTTTACAGGCGTTGTGAAATAAATTTCACTGTCCATTAGCGAATGCACACAGCAACGAGTAAAAGCACACAAAAATGTCATTTCTACCAGAACTAAAATATATTACAAAAATTTATTTTATTTCTCACAAAGTGTTTAACTAAACAAGTGCAATTTTCAGCGTGAGTGTTAATAACGAAACATATTTTGTGCTAATCATAAAAATAAATTTTCGACAATTTCGCAAAGCCTTAAATTAGTTAATTTTGCGATAGTATATAAATATAGCAGTCAATAAAAATGTGGCTTTGGAAAATGAAGAAAATGTTATTTCTTGTGCGGAGTGTGATTTAGTTAAATATGACCGAAAGCAATAGGGTCTCATTAATTAAGTTGGCAGAGCAACCCACCGGCAAGGCGTAGATCCTGAGTTCCAAGTCTTAGATGACGAATTTAATTTTTATCCTAATAATAACAATCGTTAATATTATCTTCAATAATAAAATATTACAACTGGAGGTTTTACTCATTAAGTTATTCCATAAATAATAAATATATTCATCCTAGACTTGCAGAAAAGTCAGTAGATGTCGCACATAAAAAAGGAAATATTTATCTAAGACAAATATTATTGCATTTAGTTTGATATGAATCTTGCGATTATACTTAGCCAATTAAAATGCGCGTTTAGAAAATGAAGATAATCGCTAATATTGTCTTCGATAATTAGTAGAATTAGTTTGATCTAAGTTACAAGGACAAAGAAAATCCTTTGATTTAGTTATCCAAAATTAAATTTTAAGTATTATAAGGGTTGACACATCCCATTATTCGCACCAAAATCTATGTTTGTTTAAAAGATTTATCACAAAATTCCAGGAATTCCTAAATTCCCGAATTTCCGATTCGTTAATCCCTAATCCAGGGATCGGCAAATCATGGTTCACGAGCCAGATCCATCTCATTGTATACCTAAGCAAGCAGAACAGCGATCTCACATTAGATCTTGATATGATACAATACTTTAACTTTACGACCCTGGATAAAAGAAGACAATTTGCTGACTTAAATGTCTACACAAAATTATTCATGACAAGCTTGAAACAACTCATTATGTGAGCAATATTCTTATTAAAGTTCCTAATAGACGTAATCTAAGGAGTCAGAATATATTCCATCTAGAATTATTTAAGAACAATATTCCACTGTCTCGAATGTGTCGTCTGTACAATTCTATTGAGTGTAACTACATAGATATATGCAAATAGTCTCACTTATTTTAAAAAACAAATTAGCAGTAGATGTTTGTTTGTTTTTTTTTTATATACTCTATTTGTTTTCTGTTTTATTTTTGTAGCTTTTGTTTTTTTTGCCTTTGCTCACGTTTTTCTGATTATATTTTTTGTTAATACATAGTGTATAATGACACTTAAACTGTGCATGATGTGAACATTTTTAAGTGGACTGTTGTCATATATTTCCTTTTTTGCAGCGCTTATCTAATGATTTTTTTTCATGTTAATAGTCTGTAAATGTTCCTAAACAATAAATTTAAAAAAATGATGAAAAATTGACATCCGAGATGATTGCAACCAGTCTCCAGCGCTGCGACAGACTGAGCTAGCCCGAACCAACTCATTCAGTTCCTGACTGCCGAGGTTACCACACCGCGCGAGGTGCTCCCATGATCGCTCACCACCTTCTAGTTAAATTATCAATATTAAATTGTGTGTGTTAATTGATTGTAAATATACGTGTAATCGGTGGCGTTATATTTTGATGTATCAATCATAACCCATACCTTTATATCTATGCATGTTACTCTACCGTTGTATGTGTGGGCTTCAAAACCATTTTTTATGGTTTACCAACCTAAAAAGTGTCAGGTAACAGCTTTAAGAACCACTTTACTTGTTAATTAGTTTGGCATCTAGTAAAAAATCTTATTTACATATATTAAGTTTCTGTTACGACAGTATCAACATAAGAAGATATTAAAGTCAGAATAGTATTTAATTAAGTCTCCTCTATTAAATTGTTTTTCACATAGCGGGGGGCGGGGGGTAACGATGTTAAATTCTTATTGATGAGGATGCGGAAATGATATTAGGATGCGTCTTAAATTACTCACTCGAAACAGAATCAAGAGGGTTTCTAACCTCACTGGCAGATTTGGGTAAAGCGGGCGTACGCGCATGCGCCCCAGTGTGGCGATTAAATAAATAATGCCTGCGCCTAAAATAAAATTACTAATTGTATCAAACAAGTATTATTTTTTGTCTAGTCTGAAGTGAAAATAAGTTACGTTATTATTTATTTTTATTTTTTCATTTTAATTTAAAACATCTAAACTCAGAACAATAGGGTATTTGCCTGATTTTGAATAGGGAAAAAATCTAGACGCCGAGATAATTCATTTAAAATATTTTTTCACTTTTTATAAATTCTTATTCACTTTTTCAAAAATGTCTATTTTATGTTTTTTTCCCAATCCCATGCAATATGGGACTTGGGACAAATTTTATATTGCTAAAACAGTTTTATTTTATATAATTATACGTAGAATTAATATATCCTCTTTTAAAAACGGTGAAAACCGTAAGATACGTAAATGCCCCGTAATTTGTCGGCGGATTCTGACAGAACTTAACGGCTGCATCCGGACAATTCCGGACAATCCGGACTGTTACCACTGCGGTATAAAAATTATTTCTAAATTGGGATGTGCTAATTTCATACCGACCTGAGTGAGATCAACCTTTCTCTTAACTGTCAGAACAGAGGTACGCTATATGCGCTGCGTATCATGTTTTTTGTAAAGCGTTTTGAAATATTATTTTTAAAAGATATGGCGCCCCTCTCTAACTCTTATATTAAATCATTACCGAATGCTAATTATGTTTGAGTTGGCGGCGGGTAAAACAAAAAGGTTCCCTAATCCCCCTACGATTGGTCAAATAGATTGGTATAAAGGACCCATCCTCCTGCTCCCGGTGCGATCCTCAGAAGCCGGCCTCGTCTTCCTAAAGGAGTTGGAAGCTGGAATGCGGTTTTGAGCCCGATTGATTGATGGAGGGAGATTAATGCTCCTCTGCAAATGGAGGTACTGACGGAAATAATACCATTAACAGGTTAGGGGGTTTTGGGGTAAAATAAACAAAGTATGTTTTTATAAATTAAGCTTATTGGTTATTTAAAAACTTTAGCATTGCATTTTCTGTCCGAAGGTCGGAGTATTTTGCAATAAAATCTAAATAAATGGAATAATTCTGAACGCAAAACTAAAAGATTATCATAAGACATAAATATACAATTTAACATTATAAATTTTTTTCAACAAATTTTTTAAATTGTGGACTTTACCTTTTTACTAAAGTTACTCCTTACAAAAAACTCTCCTTTAATTAGACAAATTTATAATAAATATTTCAGTCACCTAATTTTATTCGTTTCATTTAAAAATTGTTAGTAAAAAATTCACGTTCAAGTTTCATAATTTTTCTCGTATTGCTTTTGGGACTTTAGGTTTCATAAAGGTGTACATTTTATTTCGCCTTGGTTAACTTCTAGGAGTGAATATAAAGCGTGGCAACTTCTATTTCTTACATCGTTTAGATCATATTTCCAACCACGACAGTAATGGAGACACAGTGATTTCCACCATATTGACCATATGAGCCGTTCCCAAAAGCGAACAAATTATCGAGATATTAGTGCATTTGAAAAACCGAAAGATGTTCTACCATCTCCAGAAAAATTCAACTCCATGGGAATTACTGATGACTGTTCTATAGTGAAGTGTTCACGAAACACTAATACAAAACGTTTTAAATGCATTTTAATAAAATCTTACTTGCATTTCAGTTTTTTGAAGTAAATGTAGGGTTAAACTATATTGTTTGTAGATTTGAGCCACAGTCCCCGATGGTGAGAGATGTTCAAAGATCTGTCAAGGGAGGCTGCAAAAGTGGAAGACGACAGCCGTTAATAAAAGAGCCAATCAATAGTGATGAATTCTTATCACAGTTGCTCAATACTTAATCTCCGGTAACTTGTTTTGATAGCAATGACGTCTAACTTTAACTTGTTAGTGACACTTGGAACAAAAGGTTAAAAGTACTTGATAAATAACCTGGCGTTAAGACGATTTATTATCTTGGGTGTACTTTCTTGTAATGCTAGGCAGATTAAACGATAAATTCTCATCTGTAAATAGTATAAAACATAGTCGCGTCTGTCTATTTGTGCGTTTAGTTCTTCTAAACTACGCAACGAATTTTGATAGAGTTTTGCACTATAATTAAGAGAATTATTTCCGAAAGGTTTTCCTAAATAATACATGCATATTATAGTTGTAGAAAGTAGATAAAAGTCGATTTCTTGTAATCAAGTCGTAAAAAATATATTTTCGGGCGCTTACATTGCTAAAGTTGACTAAACGTTTTGAGATACATAAAAATAATGTAGGTACTACGGAATTGTATATCTTTAAAAAGCCTAAACAAAAGTCCGAGATGGTATATCTCTTAAGGATAACCCCCAGCAATGCCGGGTATTAATATATATTGTTTGTTAAATAAATAATTATGGTAATTTGACATGAGTGCTGTATAATTTGTGTAAATATATGTATGTGGTTTCCTAAGATTTTTTTCATTTGTTTTTTCAATGTTTCTGGCTTTCACTCTTCAAGGATATTCTAGGTCATAATTTAGAATTGTGGAGAGAAGGTAAGCGAATAATTTAATAATAATAATAACGTAAAAATAAATAAGATTTTATACAAAAGTTACTTTTATGTGTTTAATGACGCACTCTAATTAACGTTTTATTTATTATGACATCTTTAACGATTTCAAAATGTCAGACGCCTGCGCAACAAAATTTTCACAAATATTTCTGCAATATTAATTATCAAAAATATAAAATTTCGTTTGTAATTCCATCTGTATGTCTGTAAATCCTCAATTAACTGTAATTTAGTGAACTCTAGAACTTGGATTTTCTTAGAACATAAGCGTAATTTTCAAAACGGGAACTGATTGTGTAACATTTCAGAAAAGCGATAAAGTTAGTATGAAAATTGTTTTATTTAAAAAAAAATCTATTTTTAAGATGTGTAATTCTTTCGTTAAAATTATTGACAGAAATTTGATAACGGTGCTCATTCGAAAGATAAATTTCCGATCGTTTCTAAAATTGACAATGTTTGTATTTCAAAGGCGATGATTCTTTGGGGATCAATGGTGAGGCACGAAATGAAAGAAGGTTGTGAAGGTCACATGTGTTTTATTGGTGAGTCAGTAGCCGTGACAAGGAGATGATGAAGGACAGATGTAGAATACTCCGGTTGCTGGCTGATGATGTGCTGGTCAAGCGCGGGTCAGTGAGTCGACGCCGGGCGCTGATGACCGGGACTCGATATAGGTCAGGCACTGGCGAAGAACGTAGGTCTTCAGGCACTCCAGTGCTGACGAGCAGGCCGAAGGTGCGGCAGACCTTGTGGGCAGTTGAACGGGAACGGCGTGACCAGTGAGGATGCAGCGTGTCCTCGTGGTGGTCATGATGGCGTGGAAGAAGCGCTGGTCAGAGACACTGGAACCAGGGCGCTTGTAATCCGATGTAGCGCTGGCCATGGACACGGCCGAGGCGCTAAGATGATGTCCCGATGGAGTCCATAATGATAGGGGCGAAGCCGGGTAGGTACGTGTTGTCCACCGCGCTAGTAAGAAGAGCGCGAGTGATCACTCGTTGATCCTTCCTTGTAGGCTGACGGCTGAACGGTAACTGATGACTGACTGACTGACTCGCTGCGTCGGGCTTATTTATACTTGACGGCCGACGGTAGCAGTGGGTAGATAGATGGCAACTAAATTGAAGACACTCGCTCGATCTGGATCATTCGCGAACTTTCGACGGCTTGGCAATTATGCCTAGGCGGCAGACTCGTTCCTTCTGGCGAGTTCTCGTAATGTGTAAGACTGATAGCGTCATAGTATTGTCGCGAGTAGATAGAGTACGTAGATTACTTTGTTTACGATTTAACGAGCAAATAGCAAGTAGGTACCTAAGTAGCAAGTAGCAGTTTATTATTAATTATTTAATCTGGATAATTCGACGCCACAGACACCCCCTTCCCAGCAGCTTGGCTGAGGGCTGCGATAGAAGAAATAGCTCGGAAACGAACGTCTTTTAAATTGTGACACTTCATAAAAAAAAAATTTTGCAAAAACACATGTTCACAACACAAGCTAAAGATTCACTCAGATAACCATGGTGGCACTATTATCCGCGCTTGTGCGGAGATGGTCTGGTGCGTGATGCTCCGTGATGCCTTAACTGATCACCCATTTTGAGACGGGGCTGCAGAATCATGTCGGGTTGCAGATCACGTCGGGCTGCAGATCACGTCGGGGTCACCACTTTGGGGATCAATGGTGAGGCACGAAATGAAAGAAGGTTGTGAAGGTCACATGTGTTTTATTGGTGAGTCAGTAGCCGTGACAAGGAGATGATGAAGGACAGATGTAGAATACTCCGGTTGCTGGCTGATGATGTGCTGGTCAAGCGCGGGTCAGTGAGTCGACGCCGGGCGCTGATGACCGGGACTCGATATAGGTCAGGCACTGGCGAAGAACGTAGGTCTTCAGGCACTCCAGTGCTGACGAGAAGGCCGAAGGTGCGGCAGACCTTGTGGGCAGTTGAACGGGAACGGCGTGACCAGTGAGGATGCAGCGTGTCCTCGTGGTGGTCATGATGGCGTGGAAGAAGCGCTGGTCAGAGACACTGGAACCAGGGCGCTTGTAATCCGATGTAGCGCTGGCCATGGACACGGCCGAGGCGCTAAGATGATGTCCCGATGGAGTCCATAATGATAGGGGCGAAGCCGGGTAGGTACGTGTTGTCCACCGCGCTAGTAAGAAGAGCGCGAGTGATCACTCGTTGATCCTTCCTTGTAGGCTGACGGCTGAACGGTAACTGATGACTGACTGACTGACTCGCTGCGTCGGGCTTATTTATACTTGACGGCCGACGGTAGCAGTGGGTAGATAGATGGCAACTAAATTGAAGACACTCGCTCGATCTGGATCATTCGCGAACTTTCGACGGCTTGGCAATTATGCCTAGGCGGCAGACTCGTTCCTTCTGGCGAGTTCTCGTAATGTGTAAGACTGATAGCGTCATAGTATTGTCGCGAGTAGATAGAGTACGTAGATTACTTTGTTTACGATTTAACGAGCAAGTAGCAAGTAGGTACCTAAGTAGCAAGTAGCAGTTTATTATTAATTATTTAATCTGGATAATTCGACGCCACAATTCTATGAGAAACATATATATTTTTTAAATACCCCCGGCTTCACAAATCCTACAATTATAACGTCAAATATAATTATAATTAATTTGTACACGATGGTAAAACCCTATGATAATTTTGACTTTAAAAATGTTTGATTTTATATTTCATGACATCTATTTCGCCTTTTGACGACTGAGGATTTCATCACACAGTTTGATTGGTACCTACCTGAAAGCGGCAGTAAGTAAATAATGTTTTAAAGCTTCTATATTCATTTAGTTCACCGAGTGTATCCGACACGGACTCACAGCCGGACTCTAATAAATTATTCTACGGCGACCAGCGTGCATTTAGAACGAAGTGATTTGCCTTTCCCCCACATACAAAACATTACGGCATTTCCCGCCAAGGTAGGCAGAAAGAATTGAACTTTCCCGCATTATTATCGGTGGCCTAGTGCACAAATCTACTAAGTGCAATTAAAAAAAAAGAATACTACAAGTTAATTTAAAAATGTAAAGCAACAAAATTAATGTGAATTTACGCTTTTTAACTATTCCAGGTGTAATAAAGAATGTAATTTTCTATGAAACATCTATTTACAAAGCGAGTTATTTAGATAAACGCAATATAAAACAGTTCATTGTTTTTAGTTTATACTGCACTTAACACGTGTCGGCGCTAGGTCATTTATATATTTAATTACAAATATATTCACCAAATTCACAACAAATATCGACATCTTTAATATAAGTTTACCTGTATTTAAGAAATACCTGAATTATATTTTTGTTTGGTATAATATTATTTAAGAGAATCGCGTAGCATCGACCGATTGCATATATTTTTATGTTCTTATTGTTCACTTGTAAATTATGTACTAAAACCGATATTATAATCATTAAATTTAAAAATTGTTTTTTTTTTAATTTTTTTTATTATGTAGTATACTAGCTGATATATATACCCGGCGTTGCTCGGGGATTTATAAATGATTTAAGGTAAAATTTTAAGGTGTTTTTAAGATATACAATTCCACAGTACATTATTTTGATGTATCTCATAATGCTGAGAACTAAGAACTGTGGGTGGATTACACTTCATCCCAATGGCATAAGCTAAAAGTCGCTTACAATAATGCTTATCGCCAACTATTCCGCCTACCGAGATACTGCAGCGCCACGGAAATGTTCATGGAGGGACGAGTACACTCTTTCAGAGCGCTTCTCCGCCATCACGTGGGAAGCTTATGGCGCAGACTACGCCAATCAAGTAAAAAAATTATCACTGCCATGGTTGCCTGGATGGAATCCCCTCTGGTGGCCCTCTGGAGACGGGAGATGTGCAAATATCCCCCATAAACGGCTGTTCACTCTCTTTTTTGTGTTTATATTTTATCTTTCTTCACTTAAATTCCGCTTTTTTGTGACTGTCGGAATCACCTATGTTATTACCTGCCTTATTATTATTTTTATTACTTATTATGTATATTATTTCAAATATGGAATGTATTGCATTGCACTACCCCTGCATACATTCTGGAATAAATTCTTATTATTATTATTATTAAAGCAGCGTTAGCAATGTAAGCGCCCGATTTATTTAAAAAACTTGATTATAAACATCGACTTCTCTCTACTTTCTATAAATTTAATATTCATGTATTATATATACACACCTTGTGCAATAAATTTTCTAAATGGCACTGAAAACCCTTTGAAATCTGTTGCGTAGTTTAGGTGAACTAATCGCACAAACAGATAGACGCGGATAGCGACTGTGTTTTATACTACTTAGTTAAAGATACATGTATTACATTTAAATGCAACTTTATATCCACTATTTTTATTTTTAGCTAAACATCAACAAACTATTATTGCCTCTGAATCATGCAGTCAATCACGTAAAATATAAAACCATGTAAAAGAACACCAGGGCGATAATATTTAATAACATAAAATAAAACATTCTAACAGAAGATTTTCTTATAATTTGAAACAAAATCGCCAAAAAAATACAATGGTAATTTCAGAAGGCGCATTTTAAGAAGATGTAATTCTGGCAGTGTAATACATGAAATTCACGCCAGTGTAATTTTTCCGAAATTTAGTTGTAGGTACGTCCGCGAGTCCTAGTTGTCCAATATTTCTCTTTATTTGTGATGAAATAATATCGAAATTCTTATTTGAAAAAATATTTTTTTAGTCTAGGACCTAGAGTCGATCGTGTTATCGGTTGTCTTACATATCGATCGCTCGCTCGCTGACTGTTCACGTATAGATAAAATATATGCATGGTTAAAATTATCAACGTGTCTGGTGCTAGCAATGTGAATGCACGAATTATTGCTGATAATGATAATGTACATTTATATAGCGCAATTTAGTGGTATTTTACCCCAAGCGCTCGTTAGTCTAATTGCTTAACCTGCAAATAGCACTAATTTATTGATAAATTATAATCTCCTCAGAAGTGTTTCAGTACTTAAAATAACTCCCACAATTGGGCACAAATAATTTAAGTTCCTGATTTTCTACAAAGTTATTACCCTGGGGTATTTTTATGACTTTTTAGAACATAGTACATCGATAGCAGTAGAGTGTTTTTGTGATCTTTAAGACTTTCCATTTTATTTTGTATTACGGTGAGATATATGATTTAAGCAATAGCAGTATTATATTATTAGATGCTTTGTATTTGCATTTAAAAGCTTACGATACGACACTTTCCAATAATTTTAATATATTATCCCAAAAAGTCATCGAATGCCATTGCTTGCTTGTTTGCAAAGAACTTGTCAAAATTCGTAACTTGTTTCATGAAAAGCAAACAAAGGGCGAGAAAACGTTTTTAATAGTTTAATGTGTTTTTTCGTTTAGTTTCTTATTTTTAGAGTTTACAAGAAAAAATCGTTAAAATTTCCTGAATTTTTGAAATCAAAATTTAATTATAAAAAATCAACCGGGAATATTTCTAAATAAATCATTAATCTGACAGACCATTTAAAGTGACGTCAAAACTAAATCTTAAAATATCCGAAGGGTTAAAATGAACTGAAATGTTCCTTATTATCCCTAACTGTCGGATTTAAAACTGAAAATGTAATTCCTGAAAAAAAGCTTCGCTGTACGGCAGCTGAGAAAACCTAGTTATAGGTTAAAATATCGTAAAAGTTTATCCTAAGCGTTTTTGGTTACGATTCATTATGATATAATCACTGGTAAGAGTGTACGAAGTAACTTCGTATAATTAGAATTATCCTAATTACGTACGTTAAGCTATCATATTCCAAAAGCAGACAATAGGATTTCCACTGTATGTTGTATGAATGTATCGCAGGCATTGTGATGGACCGAATTGCCAACAATCGGTCTTACCGCTACTGTACGACGTGCAGTCTCCCGCCCGCCACACTTGTGTTGTTGTAAATCTGAACAGTGTATGGGCTGGTGTACATAATATTACATTGGATAAAGGACGACGGTCATTGTTTCAGATGAAAATCTACTAAATTATGGCGAAGCATGTAGGCTGTTTACTGGATTCGCCGTATGTGAAAGCAGAACTCACTATGATAAATTAATAACTGATATTTTAGATGCTTATCTCATGTGTGATCAACGTAAGATTCTGTTGATTACATAGAATTTAATTTATTTATAATAAACACGACAGGCAGAGAGTAAAAAATGACAAAGGAATGATGAAGACTTAATTCCAACCGTCCAATAACTGCGTACAAAAATATGTAAGAGTAAAGCAATAAGTTTGTCAAACAACAACAAAACAAAACAATAACAACAACAACAACTAAATCCACCAAAAAAACAAAAAAAACGACAAAACAACAAAAAAAAAAAAACAACAAGAACACAACAAAACAACAATAAAACAATTCATATATAATGGGTGGCCCAGTACAAACGACCCAGAAGTAAAGATTTACCTAGGAATAGTTGGATAAATTGCCTTGAAGTGGACTGCAGCAGGGTGAGAAAGACTGAGGACAGGAGATGATTTCTGCATTCTCACAACTCATCCATAAACAGCCTCGTCTGGTATGACGAATAATATTTTTTTTTGTGAAAAATCACCTCACTTGACTTCCTTCACTCTATCTAGTAACGTATAAACATATACAGAAAACATATTCATTTGGCTGGTAACTTCAGATAAACACAGTTTTACGAATATGATTTAAGATTTTCACGGCCAAAAGTATTTTTGTTATTTGTTTTTGAGGTGTTATGCCGTGTTGCGCTAACTCCTTATTTAGCTAACGTTTCGGACAACGTTACAGTGTCCATCATCAGGGCAGATGTGTTTTGCATGGCAGACAGTTTTACAACATTAAAAAAATATCTAAAAATTGTCTGATTCTACAGTTGCAATTTTATCCTCTTTTACTAATAATATTAATTTTATTTGAAAGTTAGTGGCCAAAATAGATTCAATATCGAAAATTATATTAAAATGATGTTTAAAAGTTAAAGATTCTAATTACCATTAGAAATTATCAATACTTATTTTAATTTTTGACATATTTCGCGTATTGTGAACGGTTTCCGACTATTTGTATAGCAGTAGCTCGACGCATTTGTGTATGAAATATTTAACCTTTTTAATAATATATATATTTATATAATCAATAAACTCAAACAATTACTTAGCATTAATAATTACTTAAATCACTTATGTGATTTGAACCAAACTAAATGGGCAAACTCAAATAACACGGAGAAAACTTATTGATGATACAGTTAATTTTTTTAAATCTGGTCAAATTATTAGTTTTTCTGCTAAAAACGGTATTACAGGTCTTTAACGAATGAATTGACAGAGTTCCTAACAAAATATCAGTTAAAAGCGAATGTTTTATGAGGACGGCAGAACTTGAAATACTTGGCAGACTTAATAAAATAATTAATAATGATATCAACATATTGATATTGTGGGATTCCGTTATGATATTTACCAGAAAAAGAACACATATTATCGATTTATTTTGAATTACTAATATTTTATCCGGAAATTGGCATGCTGTAACTTTTTTAACAGGACTTTTTTCTCCGTGCATAAGTAGTAGATTTTCTCCATAATAAAATAATATGAACATCTAAATTCAACAACCCATGGTAACTCATTTTTAAAAAGCAGTGGGCTTTATAGTCCGATGCTCTGCATGCCTTTTTATGAAACACATTGCTCTGAAATTAGGCTCCTAAAAATATGATTTACCATACGTAAAACGTAAAACTAAAAATACAGTATTGCCTATGGTCAAATTTTATAAAAATTCTCAAAAAAACTTAAGCTGCTCGATGGAAACATTGGCAAACCTGATGTTCAGGATGTATTAAGTTTTGTTTCCCCGATAGTTTCGCCAGAGATAGGTAGCAAAGGCTTTTTATTTTTCCAAGAGACAGGACCAACCTGCCAATGATTATACCGCTGGGGAGAATGACTACGCTATTAAACCACCATTCTTCTGAGATCGACATTTTTTAGTTCAACCTCAGTGAATTCAAGATTGGAACTATTTTTTTAACACTATGCTTATTAATTGTAAATGTTACTGGAATCACTGTTTTTCACAATAAATATCAAATAAAATTTAATTCGTAAACTGATCAATTTTAAGCAAATAATTTTATTTTAATTCTACCTTGTATTTACGACATTGCAATGTTTAGTAATTTGTTGTAGCATGAATCCCCGATGGCATCCATCGCATTCTGCAGCTCGCAGCCCGAAGCTCGAAGCCTGAATGGGCCGGGCCCGCTGCATTCAGTCCGTGTTGTGAAGGGAAGCTTTAATTAGTTATGCGGGGTGCAACCATACTGCGCCAAACTCAACTCATAATATCTTTGACTGTACAACAGCAAATGCCACAATACTTAGGGTTGCCAACAATGAATGATTTACTACACTGCATTTATTTTTATAAATAATGTTTGACAAACTAACGATATAATCTTAATTTTTAATCAGAAAATCAGGTTGTTGATCTGTCTGAAGCAGAAAAATTTAACGAACAGTGAGCTCTGAGTTCACTAAAATTACATTGCTTAATGTATTTCTATTTTCTATCAACGCAAATCAAAGACATTTCTTGCTTTAGCTATGGAGTTTTGAAAGAAAATATAAATCTCAAAAGATAATTGCATTGTGCTCATTGTTTGTTCCATATTGTTTAATTGTTCAGTAAGTAATTTATTTATTTATTTATTAACGGACATCGTCCAAATTACAAAATAATAACAGGAATACAGTAAAATGAAAAAAAATACAGTGTGTGGCAAGCCTACGCACGACGGAAGTGAAACTTTTATTATTCTTCTCTCTCTCTTTTCATTTCATTCTCTCTTTTTTTCTGTCTATTGACATATTTTTAAGTAGCATATGATAAAAAAAAAATTAAAAGTTATAAAAATATGGGATTTGAACCCGGGTCCTGCATAACGAGTGTCGAACGCTCTGTCTCTAGACCGCGAGGAGAGATATTTCGCGCGATGCGGCGTCATCGGCCTTGATTAGTAATTTTAATGATTCAAAATAAAAATAATTAATCAAAATACCGAGCGACTCTACCGGCACGATTTGTAATCTATATTTCGACCAAAATATCATATAGGTACCGTAAAGTAAATTAAATTTAAATTAACAAATTTATCTAATTTTTTACTACATTATTACAAATCGTTGATAAAAAAAATTAAAAGTTATAAAAGTATGGGATTCGAACCCGGGTCCTGCATAACGAGTGTCGAACGCTCTGCCTCTAGACCGCGGTTATTACGTATTCGACCAAAATATCATTTCGTCAAAATATCTAAAAGTCGCAGCACGAGAGCATTTTATCACTTTAAAAAAAATTATTATTAAAAAAATCACAAAAAAAAAAAAAATAGTTAAAGCGGGGATCGAACCTCGGTTCTTCACGACGACAATCGGGCGCTCTGCCTCTAGACCGCGAAGCTGAGTTTGGAGAGTGACCTAAAGTAGGTATATAATATTGGCTAGGCTCCTATAGCGAAATGATCACGGTTTTTCATGACGGTCATGAGTTGGTTTTACTCCTGTCCTCGAAATTGCATAACGCGCGTAAAGAAGTTTCACTTCAAAATACAGGAGTAGACAAAGGTACATGAAAGCAAAGACATAAGGCAGATATAATATAAGAAAATAAAGTGACAAGTCGAATCAAGTCAAGACTAAGCCGTGGGTAAGGACCACAGGACACTTATAATATTCCGTCACTTGTTTAGCGACTGGCAAAAATCATTCAGACTTATCCCAAAAAAGTTGGGGTTTTGACTTGAGTTGACCAGTCTACACATTCTGGACAATTGTGAATAATATTCATAATTTGTCGAATGATGGTTGAGGAAGAGCAGTTCATTATTTCCGAGTCTGTGCGAGGGGATATTGAAAAGAATGAGTTGCAGTAGAGTAGGTAATTTAAACTTCAGGCAAACACAAACGCCAGAGGAAGATTTGTGCACTTCATACCAGTGGAAAGTTGGTTACAATATTATTGCGCGGACAATTTAGATGAGAAAAGACACGATAATGCTAATTATTTGCGTAACGCAATTTGTTTGGTCCATATTGTTTAATGGTTCAATAAGTGAATATTTTTCTAAAATGGTGTAAGTATGATGGTGTTATCTGAACTTCAAACTAACACAAATGGCAGGAAGATTTTTTTCACTTCATGACACTGGAAAATTGGTTACAACATTTTTGCAAAGTCAATTTGTATTAAAAATATAGGAGCGATATGTCGTGGGAAAACAGCTACGATGCGGAAACAATTAAGTTAGTTAGGTTGAATTAGGTGACAGTTACCTATTGTGAAAACATAACCTAATCTTAGTTTTTCAAAATAATGCGGATCGATGTTTTATAGGGACACTTTTTGAAGAAGCAGTAGACTTAAAATTAGTTTGAAATAAAATTTGAAAATTAAACATAGTGGACAGAATAGACATCTCTGGTCAGTTTTGTATACATTTTGTTCTGCAGGTAAGTGATGATGAATTACAGTCATCTTTGCATCAATCAGCTGGATTCATCCGAATTATATCGTTTGATAAAAGAGGGCACCACTATTCCTGTTTGGTCGATTTAAGACTAAAGGATTAAAATATTTTTGTCACAATAAAGTGACAGTACTTTAGAATTACAATGTGTTAATTCTTTTTTATTCTAAATTCTACTCTCTTGAGAGCTGGTCGTGGCAGATTATAATTTCATAGTGCGAATGCAAGTATTATTGTGCCGATTGCTGTCCGCTGCCGAATTTGAAGATTAAGGAGCTAAACTCAATGCGAGTGATATTTTTGGTGAGTCTTCTGCTTTTATGTATTTCGTGGCTGGATTATAATTTGTTAACTTTCCTGAAGAGTGAATTTTGTAATCAATCCATTTTTTTCACAGGGAATTAATTATTCCCTGATGGTCTGTGTTACTTACAAGCCAGATCATCACGACTTTTTAAAACCCTGACTTGAATCAATTTGCAAAGTAGGTAATTTTTTTTAAAAGTATTAAGTAAGTAGTTGTGTTCATTTTTCAATAATGAAGTCCGCGGTAAGCGTTCACTAAAATAATTTAACTGCCTTAATTTTGTATTCAATAATGATCTCAATAAAAACCTCATTCGGATAATGGACTCGCTGGCTGGTACACAAATTTGATATTTTTAGTACTTCCGATCTTTTGACTGCGATAAAATGGGATTTATTTTTAATAAATCTTTTTGATAATTTATCGGTACTGTGCCAACCTTGGGGTCATTTTCAAATTGGAACGCCGTGCTGTGTTTATTTATTCCCAAAAATAATTCCATTTAGGTTTATTAATATTTATTGCACAAAGTGTGACGTGTGACAGCCATGAGCCATGCAAGTTGACAAAGTGCGACATCCTGATTGTAAATGCGCCGCAAATTCGTCGGCAGCTCGACTGGTAACTGGCGCCAAATTCCGCGGGAATAATTCGCGCCAAAACCGCCCCCACCCCCACCCCCAGCTGTATCTTGTCAGGCGCCACTGCTCAATGCTTGGACCCAAACGGTGACATATACATACATGTCACCCTTGCCGCCGTGAGCTCTGTTGCGACCTCTCTTTCAGTCACATGCGTCGTGTATAAGAATGAACGAGAAGTTTCAACGGCCAGTATGTTGTTGCCGCGGAGAAATCCGTTGTAACTTCCCTTTCTGTTGCATGAGTCGTTTGTGCGTATGAGAAAGAGGTTCAAACGGAGCTATCAGCGGTATGCCAGTACTTGTTACTGCTGGAAGGCATTCAGTAATATAATATTGCGGAAGCCGCATTTGCACCGCACAGTAAATTAATTGGTTGTAAGTTTCATGTGGACATAACGACTGAATCATAGGGAGTGAATTGTAGAACAGGTTTGTTATAATTTGAAAATCTATGCTCTCAATAGTTTCACAATCTACAAAAACATTGCGAATACCATCTTATTATGAGGAATGACGAATGCAAGATAAATTCCTTTACTTTGTAGGATCTCATCTAGAATTTGAATATCCTTATTCTATTATTCTTTACATGAGAAGAAAAAAAATTGACGCACTATTTCTTTATAACATCGTGAACTGCCTTATTGACTCACCAGCTCTATTAGAAGAGATTGTATTTCGTTGCCCTGAACGCAATACCAGATCGAATATTTTATTTTAAATGCAACAATTTAAATCAAAATACGCCCAAAACTCTTTAGCCGTATCTGAAAATTTCCCAAGAGACATTGATATTTTTCACTATACCCTTAAAATTTTAAAAATCAAATTTTCTTAACAATGTATTTAAACCAAAACAATAGTCATCTATTCTTCTCATATATTTTTTTAATAATTTTAATTGACGACCGGCATAGTCCAGTGGTAACGCATTGGACTGCCATTCCGAAGGTCGCGGGTTCGAACCCGGCGTGCGCAAATAAATTTTATTTGATTAATTTGTGTTATATCACAATTAATTAATTAAAATAATATATAGTATATTTGCGGCACGTTCCAGAGTGGAAGATACTACCAGTATCGCCCTGGTGGAAGACCACCATTCAGAATTGAAACGTTGCTCCAAATGGCTTTAGCCGTGTTTAGTGACTAGATCTGAATAGTCAGGTACTTCCCCACCTTCCTCTTTCCCTTCCCCACTTACCTTCAGTCTCACAACATCCCCCAATTGGGGATGCCATAGTCTCACTGGCTCCAGACGGGAGCAGTTGGGACTCTTGTGAGGTATTCACTATAAAAAAAAAAAATTAGTAACCATAAAAAGATTGTAAATGAAAGTAATTTATTTTATTCTCAACATCTTAGATCCAAAATGAACTCATAATTATTATATAAATATACTCAAATCCCCTGTATGGTCACCTATCTATTATACCTGTAACTTACAACGCTTGGAGAAAGTACAAGTAAAGTTACGTAGGTAAGATACATATAAGTTTAGACAATTGATATCCGCTACAGAACATTAATGTCTCTGCTAAAACTATCGCTATTTACCACCCGTAGAATGATTAATACTAATGATACTAAATAATTATAAGCAATAATTAGTCGCCTGAAATATTAATACAAATTAAAAATATCTCCCGAGTAAAAATAAATACCCCCAACGGGAATTGAACCCGTACCTTCTGATGTCCGGTCAGGTACTCTGAACCAATTAGCTTTGTCGGCTTATTTCCAACCCGCCAAATAATTCAATATGTACATTTATTTTTACTCGGAAGATATTTTCAATTTGTATCGATATTTCAGGCGGCTAATTATTGCTTATAATTATTTGTTATCCTATATGCTATGCATAAAACCTTGTCTTATAAACATTAGTTTATCATTTAAAAAATATACTAATGATACTGTTAAATTCAGCTGAGACTTCACTAACAGAGCGGTGAGGGCAATATTCTGTCTTCCGTCTAGAAGCATATATAAATTATAAAGAAATTACAACATATAAAATTGAATATTTTAATTAAATTTCAATTTAAATACAATAATACCAAGTTGCGACATCATTGAGAACATATCGAGAACACGTGTTTTTTTCTTAATAAATATCATGAAAGAATGTGTCAATATCAATATTTGTTTGAACATGTTTTCCGCTGTCCTCATAAAATATTCGCATTAAACTGATTACATTGGTTGGAACTCATTCATTAAAGGCCTGCCTTCCCGTTTTTGAACAGATTTTGAATAAACTATCAGTTCATTATATCAGTAAGTTTTCTGCGTGTACAAAAGCAGCATACTAGTAAGACTTTACGTTATATGTTTTAATTTTTCACTTGTAGCAAACACTTTGTGGGTATACATAATTATAATAATTAAAATAAAATAACTTTGTTTGAATACCACTTTATTGTATATATTTATAACCAACCGGTTTCAGTTCAACCCGAACCTTCATCAGGGCTAATAAAAACATATTAAATTAATTACAGAGGTGTATGGGTACTTATAGTTAAGCTGGAAGAGGGAGAGAGAACATCAACTTTGGTGGGGGTGGAAGACTTAGGTAGGAGAGAGGGGGTTAACATAGGTGCAGGGAATGGAAATATATTTAAAATGGGGCTGTTTGTTAAATCTAATTGTTTATTTAATAAATTGATTTTATTGACTTTAAGGGATTTTTTTATCTCGAGTGCTTCTAAATTGTTGAGGCGTAGACCTATCCCGTTTCTATGTAATACTTCTATACCTGAAGGCTTATCAAATGAGTGATCTTTATCTATTAAATGTGTTGCAAATTCCGAAAAACCTATGTTATTTAAGCATCTCAAGTGCTCAACTACCCGCGTTTGAACATTTCTTGCAGTTTTACCAATGTAAAATGCTTCGCAATCATTACATTTGAGTTTATAGATGCCAGAATGGCTTAAATTATTTTCTTTATCTTTTGAGTTAATTAAAAGTTTACCTAGGTTATTATTGGTATATATATTTTGTAATAAATTCCTGTATAATAGTATCCCCAACATCGCAGTAAATAAAAACCACGGTTGGCGTAGAATTTTATACATTAATAATTTCTCGTCCTCATGTGTTTTAAAATTTCCAACAGAAATTAAAGCAGCTTTTTATACCAATAATAACCTAGGTAAACTTTTAATTAACTCAAAAGATAAAGAAAATAATTTAAGCCATTCTGGCATCTATAAACTCAAATGTAATGATTGCGAAGCATTTTACATTGGTAAAACTGCAAGAAATGTTCAAACGCGGGTAGTTGAGCACTTGAGATGCTTAAATAACATAGGTTTTTCGGAATTTGCAACACATTTAATAGATAAAGATCACTCATTTGATAAGCCTTCAGGTATAGAAGTATTACATAGAAACGGGATAGGTCTACGCCTCAACAATTTAGAAGCACTCGAGATAAAAAAATCCCTTAAAGTCAATAAAATCAATTTATTAAATAAACAATTAGATTTAACAAACAGCCCCATTTTAAATATATTTCCATTCCCTGCACCTATGTTAACCCCCTCTCTCCTACCTAAGTCTTCCACCCCCACCAAAGTTGATGTTCTCTCTCCCTCTTCCAGCTTAACTATAAGTACCCATACACCTCTGTAATTAATTTAATATGTTTTTATTAGCCCTGATGAAGGTTCGGGTTGAACTGAAACCGGTTGGTTATAAATATATACAATAAAGTGGTATTCAAACAAAGTTATTTTATTTTAATTATTATATGTTTTAAGCAAAACGACATGTAATCTACCCTCATGTTCCGCATCTCATGCATTAAGTTTAGCATCTTTCATAAACGTCTGTCTACTATTTACAATAAACTTCAGCGCTCACTCCTTTGACGTTACGATAAATTTTAACATTTCACTGAAACTGCGTCAAAATTGAGACAGTTTTCAGGAAGAGAAAGAAAAACCGACTAAAAAGCTATTCTGAAAGGAATTTCAGAGTGCCTCAATTAGTTTCCACTTGTCTAACTAATTTCTCCTCTGTTATATGTGGAATTCCGGAGGCTATATCTCTGCTGATAATGTGTAGCTTGCGGGGAATTTCTCGAATGTTTTATTGAAAACAATTAGCAACCATTTCGGCTAAGTTTGAAAAATATTGGCAGTCATTCAATTAAGTCTATTAGTTACGTACGTGCTACATTATAAAACTGATCATAAATCTAATTTACCTTTAGAATACTTTGTGTTCCGTCTTATGACCTGTAGAAATGCATTGTATAGCTGTGTTGTAAGTTATCTAAAATTTATTTAGCCAGAAGTTATTTACAACATAATAATGTATAATTTTAACGACATTTTATTTTTTTATTAAAATGATGACTGAACGACAGAGTAATCATCCATTTACAGTACAAGATTTATTATTTAAGGAGAAAAGCTGCGCGGCTTTTTTCATAAATAACTTACATTTGGATTTGAGGACAATATACTGGACCAAACGGATTTTTTTTAATCTAAAGGTAAAGCAAATATCTAATACTGATATGTGCTACGTTAGGGGAGTGAGAACAATACTCAGATAAAATAGATATTCAAAAGTAAATAAAATGATAAAGGAACTAAATTGGCTAACGGTGAAACAGATGTTGACCTTGAACACGATGATATTTGTACATAAAATAGTAAACAACCTGCTACCCAAATATTTTTAAAATAAAATTGTATACAACAAGGACATACACAAACATAAAACAAGGACGTGCAATGAAATCAGGCTACCAAAAAAGGACAAGGCGAATACTCAGAATAGTATACTATATAAAGGGATGAAATACTATAATGCGCTGCCGGAAAACCTAAAGTCTGCCCCAATTGGAAAGTTCAAGATGTTGTGTAGGAGCCACATCAAGCAAGAAAAAATATATTATATTTATAAGTAAAAAATTAATTAGTCATTTGTAAACTTAAATGTACAAATTACTAAAATAAAATTAGTAAATAAAAAATATTTAGTTGTGTTTATAATTATAAAATATAGGCCATTAAATAATTAAGTTTTGCAAAAAAAACCTTTTGATGAAAGAGATAATTAATTTTGGTTTTTCAAAATAAAAATCGTTTCTAATTTGAATCTACGCCAATGGATATTATTTTTTTTATTTAATTTAACTTGCACAGTAAACAAAGTAAAACTGTTAAAACTCTAAAATCACAAACATTGAATTCCATAATGGTTTATATTTTAAAAGATAAATAAATGAGGTAGCCCTTATCTTTGCGAGATATTTGCTATAAATTTGATTAAAAATAAATATGTAGTTTGGTTAGGTATTTTGGTCTCAAATCCAAATTAAAGTTTTGTATAAAAAAGGCCGCGCAGCCGTTCATCTAACACATTCTTAATACGTGAAAGACATGTGTTTAAAATGAGGTTAAAACAGTTAAAATTAGAATGATTACATATATGTACTGTTTTAGAAATTTAATTTAATAGCACCATCCTTCTTGTCATGCCACGTTGTGCTAGAAGACCTGTTTTTTGTTTGTTTTGTGCATTACAGACATTTGTCCATTTACTATGCACATAAGACATAAATTACATATTTAAACCAAGAAAAACAAGAAACTAAAGAAGTAATTAATGGCATTTACATGCTCCTTGAATCCCTCAAGACTATTGTTAAAAATGTCAACAGTCAAACATATTATTTAATATCGCCATACCTCGTGTATGCAGAGCCAGTACGTCCGTTTTGCTATGTGGAATAAATATCAGATCATGGTGCCGTCACTGTCTGTAGTTGTTTGGTACGAATAGCATTACAGGAGGCATGGGCATCACATTATTTATAATTTTTTAATTCGTTACTACAAGGGCCCCACTCCTCCTCGACTGGAGATTTT
The DNA here is from genome assembly GCA_026573805.1 of Hesperophylax magnus. NCBI lineage: Eukaryota > Metazoa > Arthropoda > Insecta > Trichoptera > Limnephilidae > Hesperophylax > Hesperophylax magnus. The sequence continues at coordinate 5,431,665 of JAIUSX010000108.1, forward strand.
GGTAGCGCGTTTTATCGAGCAAATCTTCGATATGCATGAATCGCGGGTGCTCTCCATGCATTTTCACATACAGGTATCTAAGGAACTTTTTTAAAGCAGTGCAAGTCGAGGTGACAACGCAGTCCATGTGAAATGGTCGATCAATAGAGTAATGCACTATATTAATAATGATGTTAATTTAGATTTCCCAAAAACTTGTTAACATTTGGATGATTTGTACAGCGCCGTTTTTTGCATAATACATAGCTATCAATGAACTATCATTTTACTTACCATATACTAGACAAACATTTGTCAACTTATGGCTAACAGATTTTATCCACCGGTTCGTCGATCAGTAATATTTACAATGCATTTAACCAATTGTTTCTGAACATTTAATCTTTTTTTATGTTGGAATTTTTAACCTCACTAGAACAAGCCTCTATTGAGGTTAATAATTTTACAAAATAATACAAATAACACAAAGATTATATATTAAGAGAACAATATTGTTACATTAACGTTTGTACGAATTGGGTACCTATATGGTACCTATTAATCTAATTCCAGCCAATTAATTAAAGTATTACGTAGTAAACATGTAGGGTGAATATGATATACATTGATATTTGATTGCAAAAAATATATGTATGAAACTATTTTTTTTTTTTTTTTTTTATGTATTTATTCAGTGAATTTTATGAATTACAATTTAAGTGTACTTAATAACTCCCACACTAGGCTTATGCCCGTGTTGTGGTAGTCATAATACTATAAATTACAATAAAACCATATGTTGTAGTAATAAAAAATAAAACATAATATAGAAGAAAAAAAAAATTAAAAAATAAACATATTTAAGGAAAATATAAAACAAAATATATGTTTTTTATACATGCAAACATACATACATACACATATATAGATGCTCAGATATATATACATATACATACATACATAGACATACATACATACATACATAAATACATTCATATACCTAAAAAAATATATATATATAAAAAATATATAAATATAAAATACATATACATACATATACAGACATACATGCATGCATATATAAATACATTCATATACATCTATATATGAACACACACAAACGTAATGTGTATTCACATATATACATAAATATACAGATACATGGTTAATTTTATTATAATGGTTTAAAAGTTAGGAACTCATGTATTCTTTAAAAAAGGCTCGTCCCTTTTCAAATATCCAGTTTTGGACACGTATAATAAAAAGGGATATAGTATTAGTTGATTTTATGTCCCTGTCCAACGCGTTGTATATTTTAGGGGCGATAAACCAGAATTGTCGTTGAGCGAATGTGGTTCTAGTTTTTGGGACCACGCATCCCAGATTTGATGAAAAGCGGGTGTTTACTTGGTGTTGAGGAGCCACTAGCAAGTCATTTTTTCGTATGTAGCATAATCTTGTCTTAATGAATAGCTGGCGAATATCTAAGACCTTAATTTTAGTAAATAGTATTTTGGAGGGATAGGTAGGATGACATTTAAATATAATTCTGAGAACTAGTTTTTGTACTGTAATTATTGGATTAATTACGGATTCTGCACAGCCACCCCATCCCAGAATACCATATGTTGCTATCGATTGAAAAAGGGCAAAATATACGCATTTTAGAGTCGTTAGGTCTAAGATGGATCTAAGAGAGGAGAATATGTGGGAGAGTTTACGAAGTCTTTTTGTTGTTTCTTTTATATGGGTTTCCCAGCGTAGTTGGTCATCGATTATTATTCCCAAGTATTTAACTTCCTTTGAAGATTTAAGAGTTGAACACGTGCATTGAATATTAGGTGAGGTTTCAGGAGTCTGTATGTTGAGTGAACACGAGTGGATGGTAGGTTTGGGGCAGTTATTGGGAAAGCTATGTTTGGGTATGGAAAACGTCATGTATTGTGTCTTGTCGATATTAAGTGTGAGGAGGTTTGTGTCTAGCCAATGTTTAACTTTTGTTAGGCCAATATTAGTTTTGTTTGTAACTGATTCCCATGTTTCATCATCAAATATTAGGACTGTATCATCGGCAAATGAAATTATCTTACCTCCAATATTCATAGTGCATAGTGTGTTGATATATATGAGAAATAGAATTGGCCCTAGTACACTACCTTGAGGGACCCCATAGGACATGGATAATTTTTTGCTCATATATATTTTGTCTGAGTGGATAAGGGTTTGGTGTGTACGATTTGCTAAATAGTTTTTAAACCATGTGTAGGCTATCCCTGTAATGCCGATCTGTTGAAGTTTTTTAAGTAGTAAGGGATGGGAAACCGTATCAAATGCTTTTGCGAGGTCAAGGAAAACAGCAAGTGGTTTGCGACCTTTGTCAAGATTTTGGGAAATCTTGGCAAAAATCTTGACAATATTATTTTAAAAAGGAGAAAAGAAACTAAATAAATATATTATAAAATGAAGAGGATGAAAAAATGTACATACACAACATATTATGCCATAATTAAAAAAGACAAAGATGAAAAAGAATGGAAATTGAATTAAATATTGGCTAGCACCAATAATTTTTAAAAGTACACAAGGAAAGAATTTGAAGCTCCGTTAGAATTTACATATATTATTATTTATTTATATTCTGAATGGATAGATAATAAACAAGACCATACTTACTTGGGATGTTACTTGAGATTAATACTGTGTACTGTGTACAGATGACATAATTGGAACACGTGTGATTGTAAACGCCATTATTAATTCCCTTATTTATTTAAAAAAAATATATATTTATTTTTACTGAAAGTTTTGGTATATATTTACATAATGAACAGTTATATAGATAAAATAAAAATTATATTTTTGTTTTATTTTATTTGGTTTTTTCGCTCAGCCGGGCTTCTACATGGATTTTAAGAACAGAATATTCCTATTGAGCTATTGAAAAATTTACAAAATATTTTTAAAGCATGATGTCAAAGTAAACTGATAAACTGAATATGAAACAATATTAGTGAAACATGTATTTATTTATTTATATTCTATAAATATAGTCAGTAAATATATTAATAGTACCGCCAAACTTGTTGCCAAGATCATGCATACTATTATTTAGAGATTGCGTCTGATAGTTGGTTGCGTATGTATTGGAATGCATGGAATTTAATAGTGGCAACGATGGCAGGACTGTCAATTAATTTGTTTATGACTGTGTGTGATATTACCGGGTCTGAGATAATTATCCTTTCAGACGGTGTTATTAGATGCAATTGATTCATCAAACTGACATAATTAATGTATTTAAATGGAATTTCGAGCTTAAATATATTAAATTTGTGCTTTACTCTACTTTGTTAGAGTAGATTTTATACAAAGGGGACCAAATAGGTGAATTATATTCCACCTGACTTTTTACTAATAAAATATAGAGGTTTCTTGTATAATCTAAGGACTTAAATTCAGTTAAAGTTCTGCTAAGGAAGCCGAGCATCTTTAAAGCCTTACTAGTTATATAGTTATGTGTGTCAAATTTTCATCGAATATTACACCCAAGTCACGAATTTGTGACACGGGTATTAATTTAATATTATTTGATGTTTATTCGTGTAAGATATTATAATGAGTTTTGGAAAATCGTATAACTTGACATATTTGAATCTACACCATTGATCTGAGGTTGATCTAAGTTCTTCTGTAAAAATTGGCAATCGTATACATTTCGTATTCTTTTATTAGTTAGTTTATTTATTTTAGTCGTCGGTAAATAGCAGGACTTCTAATAAGAAAAATACTAGGCCGAGATGGGATCCTTGAGGAACCCCGAAATGTAGTGTTTACAAAAAAATCCAAAAAGGAAAAGCCTGTGTGTGTGTACTAAAGTACTTACTATCATAATCCTATGGCAAGAATAAAACATAAGCTTAAGGTTTACGTTTTCTTTGATGATACATAATATAAAATTAAGTTATAAAAGTAGAAACAATAGATGAAATGAAAACAAAAAGTAACATTAAATTTGATGATATCGGTGGAAGTTTTAAGCTAGACATAAAAAATAAGAAAAAAACTAATAGAAGAATTTGTTTTTTAAATAAAAATATAACGCTGAGAACTACTACAGGTGACTGTTGACTTATAAGAAAAATATATCTATCTCGTTGTATTTTAGCCAAGATTTGATGTGTTTTTTATAATATTTTGTCATAACAACATCTCATCAAATGTTGTAATCAGTGTATTGTACATTTTAGGGGCAATAAAATTAATATACTTTTGGGTTAATTTGGTTAAAGGGGTACTGCAAATACACAAGTGCCACATCTTTGGCTAGAACGGTTATCATTTTTTTTGTCAAATTGTAAGGAAGTATGGAAATAAATTTTAGACATTGTACGCAATAGGTTTGTCTTCACTTTCCAACTACAGATCTAGATGTTAGTAATCGTCTAATCGAACTTTCTAGGTCAAATCGAGCTGTTTACTATGATCGTTCTTTTAGTGTAACAGGCCCTCTCATCTGGAATAGACTTCTCTCAGCTCTTACTAATCTCCAGAATTTGGCTGAATTTAAACGAGCTTTAAAAACAAAATTATTTTAAAAATCTTACCATTTATAAATTTTAACTTCTTTTCAATATTTTATAATAAGCCATATTCTAAAACTTCCGGTAATTGTTTGGTTTCGGTTGTCTCCTTATTGTACCTTTTTAAAGTGTCTGCTCAAAACATTCTCATTTCTGAGCACAAACTGCCTCCTGTTTTATGTTATGTTTTAGTTTTAATATTCGTGTTTTGTCCTGTCCTACTGTTATTGTTATTCTAAGTTTTGTCATCACTTTGTATAAACAGTGTATTAAGTGTTATAATATTAGATCTGTATTGGGTAAGGCACACTGTAGGAATAAGTTTGTTAAACGAGTAGTTAAGCGCACTTGAAGTGAAATGACACTAAACTGCGCTATATAAATTCCATGTTATTATTATTATAATATCACTTTTTTATTGTATTGATTTTTGGGCATATTCCAGGGGTTTTATGTGATTATTTTAAGTTCCACCTCAACCAAGTATTCCAGAGGAAAAAAATGAATTAACTAGTGGTTATTGTATCCACAATGTTACTCATTCATTTAAATATATGAATTAAGTATCTAAATTTATTAATATTTTTTCTATGTGGTTGGTTCATTTCAGATGGTAATCTATGTTTACAACTAAGTACTTAACATGTTTTCCTGGTTTGATCTCTTCACAGTTTGAGCATTTTATCAAATTACAATTCACATTGTAAAACTTCAGATTGAGGTTATTTCTAGGTCCTGAGTTTTGAGTATCATAAAAAGAAATAAAAATAGTTTTAACATAATTTAAAGTATGAAGGTTTTGTCACTATTTGACAATGGCAATACATTTTTTGCTTTATTGGTTGCGTCTTCCCAAGTTTTTCCTTGAAAGTTCATTGCAGTATCAGCAAACGAGAAAATTTTACCAGCTATATGTTATATATATACATTGGTCATTTATAAATACTAGAAAGAGTAGAGGCCCTAAAACAGTACCTATAATATATATTTATGGTCTTTGATGAGCGTGTTTAGGAGAGGCGGTACAGCAGTACATGGATTTGATTAGAATTTATCTTCCCAATGAGATTCGTCCCTCGGAATGAGACCGTTTGAGGAGTAAGGCTTCAAGTAATAAATGTGTGATTAGGATATATTATAGACAATACAAGAATGCTACTCTCAGGCAGGTATATTTTTATTTAAGGATATGTGGGCCTAAAGAGGTAAGTTTTTAGTTTAGACCTGAATTGTGTTAGGCTTGTTATGCATCTTAGTTCCGGAGGAAATTCATTCCAAGCCTTAGGCCCAGATTATCACCAAATATTAAATCAAAGGATTGCAAGATTTGCATAATACATTACCAGAGTGGTAGACACTCCCAAAATTGCCCCGGTGAAAACCATAATTCACATTTGAAATATTGCTTGAAATGGCTTTATGTTTGTTTTTAAGAAAGACAACCGTTTCGAGGTTACGAATAACCTGAAAATGTTTGAAAATCTTCTACTATCATCACAGTAAGCGGAAAATGTGGCTTGTGTCATAATTGAGGACTTGGGTACCCTGTGTTGGTAGCAAATCCGGAGACGTCATGTTGTCAATTGAACTAACGACGCCTGGATGGGAACGAGACGCGATGCCAACTCAGTCACTGGCTGGTAATCTTTTTTGGTGAACAGCAAGGGAATTAGCAACCTTCCTCTTTACCATCTCCTTGCTTTCCCAACTCCCTTCAGCCGTGGAACATACTTCAGTTGGGGCTGCCGGAGTCACACCGGATCCGCACAGTTATTAAATATAGTGGCACTTTTTTGTAATAATTTAACTTTAGGGCTCTTCAATATAGTGGCAATTTTTTGTTATAATTTAACTTTAGGGCTCTTCAATATAGTGAAACTTTTTTTTAATAATTTTCCTTTAAGGCTCTTCAATAAAGTGAAACTTTTTTGTAATAATTTTACTTTAGGGCTCTTCAATGTATTGGCACTTTTTTCTTATAATTTTACTTCAGGGCTCTTCAATAAAGTAAACTTTTTTGTAATAATTTTACTTTAGGGCTCTTCAATAAAGTGGCACTTTTTGTAATAATTTTACTTTAGGGCTCTTCAATATAGTGGCACTTTTATAGTGAGAGTATATATAGTAGAGTTTTTTGTTTCAATTTTAAATGGAAGGTTCGCAATTTTGAATAAGTTTTAAATCGAAATGTTCAAAGTTGTACGGAATAGGCTAAATACAAATCAACGAAATATTTGGACAGAAGTGAAACACCCGCTCATTGTCACAGTTATTGCCGGCAGCATGAGAACCAATTGTTTCTCCAATTCATTATTTTGTTAACGAATGTTTGTGAACCAAACTGCCAGCTTCGTAATTTCGATCAGTCTCTCTAAGGTCTGTTCCAAGAAATCCCTTCCTGAACCCGCCTCACAATACTGGTCAAACGGGTATCAATGGCTATACTATGTAAAGCCAGGGGAGCTTATCTAAGGTGTCAACAAAAAATCAAATACATTTTTCACAATAATGCAAAATCGGCGTCTTGAATATCGAATAAGAGAAGTTGTTCTTATATGAAAAAAACAATTTTTCTTTTCAACCTCAGATTTATTTTAATTTATTCACTAACCGGTTTCGCTTGGTTCATAGAAACACTACAAGGTTGTCTGAAGCGTTGGCTAAAAAACGAGAAAGGGTAACACGGCGTACTAACTTAAAACTGAATCACGTTTATTCGATATGCTATCGATTAAGCTTGCGAAAGTAAATAAATTTTAAATCATATCAGTAATCTTTTAGTTCAATTAAATTTAAGTTTTTAAAACTTTATCCCGGTGAAAGCTCGAGTCAAGCGAAACCAGTTGGTGAATAAATTTAAATAATTTAGTTGTTAAATACAAATCATTATTTTTTTATGTAGAAGTACAAATCAAAGAGTATTATAATTATATTCACGTATATATATATTTATTTATCATTTATTTGCATTAAACCACAAACAGCCTTCCACTAAAACATTTGGTTAACTTGTATCTCGAATCCACAATTCGAATTTGGTGCGAATCGTCATTCTATGAAAAGCAACCAATCATTTCTGTTTTGTCTTACATTTTCAAAGAAAAGTTGACCACAAGCATGTGGAGTATTTTCTGTACGTACGTGATTTGTATGAAAATCACGCAAATAAATAGGAAAATGTGGAAGGTTATTATTGTATGATAAATAACTTTTCAACTTTCCCGCATCTCTGAGGAAAGTTATTCATGGAAACGTTTCTTGCTTCTGACCATCGGGAATCGGGCCTGAATGTGTTTCAAAAGCAAATTGAAAAGGTCTCACGTAATACATTACAAAGGTGTTAAAATCAAGTCTCTGACGAACCTTTTTACTTTTTAGAAGTCCTTCTATGAACACAAATAAACTTATGCGTTCATTAAAAATCACTTTTGACAGCTAATTAAATTTTTTATCGGATCAAATTTTTTTCTACTTTTTGAAGGTTATATCATCAATAATTTAATTAATTATTGTTTTTTAGGTTATATACATTTATTGACTCCTTTTCTACATAGTATGGATAATTCCATTAGCAGACGGGAAACTTTAATCTCGAAACGCGAAATTAATTTATTTATTGTTTAGGAACATTTACAGACTATTAACATGAAAAAGTCATTAGATAAGCACTGCAAAAAGCGTAGATGTCAACAGTCCACTTAAAAATGTTCACATCATGCACAGTTTAAGTATCATAATACACTATGTATTAACAAAAAATATAAACAGCAAAACGTGAACAAAGGCAAAACAAGAGATATCAAAAACATAACATACAGATCAATATATGATCCAAACACAAAAGCATAAAAAACAGAACTTAAATAGAGTAAATAAACAAAACAAACAAACATTCAAAATCTATTTCTAATTGGCTTTTTAAAATAAGGGAGACTATTTGCATATATGTGCGCACTATCGTATATATATGAATATTTTGGCTTCATGAGAACCACTTTTGTGACTCGTTTTTGTGTAAGACGGCTCGAATATGGAACGAGCTACCGGTATCTGCTTTTCCCCTTCATATAATCCGGGCATCTTCAAGACCCGCAAAAATAAATACCTTTCTGCAGCCCCTGCTTTAACCCGCCTCACAACGCTGCCCAACCGGGTGGCGACATAGTTCCATTGCCTTTACACTGTACAGACGGGGTGCTCTTGTGAGGTGTCACATAAAATTAATAAAAAATATATGTGACCATATAGGTGGCTGAGTTGAAATTGCATTTTGGAAATCACGCATGCATCGTGTGTTCAATTCCTCGGCTGGATAAGTCCTCCATCACAACACAAGCAAATGTTTCCGCTTATCGGGGAGGCAGTTAGAGATTTTCAAATGTTGTCAGGTTATTCTTAACCCGGGTAAGTTGTTTTTACCTTTCCTTTACTGTGCTAAAAAAATCCACGCGTTCCGGTTCTGTGTAGTCAATACACATCTCAAAATAAGCGATTTAATATCGGAAAAATATGTATATTCATAGCTAATCGATTATGTTTATTATATTTTATATCAAAAGTGATAATAATTGTAATTTAATTGCTGAAAACATGAAAAAACCATCGGCAGATGCTAACGAAACGTGCAAGGGGTCCACATCTAACGACGGTTCGCGGCCGACTGGCTAGCGGCTGGCGGGTGGCACAAACACAGCTGTGCGGTCGTAGGTATCGATGGTCTAAATCAAAATACAACTGCAGACGTATGGGTGTCTCATGTTCCCGTATAGCGAATTAAAGCGGGACATCAATAGCGTGTCATTTCCTCGCACACTCTTCGCGTATTAGTATCACACGGTTGATTGTATTGATGTATTTGTTCCCGATTTTTAACAAAAATCTCTGACTTTTAATTGAATTTGAAAACTATGTACAATATTATTTTTAATTCAGTACATAAATGTATAACGGAGGAATACCTAAAATCTGAACCCAGAATTTATTATATTTATAGAGTTTTTAAAGTTCTTAGAAGCAATGTGTAGTGAATACACACCACAGATAAGGAAAGGTTAATAATTTATTATCCTTTTCACTTCATGGTAGCCAATTTCTGATTTAACAGGATGCTGAGTGATTTTGAGAATTACAAGTAGTTAACGATGGACAACAATAGTTAGACGTGCGTTCCGCTACCCAAATCAATGAATTCTTGGAATTCCTCATGCATTAATCGTTACGCCCGTTCGCCGCGTTCAATTATTCACCCGACGCAGCATACTAAATGCGCCGTTGTCTACGCGTCGTATTGACATCGTGAATGTTGAATGGAGTACGTACACGACTACACGTGTCGTGTCCACGTAGCCTCTTGTATCACTCAGTTCCAGTGTATCACATCGTTTTACACGTACAGGGTGTATAGGCTGACACCGTGAATATTGGAGAACTAACTAACTAACTAACTAACTAACTAACTAACTAACTGGCTACAATCCTTTTAATATTTAATTTTTTATATTTCACTTTTTTTGGAATAACTATGGAAAAACTATTGTTATAACTATGGAAAAATCGATTTTATATTTTAATTTTTAATGTTTCTCTGTGTAACCAACTCCACTGTATTGTTTTAGAATTATATAACTTTACAATTGAAAAAGTCCTCCACAACACAGGTGAACTCCTAGCGTGGAGGACAATATACTATACCATTGTATAACAAATATATTTAAGAATAAAAAAACTGTTAACAGTAGGTGTGTTTATTTAAAATATTGCCAATTTTGAATCTGGAATGTTGCTGATAATATTTACATTGTGGTCGGGTGATACATCTACGCACGTCCATCCTAATCCTAAAGTCTTTTCCTCAATATAGATAAAAAAAATCGCATTTATTGTCACACTTTACTTATAAACTATTACAACGTGTATCGTTGTTCATTTTTAAATTTATGGCTGTTTATTTTTCCGAAAATAATAAAATAAAATATTTATAGATATTTCAAATCGGGACTCCAGATTTTTTTGAAGTAAGATCCCATGAAGAGTAGTATATATAATAGTATACACAAAATAAGCTTAGTTATATGACGCCCACGGGACAAAGGAAAGTATAATTATTAGAAGATTTTATTTACAATACATGGCACTGTTCGAAATAATCTTGAATTATAAAATTGATAACACGTTATTTGAAGAAGATTTTGAAGACAATTAATGGCATTGATAGAAATAATATTGAATTATAAAACTGTTTACATGTTATTTGAAGAAGATTTTGGCGACAATTAATGGCATTGATCGAAATCACGCTGAATAATAGAATTGATTACATGTTATTTGAAGAAGATTTTGGCGACAATTAATGGCATTGATCGAAATCACGCTGAATAATAGAATTGATTACATGTTATTTGAAGAAAATTTTGACGATAGTAATTAATAAGATTTTGTTCGAAATAATGTTGAATTATAAAATTGATTAAATGTTTCTCATGCTGCCAATGTTCAATCATAAAATTGTTTAAATTTTTCTCACTCTGTCAAAGTTCAATTACAAAAATGATACATGTTTCTCATGCTGCCAATGTTTAATTATAAAATTGATTAAATGTTTCTCATTTCTCCAATGTTCAATTATAAAATTGTTTAAATGTTTCTCGTTCTGTCAAAGTTCAATCACAGAAATGATATGCCATTAATTTACTTTATTTTTTATGTTACACCTCATTAGAACGCCCCTGTCTGTATAGTGTAAAAACACGAGAACTATATCACTACCTGGTTGGGCAGCGTTGTGAAGTGATTTATTAATGTGGCTTTTGAAGAGATCCGTTTCTCACGCTGCCATTAAGTCGATATTGTCGGTTGCATAGTTTAGCTAAACAGATGAATTCGCATTTCCCAAAACGCGTCCATCGAAATCTTTTCGTCATTCAAACCTCGCAGTATCGATCCGAAGCATTAAATTATTGATAAACACCGCCATACAATGTATTCTGCTACTCAATGGGCATCGGGCCGTAGCGCGTACCTTCGCTTTGAATAGTGTGACTAATAATTCATCGGCTGGCAAACGGCCCTACACAATTTTGCTTTCAGGAAACATTGGTCGCCTTTTATCAGACCACATTATTAGCGTTAGTTGTTAGTAGTGATGATTTCGAATGGTAGATAAACTGTTAAGTGTTCTTTTATATGGTTTTGCTAATTAAACATCATTAACGCATTTGATTTAAGCTTTTCTAATTTTGTATCATCAATAATTATTTCCGTGCTTTCCCAACAACACCTCAGGGATACAATTTCTGGTTTATCCGTCTTCAATAAAAAAATCTTTGAAGCAACTTATTCGATTTATTTCTTCTGGTGCCTTAATAATAAAATTACGAATATAGTACCATAATGACGGAACAAAATCTGAATATTTTTTGTATTACAACGAAAATAATTTGTATCGTCTTGATGTATTATTAGGTAAAATCCCTAAAACATTCTTAAATTAATGTCTAATTAAAAAGGCCCGTTAATTTATCATGAGGCGAAAAATCGATTTCCCTTGCAGCATGTATGCAGGAGTGTAATTGTCAACCTTTGGAAAGCGTAGAAAATATCAAATATCTTGGCTTGATAAATGATAGAAATCTAAAATGGAACAATCATGTTACTATATAAATAAACAAAATAAGAAAGCTAGTCTAAATCTTCAAGACTCTAAGAAATATATTGGCCATAGTTACATTAAAAACTGTACATTATGCACTTGTTCAATCAATGCTTTCATATAATGTTATCTGTTGGTTTCTTGTCACAAGTCTACCCTAGAGCCTTTAAACGTTGCACAAAAAATAATGTATAAGAAATGTTATTGTAATTCAATAATGCAGTTGTACATAATATAGGCTCTCTGTAATTTTTTCAACTAAATTAATACTGCTAAAATTTCACAAAAGTGCGCAACACTAGACTGGGTTCTTCTTTAATGTATCAGCAGGTGAATACAAGAACATTCTTTGGACAAATGAGTTTTTCTTATGAAGCTCCGTTGCTTTTTAATACGCTCAGTTAAAATACAAAAAAACCTATAGGTTCGTTAAATCAATTCAAGAATACGTTAAAAATTTCCATGCTAGCTGAGAGTGGTGATTTTGGATTACACATTACACATATCTATTCTGTCATAAATCACCTTAGAAAGCCCATATTCGATATAATCCACCTTTGTGTGTATTATATAATTTACTTATTTGATTAAATATAATTGTAAAACTGCTCATCTCGAGACAGGAATTCCCTAGTGAGATGAGCAGCGGAGGAAAAAGAAAATATTAAAAAAAAATTGACATTAAAGAAAAACCTCTAATTGCTTAGCTTAGTAGTCATCTTATATGTTTTTTGTAGTTTGGTGGTGCATCTAAATGTCTGTCTTTTGGGATGAACGACAATTCATTTATTTGAGATTTTATTCCGGCAAGACTGGGTTGATGTCAATACCCAATGTATCATAATAATAATAAATTGATCCAATTCATAGTGAAATAAATGTGATTAACTTATTGAAGAAAAACATTCATAATATTCATTCTACACTTGTATAAAACTCAATAGATGTTGAATATTTAAAAAATTGCACAGGCTTAACCAAAATACCATAAATCAAAAAAATGTAGCCAAAAATTTGAGAAATAATTGAAAGGGATAAAAAATGTTAGTAATTCAAAAATGGAAGAATGAGATTTAATTAGGTGCAAAGGTCAACAGGTAGAGACGTCAGTCCCGCTAAGCCTAGAGTATCTTGTTTCTAGTCCGGGGTATCGATTACCATCGCCGTCGAAAGTACATAATATATTGGTCGACGTTCTTATTTAGTCTCGTCGGAGGTACATACTTACGTACGCCAAACGTCAAAGTCATTCTACTCGAACAACGAGTGGGTCAAGTGGGATGACGTTGTCGAGAATTGAGGCCCAGTTGGAACAGTTACATTTTTATTTTCTGTGTTGATGTTGATATTATATTTTACAACAATAAAATAAAAGAAGCGTAATTGAAGGAGGTTGCCAGATCATTTAAATCGAAGTGCTCATAATAGGAGAGCTGGACAATTGAGATGTAGCCACGACTTTGATGTTTGTAAAGTTGCTAATTTTTTATACAAATTCCGAGGTCGAGTTATTAGACTCTCGAATCCCGCTGTGCGCTAGTAAATTTATTATGATTATGTGTTTTATTTCACAATTTATTTGTTACATATAAGATTTGTAACAAGGTGTGTGCATCACTTTACTTACATCGCATCTATGGTTTTGGTGTGTGGGACCTTTACAGTACAAGTACCCACACATTGTCATTTTGTTATTAGTCAAATTGACAGCCCTGGAATTTCGACTTGGAGAATTGCCAAAGCTGAGGGAGCTAGAATCTGTGATTTGCATTGGAAGCAGTGGGCATTCTTTGATCACCAGCCCAGAGCAGCGGGCATTCCTCTTGGCTGAGGTTCGACGAACATATTCGCCAATTTTTGTGAGCATCAGCTTTTGCATATGGAGCATTGGCCATTGGATTAATGAAATCGGATGACATCTGCCGATCCTGATTGGTCAAGAGGGACCATTTTGGAGCCCAGCAGCGTGAGGCTGTTTTGCATTGGACTACAGCATTGGTTTTTTGGATAAATTATAAACTGGGACAGTTGCTGTGAAGAACCGGAATCTACTACTTTGCATCGAGAACGAACTGGTATCACACCTTCACTTTACCTATGCAAGCCCTTTGCCAGACAGATTTAATACTAGGATGCTAATAAATTTCTTTTTTATTATGTCTTTTTTGTTGCAATACATTTTAGTATTTTTAAATACTTTTTTGCCATTTAATCCTACGGTAACATATTCATTACAAATAATATAAATTTGTGACTTATCAGAGTGGAAGATACACTTAGTACATCCATGATGTAAGGCTTTATCCGTGCTCTCCGACCAAATCTGAATAGCCAGGTACTCCCCCACCTTTGTCCCCTCCCTATACCCCAATTTGGAATGCCATAGCCGCACTGGTTCGAGACGGTTAGTGGCAGTTGAGACTCATGTGGGAACAATAGTATTGTGTAAAGACTGCGTATTTAGCAGTCGCTAAAATACTTATGTAAATCTTCATTTATTTTCTTTTTTTACATTGTGTAAACACTTTGCGACAAAAACATTTTAGTAAAATTTTCCAAAACACATTTTAATATTTATTTTAATTTTCAATGAACTTATTTCGTCAAAACATTTTAATTGGACGAAAGGGTTTAAAGCAGATGGAGAGACAAGATTAGATTAAAAGTATTAATGAGCAAGCCGTGGTTAAACGAGGTGTTACAAGAGACCTAATTCAAAATATTAATTTTGTCAGATAATGACTTTCAGCTGCAGAGATGGGACACGAAGCGTCCTTTGGTAACAAAGTTTTGCACTAATTTTCTGAAGAAATGGCTTACTGGTGAAAGCGGAAGAAAATTTATCGATGACGTTGTTACACGTATTTACGTCGTAACATGTTTTTACTTTGCTACACGTAGACGTTGATAGACATTAGTCTTTAACGTAAACTTTGATATATATTTTATTTCTAAATACTTCATTACATAAAAGTATGTCGATACTCGTGTAAATCGAATTGCGCGCCGAGAAAACTTATCGATTTTAAATATTTCTAATTTATTAAGAATCTCTTCAAATTATTCGTATTCTGGTTAAAACGGCACTGTAGGCCTTTAACGAATGAATTGACAGGTTTTCTAATAAACTATCAGTAAAACACGAACGTGTGCAATGTCGGAACACTTGATGATAAAAATCTGATATTTTCGCACCTGATGGTTTTGAAGAAATATCTTAGTTTTTAATTTTATTATTTAAATAGTAACTATGCTCAGTCCATTTCAAATTTTCTCATAAATTTTTACACCAACAGGGTTTTCCAATAAGAGGTGTTATTTTGATATTCAATCGTAAAAGATCAATGGTTTCGTTGCTTGTGTGGTACGTAGCGCCGTTTTTTTAAAAGTAAACGTTGTCCAGATCAATACCATCCAATTCCGGCCATAAAAAATCATTAATTATCTCTCGATAGCGCAATCCATTCACCGTAAGCTTGTTGCTCCAGGCTCATTTTCAAAAAATAAGGTCCAATGACTCCGCCGGACCATAAACCGCACCAAACAGTCACACGTTGAGAATAAAGAGGCTTTTCAACAAAAACTATTGGGTTTTCCGAGCCCCAGATGCGACAATTTTGCTTGTTGACGAAGCCACCGAGGTGAAAATGGGCCTTATCACTCAAGATGATTTGCATTTGATTCAGTCAAGTGAATTTTAATAATTTCAATGCGTTGTTGAAGCATGTATTGTTCGATTTTTATTAATGACGTAGTTTTTACTTGTCAAATGTTAAAAAATGACAGCTTCAAAAGTAACAACTACCGAAATAGCGGGCTATTCAAAATAACACCTCTTATTGGAAAACCCTGTAGATAAATAATATGGTTAACGTTTACCAATTGGGGTCAATTATAACAATACCCAATTAAGTGATGGGAGCAATGTAAATTTACGTCAAGTTTTTTGAACGTGATGAATTTTGTTTTACTAGCATTAAGTGTAAGCGAGTGGTAGTCTAGTCATTTTTTGATTCTGTATAGTGTGTTTTCTGATTTTTTAAATGTTTCTGCCCAATCTATCCCATTTATTAGAATAATTGTATCATCTGCAAAACAAAACATTCTATGTGGTAAAAGTCATTAATGTAAATTAAGAAGAGGATTGGACCTAAAATACTTCATTGAGGCACCCCGAATTTGACATCAATAAACTCGCTGGTTATGTTAAGTTTTACCGTTTACTTTCTATTTTACATTTATTTAAAAAAAAATGACAATTCATTGACAGTATAATATAATAAGCAGTAATGGTTGATTGAGGTACTAGTATGTGGTAAAGGTCATTAATGTAAATTAAGAAGAGGATTGGACCCAAAATACTTCCTTGAGGCACCCCGAATTTGACATCAATAAACTCGCTGGTTATGTTAAGTTTTACCGTTTACTTTCTATTTTACATTTATTTTAAAGAAATGACAATTCATTGACAGTATAATATAATAAGCAGTAATTGTTGATTGAGGTACTAGTACAGATTGAATTATTTGGCGGGTTGGAAATAAGCCGACATAGCTTAGTGGTTCAGAGCACCTGACCGGACATCAGAAGGTACATGTTCAATTCCCGTTGGCGGCATTTATTTTTACTCGGGAGATATTTTCAATTTGTATTGATATTTCAGGCTTCTAATTTTTTTTATTTTTTTTATTTTTTTATTAGTGTCTATTTATAAGGTTTGATGATATTTACATTATATAAAAATCTATAATATTTCATTTATATAGTTTCTTCTTAGTCCTCCTCACTAGGTAGTCCTGTGCTGAGGCGGACTGGTAGATTTCTTTGATTTTATGTTATTTAGTTTCTATCATGTTTTTAGTACATTTTCTAGTATGTCTGCATTAATTTCTTTCACCCATGTTTTGATTTTTTCCTTAAGCTTATTTATCTTTTCTATCTTTTTCAAACTTGGAGGAAGGATGTTGTAAAGTTTGGTTGCCAGATATATGTGGTTTCTTTGGCCAAAACTTGTATTGAATTTTGGAACATCTCGTATATCCCTCTTTGAGGCTCTTGTATCATGTATCGGAGTTTCATTAGGAGATTTTTTGTTTTTAAAATGATGTATTAAAATATTCTTGGCATATATTTGTTTTAAATTTAGAGTGTCAAAACACTTGAAAATATCTTTTGAGGGGGTTCTGATGGGTAATTTTAGTATGGTTTTTATAATGCTCTTCTGAGCAATATCTAAGTTGTTAATATTATTTGCTGTAGCAGATCCCCATACTAGAATTCCGTACTCAAGACGGGAATGAACTAAAGCATAAAATACTTTTTTGATGTCTTTCCTGGGTAGTATGTTTCTTAGGTTTTTGAAGAAATATACAAGTCTCGTAAGCTTTTTAGTAAGTTCATTTATGTGTATGTCCCATCTAAGGTTTTCGTCTATTTCCACTCCTAGATACTTAATACTTTTTGCCTTTGTTATAATAGGGCAAGAGCAATGTGACTTATTGTTTTGACACTCGTGCAATTTTAGATTGTATTCTTTACCCGGTTGACCTCTTGAGTTTATTGAAAAGGCTAGATAATTAGTTTTAATTATATTGAGCGTAAGAGAGTTCATCCGAAGCCAATTTTGAAGTGCAGTTAGTCCATGTTCAGCCTCTTTATAAGTGTCCATCCAGTCCTTTTCGTGGAATAACATAACAGTATCATCGGCAAAACTAATTATATTTCCATTGATGGGAAGTTTGGTAATTTCATTTATATAAATGAGAAATAAGATTGGTCCCAAGACACTTCCTTGAGGGACGCCGTAGTTTATTGGAAGAGGATTGCTTTTTTGTTGGCCTATTTGTACTTGTTGTGTTCGTCCTGTCAAGTACGTCATCAGTAAATTTAGTGGAGTGCCAGATATGCCAATTTTTTAAGTTTCGTGAGAAGAATTTTATGATCTATTGTGTCAAAGGCTTTTTTTAGGTCTATAAAAACAGCCAGACATTTTTTTCCACCGTCTAAATTTTTTATGGCTATTCTTGTGAAATGTTCAATTGCGTCCACGGTACTCAAACTTTCCCGAAATCCATATTGTGTTGGGGAAATTTTTTTATTAATTTCCAGAAAGTGGACGATTTGGCTTTTCAAAATTTTTTCCAGGATTTTTGAGAAAGTGCATAGGATACTTATAGAGCGATAATTATTTATGTCATTTTTGCTTCCATTTTTATAAATTGGTAAAACTGTAGCATTATTGCTAATTATTGCTTATAGTTATATGTTGGTTTTAATTTAGATAAAATTAGTGTTAGTTAGTGTTTGGTATTTGGTAGTGATTGGTTTTAGTTAGAATTTCTTCGTTTGAGAATTTGAGTGTTTGTTTTTGTTCGGGTTAAAGTATTAGCGTATGATGGAATTATATGCGTTTTCTGCTGAATAAAATAAGAAATATGTATTGCAAGGATAAGATCTTAGGTGTTAGCTCTATTCCATTTACACCCACGCGATGACCTATATGAGAAAAACCCTGAAATACTTAGGATGGTGCTTTTCAGGTGAAGAGAGAATACCTGAGCAGAATGGGCAGTCTCCAGGGGGCCCGGGACTTGGAGTGGCCGAATTTCCAAATATAAAGTCGATCCTGAGCTTACTATTTCTGTGAATAACAAATATTCAGAAAAAAAAAACGTTGGTTGAAATGAATGACAAAGTTTAGTGACTACATTTTATTTTTTATATTTTTTTAATTAGAAGCACAAATTCCTGAGTAATAACAACACCCAACAATATTTTTGGGAAATGTCGTACTATCATCACAGTGTTGCATGTGTCATGATGTAGGACTTAGCCAGCCGATAAATTGAATTCACGACTCACTCTCAGCCTTTGACCGGACATATAATATAAATTCTAAAATAATTACCATAATAATTATATAAATATAATTAATAAATAATAAAAATTGTGAACGACTTTTCTTTATATTTGGAAGGTACCTAACCATTTTGAAGATTCCCATTAACTAACTAACCAACCATCACACCGTTTCCCCGCAGTTATTTTTGGTTGGTTAGTTTTATTTTTATTGTTAGATTTATATTACAAATCATTTATTGGCAGCAAAGTGTGAGTTTTTAAATGACGTTTCTTTGGAGTGGCACACACTCCTTGCCTCATCCACATTCATACATCGCCTCATACATACTCTTCTATTATTCCGACTCTTGACATGCGTCGACTTAAGTATTTTATTCACTTCGTGAAAAGTTGTCTTCGGCCGTCCTCGACATCTTCTACCATTCAAATTTTCGTCATATATTCTCCTTACACTTCTTCGTTCATTTGCTCAACATGCCGAAACCACCTTAGCGTCCCTTTATTAATCTTATTCATTACGCTTACATTAGCCTTGCATTCTTTGCGGATCTTCACATTTCTCATACGATCATATAGGTTTCACCACATTTACGCCTCAGGGATCTCATTTTAACAACATTCAGTTTACCCATCAATGCAAGTAATACATAGAAAATTCATTTAGGAAGGGTTGTTTCCCAGAATTTGTACAATTCATCAGTTAATTTTCAAATTTTGTGAAGGTCCTATTCAAGTTCTGTTATTGTATCATTATGGGTCAGTTGTTTCACAAAACTGAAGTATTAACAGAACTTGAATAGCATCTTCACAGAATGAACTGAATTTTAACTTTGAAAGTTTATGAGTTGTTCAAATTCTGTGAAACAACCAACCCTAGGAATTTAGAAAAAAGTCAATCGGTGGTGTGTAAAAGGTGTTATGTTATGTTGTTTTAAGAGTGTAAAAAATGTTTGTTGAAGGATCTTGAATTTTAGTGTAATTACCACTGCACACAAGACAAAAATATGTTGTATGGAAGAAAGAAAATAACCCTTGAGGTGATTTCTCACGAAAACGGCGCTATATAAATTAGCCAAATATTATTAAGAACTCACCATTAGGAACAAGGGCACTCGTTTTTTCCTGTTTATTCTCCTCCCAGCAATGGCACTGAACACATAGTGAGCTATGCGGCTTATTATAACAGACTGACTACACAATGTGCATAGAAAGGTGCAAGAATCGAAGTAGGTAGAACAAAGAAACAACAATATTATCTATATGCACGAGATGTGTGTATAAATTGATTTATAATACGTATTGGCGCAATCAGTCGGTACCCCATATAAATAAAAATCGAATAAGTTTATTCGAGACATCATCGAGGTTACAAACCAAATCTTTAGAACTTTGTGATCATTCAAAAATATAGTTGCCAATAATATCGGAAAAAATTGTTGCAAGATAATATTGTTAATTTTTAAATTGAAATGCGAAATCGACAAATATGACGTATAACAATTTGGTTCCAATTGTCGAGTGGATGAAGACGTTGACACGGTAAGAAAGAGAGTCCTTAAAATGTGGTGTAGATTATTAAAGGTTTTTATTACATGAATAATGTGTTAGTAATGTTTTATGTAAATACTGAACAAGAGTCCTAACTGACGAAGCCAGTGGGACTTTGGGATCCCCAATCAGAGTAAAATGTAAGGCTCAAAGGAATGGAAATGGAAGAAAAAAGAACAAAGGGAATTTTATGAAACCTTCAAAATTGTGATGTAACATCGACACAACCTATGCACAGTCAAGAAACATGAAGGTAAGGAAAACAACAAACATGCGGATGAGGTCTACAAACACGAAGATAAGAAAATCAACAACCATGTACATGAGGTCTACAAAAATGAAGATGAGGAAACCAAACATACATGAAGATGAGAAAATCATGATATAGCATCAACACAACTCCCTACAGTCTGCCTCGGAAAGGAATCTCAAGTGAGGAGAACTTTGAATAGTTATAGTACTATACTATGACATGAATTTTAATACACATCGATAAAAAAAAAACTGATTCCACAGAATATAAAGGTCTGGTCACCAAACAAACTAAAACCATTTCGAGCAAAGTTTTTATACTGAATATTTAATCAATATACTGAATGTATTTTCCACTATGTTATCGGAGTTTAGTTCAGCGAGTTGTTCCAGGCTTCGATAAGATAGGGTATCGAAAAGAAGACATTATTGATGTAATTAAATCAAGTAATTATTTACCATACTAAATTAGTTTTTATTTTTTACAAAAATGCCACAAAGTTATTGATCAACTTACGTAGGGTGTAAAGGCTAAAGTGCACAAACTTCTGGAGGTGATTCTAGATTATGGAAGAAGTACAAAAAAAAAAATATTTTCTAAATTACATTATTTTTTTTTTCATACAAAAGTATTTATCCATTGAAGAATATTTACTTTTCCTTACAAACAATTCAACTATTATTTAAAAAAGTTATTTATATATTTTACTTTTACAATCATGTAGAATCACCTTCCGAAGTTTGTGCACTTTACCCACGGACACCCTGTATAGCTCACTCTGTTCACCACAACTCTTAATAGCGAGCTACGTACCTTAATAACTTCCATTATGTACATGGAGAACTTTTATTAAAAGTTTCTGTAATATTTCATGGAATCTGAAGTAAAAAGTGTACTAATATAATAACCTCTCCATTATTGGTGCGCTACCAAATTTTCTCCATAAATAACCGCCAGATAAAAGGAATACAAAAAAACTTGATAAAAGCCCGCATTAATTATTTGGTACCCGCCGTCTCTTTATCGTTTAGAGACAACAAATACCTACCCCTAAGAGGGGGTTAAAGACCCCCCCGCGTCCCCGGGAAATTACTGGGAGAAATATTATCATTCGACTACACTTGGCGCACTGGGAAAATTCTTTTTTAATTTCAGCTTTTATTTAAGAAGGTTTTTTTACATTTTAAATGATATCGCACACGGAGAAAAATTACTGATAAAAAATACTGTTAATTTTTTTTATAATCTGGTAAAATTATTCATTTTCCTGTTAACACGTGTTCATAAAAATACTGATATTGTTATTGACTTACCGATATTGTCACATTCCGTCAGGATATTTGTTAGGAAAAGAACACGTGTTCTCGATATAGTCTGAATAACTATTTTTTTATCAGGTTTTCGTAGTTGGTATATAAAATTGAGAGTATTTTCTATCTGTTGAGAGTAAAGTTAATAAAAAAGTTCATTCGAGTGAAAATTATTTTCCTTATGTTCTTTCATCTTTTTTCAGTAGTGAACCTGAGTCTTAAATATATCATGTTAAAGAAGTCGTCGGCAAATCTTTCACTAGCCAATGAGTTGAATAGACGAAAGAATGGAAATAAAATTATCAAATGATCACTAAATGGCCATTAAAGTATATAACAACCTTCCACGTAGCATCAAACAAATAACTGACATACCTTAATTTAAATCATCACTAAAAACATTTCTTTTAAAAAAATGTCATTACACCTTAAATGAATACCTTACATAAATTAAATACCTCTGTTTTTTTATTATTTATTATTTACATACAATTGTTAACATTTCATTGTTGGGTTATGTAATATAATGTGTATTTGTTGGGTTAGCTGGAAGAAATGGGATATAACCTATAAGCTATACTCTTTGTACTCTGTATTTTAGTGCATTTTTTTAAAATTTGAATGCTTCAGATTACTGATGAGTAATGAATCATTTTATTAAGAGCGGGGGACACGGTACCAGCTCAATATTTTCTAACGGCTCGAAGAGTCAACTCAATTTAAAGATGGCTCAATAAGAAAACTCTGCTCGTCCGATACTTCTCGCTCAGCGTAAGCGTATGAATGATCGCACGACGCTTGGTACCGGTACGCCGCCTAGTACCACGAGCAAAAATAAGACGCTAGGTTAAGTAGGTGCAAGTCCATATATCCAGATGTAGGATTATCAAACGCCGTTCACGTCTATAATAACAGTTGATACTTGGGTAATTTTAAATTCGCTATTTTTCTAAAATACCTTCTGATAAAAAAGAGTAATCGTTCAACTAAGGCATGGTACGGTTTACCGGGAGTCGTACAAATACGTGTCATCAAAAAGCGCTAGCTCAATTGTGCGGCTCGTTCATGAACGACCATATATCTACTTCAGAAGTGACCCGTTCTCACGTGTCATAATTAACATGTCCGGTGTCGCGAAACTGCGACTTCAACGTATGCTGGGATAAACCCTTCGAAACACACTCGAAGGGTCAGTCCCAAAATGATGTCAATTTATGTTATGGCGTATGGGACAGTTAAATATTATACGTTCATTAAGCCCGTTGAAAACTATTCCTTAACATATTACTAAATCTGAGCTACTGGAACATAAGACAAGCTCAGATTGGATTATGAGAAAGATGAACTCACTCGTTGCAGTTGGGGCCATCGAGAATATGCCAGTTTATCTTCTTCACTGGTAGGATTGCAGGAAAATAATAATGAGTTCACAATAATCCGCGGTATCCTGGAATTACATATAAATCCTTGCCGGCCGAGATATCGATTTACACTGTTGTCGAATAAGGTTGTCTACGATAATTTTCTTATTCTGGTAACAATTCTTCCGGTGCTGGAAACGTTTCTCGGGTTGGTAGGACAACTAGAGGTTTAGATATTGAGGTGTCCTATCCATCAAGTTTTTGCAAATACCTACCTACTCCCATGATTGCGAAAACAATATCAACGGAATACAAATGCCGGGCGCGCGTTTGGTGTGTTTCCCAATCGTGCTTCCGTGTTCTATTTATACATGAAAATTTGTGCATATTTTACCTTACTGAAAGTGGATTTAAAAATAATATTTTAACTCCACACAGGAGGTTCCCGAGGAAAGTTATTTTCTTCGGGAAAAGGATGGGATGCTGTGCGGAGGTTCTTTATGAGTAAAGGAAGGAGTCAACCTAGGTCTTGAACAGACTGATGTTATAGGAAAGTGATTTATTTTTCTTGTATTGTGCTGTGTTGCGTCACCTAATTCTTTAGCCGAAGTTTCCGACAGCTTTACAGTGTTCATCATCAGGACAGATGTGTAATCGAAGATTGTGGTAAAGTGTGTATTTATGCTTATGTATTTTGGAAAAGATAAAAAAAGCAAACACGAAAATCTAAGTTAACAAAGTCAACCAATAAATTTATAATCGTTAATTGAGGGAAAGATTGATAGCATACAGTGGAAGAAGACAGGAGTGGCAGATACTCTCACAATGAAATGTTGAAATGGCGTTAGCCGTGTTTGGTGACCAGATCTTAATAGCCTGGGAAGTATCCTCACCTTCCTCTATCACACCATTTTCTACACTCTTCGTTACCATCAGCCTCACAATGTACGCCAATTGGGGATGCCATAGTCTCACTGGCTCGTTTTTGAAGCTTGTAGGGTGACGATCCCCGTATGTGATTACCGTACAAGAGTCCACGTAGCGCCGTCTTGTTTTTGTTTGTTTTGTTTTGTT
Organism: Hesperophylax magnus; assembly: GCA_026573805.1. NCBI lineage: Eukaryota > Metazoa > Arthropoda > Insecta > Trichoptera > Limnephilidae > Hesperophylax > Hesperophylax magnus. The sequence goes on from JAIUSX010000108.1 coordinate 5,456,279, forward strand.
TTTTTTTTTTTTTTTTATGTGACACCTCACAAGAGTGTCCCTGCCTGTGCAGTGTACAGACAGGGGAACTATGTCACCACCCGGTTGGGCGGCGTTGTGAGGCGGAATAAGGTAGAGGCTGTAGGAAGGGATTTGTTAATGCGGGCCTTGAAGAGGCTCGGATTATAGGAGGGAGGAAAAACAAATGCCGGTAGCTCGTTCCACATACGAGCCGACTTACACAAAAACGAGTCGTAAAAACGGCCCGTTCTCATGAAGCCAACGTCAACCGTGAACGGGTGTTCAGTTCGTGTCCGTCGAGTTTCGCGCACGTGCACCGGTGCATCAGGAATCAATGCTGCTAGCTCTTTGGAGCAGGCTCCATTGAAATACCTGTAGAACAGACACAGCATGCCTACATTGCGTCTATGCATTAGAGAAGGCAATCGGTCTGTTAACAACGGATTGTCAATCAGACGGATCGCTCTCCTTTGCACAGATTCAAGCAGGTTTATCAAGTATTTTGGGGCACCAGCCCAAAGGTGGCTCCCAAATTCAATAGTTGGGCGGACTTGAGACTTGTACAGGGTCAGCAGCTGGTCACTGTTGAAGAATCTCCTAGCCCTGTACAAGACGCCCAACTTTTTGGAGGCGAGTTGAAAGTAAACGTTGTCCAGATCAATACCATCCAATTCCGGCCATAAAAAATCATTAATCATCTCTCGATAGCGCAATCCATTCACCGTAACTGTTGCTCCAGCCTCATTTTCGAAAAAGTAAGGTCCAATGACTCCGCCGGACCATAAACCGCACCGAACAGTCACACGTTGTGGATAGAAAAGCTTTTCAATAATAACTCTTGGGTTTTCCGAGCCCCAGATGTGACAATTTTGCTTGTTGACGAAGCCACCGAGGTGGAAATGGGCCTCATCACTCAAGATTGTTGTTGAAGCGTGTATCGTTCCATTTTTATTAATGGCGTAGTTTCTACTTGTCAAATATCAAAAAATGACAGCTTCAAAAGTAACATCTTTTTTTTTTTTTTTTTTTTACAGTGAATACCTCACAAGAGTCCCAACTGCTCCCGTCTGGAGCCAGTGAGACTATGGCATCCCCAATTGGGGGATGTTGTGAGGCTGAAGGTAAGTGGGGAAAGGAAAGAGGAAGGTGGGGAAGTACCTGGCTATTCAGATCTAGTCACTAAACACGGCTAAAGCCATTTGGAGCAACGTTTCAATTCTGAATGGTGGTCTTACACCAGGGCGATACTGGTAGTATCTACCACTCTGGAACGTGCCGCAAATATAATATACATTATTTTAATTAATTAATTGTGAAATAACACAAATTAATCAAATAAAATTTATTTGCGCACGCCGGGTTCGAACCCGCGACTTTCGGAATGGCAGTCCAATGCGTTACCACTGGACTATGCCGGCCGTCAAATCTACCGAAATAATGGGCTATTCAAAATTACATCTCTTATTAGAAAACCCTGTATTTAGATGAGACATGAAGCGAAAAAACAGGTTCCACTTTTTACCTCCATTTGACCTCCAATTGACCTCCAACGCTCCCAACGCTCCCAATCACTAAAACTACCAAATTCGGTCTACGCCCACCGCTTAGCGCCTTCTAACAGTGGAACATGCTGACACGAGAGAAATTAGTACGCAATAGCGCCTTTAATTGTATAGCTCTATGTTAGTGTATATTTTCTGGAAGAATTAATTGTAAATAAAATAATGTTTTATTTACGTATGCTGAGATGATCCCGCGAAAGGAATAGATATTCACTTAGCTGCATCAGTTCCTCTCATCTCCCAAACTAGATTCCCACCTCTCCCAAACTGTTTGACAGATCATCTCATTCATTAAGGCCGTACACTTAGCCCCACTGCGAGGAGAGACTGTGATATTACCATCCGTAGTTTGCTCTCTGCGTCGAGGACCGCCCAGTGAAGTGTCAATTCACCCTGATTACTAATACCGTCTTCACTTTGACTAGGTAAATTGAACACAAATTCTGAATGACGTGATTAAGGCGATGCCATACGTAGTAATGCAAAATCATGTGTTTTTGGTTTTAAAATTTGTTCGCCTAAAAATGTTTCAGATGCTTTAATTAAATACTGTAAGTAGGATACATCTTGGCCTTTGAAAAAATCTAGTATTTTTTAGATAAGTCTTTTTATAAGCCCAGAAAAAAATAATGTAAAGGCCTATGAAAACTGCTTTAAAGTTCAAAATCTCCTACTTACGAACCCATTTTCGGCTATGATTTTATTGTATAATGTGGGAAATTAAGTTATTTATAAAATGATGGAAAAAAAATTTAATATTTATGCCTGAAAATCCACAAAACAAAATAAAAGGCACTTTTTGGCCATGTTTTTTTCTTGCATAAATCAAAACAGGCGGATGGTGTTAAGCGGGAATTTAAACCTTATCGCCATCTACGTAAGGGTTGTTATTGATAGCGGCTCAATTTAAAATATTACAAGACGTAGTGCATCGCCTTAAAATAAGCCGAATCAGTGGCTTTAAGTAGATACATTATTATTTTGTATTTTATCCACTGGAGCGATTTTTGGCATATTATGCCAAGTTAGCAAAAGCGTTTGCGCGATCACTTGCCATAATATGCCAAATTTATATAACCTTAAAATATGAAATAAACCGTCAAAACTAGGTGGATTTTTTGGATTTTACGCCCGTAGGGCTTTTACATAGGTATAAATGGTATAATTTTGACACAATGCATAATTTAGAACAAATTGAAGAAATAATAAAAGTAATATTACAATAAACAATAAATACTTTCACGAATGAAATAAAATAACAAAAATGAAAAAAATTGTGTCTTCTTGTTGCAGTGGGTATGTTTAATAGTACGAGAGCCCACGACCAAAACCATGTCTCATAGCAATACGGCAAAAACCCTATAAAATCGTTAGATTGTATGATTCTGAACCCGACTAGGTGTGTAGTAACGGTCGAAAGTGTAGCAACTGCGTGGGAGGCCATTTCTGCTGTGTCAAAAAAAAAGACAGTCGGTATTATAGCAATACGTCTGATAGTGAAAATGTACATAGATTTTATAATTGTATTACGAAAAAGTTTGTTTTCAGACATTTTGCGCGTAGCATATAGCCTGAGCGCATTTTTGAAAATGTCAACAAATTTAGCCGACCTGTATCATAGCAATACGGATAATTTTTTTTTTCAACTTTTCGTATTGCTGCCATGATTACCAAAAACCTGTTTTCAGACACTTTAAGTGTAGCATATACTCCCAAAAACGAAAATAACGTTTCGGAGTCGCCTGGCCGACGCCTCTGTTAAATGTTTTTTTAAATTTACAGCCTTCATAGATATTCAAGAATCTCCCTTGTCTATTATATGTACTTTGACAGATGACAGATATTATATGTATTTGACAGATGATAGATTATTTTACAGAAGAGGACGTTGAAGATCTCCCGAGCGACGTCGAGAGTGATTTCGAAGACGACGATTCCGAATCCGACAGCGATTGAATACGAGAATATTTTGTAACTTTGAATAAACCGTTCTTTTTTCAACTTCATCCCAGTTTCCTTTTGTGCGATTTATTTCAGTCCTTCAACTTCAATGTTACGGTTTCGGGTAAATTCTTTGTTAATTATCATCTAATAAATTCAGGGTCGCAACGTATTCATTGGTTTGTAACAGAAAATTCAAGATGCCTCAATACGATTTTTAAATGATATCTGAGTATCGAAAAGTTGTCTGATAAAGAAGGTGCTACACTTAATTTGTCTAATATAATTTTTTTGCACATGTGGACAACTTATTTTATCATGTCCAACAATTTTCAGACATATTGCTATGATACCGATCGGTAAAATTTGTTAACATTTTCAAAACGGTCTCAAAATTTAATGCGTTCACATTTCCGTCTGAAAATTGTTTTGTTCGCATCAAATAACCAAAATTTACTAATAAAAAAGATTTTCAGACGTATTGCTATGAGACATTTTTTTTGTCTCATTTTTAATATTTTTAAGTGATTTTACGGGTTTGCGCTACACCACTAACGTCTGAAAAATATGTTTCCGGTATCTCAGAACTATCATTCAACTACAGTCTGCAAATCAGACATATTGCTATGATGCAGTTCGGTCAAATTCTTTGACAATTCGGTCAGATCAAACGCTACGCGGAAAATGTCTGATATTGGTATTTTCGAGTTCAGGATAATCGTATATATCGATTTGATGCGGTTTTGGCCGTATTGCTATGAGACAAAAATTTTGGTCGTGGGCTCTCGTACTATAAGGTTAGGTTAGGTTGGGTTTCGAAAAGTTTAATTTAGAGTTTAGTATTTTAAAAAAGAAAATTAAATGATTTATGTTTCCTTATTAATATTTTTAGGACGATTGCTTTTATATATGTATATACTTTAACAATATTATTTAATTAATACCATTGGGATGTTTCGATGCTCTGTAGGGAACCCGCTTGCACAGCGCGGGTGTAAACTGTGCACCCTAAAGTTTAAGTTTAGACTTACGGAATTCAATACTGAGTTTGTGTGAAAGCACTACGAAACAATGCCCCAAAATATTAACATGGAAACATATAAAACTGCTTACTGCGACTTAAAGCCAAATGAATAGATTTCACTGTTTGTCCTATAAACTTGCACATTATGGCAAGCGGTTGCTCAAAACGCTTTTGCTAACTTGGCATAATATGTTATTCCATTTTCTATAGTTTTTAAAAGCAAATGGTAAATACCTTCTTAATCTTACCACTTAAAACATAATTTATATTACAAAGTATGAAGAGATACCGCAGCGTTACAGAAATGTTCCTGGAGGGACGAGTGCACTCTTTCAGAGCACTTACCCGCCGCCGCTACGCCAATCCAAGAATACCATCTTCACTGCTGCGGCTGCCTGGACGTAGTCCCGTAGTCCCCCCCTGAGGGACTGATAGGAGACGGAAGACAGGAAAATATCCCTCATATTATGCGATTACTCTCATATTTCATATTGATATTTTTTCAACCCATTTCTGTATTTATTTAATGTATTGTTATTTTGTTTTACTCTGAATAAATCGTGGAATGTATTGCATTGAACTACCCCTGTATGCTTTCAGGAATAAATAATATTAATTATATCAACATATTTATTAAACGCCCGTGGGGATTTTACTGACGTAATACAAGTTGAATAATTCACAATACAGACATAATAATGCAGAAATCTAATAAAGATAAGTAGCAGAATACAGACATAATAATGCAGAAGTAGTAGTAAGAAACAGAATGCAGACATAATAACCCAAAGATAATATATAATTAATATATTATATTGTTTTACTCTGAATAAATCGTGGAATGTATTGCATTGAACTACCCCTGTATGCTTTCAGGAATAAATAATATTAATTATATCAACATATTTATTAAACGCCCGTGGGGATTTTACTGACGTAATACAAGTTGAATAATTCACAATACAGACATAATAATGCAGAAATCTAATAAAGATAAGTAGCAGAATACAGACATAATAATGCAGAAGTAGTAGTAAGAAACAGAATGCAGACATAATAACCCAAAGATAATATATATATTATAAGATAATATAATATATTAATTATATCAACATATTTATTAAACGCCCGTGGGGATTTTACTGACGTAATACAAGTTGAATAATTCACAATACAGACATAATAATGCAGAAATCTAATAAAGATAAGTAGCAGAATACAGACATAATAATGCAGAAGTAGTAGTAAGAAACAGAATGCAGACATAATAACCCAAAGATAATATATAAGTATCAGAATACGGACATAATAATGCAAAAATAATATATAAGTGGCAGAATACAGACAAAATAATGCAGAAATAATATATAAATAGCGGAATACAAACATATTAATGCAGAAATAATATCTAAGTGTTGCTTGAAATGATTATAGCCATGTTTTGTGACTAGATTTAAATAGCCAGGTACTTGCCGACCTCCCTCGTCTCCTTTCCTCTCACTTTAATCAGCCTAACAACATACCCCGATTGGGAATGCTGTAATCCCACCGCCTCCAGAGGTTTTGAAGCAGATTGCACTCTTGTGTGGTGTCCACACACTTATGTAAATGGTTTTTTTAAACAGTGAAGTTATTAATGAGGAGGCCTTTTAATGACAATGTAGAGTAATCAATAAATATATGGAAAATAAATCAATACATTTTTAGATATTTGATGAAAACCTACGATGGACTCACCATATTAAATCATTAATTAACAGTAAATTTCAAATATAGCCTGGCTAGCAGATCACAGCGCATATCGTCGCCACGCCCACACTTATAACGCATCATCTTTTTAGGTGTGATACGTCCAATCTAATATCTTTGGATACGTCTATATGGGATTGTATGGCGAGCAATATGGAGGTATACAAAACGCTTTGAACATATAGCGTAACCGTTCACTCCCTTTAATTGCAGGTGGCTAGTGTAAACAACGATAGATCTGGTCTGAAAAACTTCTGAATACACTATTATTTTTTAACGAAATTAATTTTCATTGTGTAGAATACCGAAACAAATTATTTTGTGAATAAAAATATTCATATATTTATTTTATAAATAATATATTTTTTTTACAATTTTGGTGACTTTCTTCACTACCACACTAGGATCCTACCCCTATTATGGCAGTTGCGCATGATTCGTGAAAGAATAACAATAATAAAATATAACGGAAAAGGACATGGTTATGGTAAAACAAAAACTAAAAAAATCATTATTCAGGGTTTTCCAATAAGAGGTGTTATTTTAATATTCAAAGAAAAATGCCATTATTTAATACAAATGATCGAATGTTTATTTTATTATAAAGAAGAAAATATGCCGTTAATAGTGATAAATAACATCAGTCAAATGACCACCACGACCACGCCTACAGGACCATATCCTTTTCATGAAATTTTCCATAACCAAATCGCAATGTGGCTGCCTTATGTCCTCGATTGCCTCACGAATTCCATCTTTGAGGTCTTGAATCGACGCTGGGCTGTTGGCATAGACCTTATCTTTCACGTGGCTCCAAAGAAAGAAGTCGCAAGGTGTTAAATCACAAGATCTCGGTGGCTAATTGTGATCATCTCTTCGAGAGATAACACGGTCCGGAAACTTTTCCCGTAAAATATCAATGGTTTATTTGAAAGTAAACGTTGTCCAGATTAATACCATCCAATTTCGGCCATAAAAAATCATTAATCATCTCTCGATAGCTCTTTGAATATCAAAATAACACCTCTTATTGGAAAACCCTATAGAAACCATAACAGATAAAACTAAATAAATGATAGAGTTAAAACTTTTTTTTTTAAACAAAGTTAGGAACTCATTCATTCCTTAAAGAGGGCTCGTCCCCTTTCAAATTATCCAATGTGTTCACTTGTTGAATATATCGGCGCACTTGTGATTTGTAAAGGGTCTGCAGCTGAAGGATACCCCCAATATATATAATTTTTAATGTGAACATCGCGAGTATGTTTTTATGTGAATACAAGAGTCCCAATTGCTCCCAATCATCTGGAGCCAGTGAGATTATGGTGTCGTCAATTGGGGTATGTTGTGAGGTTGAAGATAGTGGTGAGGTGAAGAAGATGGGAAGGGAGAGATGGGGGAGTATCTGGACATTCTTATCTGTTTACCACGGTGACTGGATAAATCATCAAAATGATAATTCATCACATCTTTAAAAAGTTATATAAAGTCATGGAAAGTGATGAAACAAAAACTTTATTAACTGGGTTAAGTAGGTTAGGTTAGGTTAGGTTAGGTTAGGTTAAATATTTTTTTTCATCGTTTCTAATGACTTTTTATCACTTTTTAAAAGTGTGTTGAATAGTCACTGTGTTGAGTTAGCATGGAACCGTTTACCACACACGGATAAAGCCATTCCAAGCAACTTTTTAATTCGGAATGGTGGGTTTAAGAGTATTAAGTATCAAGTATAAACACTCTGGAAGTGTAGCCCATACGGTATATTATTTTAAATGAATAAATTGTGAAATAACAGAAAATTCATTAAGTTAAATTTACTTGCGCACGCCGGAATTTGAAACCACGACCTTCGGATTGCTGGTCGAGAACCTTAATCCTCTACCTCGGAGGCCGTTGAGATAAAATAAAGTCTGCTCCGAGAAAACTTTGCATGTTATTTTTAATAAGTCAATAAACTTTTATTGATAACAACAATAGGCTCGATGTAAAAACAAGTGTTCAGTAGGAATACTTATTTGTTTTAAAAAATGAAGTTATTTTTCCCTAGTTAAAGTTAAAAAAATAAGGTTAAAGTTATTTTATCCACGTAAAAACTATTAACCCTTAAATGCATTCTGTTGCAAAACCGCAACATACCGTTCAAACCACCTTTAACTCTTTGGTGTATACTTAATGCATGCCGTTTTAGAATTATCTAGTTCACGGTAATATATTTTATCGAGTGGCACCAACTTTTTTTTCTTTCGCGAATGTCAAATGTCACTTTTTCTTTAACAAAGTGAAGTTTCTCGAAAATTGGTTGGAGGTTAGAATTACAGTTTTGTTTTACTGTTATTATTTTGATTCTCTTAGGTAAGTATGTAGATACAATAATACAATACTTATATGTAATAACTCGTATTTTTCCGGTACAGTTATTAGTTTTGTGAAATTTTTTTAGGTTTTTTATTTTTTTTTCATACGTAAATTGTTCATATTAATTTTTATTAAATACATGGTGTTGTAAACCTGCAACAATTTTTTTTAATCAAATATCATTAAAAAATTACAAAAAAATAAAATTCTCTATATTTCCTTGCATATGCATGTAAATATCTAAAAAATATTTTTTTTTCGAGAAAAATAAATAAATCATGCATTTAAGGGTTAAGGCGATGCACTTCGTCGTGTAATATTTTAAATTGAGCCGCTATCAATAACAACCTTTACGTAGATGGCGATAAGGTTTAAATTCCCGCTTAACACCATCCGACTGTTTTGATTTATGCAAAAAAAAAAAAACTTGGCCAAGAAGTGCCTTTTCTTATTTGAACAATAAACAAACGCAATCCTTTAATACTAGAAATAAAACTATAAAGTGTCGCAGTCAAATTACTTTAAGTCGCAGTTCTGTGTAGAAAAGCAAGGTTTACACAGAATATTTGATACTGCACTCAGTTCTAGTGTTCAAAATGAAACCATTTCTGGGAAAAACATAATTTATGTAAGGGCAGACTACCATGAAAAATGAAAATAAGATCGCTTGTAGTAAATTTTCTTTTGAATCTGCAATTAACAATGTACATTTTTAAAATGTGAATAAATTTCTTAACTTTTTTAGTGCGAGATTTATATTGCTTAGAGCACTAAAAACTATTTAAATTATTGAAATAATAAATTTTTCAGTTAGAATTCTTAAGACATTTTTGCTAAGACTTATTAAGTAATTCAATTTGTTGGTCGAAAACCTAAACTTGACAATCAAAATTATCTTACTCTTGTTTAATAAGATGATCTGTGAGTGTTGGGGATGTACACGAGGTACCGTCGCAAAGCGGAAAGAAGTGGAAAATGTGGAATGCGAACTTACCGTGATTCTTCTCTCGCTTTTCTTTAATTGTGCTGGTCCAATACAACTTGGCTTTTTACCACCACAAACTTGAGAGCTCATAATTGCTTTGCAGTTTCGGGGGCTCTGTAATCAAACACAGTTTAGTTATTGAGAAGATGACTGTGAATTTGAACTTAATCCCTTCACACATGTACCAGGTTGATTGTAGTCGGCCTAATGTAGGTAGGTGGACACAAGATAATTTTGTAGGTTATAATAAAAATAGGAAAGGTATAAGATATATAACAATGCTAGATACCAACAGTTGATACTACGAATAAATCTAACAAGCGTCAAGCAGTTTAGTAGACAAAAAGACGTACAGCAAAACAACTTGGTCTTGCTTGGTACACACTGCTTGCCTCATTCATATTTATACATCTACTCATACATACTCTTCTGATATTCTGAAACTTGAACATGTCCGAATAAAGTATTTTTATAAGAATCATATATATTCTATTTACACTCCTTTATATACACTTCATCTCCACATAACTATCATAACCTGACCGAAAATAATATACTGCACAAGAGTCCCAACTGCACGCAACCATCTTGAGCTAGGAAGACAATGCCATTCCCAAATGGGACATTTTGTGAGACTAAAGGTAGGGTAGGAGAAAGATATGGAAAAAAGGTAAGTAGGAAAGTACATGGCTCTTAAGATGTGGTCACTTAATACGGCTAAAGCCATTTCATGCGACGAAAAATAAAATTAATTTCCGTACGCTGGGCTTTAAGGTCACGACCTAGTAGTCGCCTTTCCAGTAGCCTTCCATGTCGTATTTTTTTAAAATTTATCTAGTTAGAATGAATATGTATGTATATATTGTGCCACGTTCACGTGAATCAAACAGATTATAGATTATATCGAGAATTCGGATTACATCAATGGCATTTATCTAAGCGTGTTCCTTGTTTAGCCGTTGCGACCATTTTAGAAGCTGTTGGAAAGCCGGCTCACTCCCACAGTTAGGCCATTCGTCCACGGATATACTCACAAGCGAGTTGGGTTTTCTACGCATGAATGATGAATTTGTTCTATAATATAACCATAGTTTGCTGGAACACGTAAGAACGGATGAGGTGAGAAGGCGTGAACTGAGCTTGAATAAAAAACGTCAATTTTACATAATTTCCTTCCTTAGCGGCGGCGAATGCCCTACACTTAATATTTAATTCATTTTATTGGTGAACTGAGATCGTTTTTTATACTTATAATACAGGTTTAGAAAAAAAGTATTGTCTTCATCGCTAGAGTGACTTGATATCGTATTAACTCCGCGCTGAACTAGACAAAATTATCAAGTTTAGTATAATTCGGGTAGCACTGTGTACAGAAACCAGCTTTAGAGAATAGCATATCAGTAGGCGACTTGTAGTTGCATCACAGTTACGTACCTTGTAAGTATCTCTTTGGACAAAGGCTTTTAGTTTCGAAGTTTTGGGGCTGATAGTGTGTTCTCCCCGTACTAGAAGTAGTAGCGTGTCGCTGCAGGAGTAAATATAAATATAAATATATTTAGTAATACTAAATATTTGGTGGATTTTTATAGCACCGTTTTGATGAAAAAATGGCATTAAAAAAATATCAATATATTGCGTATGAAGATATAGCATCGAGTGAGTTATACAATTACTTGATACGGTTTGCGTCATATTCTGGAATATGGACTTTATTGTGGAAGCCCTCCCTACTATTAATAAAACAGATTGGAATATTGAACTAACATTACAAAATTGTGAAAAAACAGATTTTTTAATTTAATTTAGAATTAACGGCATAAGTGCCATTTACATAGATGATAGTTAATGACTGTAATAGTACAATAAGGAGAGAAGAAAGAAAGGAAACATTATAAGATTTTATAAGTAAACAAGAGAAAAGAGCATATGTTAGTTTAAAGTTATTGAAAGCAATGAAAAAGAAACAAAAACAAAAAATCTGTTAAAATAAAATGTTTAATAAGTATAGCTGTATATTTCAACAGAGGGATGGATATTAAAACATCAGCTAACATATCATACGAGTTGTCCATGGTATGTAACCTATTTATAAGAGAATTGTAGCCCAAAACTGTAATATAATTAATAATATTTTTTTTCATATTAGGGAACCTTAATCTAATGGTAGGAATATGCAAGTGAATCAACATTAATATATCAGGGATCTCCAACTGATAACTTGAAATTTTATATAAAGATATAAGATTAACAAAAATTTCTTCTGTCACTTAACTTCGACAAGTTTCAATTAATGTAATTTTAAAAACAGTTCATTGATTCTAAAAAAAAATGGTCTAAATTACTTTTCTTCTTTAAAATATTTTTAAAAGTACGGCAGCTAAATAATGTACAAATTCGATATTTTATCAATATGATGAGAGAACAAATTAACAGCGGAAAAATTAACGTATGTATGTAATATTTGAATTCGAAGGAAGTTGAATGCGATGAAGGCAATGAAAACAACGTGAAAAGATTGTTTTAAAAAGCTGAATTAGGGAAATGTAAATTACCGCCTTCTCACATGACAATATGGCCGCTCGTATATCGTCTACGAAAGGCGCGATAAAAAACTTTGAAAAACTGGCCTCCCCCGGGTAGCCGCGGTTTGTCGTACAGTTCCATTCCGCAGTAGTAGAATTATTATTACTCGAAGGCCCGTTTATCAATCGGAGGGTGGGTACCATTTTTTTTTATTTTGTAAAAAAATATTTAAATATGTGTTTGTGGAATTTGAAGCATCCATGGTTGACAAATCGGTTTCGTTGACTTTCAGAACGATTGTCTAAATGAAACAAATAATGACATCATATTTTT